>CM059797.1:8261117-9008617 GCA_030435695.1 Brachymystax lenok tsinlingensis | reverse complement strand
CTGACTCATTTATACGTGACAAGTCTTTAGATATCTTTCTCTTCATACAGTATGAAGATATTATGGGATGATTCAAATGTATGATATATAGTATATAGCAGTAGAATATATAGTATAATAATAGTATGATGTATAGTATATAGCAGTAGAATATATAGTATAATAACAGTATGATATAGTATATAGCAGTAGAATATATAGTATAATAATAGTATGATGTATAGTATATAGCAGTAGAATATATAGTATAATAATAGTATGATATATAGTATATAGCAGTAGAATATATAGTATAATAATAGTATGATGTATAGTATATAGCAGTAGAATATATAGTATAATAACAGTATGATATATAGTATATAGCAGTAGAATATATAGTATAATAATAGTATGATGTATAGTATATAGCAGTAGAATATATAGTATAATAATAGTATGATATATAGTATATAGCAGTAGAATATATAGTATAATAATAGTATGATGTATAGTATATAGCAGTAGAATATATAGTATAATAACAGTATGATATATAGTATATAGCAGTAGAATATATAGTATAATAATAGTATGATGTATAGTATATAGCAGTAGAATATATAGTATAATAATAGTATGATATATAGTATATAGCAGTAGAATATATAGTATAATAATAGTATGATATATAGTATATAGCAGTATAATATATAGTATAATAATAGTATGATATATAGTATATAGCAGTAGAATATATAGTATAATAATAGTATGATGTATAGTATATAGCAGTAGAATATATAGTATAATAATAGTATGATATATAGTATATAGCAGTAGAATATATAGTATAATAATAGTATGATATATAGTATATAGCAGTAGAATATATAGTATAATAATAGTATGATATATAGTATATAGCAGTAGAATATATAGTATAATAATAGTATCATATATAGTATATAGCAGTAGAATATATAGTATAATAAAAGTATCATATTTAGTATAATATACTATATATTATACTGTTATTATACTATATATTATACTATTAGTATACTATATATTATACTATTATTATACTATATACTATACTATTATTATTAATGCAATCCTGACCAGTTGCATCACTGTCTGGTATGGCAACTATTCGGCCTCGGACCGCAAGGCGCCACAGAAGGTAGTGCGAACTGCCCAGTACATCACTGGGGCCAAGCTTTCTGCCATCCAGGACCTTTATACCAGGCGGTGTCAGAGGAAGGATCTAAAAATTGTCAGACTCCAGCCAACCTAGTCATAGACTGTTCTCTCTGCTACCGCACGGCAAGCGGTACCGGAGCGCCATGTCTAGGTCCAAGAGGCTTCTAGACAGATTCTACCCCCAAGCCAAAAGACTCCTGAACACCTAATCAAAGTGAACGGGCAAGACAAAACATGTAAAGGTGTTCCTGATGTCTGGTATACTTAGTGTAGGTACATATGGGACATATTGACACATGTAAAGGTGTTCCTGATGTCTGGTATACTTAGTGTAGGTACATATGGGACATATTGAAACATGTAAAGGTGTTCCTGATGTCTGGTATACTTAGTGTAGGTACATATGGGACATATTGAAACATGTAAAGGTGTTCCTGATGTCTGGTATATTTCGTGTAGGTACATATGGGACATATTGACACATGTAAAGGTGTTCCTGATGTCTGGTATACTTAGTGTAGGTACGTATGGGACATATTGAAACATGTAAAGGTGTTCCTGATGTCTGGTATATTTAGTGTAGGTACATATGGGACATATTGACACATGTAAAGGTGTTCCTGATGTCTGGTATACTTAGTGTAGGTGCATATGGGACATATTGACACATGCTACCACTGTCATTACACTTCAACATGCACACCTAGGGTGGTCATTCTTCAGTTTAGTCTTGGATGTTCTTACTCCAGAAAAACCTTGCAGGCTGTGTTTCAAATGTACACGTGTTTTGCAGAGAGAGGGTTTACCAACAGCCAGCCTGCTAGCCAGCCAGCCTGCTAGCCAGCCAGCCTGCTAGCCAGCCAGACCTATGCTGCAATTTATTGATATGTGCTGTTTAATCACACCTCAAATTAAACGTGGAAACCCTGCTTCATCAGTCATGTGTTGCAAGACCCCGATGGGAGGCAGAGAGTGAGGGAGAGAGAAGGAGGAGGGCATGAAGTACACAGCGTCTAAGCTAAACTCCCCCCCCCCCAACTGCCTTGCTTGCTGAGCTGATTGATGCCAGTGTTGACTAGCAAGTGAACTAGATGTTGAACTAGCTGTTAGCTGTGCAGGTTTAAATTGATTATGTTGTGCAGTGGAAGATGTTTTTGTTGGTGGTGAGCGAACTTAGGATATATTTGTTGTCTTAAGTTGAACTCTAAGCACGTATAGCTTGTTAGCACGTGGGGCACACTGATTGGTGTCATCTCGTTACTCAGTGTGTGTTACACCTGTGCTGGTTGCCATCTTGTTAGTGGGAAGGTGTTTCACCTGTGCTGGCCCAGGTGCTAGTTAAGAGTGGCTGGCCCAGGTGCTAGTTAAGAGTGGCTGGCCCAGGTGCTAGTTAAGAGTGGCTGGCCCAGGTGCTAGTTAAGAGTGGCTGGCCCAGGTGCTAGTTAAGAGTGGCTGGCCCAGGTGCTAGTTAAGAGTGGCTGGCCCAGGTGCTAGTTAAGAGTGGCTGGCCCAGGTGCTAGTTAAGAGTGGCTGGCCCAGTGCTCCAGTTGTCTTGAGAGATTTGGCGGGTTAACACCTTTAGTTGGCCCTCCCTAGTTTGAGGTCCTGACCAGCAATCCTTTATCTGATCTTCTCTATTTTTCTTTAGCTCCACTTTTAGGTTTGCGTCCTGTCTCTTGGTGTGGGTTTCTTTTTTTTGTTCTCTTCTTGGGCACATTTAGTGGGTCTCATGGTGGGCGTCTTTTAGGACCCAGTTGTTGTTGCTAGTCATTTCAGTGGACACCCCCATAGTGTCTTTCAGAACCCCTCCTAAAACCCCACCGGTTCAGTTTTGGTTGTTGTCAGTGACTCTTCGTTAGTTCCCCCTTCTGTTTGAGCGACATTATTGATTTTCTTTTTGCTGGGGAACGTGACGCCCCTCAACAGTGCTGTAAACATTACACCTGCTAGGACTGGACCTGGCTGTTTGCTGCCTTTTCTCTCCTTCTGTCTCTCGCTCATTCTGTTACTCTCTCAGTCTTTGTCTCCCCTCACTCTCTCAGTCTTTGTCTCCCCTCACTCTCTCTGTCTTTGTCTCCCCTCACTCTCTCTGTCTTTGTCTCCCCTCGCTCTCTGTCTTTGTCTCCCCTCACTCTCTCTGTCTTTGTCTCCCCTCACTCTCTCTGTCTTTGTCTCCTCTCTCTGTCTTTGTCTCACTCTCTTTGTCTTTGCCTCCCCTCACTCTCTCTCTCTGTCTTTGTCTCACTCTCTCTGTCTCTGTCTTTGTCTACCCTCACTCCCCTCTCTCTGTCTTTGTCTCCCCTCACTCTCTCTGTCCTTGTCTCCCCTCACTCTCTCTCTCTGCCTTTGTCTCACTCTCTCTGTCTCTATCTTTGTCTCACTCTCTGTCTCTGTCTTTGTCCCACTCTCTCTGCCTTTGTCCCACTCTCTCTGTCTCTGTCTTTGTCCCACTCTCTATGTCTCTGTCTTTGTCTCACTCTCTGTCTCTGTCTTTGTCTCACTCTCTTTGTCTTTGTCCCACTCTCTCTGTCTCTGTCTTTGTCTCACTCTCTCTGTCTCTGTCTTTGTCCCACTCTCTCTGTCTCTGTCTTTGTCCCACTCTCTCTGTCTCTGTCTTTGTCTCACTCTCTCTGTCTCTGTCTTTGTCCCACTCTCTCTGTCTCTGTCTTTGTCTCACTCTCTCTGTCTCTCTTTGTCTCACTCTCTCTGTCTCTCTTTGTCTCACTCTCTCTGTCTCTCTTTGTCTCACTCTCTCTGTCTCTGTCTTTGTCCCACTCTCTCTGTCTCTATCTTTGTCTCACTCTCTATGTCTGTCTTTGTCTACCCTCACTCCCCTCACTCCCCTCTCTCTGTCTTTGTCTCCCCTCACTCTCTCTGTCTTTGTCTCCTCTCATGTTCTCTGTCTTTGTCTCCCCTTACACTCTCTCACACACACTAATTTCTGAGGGTTTTGCTACACTCCAGGACCAGGAACTTAGTCTTATGAATGCTTTAATGATGCATCTTTCCTACAAACAGCCAGGACTAAGATGTAACATACGTTTCCCAAAACACCACGCAAAGAGAACATTCGCTAACAGGCTGACTACACCGCTCGCGTTGCAAAATAACTTTAGAAATCTAAATTATTCAATTATTGCACACACACTGCTCGCGCGCGCCAACAAGCATCTGCGTTGCCAAGGGCTAAAATAGAAGTCAGTTCTATTTCTAGTTCTAAGTCCTGCCTCTCCCATCTCCTCGTTGGTCTATAGAAGCAGGTACCCACGTGCCATCTCCTCATTGGTTATACCCACGTGGGTGACTGAAAGACGAACGAGGTCAGTGGCGGTAATGCACCTAATTTATGAAAGTTGCCAATCACAATATAAAGTCAAGAGAAGAAAAAGCCTGGAAGGAGGAGAGATGACTAGAAACTATTCAGTTGACCGTTTTATGTGTGGATTAATTTGCGGAGTAGAGGACCTTGTGCATTTCAGGTAAATAACAACTCAATGTTTATATCACACAACAAATTAGCTAGCAACAGCAAGCTAGCTAAATAGGACAAATTAGCTAGCAAGTGCAAGCTAGCTAGATACATTTCAGCTCCTAGAGAGATATTACCACCTATGGCTTCAAATAATGCTTCACCGATAATAATGCACTAACTCAACATTTGGCACATAATTTGTCTGAAGTACATTCAGACAAATTAGACTGTAGCCTACAAGTAGCAAAATATAGCTAAATTGATTGAACATGAAATGTATTTAAATATGATTGAAAAAGGACTATAGTCTACTGTATTTATAATTTAATGTTTGCTTGTTTGTATCAATTGCAAACGCGTTGGCAAATTTGTATTTGTAGTCAACTTTGTTCTGAAGTTATCGGAGGTCACAGAGATGGATAGACCATGTGAATCTATGTTTAGCTGTCATGTCCTGGCCATAGATAGCCCTTTTGGCTGCTCTATGGTGGTTTTGGTCAGGACGTGATCAGAGGTGTTTTTTGTTCTATGTTATAATTTCTATGTTGGTTGGTTTGGGTTCCCAATTAGAGGCAGCTGTTAGTCGTTGTCTCTAATTGGGAATCCTATTTAGGTTGTTCAGTCCCCCCACCTGTGTGTGGGATATTGTTTATGTTCATCGTGTTGGTTGCTGTGTTGCGCTACACGTTGAGTCACGATCGTTGTGTTCTTCCTTTTGTTTCGGTGAGTTAAACCAAATCAATATGTTTTACTCAACCCGGCATGCTGCGCCTTGGTCCGTCCTTGAAGATCGTGACATTAGCGTAGAATTGTAACAACGCACTTACAGTGAGGGAAAAAAAGTATTTGATCCCATGCTGATTTTGTACAAATGCCCATTGACAAAGAAATGATCAGTCTATAATTTTAATGGTAGGTGTATTTGAACAGTGAGACTGCTAAGGGGACAGGACAACTTCACCGCATCAAAGGGACGATGGACGGGGCCATGTACCGTCAAATCTTGGGTGAGAACCTCCTTCCCTCAGCCAGGGCATTGAAAATGGGTCGTGGATGGGTATTCCAGCATGACAATGACCCAAAACACACGGCCAAGGCAACAAAGAAGTGGCTCAAGAAGAAGCACATTAAGGTCCTGGAGTGGCCTAGCCAGTCTCCAGACCTTAATCCTATAGAAAATCTGCGGAGGGAGCTGAAGGTTCGAGATGCCAAACGTCAGCCTCGAAACCTTAATGACTTGGAGAAGATCTGCAAAGAGGAGTGGGACAAAATCCCTCCTGAGATGTGTGCAAACCTGGTGGCCAACTACAAGAAACGTCTGAACTCTGTGATTTCCAACTAGGGTTTTGCCACCAAGTACTAAATCATGTTTTGCAGACGGGTCAAATACTTATTTCCCTCATTAAAATGCAAATCAATTTATAACATTTTTCACATGTGTTTTTCTGGATTTTTTTGTTGTTTTTCTGTCTCTCACTGTTCAAATAAACCTACCATAAAAATTATAGACTGATCATTTCTTTGTCAGTGGGCAAACATACAAAATCAGCAGGGGATCAAATACTTTTTCCCCTCACTGTAGATGTTCTACTAGTGGTCTGAGGCAGGCGTTAGATTACGAGTGTTTTCAAGTGCAACATTAATAATGATGGTTTTGGGAAACAGCTCAGCGATTTAATGATGTTACTTAAGATGCTTTTGGGAAAGGTTTTGAACCTAGGTGGCATTAAGAACATGGCATTAAGAACATGACATTAATGCGATTGCGTCGTCTGTGGACCTATTGGGACAGTAGGCAAATTGAAGTGGGTCCAGGGGGTCTGGCAGGATGGAGGTGACATGACATGGCATTAAGAACATGGCATTAAAAACATGACGTTAAGGACATGACATTAACGACATGACATTAAGAACATGGCATTAAGAACATTACGTTAAGGACATGACATTAAGAACATGGCATTAAGAACATTACGTTAAGGACATGACATTAAGAACATGACGTTAAGGACATGACATTAAGAACATGACGTTAAGGACATGACGTTAAGGACATGACATTAGGAACATGACATTAAGAACATGGCATTAAAAACATGACATTAAGAACATGGCATTAAGAACATGGAATTAAGAACATGACATGACATTAAGAACATGGCATTAAGAAGATGACATTAAGAACATGGCATTAAGAACATTACACTAAGAACATGACATTATGAACATGGAATTAAGAAAATGACATTAAGAACATGACATTAAGAACATGGAATTAATGCAATTGCGTCGTCTGTGGACCTATTGGGACATTAGGCAAATTGAAGTGGGTCCATGGTGTCTGGCAGGATGGAGGTGAAATGACATTAAGAACATTACATTAAGAACATGGCATTAAGAACATGGCATTAAAAACATGACGTTAAGGACATGACATTAACGACATGACATTAAAAACATGACATTAAGAACATGGCATTAAGAACATGACGTTAAGGACATGACATTAAGAACATGACGTTAAGGACATGACATTAAGAACATGGCATTAAGAACATGGCGTTAAGAAAATGACGTTAAGAACATGGCGTTAAGAACATGACGTTAAGGACATGACATTAAGAACATGACATTAAGAACATGACGTTAAGGACATGAAATTAAGAACATGGCATTAAGAACATGGCATTAAGAACATGACATTAAGAACATGTCATTAAGAACATGGCATTAAGAACATGACATTAAGAACATGGCATTAAGAAGATGGCATTCAGAACATGACATTAAGAAGATGGCATTAAGAAGATGGCATTAAGAACATGGCATTAAGAAGATGGCATTAAGAAGATGGCATTAAGAAGATGGCATTAAGAACATGACGTTAAGGACATGACATTAACGACATGACATTAGGAACATGACATTAAGAACATGGCATTAAGAACATTGCATTAAGAACATGACATTAAGAACATGACCTTAAGGACATGAAATGAATGACATGACATTAAGAACATGGCATTAAGAACATGGCATTAAGAACATGACATTAAGAACATGTCATTAAGAACTTGGCATTAAGAACATGACATTAAGAACATGGCATTAAGAAGATGGCATTCCGAACATGACATTAAGAAGATGGCATTAAGAACATGACATTAAGAACATGACATTAAGAACATGGCATTAAGAACATGACATGACATTAAGAACATGGAATTAAGAACATGGCATTAAGAACAAGACACTTAGAACATGACATTATGAACATGGCATTAAGAACATGACATTATGAATATGACATTAAGCACATGGCATTAAGAACATGACATGACATTAAGAACATGGCATTAAGAAAATGGCATTCAGAACATGGCATTAAGAACATGACACTAAGAACATGACATTAAGAACATGGCATTAAGAATATGGCATTAAGAACATGACATTAAGAACATGGCATTAAGAACATGGCATTAACAACATGACATTAAGAACATAACATTAAGAACATAACATTAAGAACATGACATTAAGAACATGGCATTAAGAACATGGCATTAAGAACATGACATGACATTAAGAACATGGCATTAAGAACATGGCATTAAGAAGCTGACATTAAGAACATGACATTGAGAACATGACATTAATGACATGACATTAATAACATGACACAAAAAAAGGGCTTTAAGAACATGGCATTAAGAACATGACATTAAAAACATGACATTAAGAACATGGCACTGAGAACATGGCATTAAGAACATGACATTAAGAACAGGATATTAATGACATGACATTAAGAACATGGCATTAAGAACATGGCATTAAGAACATGGCATTAAGAACATGACATGACATTAAGAACATGGCATTAAGAACATGACATTAAGAACATGACATTGAGAACATGACATTAATGACATGACATTAAGAACATGACATAAAAAAATGGCATTAAGAACATGGCATTAAGAACATGACGTTAATGACATGACATTAAAAACATGACATTAAGAACATGGCATTGAGAACATGGCATTAAGAACATGATATTAAGAACAGGACATTAATGACATGACATTAAGAACATGACATTAAGATCATGGCATTAAGAACATGGCATTAAGAACATTGCATTAAGAACATGACATTAAGAACATGACCTTAAGGACATGAAATGAATGACATGACATTAAGAACATGACATTAAGAACATGGCATTATAAACATGACATTAAGAACATGACATTAATGACATGACATTAAAAACATGACATTAAGAACATGGCACTGAGAACATGGCATTAAGAACATGACATTAAGAACAGGACATTAATGACATGACATTAAGAACATGGCATTAAGAACATGGCATTAAGAACATGGCATTAAGAACATGACATGACATTAAGAACATGACATTAAGAACATGACATTGAGAACATGACATTAATGACATGACATTAAGAACATGACATAAAAAAATGGCATTAAGAACATGGCATTAAGAACATGACGTTAATGTCATGACATTAAAAACATGACATTAAGAACATGGCATTGAGAACATGGCATTGAGAACATGGCATTAAGAACATGATATTAAGAACAGGACATTAATGACATGACATTAAGAACATGACATTAAGAACATGGCATTAAGAACATGGCATTATGAACATGGCATTAAAAACATTGCATTAAGAACATGACATTAAGAACATGACCTTAAGGACATGAAATGAATGACATGACATTAAGAACATGACATTAAGAACATGGCATTATAAACATGGCATTAAGAACATGACATTAAGAACATGACATTAAGAAAATGGCATTGAGAACATGACATTAAGAACATGGTATTAAGAACAGGACATTAATGACATGACATTAAGAACATGATATTAAGAACAGGACATCAATGACATGACATTAAGAACATGACATTAAGAACAGGACATTAATGACATGACATTAAGAACATTACATTAACAACATGGCATTAAGAACATGACATTAAGAACAGGACATTCATGACATGACATTCAGAACATGACATTAAGAACATGGCCTTAAGAACATGGCATTAAGAACATGGCATTAAGAACATGGCTTTAAGAAGATGACATTAAGAACATGACATTAAGAACATGAATTAAAAAAATGGCATTAAGAGCATGGCATTGAGAACATGACGTTAAGAACATGATATTATGAACAGGACATTAATGACATGACATTAAGAACATGACATTAAGAACATGGCATTAAGAACATAAAATTATGAACATGACATGACATTAAGAACATGACATTAAGAACAGGGCATTAATGACATGACATTTAGAACATTACATTAACAACATGGCATTAAGAACATGGCATTAAGAACATGACATGACATTAAGAACATGGCATTAAGAACATGGCATTAAGAACATGGCGTTAAGAACATGACATTAAGAACATGACATTGAGAACATGACATTAATGACATGACATTAAGAACATGGCATAAAAAAATGGCATTAAGAACATGACATTAAGAACATGACATTAAGAACATGGCATTAAGAACATGGCATTAAGAACATGACATTAAGAACATGGCATTAAGAACATGACATTAAGAAAACATGACGTTAAGAACATGACATTAAGAACATGGCATTAAGAACATGGCATTAAGAACATGACATTAAGAACATGTCATTAAGAACATGGCATTAAGAACATGACATTAAGAACATGGCATTAAGAAGATGGCATTCAGAACATGACATTAAGAAGATGGCATTAAGAACATGGCATTAAGAACATGGCATTAAGAACATGACGTTAAGGACATGACATTAACGACATGACATTAGGAACATGACATTAAGAACATGGAATTAACAACATGACATGACATTAAGAACATGGCATTAAGAAAATGACATTAAGAACATGGCATTAAGAACATAACACTAAGAACATGACATTATGAACATGGCATTAAGAACATGACATTATGAACATGACATTAAGAACATGGCATTAAGAACATGGCATTAATAACATGGCGTTAAGAACATGAAATTAAGAACATTGCATTAAGAACATGACATTAAGAACATGACCTTAAGGACATGAAATGAATGACATGACATTAAGAACATGGCATTAAGAACATGACATTAAGAACATGTCATTAAGAACTTGGCATTAAGAACAAGACATTAAGAACAAGACATTAAGAACATGGCATTAAGAAGATGGCATTCCGAACATGACATTAAGAAGATGGCATTAAGAACATGACATTAAGAACATGGCATTAAGAACATGGCATTAAGAACATGGCATTAAGAGCATGACATGACATTAAGAACATGGAATTAAGAACATGGCATTAAGAACATGGCATTAAGAACAAGACACTTAGAACATGACATTATGAACATGGCATTAAGAACATGACATTATGAATATGACATTAAGCACATGGCATTAAGAACATGACATGACATTAAGAACATGGCATTAAGAAAATGGCATTCAGAACATGGCATTAAGAACATGACACTAAGAACATGACATTATGAACATGACATTAAGAACATGGCATTAAGAATATGGCATTAAGAACATGACATTAAGAACATGGCATTAAGAACATGGCATTAACAACATGACATTAAGAACATAACATTAAGAACATGACATTAAGAACATGGCATTAAGAACATGGCATTAAGAACATGACATGACATTAAGAACATAGCATTAAGAACATGACATGACATTAAGAACATGGCATTAAGAACATGGCATTAAGAAGATGACATTAAGAACATGACATTGAGAACATGACATTAATGACATGACATTAATAACATGACATAAAAAAAGGGCTTTAAGAACATGGCATTAAGAACATGACATTAAAAACATGACATTAAGAACATGGCACTGAGAACATGGCATTAAGAACATGACATTAAGAACAGGATATTAATGACATGACATTAAGAACATGGCATTAAGAACATGGCATTAAGAACATGGCATTAAGAACATGACATGACATTAAGAACATGGCATTAAGAACATGACATTAAGAACATGACATTGAGAACATGACATTAATGACATGACATTAAGAACATGACATAAAAAAATGGCATTAAGAACATGGCATTAAGAACATGACGTTAATGACATGACATTAAAAACATGACATTAAGAAAATGGCACTGAGAACATGGCATTAAGAACATGACATTAAGAACAGGACATTAATGACATGACATTAAGAACATGACATTAAGAACATGGCATTAAGAACATGGCATTAAGAACATGACATTAAGAACATGACATGACATTAAGAACATGGCATTAAGAACATGGCATTAAGAACATGACATTAAGAACATGACATTGAGAACATGACTTTAATGACATGACATTAAGAACATGACATAAAAAAATGGCATTAAGAACATGGCATTAAGAACATGACGTTAATGACATGACATTAAAAACATGACATTAAGAACATGGCATTGAGAACATGGCATTAAGAACATGATATTAAGAACAGGACATTAATGACATGACATTAAGAACATGACATTAAGAACATGGCATTAAGAACATGGCATTAAGAACATGGCATTAAGAACATTGCATTAAGAACATGACATTAAGAACATGACCTTAAGGACATGAAATGAATGACATGACATTAAGAACATGACATTAAGAACATGGCATTATAAACATGGCATTAAGAACATGACATTAAGAACATGATATTAATGACATGACATTAAAAACATGACATTAAGAAAATGGCATTGAGAACATGGCATTAAGAACATGGTATTAAGAACAGGACATTAATGACATGACATTAAGAACATGATATTAAGAACAGGACATCAATGACATGACATTTAGAACATGACATTAAGAACAGGACATTAATGACATGACATTAAGAACATTACATTAACAACATGGCATTAAGAACATGACATTAAGAACAGGACATTCATGACATGACATTCAGAACATGACATTAAGAACATGGCCTTAAGAACATGGCCTTAAGAACATGGCATTAAGAACATGGCTTTAAGAAGATGACATTAAGAACATGGCATTAAGAACATGGCGTTAAGGACATGGCGTTAAGGACATGACATTAGGAACATGACATTAAGAACATGGCATTAAAAACATGACATTAAGAACATGGCATTAAGAACATGGAATTAAGAACATGACATGACATTAAGAACATGGCATTAAGAAGATGACATTAAGAACATGGCATTAAGAACATTACACTAAGAACATGACATTATGAACATGGAATTAAGAAAATGACATTAAGAACATGACATTAAGAACATGGAATTAATGCAATTGCGATCTGTGGACCTATTGGGACATTAGGCAAATTGAAGTGGGTCCATGGTGTCTGGCAGGATGGAGGTGAAATGACATTAAGAACATTACATTAAGAACATGGCATTAAGAACATGGCATTAAAAACATGGCGTTAAGGACATGACATTAACGACATGACATTAAAAACATGACATTAAGAACATGGCATTAAGAACATGGCATTAAGAACATGACATTAAAAACATGACATTAAGAACATGGCATTAAGAACATGGCATTAAGAACATGACGTTAAGGACATGACATTAAGAACATGACGTTAAGGACATGACATTAAGAACATGGCATTAAGAACATGGCGTTAAGAAAATGACGTTAAGAACATGGCGTTAAGAACATGACGTTAAGGACATGACATTAAGAACATGACATTAAGAACATGACGTTAAGGACATGAAATTAAGAACATGGCATTAAGAACATGGCATTAAGAACATGATATTAAGAACAGGACATTAATGACATGACATTAAGAACATGACATTAAGAACATGGCATTAAGAACATGGCATTAAGAACATGGCATTAAGAACATTGCATTAAGAACATGACATTAAGAACATGACCTTAAGGACATGAAATGAATGACATGACATTAAGAACATGACATTAAGAACATGGCATTATAAACATGGCATTAAGAACATGACATTAAGAACATGATATTAATGACATGACATTAAAAACATGACATTAAGAAAATGGCATTGAGAACATGGCATTAAGAACATGGTATTAAGAACAGGACATTAATGACATGACATTAAGAACATGATATTAAGAACAGAACATCAATGACATGACATTTAGAACATGACATTAAGAACAGGACATTAATGACATGACATTAAGAACATTACATTAACAACATGGCATTAAGAACATGACATTAAGAACAGGACATTCATGACATGACATTCAGAACATGACATTAAGAACATGGCCTTAAGAACATGGCCTTAAGAACATGGCATTAAGAACATGGCTTTAAGAAGATGACATTAAGAACATGGCATTAAGAACATGACGTTAAGGACATGACGTTAAGGACATGACATTAGGAACATGACATTAAGAACATGGCATTAAAAACATGACATTAAGAACATGGCATTAAGAACATGGAATTAAGAACATGACATGACATTAAGAACATGGCATTAAGAATATGACATTAAGAACATGGCATTAAGAACATTACACTAAGAACATGACATTATGAACATGGAATTAAGAAAATGACATTAAGAACATGACATTAAGAACATGGAATTAATGCAATTCTGCGTCTGTGGACCTATTGGGACATTAGGCAAATTGAAGTGGGTCCATGGTGTCTGGCAGGATGGAGGTGAAATGACATTAAGAACATTACATTAAGAACATGGCATTAAGAACATGGCATTAAAAACATGACGTTAAGGACATGACATTAACGACATGACATTAAAAACATGACATTAAGAACATGGCATTAAGAACATGGCATTAAGAACATGACATTAAAAACATGACATTAAGAACATGGCATTAAGAACATGGCATTAAGAACATGACGTTAAGGACATGACATTAAGAACATGACATAAAAAAATGGCATTAAGAACATGGCATTAAGAACATGACGTTAATGACATGACATTAAAAACATGACATTAAGAAAATGGCACTGAGAACATGGCATTAAGAACATGACATTAAGAACAGGACATTAATGACATGACATTAAGAACATGACATTAAGAACATGGCATTAAGAACATGGCATTAAGAACATGACATTAAGAACATGACATGACATTAAGAACATGGCATTAAGAACATGGCATTAAGAACATGACATTGAGAACATGACTTTAATGACATGACATTAAGAACATGACATAAAAAAATGGCATTAAGAACATGGCATTAAGAACATGACGTTAATGACATGACATTAAAAACATGACATTAAGAACATGGCATTGAGAACATGGCATTAAGAACATGATATTAAGAACAGGACATTAATGACATGACATTAAGAACATGACATTAAGAACATGGCATTAAGAACATGGCATTAAGAACATGGCATTAAGAACATTGCATTAAGAACATGACATTAAGAACATGACCTTGGGACATGAAATGAATGACATGACATTAAGAACATGACATTAAGAACATGGCATTATAAACATGGCATTAAGAACATGACATTAAGAACATGATATTAATGACATGACATTAAAAACATGACATTAAGAAAATGGCATTGAGAACATGGCATTAAGAACATGGTATTAAGAACAGGACATTAATGACATGACATTAAGAACATGATATTAAGAACAGGACATCAATGACATGACATTTAGAACATGACATTAAGAACAGGACATTAATGACATGACATTAAGAACATTACATTAACAACATGGCATTAAGAACATGACATTAAGAACAGGACATTCATGACATGACATTCAGAACATGACATTAAGAACATGGCCTTAAGAACATGGCCTTAAGAACATGGCATTAAGAACATGGCTTTAAGAAGATGACATTAAGAACATGGCATTAAGAACATGACGTTAAGGACATGACGTTAAGGACATGACATTAGGAACATGACATTAAGAACATGGCATTAAAAACATGACATTAAGAACATGGCATTAAGAACATGGAATTAAGAACATGACATGACATTAAGAACATGGCATTAAGAAGATGACATTAAGAACATGGCATTAAGAACATTACACTAAGAACATGACATTATGAACATGGAATTAAGAAAATGACATTAAGAACATGACATTAAGAACATGGAATTAATGCAATTGCGTCGTCTGTGGACCTATTGGGACATTAGGCAAATTGAAGTGGGTCCATGGTGTCTGGCAGGATGGAGGTGAAATGACATTAAGAACATTACATTAAGAACATGGCATTAAGAACATGGCATTAAAAACATGACGTTAAGGACATGACATTAACGACATGACATTAAAAACATGACATTAAGAACATGGCATTAAGAACATGGCATTAAGAACATGACATTAAAAACATGACATTAAGAACATGGCATTAAGAACATGGCATTAAGAACATGACGTTAAGGACATGACATTAAGAACATGACGTTAAGGACATGACATTAAGAACATGGCGTTAAGAAAATGACGTTAAGAACATGGCGTTAAGAACATGACGTTAAGGACATGACATTAAGAACATGACATTAAGAACATGACGTTAAGGACATGAAATTAAGAACATGGCATTAAGAACATGGCATTAAGAACATGATATTAAGAACAGGACATTAATGACATGACATTAAGAACATGACATTAAGAACATGGCATTAAGAACATGGCATTAAGAACATGGCATTAAGAACATTGCATTAAGAACATGACATTAAGAACATGACCTTAAGGACATGAAATGAATGACATGACATTAAGAACATGACATTAAGAACATGGCATTATAAACATGGCATTAAGAACATGACATTAAGAACATGATATTAATGACATGACATTAAAAACATGACATTAAGAAAATGGCATTGAGAACATGGCATTAAGAACATGGTATTAAGAACAGGACATTAATGACATGACATTAAGAACATGATATTAAGAACAGAACATCAATGACATGACATTTAGAACATGACATTAAGAACAGGACATTAATGACATGACATTAAGAACATTACATTAACAACATGGCATTAAGAACATGACATTAAGAACAGGACATTCATGACATGACATTCAGAACATGACATTAAGAACATGGCCTTAAGAACATGGCCTTAAGAACATGGCATTAAGAACATGGCTTTAAGAAGATGACATTAAGAACATGGCATTAAGAACATGACGTTAAGGACATGACGTTAAGGACATGACATTAGGAACATGACATTAAGAACATGGCATTAAAAACATGACATTAAGAACATGGCATTAAGAACATGGAATTAAGAACATGACATGACATTAAGAACATGGCATTAAGAATATGACATTAAGAACATGGCATTAAGAACATTACACTAAGAACATGACATTATGAACATGGAATTAAGAAAATGACATTAAGAACATGACATTAAGAACATGGAATTAATGCAATTGGCTGATCTGTGGACCTATTGGGACATTAGGCAAATTGAAGTGGGTCCATGGTGTCTGGCAGGATGGAGGTGAAATGACATTAAGAACATTACATTAAGAACATGGCATTAAGAACATGGCATTAAAAACATGACGTTAAGGACATGACATTAACGACATGACATTAAAAACATGACATTAAGAACATGGCATTAAGAACATGGCATTAAGAACATGACATTAAAAACATGACATTAAGAACATGGCATTAAGAACATGGCATTAAGAACATGACGTTAAGGACATGACATTAAGAACATGACGTTAAGGACATGACATTAAGAACATGGCATTAAGAACATGGCGTTAAGAAAATGACGTTAAGAACATGGCGTTAAGAACATGACGTTAAGGACATGACATTAAGAACATGACATTAAGAACATGACGTTAAGGACATGAAATTAAGAACATGGCATTAAGAACATGGCATTAAGAACATGACATTAAGAACATGTCATTAAGAACATGGCATTAAGAACATGACATTAAGAACATGGCATTAAGGAGATGGCATTCAGAACATGACATTAAGAAGATGGCATTAAGAAGATGGCATTAAGAAGATGGCATTAAGAACATGACGTTAAGGACATGACATTAACGACATGACATTAGGAACATGACATTAAGAACATGGCATTAAGAACATTGCATTAAGAACATGACATTAAGAACATGACCTTGGGACATGAAATGAATGACATGACATTAAGAACATGGCATTAAGAACATGGCATTAAGAACATGACATTAAGAACATGTCATTAAGAACTTGGCATTAAGAACATGACATTAAGAACATGGCATTAAGAAGATGGCATTCCGAACATGACATTAAGAAGATGGCATTAAGAACATGACATTAAGAACATGACATTAAGAACATGGCATTAAGAACATGACATGACATTAAGAACATGGAATTAAGAACATGGCATTAAGAACAAGACACTTAGAACATGACATTATGAACATGGCATTAAGAACATGACATTATGAATATGACATTAAGCACATGGCATTAAGAACATGACATGACATTAAGAACATGGCATTAAGAAAATGGCATTCAGAACATGGCATTAAGAACATGACACTAAGAACATGACATTAAGAACATGGCATTAAGAATATGGCATTAAGAACATGCCATTAAGAACATGGCATTAAGAACATGGCATTAACAACATGACATTAAGAACATAACATTAAGAACATGACATTAAGAACATGGCATTAAGAACATGGCATTAAGAACATGACATGACATTAAGAACATAGCATTAAGAACATGACATGACATTAAGAACATGGCATTAAGAACATGGCATTAAGAAGTTGACATTAAGAACATGACATTGAGAACATGACATTAATGACATGACATTAATAACATGACATAAAAAAATGGCATTAAGAACATGGCATTAAGAACATGACGTTAATGACATGACATTAAAAACATGACATTAAGAACATGGCATTGAGAACATGGCATTAAGAACATGATATTAAGAACAGGACATTAATGACATGACATTAAGAACATGACATTAAGAACATGGCATTAAGAACATGGCATTATGAACATGGCATTAAAAACATTGCATTAAGAACAGGACATTAAGAACATGACCTTAAGGACATGAAATGAATGACATGACATTAAGAACATGACATTAAGAACATGGCATTATAAACATGGCATTAAGAACATGACATTAAGAACATGACATTAAGAAAATGGCATTGAGAACATGACATTAAGAACATGGTATTAAGAACAGGATATTAATGACATGACATTAAGAACATGATATTAAGAACAGGACATCAATGACATGACATTAAGAACATGACATTAAGAACAGGACATTAATGACATGACATTAAGAACATTACATTAACAACATGGCATTAAGAACATGACATTAAGAACAGGACATTCATGACATGACATTCAGAACATGACATTAAGAACATGGCCTTAAGAACATGGCATTAAGAACATGGCATTAAGAACATGGCATTAAGAACATGGCTTTAAGAAGATGACATTAAGAACATGACATTAAGAACATGAATTAAAAAAATGGCATTAAGAGCATGGCATTGAGAACATGACGTTAAGAACATGATATTATGAACAGGACATTAATGACATGACATTAAGAACATGACATTAAGAACATGGCATTAAGAACATGGCATTAAGAACATAAAATTATGAACATGACATGACATTAAGAACATGACATTAAGAACAGGGCAATAATGCCATGACATTTAGAACATTACATTAACAACATGGCATTAAGAACATGGCATTAAGAACATGACATGACATTAAGAACATGGCATTAAGAACATGGCATTAAGAACATGGCGTTAAGAACATGACATTAAGAACATGGCATTAAGAACATGGCATTAAGAACATGACATTAAGAACATGGCATTAAGAACATGACATTAAGAAAACATGACGTTAAGAACATGACATTAAGAACATGGCATTAAGAACATGGCATTAAGAACATGACATTAAGAACATGTCATTAAGAACATGGCATTAAGAACATGACATTAAGAACATGGCATTAAGAAGATGGCATAAAAAAATGGCATTAAGAACATGACATTAAGAACATGACATTAAGAACATGGCATTAAGAACATGGCATTAAGAACATGACATTAAGAACATGGCATTAAGAACATGACATTAAGAAAACATGACGTTAAGAACATGACATTAAGAACATGGCATTAAGAACATGGCATTAAGAACATGACATTAAGAACATGTCATTAAGAACATGGCATTAAGAACATGACATTAAGAACATGGCATTAAGAAGATGGCATTCAGAACATGACATTAAGAAGATGGCATTAAGAACATGGCATTAAGAACATGGCATTAAGAACATGACGTTAAGGACATGACATTAACGACATGACATTAGGAACATGACATTAAGAACATGGAATTAACAACATGACATGACATTAAGAACATGGCATTAAGAAAATGACATTAAGAACATGGCATTAAGAACATAACACTAAGAACATGACATTATGAACATGGCATTAAGAACATGACATTATGAACATGACATTAAGAACATGGCATTAAGAACATGGCATTAATAACATGGCGTTAAGAACATGAAATTAAGAACATTGCATTAAGAACATGACATTAAGAACATGACCTTAAGGACATGAAATGAATGACATGACATTAAGAACATGGCATTAAGAACATGGCATTAAGAACATGACATTAAGAACATGTCATTAAGAACTTGGCATTAAGAACAAGACATTAAGAACATGGCATTAAGAAGATGGCATTCGAACATGACATTAAGAAGATGGCATTAAGAACATGACATTAAGAACATGGCATTAAGAACATGACATTAAGAACATGGCATTAAGAGCATGACATGACATTAAGAACATGGAATTAAGAACATGGCATTAAGAACATGGCATTAAGAACAAGACACTTAGAACATGACATTATGAACATGGCATTAAGAACATGACATTATGAATATGACATTAAGCACATGGCATTAAGAACATGACATGACATTAAGAACATGGCATTAAGAAAATGGCATTCAGAACATGGCATTAAGAACATGACACTAAGAACATGACATTATGAACATGACATTAAGAACATGGCATTAAGAATATGGCATTAAGAACATGACATTAAGAACATGGCATTAAGAACATGGCATTAACAACATGACATTAAGAACATAACATTAAGAACATGACATTAAGAACATGGCATTAAGAACATGGCATTAAGAACATGACATGACATTAAGAACATAGCATTAAGAACATGACATGACATTAAGAACATGGCATTAAGAACATGGCATTAAGAAGATGACATTAAGAACATGACATTGAGAACATGACATTAATGACATGACATTAATAACATGACATAAAAAAGGGCTTTAAGAACATGGCATTAAGAACATGACATTAAAAACATGACATTAAGAACATGGCACTGAGAACATGGCATTAAGAACATGACATTAAGAACAGGATATTAATGACATGACATTAAGAACATGGCATTAAGAACATGGCATTAAGAACATGGCATTAAGAACATGGCATTAAGAACATGACATGACATTAAGAACATGGCATTAAGAACATGACATTAAGAACATGACATTGAGAACATGACATTAATGACATGACATTAAGAACATGACATAAAAAAATGGCATTAAGAACATGGCATTAAGAACATGACGTTAATGACATGACATTAAAAACATGACATTAAGAAAATGGCACTGAGAACATGGCATTAAGAACATGACATTAAGAACAGGACATTAATGACATGACATTAAGAACATGACATTAAGAACATGGCATTAAGAACATGGCATTAAGAACATGACATTAAGAACATGACATGACATTAAGAACATGGCATTAAGAACATGGCATTAAGAACATGACATTAAGAACATGACATTGAGAACATGACTTTAATGACATGACATTAAGAACATGACATAAAAAATGGCATTAAGAACATGGCATTAAGAACATGACGTTAATGACATGACATTAAAAACATGACATTAAGAACATGGCATTGAGAACATGGCATTAAGAACATGATATTAAGAACAGGACATTAATGACATGACATTAAGAACATGACATTAAGAACATGGCATTAAGAACATGGCATTAAGAACATGGCATTAAGAACATTGCATTAAGAACATGACATTAAGAACATGACCTTAAGGACATGAAATGAATGACATGACATTAAGAACATGGCATTAAGAACATGGCATTAAGAACATGACATTAAGAACATGTCATTAAGAACTTGGCATTAAGAACATGACATTAAGAACATGGCATTAAGAAGATGGCATTCCGAACATGACATTAAGAAGATGGCATTAAGAACATGACATTAAGAACATGACATTAAGAACATGGCATTAAGAACATGACATGACATTAAGAACATGGAATTAAGAACATGGCATTAAGAACAAGACACTTAGAACATGACATTATGAACATGGCATTAAGAACATGACATTATGAATATGACATTAAGCACATGGCATTAAGAACATGACATGACATTAAGAACATGGCATTAAGAAAATGGCATTCAGAACATGGCATTAAGAACATGACACTAAGAACATGACATTAAGAACATGGCATTAAGAATATGGCATTAAGAACATGCCATTAAGAACATGGCATTAAGAACATGGCATTAACAACATGACATTAAGAACATAACATTAAGAACATGACATTAAGAACATGGCATTAAGAACATGGCATTAAGAACATGACATGACATTAAGAACATAGCATTAAGAACATGACATGACATTAAGAACATGGCATTAAGAACATGGCATTAAGAAGTTGACATTAAGAACATGACATTGAGAACATGACATTAATGACATGACATTAATAACATGACATAAAAAAAGGGCTTTAAGAACATGGCATTAAGAACATGACATTAAAAACATGACATTAAGAACATGGCACTGAGAACATGGCATTAAGAACATGACATTAAGAACAGGATATTAATGACATGACATTAAGAACATGGAATTAAGAACATGGCATTAAGAACATGGCATTAAGAACATGACATGACATTAAGAACATGGCATTAAGAACATGACATTAAGAACATGACATTGAGAACATGACATTAATGACATGACATTAAGAACATGACATAAAAAAATGGCATTAAGAACATGGCATTAAGAACATGACGTTAATGACATGACATTAAAAACATGACATTAAGAACATGGCATTGAGAACATGGCATTAAGAACATGATATTAAGAACAGGACATTAATGACATGACATTAAGAACATGACATTAAGAACATGGCATTAAGAACATGGCATTATGAACATGGCATTAAAAACATTGCATTAAGAACAGGACATTAAGAACATGACCTTAAGGACATGAAATGAATGACATGACATTAAGAACATGACATTAAGAACATGGCATTATAAACATGGCATTAAGAACATGACATTAAGAACATGACATTAAGAAAATGGCATTGAGAACATGACATTAAGAACATGGTATTAAGAACAGGATATTAATGACATGACATTAAGAACATGATATTAAGAACAGGACATCAATGACATGACATTAAGAACATGACATTAAGAACAGGACATTAATGACATGACATTAAGAACATTACATTAACAACATGGCATTAAGAACATGACATTAAGAACAGGACATTCATGACATGACATTCAGAACATGACATTAAGAACATGGCCTTAAGAACATGGCATTAAGAACATGGCATTAAGAACATGGCATTAAGAACATGGCTTTAAGAAGATGACATTAAGAACATGACATTAAGAACATGAATTAAAAAAATGGCATTAAGAGCATGGCATTGAGAACATGACGTTAAGAACATGATATTATGAACAGGACATTAATGACATGACATTAAGAACATGACATTAAGAACATGGCATTAAGAACATGGCATTAAGAACATAAAATTATGAACATGACATGACATTAAGAACATGACATTAAGAACAGGGCAATAATGCCATGACATTTAGAACATTACATTAACAACATGGCATTAAGAACATGGCATTAAGAACATGACATGACATTAAGAACATGGCATTAAGAACATGGCATTAAGAACATGGCGTTAAGAACATGACATTAAGAACATGACATTGAGAACATGACATTAATGACATGACATTAAGAACATGGCATAAAAAAATGGCATTAAGAACATGACATTAAGAACATGACATTAAGAACATGGCATTAAGAACATGGCATTAAGAACATGACATTAAGAACATGGCATTAAGAACATGACATTAAGAAAACATGACGTTAAGAACATGACATTAAGAACATGGCATTAAGAACATGGCATTAAGAACATGACATTAAGAACATGTCATTAAGAACATGGCATTAAGAACATGACATTAAGAACATGGCATTAAGAAGATGGCATTCAGAACATGACATTAAGAAGATGGCATTAAGAACATGGCATTAACAACATGGCATTAAGAACATGACGTTAAGGACATGACATTAACGACATGACATTAGGAACATGACATTAAGAACATGGAATTAACAACATGACATGACATTAAGAACATGGCATTAAGAAAATGACATTAAGAACATGGCATTAAGAACATAACACTAAGAACATGACATTATGAACATGGCATTAAGAACATGACATTATGAACATGACATTAAGAACATGGCATTAAGAACATGGCATTAATAACATGGCGTTAAGAACATGAAATTAAGAACATTGCATTAAGAACATGACATTAAGAACATGACCTTAAGGACATGAAATGAATGACATGACATTAAGAACATGGCATTAAGAACATGGCATTAAGAACATGACATTAAGAACATGTCATTAAGAACTTGGCATTAAGAACAAGACATTAAGAACATGGCATTAAGAAGATGGCATTCCGAACATGACATTAAGAAGATGGCATTAAGAACATGACATTAAGAACATGGCATTAAGAACATGACATTAAGAACATGGCATTAAGAGCATGACATGACATTAAGAACATGGAATTAAGAACATGGCATTAAGAACATGGCATTAAGAACAAGACACTTAGAACATGACATTATGAACATGGCATTAAGAACATGACATTATGAATATGACATTAAGCACATGGCATTAAGAACATGACATGACATTAAGAACATGGCATTAAGAAAATGGCATTCAGAACATGGCATTAAGAACATGACACTAAGAACATGACATTATGAACATGACATTAAGAACATGGCATTAAGAATATGGCATTAAGAACATGACATTAAGAACATGGCATTAAGAACATGGCATTAACAACATGACATTAAGAACATGACATTAAGAACATGGCATTAAGAACATGGCATTAAGAACATGGCATTAAGAACATGGCACTGAGAACATGGCATTCATGACATGAACAGGATATTAATGACATGACATTAAGAACATGGCATTAAGAACATGGCATTAAGAACATGGCATTAAGAACATGACATGACATTAAGAACATGGCATTAAGAACATGACATTAAGAACATGACATTGAGAACATGACATTAATGACATGACATTAAGAACATGACATAAAAAAATGGCATTAAGAACATGGCATTAAGAACATGACGTTAATGACATGACATTAAAAACATGACATTAAGAAAATGGCACTGAGAACATGGCATTAAGAACATGACATTAAGAACAGGACATTAATGACATGACATTAAGAACATGACATTAAGAACATGGCATTAAGAACATGGCATTAAGAACATGACATTAAGAACATGACATGACATTAAGAACATGGCATTAAGAACATGGCATTAAGAACATGACATTAAGAACATGACATTGAGAACATGACTTTAATGACATGACATTAAGAACATGACATAAAAAAATGGCATTAAGAACATGGCATTAAGAACATGACGTTAATGACATGACATTAAAAACATGACATTAAGAACATGGCATTGAGAACATGGCATTAAGAACATGATATTAAGAACAGGACATTAATGACATGACATTAAGAACATGACATTAAGAACATGGCATTAAGAACATGGCATTAAGAACATGGCATTAAGAACATTGCATTAAGAACATGACATTAAGAACATGACCTTAAGGACATGAAATGAATGACATGACATTAAGAACATGACATTAAGAACATGGCATTATAAACATGGCATTAAGAACATGACATTAAGAACATGATATTAATGACATGACATTAAAAACATGACATTAAGAAAATGGCATTGAGAACATGGCATTAAGAACATGGTATTAAGAACAGGACATTAATGACATGACATTAAGAACATGATATTAAGAACAGGACATCAATGACATGACATTTAGAACATGACATTAAGAACAGGACATTAATGACATGACATTAAGAACATTACATTAACAACATGGCATTAAGAACATGACATTAAGAACAGGACATTCATGACATGACATTCAGAACATGACATTAAGAACATGGCCTTAAGAACATGGCCTTAAGAACATGGCATTAAGAACATGGCTTTAAGAAGATGACATTAAGAACATGGCATTAAGAACATGACGTTAAGGACATGACGTTAAGGACATGACATTAGGAACATGACATTAAGAACATGGCATTATAAACATGACATTAAGAACATGGCATTAAGAACATGGAATTAAGAACATGACATGACATTAAGAACATGGCATTAAGAAGATGACATTAAGAACATGGCATTAAGAACATTACACTAAGAACATGACATTATGAACATGGAATTAAGAAAATGACATTAAGAACATGACATTAAGAACATGGAATTAATGCAATTGCGTCGATCTGTGGACCTATTGGGACATTAGGCAAATTGAAGTGGGTCCATGGTGTCTGGCAGGATGGAGGTGAAATGACATTAAGAACATTACATTAAGAACATGGCATTAAGAACATGGCATTAAAAACATGACGTTAACGACATGACATTAACGACATGACATTAAAAACATGACATTAAGAACATGGCATTAAGAACATGGCATTAAGAACATGACATTAAAAACATGACATTAAGAACATGGCATTAAGAACATGGCATTAAGAACATGACGTTAAGGACATGACATTAAGAACATGACGTTAAGGACATGACATTAAGAACATGGCATTAAGAACATGGCGTTAAGAAAATGACGTTAAGAACATGGCGTTAAGAACATGACGTTAAGGACATGACATTAAGAACATTACATTAAGAACATGACGTTAAGGACATGAAATTAAGAACATGGCATTAAGAACATGGCATTAAGAACATGATATTAAGAACAGGACATTAATGACATGACATTAAGAACATGACATTAAGAACATGGCATTAAGAACATGGCATTAAGAACATGGCATTAAGAACATTGCATTAAGAACATGACATTAAGAACATGACCTTAAGGACATGAAATGAATGACATAACATTAAGAACATGACATTAAGAACATGGCATTATAAACATGGCATTAAGAACATGACATTAAGAACATGATATTAATGACATGACATTAAAAACATGACATTAAGAAAATGGCATTGAGAACATGGCATTAAGAACATGGTATTAAGAACAGGACATTAATGACATGACATTAAGAACATGATATTAAGAACAGGACATCAATGACATGACATTTAGAACATGACATTAAGAACAGGACATTAAGAACATGGCCTTAAGAACATGGCCTTAAGAACATGGCATTAAGAACATGGCTTTAAGAAGATGACATTAAGAACATGGCATTAAGAACATGACGTTAAGGACATGACGTTAAGGACATGACATTAGGAACATGACATTAAGAACATGGCATTAAAAACATGACATTAAGAACATGGCATTAAGAACATGGAATTAAGAACATGACATGACATTAAGAACATGGCATTAAGAAGATGATATTAAGAACAGAACATCAATGACATGACATTTAGAACATGACATTAAGAACAGGACATTAATGACATGACATTAAGAACATTACATTAACAACATGGCATTAAGAACATGACATTAAGAACAGGACATTCATGACATGACATTCAGAACATGACATTAAGAACATGGCCTTAAGAACATGGCCTTAAGAACATGGCATTAAGAACATGGCTTTAAGAAGATGACATTAAGAACATGGCATTAAGAACATGACGTTAAGGACATGACGTTAAGGACATGACATTAGGAACATGACATTAAGAACATGGCATTAAAAACATGACATTAAGAACATGGCATTAAGAACATGGAATTAAGAACATGACATGACATTAAGAACATGGCATTAAGAAGATGACATTAAGAACATGGCATTAAGAACATTATACTAAGAACATGACATTATGAACATGGAATTAAGAAAATGACATTAAGAACATGACATTAAGAACATGGAATTAATGCAATTGCGTCGTCTGTGGACCTATTGGGACATTAGGCAAATTGAAGTGGGTCCATGGTGTCTGGCAGGATCGAGGTGAAATGACATTAAGAACATTACATTAAGAACATGGCATTAAGAACATGGCATTAAAAACATGACGTTAAGGACATGACATTAACGACATGACATTAAAAACATGACATTAAGAACATGGCATTAAGAACATGGCATTAAGAACATGACATTAAAAACATGACATTAAGAACATGGCATTAAGAACATGGCATTAAGAACATGACGTTAAGGACATGACATTAAGAACATGACGTTAAGGACATGACATTAAGAACATGGCATTAAGAACATGGCGTTAAGAAAATGACGTTAAGAACATGGCGTTAAGAACATGACGTTAAGGACATGACATTAAGAACATGACATTAAGAACATGACGTTAAGGACATGAAATTAAGAACATGGCATTAAGAACATGGCATTAAGAACATGACATTAAGAACATGTCATTAAGAACATGGCATTAAGAACATGACATTAAGAACATGGCATTAAGGAGATGGCATTCAGAACATGACATTAAGAAGATGGCATTAAGAAGATGGCATTAAGAAGATGGCATTAAGAACATGACGTTAAGGACATGACATTAACGACATGACATTAGGAACATGACATTAAGAACATGGCATTAAGAACATTGCATTAAGAACATGACATTAAGAACATGACCTTAAGGACATGAAATGAATGACATGACATTAAGAACATGGCATTAAGAACATGGCATTAAGAACATGACATTAAGAACATGTCATTAAGAACTTGGCATTAAGAACATGACATTAAGAACATGGCATTAAGAAGATGGCATTCCGAACATGACATTAAGAAGATGGCATTAAGAACATGACATTAAGAACATGACATTAAGAACATGGCATTAAGAACATGACATGACATTAAGAACATGGAATTAAGAACATGGCATTAAGAACAAGACACTTAGAACATGACATTATGAACATGGCATTAAGAACATGACATTATGAATATGACATTAAGCACATGGCATTAAGAACATGACATGACATTAAGAACATGGCATTAAGAAAATGGCATTCAGAACATGGCATTAAGAACATGACACTAAGAACATGACATTAAGAACATGGCATTAAGAATATGGCATTAAGAACATGCCATTAAGAACATGGCATTAAGAACATGGCATTAACAACATGACATTAAGAACATAACATTAAGAACATGACATTAAGAACATGGCATTAAGAACATGGCATTAAGAACATGACATGACATTAAGAACATAGCATTAAGAACATGACATGACATTAAGAACATGGCATTAAGAACATGGCATTAAGAAGTTGACATTAAGAACATGACATTGAGAACATGACATTAATGACATGACATTAATAACATGACATAAAAAAAGGGCTTTAAGAACATGGCATTAAGAACATGACATTAAAAACATGACATTAAGAACATGGCACTGAGAACATGGCATTAAGAACATGACATTAAGAACAGGATATTAATGACATGACATTAAGAACATGGCATTAAGAACATGGCATTAAGAACATTGCATTAAGAACATGACATGACATTAAGAACATGGCATTAAGAACATGACATTAAGAACATGACATTGAGAACATGACATTAATGACATGACATTAAGAACATGACATAAAAAAATGGCATTAAGAACATGGCATTAAGAACATGACGTTAATGACATGACATTAAAAACATGACATTAAGAACATGGCATTGAGAACATGGCATTAAGAACATGATATTAAGAACAGGACATTAATGACATGACATTAAGAACATGACATTAAGAACATGGCATTAAGAACATGGCATTATGAACATGGCATTAAAAACATTGCATTAAGAACAGGACATTAAGAACATGACCTTAAGGACATGAAATGAATGACATGACATTAAGAACATGACATTAAGAACATGGCATTATAAACATGGCATTAAGAACATGACATTAAGAACATGACATTAAGAAAATGGCATTGAGAACATGACATTAAGAACATGGTATTAAGAACAGGATATTAATGACATGACATTAAGAACATGATATTAAGAACAGGACATCAATGACATGACATTAAGAACATGACATTAAGAACAGGACATTAATGACATGACATTAAGAACATTACATTAACAACATGGCATTAAGAACATGACATTAAGAACAGGACATTCATGACATGACATTCAGAACATGACATTAAGAACATGGCATTAAGAACATGGCATTAAGAACATGGCATTAAGAACATGGCTTTAAGAAGATGACATTAAGAACATGACATTAAGAACATGAATTAAAAAAATGGCATTAAGAGCATGGCATTGAGAACATGACGTTAAGAACATGATATTATGAACAGGACATTAATGACATGACATTAAGAACATGACATTAAGAACATGGCATTAAGAACATGGCATTAAGAACATAAAATTATGAACATGACATGACATTAAGAACATGACATTAAGAACAGGGCAATAATGCCATGACATTTAGAACATTACATTAACAACATGGCATTAAGAACATGGCATTAAGAACATGACATGACATTAAGAACATGGCATTAAGAACATGGCATTAAGAACATGGCGTTAAGAACATGACATTAAGAACATGACATTGAGAACATGACATTAATGACATGACATTAAGAACATGGCATAAAAAAATGGCATTAAGAACATGACATTAAGAACATGACATTAAGAACATGGCATTAAGAACATGGCATTAAGAACATGACATTAAGAACATGGCATTAAGAACATGACATTAAGAAAACATGACGTTAAGAACATGACATTAAGAACATGGCATTAAGAACATGGCATTAAGAACATGACATTAAGAACATGTCAATAAGAACATGGCATTAAGAACATGACATTAAGAACATGGCATTAAGAAGATGGCATTCAGAACATGACATTAAGAAGATGGCATTAAGAACATGGCATTAAGAACATGGCATTAAGAACATGACGTTAAGGACATGACATTAACGACATGACATTAGGAACATGACATTAAGAACATGGAATTAACAACATGACATGACATTAAGAACATGGCATTAAGAAAATGACATTAAGAACATGGCATTAAGAACATAACACTAAGAACATGACATTATGAACATGGCATTAAGAACATGACATTATGAACATGACATTAAGAACATGGCATTAAGAACATGGCATTAATAACATGGCGTTAAGAACATGAAATTAAGAACATTGCATTAAGAACATGACATTAAGAACATGACCTTAAGGACATGAAATGAATGACATGACATTAAGAACATGGCATTAAGAACATGGCATTAAGAACATGACATTAAGAACATGTCATTAAGAACTTGGCATTAAGAACAAGACATTAAGAACATGGCATTAAGAAGATGGCATTCGAACATGACATTAAGAAGATGGCATTAAGAACATGACATTAAGAACATGGCATTAAGAACATGACATTAAGAACATGGCATTAAGAGCATGACATGACATTAAGAACATGGAATTAAGAACATGGCATTAAGAACATGGCATTAAGAACAAGACACTTAGAACATGACATTATGAACATGGCATTAAGAACATGACATTATGAATATGACATTAAGCACATGGCATTAAGAACATGACATGACATTAAGAACATGGCATTAAGAAAATGGCATTCAGAACATGGCATTAAGAACATGACACTAAGAACATGACATTATGAACATGACATTAAGAACATGGCATTAAGAATATGGCATTAAGAACATGACATTAAGAACATGGCATTAAGAACATGGCATTAACAACATGACATTAAGAACATAACATTAAGAACATGACATTAAGAACATGGCATTAAGAACATGGCATTAAGAACATGACATGACATTAAGAACATAGCATTAAGAACATGACATGACATTAAGAACATGGCATTAAGAACATGGCATTAAGAAGATGACATTAAGAACATGACATTGAGAACATGACATTAATGACATGACATTAATAACATGACATAAAAAAAGGGCTTTAAGAACATGGCATTAAGAACATGACATTAAAAACATGACATTAAGAACATGGCACTGAGAACATGGCATTAAGAACATGACATTAAGAACAGGATATTAAGAACATGACATTGAGAACATGACATTAATGACATGACATTAAGAACATGACATAAAAAAATGGCATTAAGAACATGGCATTAAGAACATGACGTTAATGACATGACATTAAAAACATGACATTAAGAAAATGGCACTGAGAACATGGCATTAAGAACATGACATGACATTAAGAACATGGCATTAAGAACATGACATTAAGAACATGACATTGAGAACATGACATTAATGACATGACATTAAGAACATGACATAAAAAAATGGCATTAAGAACATGGCATTAAGAACATGACGTTAATGACATGACATTAAAAACATGACATTAAGAAAATGGCACTGAGAACATGGCATTAAGAACATGACATTAAGAACAGGACATTAATGACATGACATTAAGAACATGACATTAAGAACATGGCATTAAGAACATGGCATTAAGAACATGACATTAAGAACATGACATGACATTAAGAACATGGCATTAAGAACATGGCATTAAGAACATGACATTAAGAACATGACATTGAGAACATGACTTTAATGACATGACATTAAGAACATGACATAAAAAATGGCATTAAGAACATGGCATTAAGAACATGACGTTAATGACATGACATTAAAAACATGACATTAAGAACATGGCATTGAGAACATGGCATTAAGAACATGATATTAAGAACAGGACATTAATGACATGACATTAAGAACATGACATTAAGAACATGGCATTAAGAACATGGCATTAAGAACATGGCATTAAGAACATTGCATTAAGAACATGACATTAAGAACATGACCTTAAGGACATGAAATGAATGACATGACATTAAGAACATGACATTAAGAACATGGCATTATAAACATGGCATTAAGAACATGACATTAAGAACATGATATTAATGACATGACATTAAAAACATGACATTAAGAAAATGGCATTGAGAACATGGCATTAAGAACATGGTATTAAGAACAGGACATTAATGACATGACATTAAGAACATGATATTAAGAACAGGACATCAATGACATGACATTTAGAACATGACATTAAGAACATGGCATTAAGAACATGGCATTAAGAACATGACATGACATTAAGAACATAGCATTAAGAACATGACATGACATTAAGAACATGGCATTAAGAACATGGCATTAAGAAGGTGACATTAAGAACATGACATTGAGAACATGACATTAATGACATGACATTAATAACATGACATAAAAAAAGGGCTTTAAGAACATGGCATTAAGAACATGACATTAAAAACATGACATTAAGAACATGGCACTGAGAACATGGCATTAAGAACATGACATTAAGAACAGGATATTAATGACATGACATTAAGAACATGGCATTAAGAACATGGCATTAAGAACATGGCATTAAGAACATGGCATTAAGAACATGACATGACATTAAGAACATGGCATTAAGAACATGACATTAAGAACATGACATTGAGAACATGACATTAATGACATGACATTAAGAACATGACATAAAAAAATGGCATTAAGAACATGGCATTAAGAACATGACGTTAATGACATGACATTAAAAACATGACATTAAGAAAATGGCACTGAGAACATGGCATTAAGAACATGACATTAAGAACAGGACATTAATGACATGACATTAAGAACATGACATTAAGAACATGGCATTAAGAACATGGCATTAAGAACATGACATTAAGAACATGACATGACATTAAGAACATGGCATTGAGAACATGGCATTAAGAACATGATATTAAGAACAGGACATTAATGACATGACATTAAGAACATGACATTAAGAACATGGCATTAAGAACATGGCATTAAGAACATGGCATTAAGAACATTGCATTAAGAACATGACATTAAGAACATGACCTTAAGGACATGAAATGAATGACATGACATTAAGAACATGACATTAAGAACATGGCATTATAAACATGGCATTAAGAACATGACATTAAGAACATGATATTAATGACATGACATTAAAAACATGACATTAAGAAAATGGCATTGAGAACATGGCATTAAGAACATGGTATTAAGAACAGGACATTAATGACATGACATTAAGAACATGATATTAAGAACAGGACATCACTGACATGACATTTAGAACATGACATTAAGAACAGGACATTAATGACATGACATTAAGAACATTACATTAACAACATGGCATTAAGAACATGACATTAAGAACAGGACATTCATGACATGACATTCAGAACATGACATTAAGAACATGGCCTTAAGAACATGGCCTTAAGAACATGGCATTAAGAACATGGCTTTAAGAAGATGACATTAAGAACATGACATTAAGAACATGACATAAAAAAATGGCATTAAGAGCATGGCATTGAGAACATGACCTTAAGAACATGCTATTATGAACAGGACATTAATGACATGACATTAAGAACATGACATTAAGAACATGGCATTAAGAACATGAAATTAAGAACATGACATGACATTAAGAACATGACATTAAGAACATGGCATTATAAACATGGCATTAAGAACATGACATTAAGAACATGACATTAATGACATGACATTAAAAACATGACATTAAGAACTTGGCATTGAGAACATGGCATTAAGAACATGATATTAAGAACAGGACATGAATGACATGACATTAAGAACATGACATTAAGAACAGGGCATTAATGACATGACATTTAGAACATTACATTAACAACATGGCGTTAAGAACATGGCATTAAGAACATGACATGACATTAAGAACATGGCATTAAGAACATGGCATTAAGAACATGGCGTTAAGAACATGACATTAAGAACATGACATTGAGAACATGACATTAATGACATGACATTAAGAACATGGCATAAAAAAATGGCATTAAGAACATGGAACTAAGAACATGACATTAAGAACATGGCATTAAGAACATGGCATTAAGAACATGACATTAAGAACATGGCATTAAGAACATGACATTAAGAAAACATGACGTTAAGAACATGACATTAAGAACATGACATTAAGAACATGGCATTAAGAACATGACATTAAGAACACATGACGTTAAGAACATGACATTAAGAACATGACATTAAGAACATGACATTAAGAACATGGAATTAAGAACAAGACATGACATTAAGATCATGGCATTAAGAACATGGCATTAAGAACATGGCATTAAGAACATGACATTAAGAACATGGCACTACTCCGTACCTGTCATCAACAGGTACCAGCGTGATAGACCCTGTACACCTGCTGCCCTGCTGTTCCCTCACTCCCACCTACAGGGAGAGAAACACATTATGGGGAGAAGGATGGAACACTTGGGATAGAGAGAGAAGGAGAGAACACATTATCGGGGTGAGAGAGAGAAAGATGGAACACATTATCGGGGAGAGAGAGCGAGAAGGAGGGAACACATTATGGGGGATAGAGATAGAACGATGGAACACATTATTGGGGGGAGAGTGAGAAGGAGGGAACACATTATGGGGAGAGAGAGAGAGAGAGAGAGAGGGAGGGAACTCATTATGAGAGAGAGAGAGAGAGAGAGAGAGAGAGAGAGAGAGAGAGAGAGAGAGAGAGAGGGAACTCATTATGGGAGAGAGAGAGAGAATGACGGATCACATTGTGGGGAGAGAGAGGAGAGAACACATTATGGGGGGAGAGAGAGAGAGAGAGAGAGAGAGAGAGAGAGAGAGAGAGAGAGAGAGAGAGAGAGAGAGAGAGAGAGGAGGGAACTCATTATGGGAGAGAGAGAGAGAATGAGGGATCACATTATGGGGAGAGAGAGGAGAGAACACATTATGGGGGAGAGAGAGGAGGGAACTCATTATGAGAGAGAGAGAGAGAGAGAGAGAGAGAGAGGGAACACGTTATGGGAGAGAGAGAGAGAAGGAGGGAACACATTATGAGGGAGAGATGACTGTGTTATGACTGATAAAGGAAGACTATGTTTAATCCAATTGGCACCCTATTCCCTATAAAGTGCAATAATGTTGACACAAGTAGTGCACTATAAAGGGAATAGGGTGCCATTTGAGACGCACATAGAAGCTGTGCTTCCAGTACCTGAACAACAACACATGATTATTTATGTAGAGCAATTTGCCAGATTCTAACTGCGTAGAAGTTGTTCCTAATCACTGATATAGGGTCAGTTATGTGTTCTTGTACTTTAATGGTTAATGTTGATTGGGGGTTAGGGTAATCTGATCCTATATCTGTGGTTAAGGATACATTTTAACCGTAGAGAGCAACACACGGTAAACAGTTATGTTATAAATGGAGTGAACTGCAGAAGGCTTTCTACAGAATTGGAAAGAGAACAGATGAGGCATTATGATTGGATAATCTTGGCAAATGATCAGTGCAGTTCAGGTATGATAAGGGCGATAGGATCCTGGAGGCCGGAAGCTGTGTGTGAGAAAGGAAACGTCAGGGTCGCCTGACTGTCAGTATGCAAAACATCACTTATCTTTATTTTGTTGTATTGAGGAACGAAGGTCACTCATCTTCAACCGCTGGCTATAACCATGAGAGAGAGAGAGAGAGAGAGAGAGAGAGAGAGAGAGAGAGACAGACAGAGTGAGAAGCAGTTATCTTTTTCAGTTTTTATTGAGAAATCACTAATGATGAAGAAAGAGAGGGCAGGTCTGTTTGTTCAGCATACGCTAAATATAATGCAGATATGAAGGAGGAACAGGCTGTCATATATTGAAACGCAAAATACCTTTTTTCATGCACAGGTAGGGCTGGGCGGTATACCGTATTATACGATATTCCGGTATTGATGCACAGACCAGTTTGGGTTTTTACTTTACCTTCTATAACGGTATTTGAACGTTTGTTTTGTTAAATGTGATGCGCCGTGTGTAACGTCCATTTTGATAGTTTATTCCGCTACTTGAGTCATCTCTCTCTCTCTCTCTCTCTCTCTCTCTCTCTCTCTCTCTCTCTCTCTCTCTCTCTCTCTCTCTCTCTCTCTCTCTCTCTCTCTCTCTCTCTCTCTCTCTCTGCTTTCCACACAGACCTAGCCCCGCCCCTGTCACTCAAGGAGCGTATTTGTTGTTCCTCGACAACGAGACCCTTGTGTTCAGTCTGCATGGTCAATCCAGCACATACAACAATGTTAATGACAACGAATCTGTTTTCACTTTGCTTCTTAAAATAAATTCACTAGCGTTGTATAATTACACATTAGTTTGTTTCTTACATCTGCAAACTGCTAGTTTGTCTTTTCTTAGCTAGTTGGGCCTAAATCGTGTTAGCCGCTAATGCTAATCCCTAGTTAGCTGGCTAGCTAGCTAATACATGTACTGAGTCAGAGCAAACGTAACTAGCTTTACAGCCTGATAATACCAGTGATGGGTTAGACCTAAATCAGCATGTTGTTTGTGCAACAGTATCTTCTATATCAAAGAGGAATACGCAAGTGTGAATATTTTTGCTACATGAATTAGTTAAGAAAAAACATTAAATGTAGCCAAATGTACATAAATCCAGCCTAAAACCCCAAATGGCAAGCAATGCGGATGTAGAAGCACGGTGGCTAGGAAAAACTCCCTAGAAAGGCAGGGAACCTAGGAAGAAACCTAGAGAGGAACCAGGATCTGAGGGGTGGCCAGTCATCTTCGGGCTGTGCCGGGTGGAGATTATAACAGAACATGGCCAAGATGTTCAAATGTTCATAGATGACCAGCAGGGTCAAATAATAATAATCACAGTGGTTGTAGAGGGTGCAACAGGTCAGCACCTCAGGAGTAAATGTCAGTTGGCTTTTCATAGCCGATCATTCAGGGTTAGAGACAACAGGTGCGGTAGAGAGAGAGAGTCGAAAACAGCAGGTAGCACGTCCGGTGAACAGGTCAGGGTTCCATAGCCGCAGGCAGAACAGTTGAAACTGGAGCAGCAGCACGACCAGGTGGACTGGGGACAGCAAGGAGTCATCAGGCCAGGTAGTCCTGAGGCATGGTCCTAGGGCTCAGGTCCTCTGAGAGAAGAGAGAAAAGAGAGAAAGAGCGAAAGAGCGAGAGAGAGAATTAGAGGGAGCATACTTATATTCACACAGGACACCGGATAAGACAGGAGAAATACTCCAGATATAACAGACTGGCCCTAGCATCCCCGACACATAAACTATTGCAGCATAAATACTGGAGGCTGAGACAGGAGGGGTCAGGAGACACTGTGGCCCCGTCCAACGATACCATTGGACAGGGCCAACCAGGCAGGATATAACCCCACCCACTTTGCCAAAGCACAGCCCCCACACCAATAGAGGGATATCTTCAACCACCAACACTACCGTGAGACAAGGCTGAGTATAGCTCACAAAGATCTCCCCCACGGCACGAACCAGATTTGGGCGCCAACCCGGACAGGAAGATCACGTAAGAACTCAACCCCCTCAAGAGACGCACAACTCCTAGGGACGGCATGGAAAAGCACCAGTAATCCAGTGACTCAGCTCCCGTAATAGGGTTAGAGGCAGAGAATCCCAGTGGAGAGAGGGGAACCGGCCAGGCAGAGACAGCAAGGGCGGTTCGTTGCTCCAGTGCCTTTCCGTTCACCTTCACACCCCTGTGCCAACAACACTCAATTATAGGACCTACTGAAGAGATGAGTCTTCAATAAAGACTGAAAGGTCGAGACCGAGTCTGCGTCTCTCACATGGATAGGCAAACCATTCCATAAAAATGGAGCTCTATAGGAGAAAGCCCTGCCTCCAGCTGTTTGCTTAGATATTCTAGGTACAGTAAGGAGGCCTGCGTCTTGTGACCGTAGCGTACATACTTATCAACACTTTGGTTCCCACCCTGTCACAAGAACTCCTCCCTGGCATTTTTATTCGTTGTCATGTCAAACAACACTGTATTCAAAGTTCCCATTATTATATTCTAACTATAGAATTATAATAATAATAAAATAATAATAATTAGGTTAAAGGTTAAAGGTTAAAGATAAGACTAGATTGTTTGCCCATATCGTGCAGCCCTACTTGGCAGTGTGCATCAAAGCTGGGACCGAGAGACTGAAGAACATCAATCACTAACAGCAGTCACTTGAGCTTCTATCTCAAGGCCATCAGACTGCTGAACAGCAATCACTAACTCAGAGAGGCTGCTGCCTACATGGAGACCCAATCACTGCCCACTGTAACAAATGAATCACTAGTCACAATGCCACTTTAAATAATGCCACTTTAATAATGTTTACATATCTTACATTACTCATATCACATGTATATACTGTATTTTATACCATCTATTGCACCTAGCCTATGCCGCTCGGCCATATGTTTATATGTACATATTCTCAGTCACCCCTTTAGATTTGTGTGTATTAGGTAGTTGTTGGGGAATTGTTAGATTACTTGTAAGATATTACTGCACTGTCGGAACTAGAAGCACAAGCATTTCCCTACACTCGCATTAACATCTGCTAACCATGTGTATGTGACCAATACAATTTGATTTGATTTGAACAGGTTCTTAAAATGAGTGCAGGAAATACAGAAACTATTTTTAGTTATAGTTGAATAGAACAGTATAAACCGATCAGAATGGAGAAAGACCCATTCGAAATCACTTAGAATGTATGTGTTGCTACTCTAGGGTCACAAACTACTCAAAGAAAATGTTGAACTTTTATTATTCCAAAACATAAAATACCGCCAAATACCATCATACCGTCCATTATTATTATTTTTTAAATACTGTAATATTATATTTTGTTCATACCGCCCAGCCCTAAAGAGAGACTAAGACGAAGGAAGACGAATGAAGAAGGGTGAATCCATGCCACTACACAGAACGGCAACTGGTAGTCATGGTCATGGAGCCTGAGGAAAACAGTGTAGTTATGATTTAACATGGAATGTCTCCGTCATGGTAAGCAGGAGGACTGACTGGACACACACACACACACACACACACACACACACACACACACACACACACACACACACACACTGGAGGGGAGGTCTAATAACTTGTATTGGTCGTGTATCTGAGGACGGTTCTGTCGTCACAGTCTGTCAGTCTGGCTGATATGAGTATGACATGTCAGTGTGTTCAGAGCTCTGCCTGGAACGAACCCTGGGACGAGGATCTGGAAACTACCCGGCCGCCATTGTGGGTAGTGGTATGCATTCACCCTTCTTCCTTCGTCTTCGTCTCTCTTTCTTTTCTTCTCCTCCTCACTCCTTCTCTGTCCCCCACTCTCCTTTGCTCCCTGCCAGTCCCATGCTGCCGCCACCCTGGCTCCCCCTTGGAGCTGCTCTGTCACAATCTCCCTCTCCTCTCTCTGTTCTCTTCTCTCCTTCTTCCTCCCCCAGCCCTGTACAGTCGCCACCCTGCCTCCCCTCCTCCCCTCTGTCCCACTGACGCCACACGCTGCTCCCATCCCCCTGCTGACCACTTCAAACACCACAGTGCAGCCATCAAAGCCCCATGGCCCACAACTTCTGCTTTGACTTAACACAGCTCTAACCCCAGGGCTTGTGATATACATGAAAGATACTCTTAAACTCCCAGGTTGATTTTTAAATCCTTCCTTTTTTTCTGGTTGAACTCGATTTTTTTATTCCGTAGATATTTAGTGGTTCTGCTGCCTCTGCGGTGGTTCTGCTGCTGCCTCTGTGGTGATTCTTCTGCTGCCTCGACAGTGGTTCTGCTGCTGCCTCGGTGGTGGTTCTGCTACCTTGACAGTGGTTCTGCTGCCTCGACGGTGGTTCTGCTGCTGCCTCGGTGGTGGTTCCGCTGCACCCTCAGCGGTGGTTCTTCTGCTGCCTCGGCGGTGGTTCTGCTGCTGCCTCAGCGGTGGTTCTTCTGCTGCCTCAGCGGTGGTTCTTCTGCTGCCTCGGTGGTGGTTCTGCTGCCTCTTTTCACAGAGTTTAATTTTTTTTTTTTTAAGGCATTGGCGTCGCTTCACACACACCACCACACACATACAAATACACACACACACTAGAACACACACACTAGAACACACACACTAGAAGTATAGTATAGTACAGTATAGTATAATACAGTATAGTATAATATAGTTTAGCAAAGTACAGTATAGAATAATATAGTATAGTACAGTATCGTATAATACAGTATAGTATAATATAGTTTAGTATAATACAGTATAGAATGATATAGTTTAGTATTATACAGTATAGTATAATACAGTATAGTATAATATAGTTTAATATAATACAGTATAGTATAATACAGTATAGTACAGTATAATATAGTTTAGTATAATACAGTATAGTATAATATAGTTTAGTATAATACAGTATAGAATAATATAGTTTAGTATTATACAGTATAGTATAATACAGTATAGTATAATACAGTATAGTATAGTACAGTATAATATAGTTTAGTATAATACAGTATTATTTAATACAGTATAGTATAATATAGTTTACTATAATACAGTATAGTATAATATAGTTCAGTATAATACAGTAGAGTATATTACAGTATAGTATAATATAGATCAGTATAATACAGTATAGTATAATATTGTTTAATATAATACAGTATGGTATAATATAGTTTAGTATAATACAGTATAGATCCTTTCATTTTATTCGAAATTCAAAGTCTAGAAAGCAGCTACGAAACGGACCTTTATTACAGAGCACATGAGTCACTTCACACTGTATACCACGCTGGGGTGTGTGATCACACCTGCAGCAAGCATATCATATGTGTTTGTGTTAGATCAGGACAATATTAGCCAGATAAGTAAGGATATAGCTCAATGTGATGTACTCTTAAGACTTTTGCAAAACCTTTAAGAATACATTAGGACAACAATTCTATTTCCCATTGCTCATTGGAAAAGCGTAGCCTATTGATGCACATTGATGTAATACCAATATGTACCAGAGGGTGGTGCCTAGTGTGTGTATTAAGCAGGCAGACAGTGGAAGTGGCATGCTGCAGCTGTATGGTGGATATGCTCTGTGACTCTCCAAGCAAAGATAGGGACAACCAACCAATAAATAAACAGGTTATACGTCCAAACTCCCATTCTCTTCCCCCATTTACAGCAGTACGTTTGACCAGAGCTCTATAGGCCCTGAGTACTGCAGTAACATCGGACTAGTAAAGGCCCAGTGCTCTACTGTTTAAAAAATATATATATATATATATTATGATTTTTCAGGGGGTGCTGTAGCACCCTCAGTATCCCTACTTCCTGCAGCTATGGACACAGGGGGACAGGGACACAGGGGGACAGGGAGACCGGGACACAGGGGGACAGGGAGACCGGGACACAGGGACACAGGGGGACAGGGGGACAGGGAGACAGGGGGACAGGGAGACCGGGACACAGGGGGACAGGGAGACCGGGACACAGGGGGACAGGGAGACCGGGACAGGGAGACAAGGGGACAGGGGGACAGGGGGACAGGGAGACCGGGACACAGAGGGACGGGGAGACAGGGGGGCAGGGACACAGGGAGACCCAAGAGTACCATGCAGCACAGAACAAGAACAAGAGAAACAGTCATAATACATATTTGTCCCCTATTCCCTATACAGTGCACTACATTATACCAGAGCCCTATGGGTCCTGAATGGCCCCCTATTCCCTATACAGTGCACTACAGTGCACTACCAGAGCCGTGTGGGTCCTGTTCAAAAGTAGTGCACTACATTTGGGATGTACTCAAAGTGTTGTGAATACCAGGAATACCATCCAAACCTCAGCCCCATGATCTCTCAGAACGGAACAGAAAATAAGTTGCAACTCAACTAGAATCGAAACACAGAACTATCCCACGTATCTGTTAAACTCAAATGGGAGATTTCTTTAGGACTACCATATTAAAACCTTTTGTGTTACCCCGTGAGATTGTTTTAATATTCTATACACAGAACCACCAGTGTGTGGTTTTGTTCAAATGTACAAAGTAAAAAGCCCACATCAGAAAGAACTGGAAGATGCCGTGAAGCACTTTCATGTGCCCAAAAAAGCCATTTATAGAGTGGTGTGAGAGACTGGGGAGATGACAGAGCAGTTAATGACTTCAACTGCTGTTGGGTTTTTGATTCATATGCGGTGTGGTTCAGTGTGTGTGTGTATTTGTGTTGTGGTCGGTGTGTGGGACGGGTCCCTCCATGCCTTTACTGCATTCCAACCCAACCCAACCCAACCCAACGTACACGGAACAGAGCAGAGCTCAGAAAAGGCACAGCCGCACAGGGGTAAGGCAGGACGCCTCAAAATAGTCTACAATCCTTGCTCTAACCAACTCCACTCACCGACATCACACACACACACACACACACACACATACACACACACGTACACACACGTACACACACACACACACACATACACACACACACAAACATGCATGCACACACACACCTTTGCGCACACTTGTGCACATGCACAAACATGCATTCATGCACACACGCACGCACACACACACACATATTTAGAGCATTAGTGTAAATGGTGAGACGAACTAGTGTGGTTTTCTTGGTTTGCTGTCAAGATGATTTCCGCTAATTGTTGTTTATGTGAAAACCTTGTTGAAGACTTGAAAATACATTTTCTTTAACTATTTGTCTCGTCTCTCCCCCTCTCCCCCTGCTCTTGTCCTTCTCAGACAGTGCTCAGCCTCTCTCCTTCACGGTGGTCAATCTCTCTTCTTCACGGTGCACAGCCTCGCTCCTTCACAATGCTCATCCTCTCTCCTTCACGGTGACCAGCCTCTCTCCTTCACAGTGCTCAGCCTCTGATCTTCACAGTGTTAAGCCTCTGATTTTCACAGTGTTCAGCCTCTCTTCTTCACAGTGCTCAGCCTCTCCTTCACAGTGCTCAGCCTCTCTCCAAAGTAAAACAGTGCTCAGCCGTTCCACACAGTAAAACAGTACTCAGCCTCTCTCCACAGTAAAACAGTACTCAGCCTCTCTCCCCTCTCTCAAAAGTAAAACAGTGCTTAGCCTCTATCCCCTCTCTACACAATAAAACAGTGCTCAGCCTCTCTCCTTCACGGTGCTCAACCTCTCTCCTTCACAGTGCTCAGCCTCACTCCTTCACAGTGCTCAGCCTCACTCCTTCACAGTGCTCAGCCTCTCTCCACAGTAAAACAGTGCTCAGCCTCTCTCCACAGTAAAACAGTGCTCTGCTTCTCTCCACTCTCTCCACAGTAAAACAGTGCTTAGCCTCTCTCCCCTTTCTCCACAGTAAGACAGTGCTCAGCCTCTCTACTTGTCAGCGCTCAGGCACTCTCCTTCATGGTGCTCAGCCTCTCTCCTTTACAGTGCTCAGCCTCTATTCTTCACAGTGTTCAGCCTCTCTTCATCACAGTGCTCAGCCTCTCTCCATCACAGTGCTCAGCCTCTCTCCTTCACAGTGCTCAGCCTCTCTCCTTCACAGTGCTCAGCAACCTTCCAAAGTAAAACAGCGCCCAGCCTCTCTCCACAGTAAAACAGTGCTCAGCCTTTCTCCACTCTCTCCACAGTAAAACAGTGCTCAGCCTCTCTCCCCTTTCTCCACAGTAAAACACTGCTCAGCCTCTCTCCACTCTCTCCACAGTAAAACAGTGCTCAGCTTCTCTCCCCTCTCTCCACAGTAAAACAGTGCTTAGCCTCTCTCTATACATTAAAACAGTGCTCAGCCTCTCTTCTTGTCAGTACTCAGCATCTCTCCACTCTCTCCACAGTAAAACAGTGCTTAGCCTCTCTCCCCTTTTCTCCACAGTAAAACAGTGCTCAGCCTCTCTCCTTGTCAGTACTCAGCCTCTCTCCACTCTCTCCACAGTAAAACAGTGCTCAGCCTCTCTCCACTCTCTCCACAGTAAAACAGTGCTCAGCCTCTCTCCCCTCTCTCCACAGTAAAACAGTGCTTAGCCTCTCTCTATACATTAAAACAGTGCTCAGCCTCTCTTCTTGTCAGTACTCAGCCTCTCTCCACTCTCTCCACAGTAAAACAGTGCTTAGCCTCTCTCCCCTTTCTCCACAGTAAAACAGTGCTCAGCCTCTCTCCTTGTCAGTACTCAGCCTCTCTCCACTCTCTCCACAGTAAAACAGTGCTCAGCCTCTCTCCACTCTCTCCACAGTAAAACAGTGCTCAGCCTCTCTCCCCTCTCTCCACAGTAAAACAGTGCTCAGCCTCTCTCCTTGTCAGTGTTCAGCCTCTCTACTTGTCAGCGCTCAGGCACTCTCCTTCATGGTGCTCAGCCTCTCTCCTTTACAGTGCTCAGCCTCTATTCTTCACAGTGCTCAGCAACCTTCCAAAGTAAAACAGCGCTCAGCCGTTCCCCACCGTAAAACAGTGCCCAGCCTCTCTCCACAGTAAAACAGTGCTCAGCCTTTCTCCACTCTCTCCACAGTAAAACAGTGCTCAGCCTCTCTCCCCTTTCTCCACAGTAAAACACTGCTCAGCCTCTCTCCACTCTCTCCACAGTAAAACAGTGCTCAGCTTCTCTCCCCTCTCTCCACAGTAAAACAGTGCTTAGCCTCTCTCCCCTTTCTCCACAGTAAAACAGTGCTTAGCCTCTCTCTATACATTAAAACAGTGCTCAGCCTCTCTTCTTGTCAGTACTCAGACTCTCTCCACTCTCTCCACAGTAAAACAGTGCTTAGCCTCTCTCCCCTTTCTCCACAGTAAAACAGTGCTCAGCCTCTCTCCTTGTCAGTACTCAGCCTCTCTCCACTCTCTCCACAGTAAAACAGTGCTCAGCCTCTCTCCACTCTCTCCACAGTAAAACAGTGCTCAGCCTCTCTCCACTCTCTCCACAGTAAAACAGTGCTCAGCTTCTCTCCCCTTTCTCCACAGAAAAACAGTGCTCAGCCTCTCTCCCCTCTCTCCACAGTAAAACAGCGCTCAGCCTCTCTCCACAGTAAAACGGTGCTTAGGCTCTCTCTCCACATGAAAACAGTTCTCAGCCTCTCTCCTTGTCAGTACTCAGCCTCTCTCCACTCTCTCCACAGTAAAACAGTGCTCAGCCTCTCTCCACTCTCTCCACAGTAAAACAGTGCTCAGCCTCTCTCCACTCTCTCCACAGTAAAACAGTGCTCAGCCTCTCTCCCCTTTCTCCACAGTAAAACAGTGCTCAGCCTCTCTCCCCTCTCTCCACAGTAAAACACTGCTCAGCCTCTCTCCACTCTCTCCACAGTAAAACAGTGCTCAGCTTCTCTCCCCTCTCTCCACAGTAAAACAGTGCTTAGCCTCTCTCTACACATTAAAACAGTGCTCAGCCTCTCTTCTTGTCAGTACTCAGCCTCTCTCCACTCTCTCCACAGTAAAACAGTGCTCAGCCTCTCTCCACTCTCTCCACAGTAAAACAGTGCTTAGCCTCTCTCCCCTTTCTCCACAGAAAAACAGTGCTCAGCCTCTCTCCACTCTCTCCACAGTAAAACAGCGCTCAGCCTCTCTCCTTGTCAGTACTCAGCCTCTCTCCACTCTCTCCACAGTAAAACAGTGCTCAGCTTCTCTCCCCTTTCTCCACAGAAAAACAGTGCTCAGCCTCTCTCCACTCTCTCCACAGTAAAACAGTGCTCAGCCTCTCTCCTTGTCAGTACTCAGCCTCTCTCCACTCTCTCCACAGTAAAACAGTGCTCAGCTTCTCTCCCCTTTCTCCACAGAAAAACAGTGCTCAGCCTCTCTCCCCTCTCTCCACAGTAAAACAGCGCTCAGCCTCTCTCCACAGTAAAACGGTGCTTAGGCTGTCTCTCCACATGAAAACAGTTCTCAGCCTCTCTCCTTGTCAGTACTCAGCCTCTCTCCCATTTCTCCACAGTAAAACACTGCTCAGCCTCTCTCCACTCTCTCCACAGTAAAACAGTGCTCAGCTTCTCTCCCCTCTCTCCACAGTAAAACAGTGCTTAGCCTCTCTCCCCTTTCTCCACAGTAAAACAGTGCTTAGCCTCTCTCTATACATTAAAACAGTGCTCAGCCTCTCTTCTTGTCAGTACTCAGACTCTCTCCACTCTCTCCACAGTAAAACAGTGCTTAGCCTCTCTCCCCTTTCTCCACAGTAAAACAGTGCTCAGCCTCTCTCCTTGTCAGTACTCAGCCTCTCTCCACTCTCTCCACAGTAAAACAGTGCTCAGCCTCTCTCCACTCTCTCCACAGTAAAACAGTGCTCAGCCTCTCTCCACTCTCTCCACAGTAAAACAGTGCTCAGCTTCTCTCCCCTTTCTCCACAGAAAAACAGTGCTCAGCCTCTCTCCCTCTCTCCACAGTAAAACAGCGCTCAGCCTCTCTCCACAGTAAAACGGTGCTTAGGCTCTCTCTCCACATGAAAACAGTTCTCAGCCTCTCTCCTTGTCAGTACTCAGCCTCTCTCCACTCTCTCCACAGTAAAACAGTGCTCAGCCTCTCTCCACTCTCTCCACAGTAAAACAGTGCTCAGCCTCTCTCCACTCTCTCCACAGTAAAACAGTGCTCAGCCTCTCCCTTTCTCCACAGTAAAACAGTGCTCAGCCTCTCTCCCCTCTCTCCACAGTAAAACACTGCTCAGCCTCTCTCCACTCTCTCCACAGTAAAACAGTGCTCAGCTTCTCTCCCTCTCTCCACAGTAAAACAGTGCTTAGCCTCTCTCTACACATTAAAACAGTGCTCAGCCTCTCTTCTTGTCAGTACTCAGCCTCTCTCCACTCTCTCCACAGTAAAACAGTGCTCAGCCTCTCTCCACTCTCTCCACAGTAAAACAGTGCTTAGCCTCTCTCCCCTTTCTCCACAGAAAAACAGTGCTCAGCCTCTCTCCACTCTCTCCACAGTAAAACAGCGCTCAGCCTCTCTCCTTGTCAGTACTCAGCCTCTCTCCACTCTCTCCCACAGTAAAACAGTGCTCAGCTTCTCTCCTTTCTCCACAGAAAAACAGTGCTCAGCCTCTCTCCACTCTCTCCACAGTAAAACAGTGCTCAGCCTCTCTCCTTGTCAGTACTCAGCCTCTCTCCCTCTCTCCACAGTAAAACAGTGCTCAGCTTCTCTCCCCTTTCTCCACAGAAAAACAGTGCTCAGCCTCTCTCCCTCTCTCCACAGTAAAACAGCGCTCAGCCTCTCTCCACAGTAAAACGGGTGCTTAGGCTGTCTCTCCACATGAAAACAGTTCTCAGCCTCTCTCCTTGTCAGTACTCAGCCTCTCTCCACTCTCTCCACAGTAAAACAGTGCTCAGCCTCTCTCCCTCTCTCCACAGAAAAACAGTGCTCAGCCTCTCTCCCTCTCTCCACAGTAAAACAGCGCTCAGTCTCTCTCCACAGTAAAACAGTGCTTAGGCTCTCTCTCCACATGAAAACAGTTCTCAGCCTCTCTCCTTGTCAATACTCAGCCTCTCTCCACTCTCTCCACAGTAAAACAGTGCTTAGCCTCTCTCCCCTCTCTCCACAGTAAAACAGTGCTCAGCCTCTCTCCTTGTCAGCGCTCAGGCTCTCTCCTTCATGGTGCTCAGACTCTCTTCTTCACAGTGTTCAGCCTCTCTTCTTTACAGTGCTCAGCCTCTCTCCTTCACAGTGCTCAGCCTCACTCCTTCACAGTGCTCAGCCTCTATCCATCACAGTGCTCAGCCTCTCTCCAAAGTAAAACAGCGCTCAGCCATACCCCACAGTAAAACAGTGCTCATCCTCTCTCCACAGTAAAACAGTGCTCAGCCTCTCTCCACAGTAAAACAGTGCTCAGCCTCTCTCCACTCTCTCCACAGTAAAACAGTGCTCAGCCTCTCTCCACTCTCTCCACAGTAAAACAGTGCTTAGCCTCTCTCTACACATTGAAACAGTGCTCAGCCTCTCTCCTTGTCAGTGCTCAGCCTCGCGCCACTCTCTACACAGTAAAACAGTGCTTAGCCTCTCTCCCCTTTCTCCACAGTAAAACAGTGCTCAGCCTCTCTTCCCTCTCTCCACAGTAAAACACTGCTCAGCCTCTCTCCACTCTCTCCACAGTAAAACAGTGCTCAGCCTCTCTCCCCTCTCTCCACAGTAAAACAGTGCTTAGCCTCTCTCTACATATTAAAACAGTGCTCAGCCTCTCTTCTTGTCAGTACTCAGCCTCTCTCCACTCTCTCCACAGTAAAACAGTGCTCTGCTTCTCTCCACTCTCTCCACAGTAAAACAGTCCTCAGCCCCTCTCCCCTCTCTCCACAGTAAGACAGTGCTCAGTCTCTCTCCACTCTCTCCACAGTAAAACAGTCCTCAGCCCCTCTCCCCTCTCTCCACAGTAAAACACTGCTCAGCCTCTCTCCACTCTCTCCACAGTAAAACAGTGATCAGCCGCTCTCCCCTCTCTCCACAGTAAAACAGTGCTTAGCCTCTCTCTACATATTAAAACAGTGCTCAGCCTCTCTTCTTGTCAGTACTCAGCCTCTCTCCACTCTCTACACAGTAAAACAGTGCTTAGCCTCTCTCCCCTTTCTCCACAGAAAAACAGTGCTCAGCCTCTCTCCACTCTCTCCACAGTAAAACAGCGCTCAGCCTCTCTCCTTGTCAGTACTCAGCCTCTCTCCACTCTCTCCACAGTAAAACAGTGCTCAGCTTCTCTCCCCTTTCTCCACAGAAAACAGTGCTCAGCCTCTCTCCACTCTCTCCACAGTAAAACAGTGCTCAGCCTCTCTCCTTGTCAGTACTCAGCCTCTCTCAACTCTCTCCACAGTAAAACAGTGCTCAGCTTCTCTCCCCTTTCTCCACAGAAAAACAGTGCTCAGCCTCTCTCCCCTCTCTCCACAGTAAAACAGCGCTCAGCCTCTCTCCACAGTAAAACGGTGCTTAGGCTGTCTCTCCACATGAAAACAGTTCTCAGCCTCTCTCCTTGTCAGTACTCAGCCTCTCTCCACTCTCTCCACAGTAAAACAGTGCTCAGCCTCTCTCCACTCTCTCCACAGAAAAACAGTGCTCAGCCTCTCTCCCTCTCTCTCCACAGTAAAACAGCGCTCAGTCTCTCTCCACAGTAAAACAGTGCTCAGCCTCTCTCCCCTTTCTCCACAGTAAAACAGTGCTCAGCCTCTCTCCCCTCTCTCCACAGTAAAACAGTGCTCAGCCTCTCTCCACTCTCTCCACAGTAAAACAGTGCTCAGCCTCTCTCCACTCTCTCCACAGTAAAACAGTGCTTAGCCTCTCTCTACACATTGAAACAGTGCTCAGCCTCTCTCCTTGTCAGTGCTCAGCCTCGCTCCACTCTCTACACAGTAAAACAGTGCTTAGCCTCTCTCCCCTTTCTCCACATGAAAACAGTTCTCAGCCTCTCTCCTTGTCAGTACTCAGCCTCTCTCCCATTTCTCCACAGTAAAACACTGCTCAGCCTCTCTCCACTCTCTCCACAGTAAAACAGTGCTCAGCTTCTCTCCCCTCTCTCCACAGTAAAACAGTGCTTAGCCTCTCTCCCCTTTCTCCACAGTAAAACAGTGCTTAGCCTCTCTCTATACATTAAAACAGTGCTCAGCCTCTCTTCTTGTCAGTACTCAGACTCTCTCCACTCTCTCCACAGTAAAACAGTGCTTAGCCTCTCTCCCCTTTCTCCACAGTAAAACAGTGCTCAGCCTCTCTCCTTGTCAGTACTCAGCCTCTCTCCACTCTCTCCACAGTAAAACAGTGCTCAGCCTCTCTCCACTCTCTCCACAGTAAAACAGTGCTCAGCCTCTCTCCACTCTCTCCACAGTAAAACAGTGCTCAGCTTCTCTCCCCTTTCTCCACAGAAAAACAGTGCTCAGCCTCTCTCCCCTCTCTCCACAGTAAAACAGCGCTCAGCCTCTCTCCACAGTAAAACGGTGCTTAGGCTCTCTCTCCACATGAAAACAGTTCTCAGCCTCTCTCCTTGTCAGTACTCAGCCTCTCTCCACTCTCTCCACAGTAAAACAGTGCTCAGCCTCTCTCCACTCTCTCCACAGTAAAACAGTGCTCAGCCTCTCTCCACTCTCTCCACAGTAAAACAGTGCTCAGCCTCTCTCCCTTTCTCCACAGTAAAACAGTGCTCAGCCTCTCTCCCTCTCTCCACAGTAAAACACTGCTCAGCCTCTCTCCACTCTCTCCACAGTAAAACAGTGCTCAGCTTCTCTCCCTCTCTCCACAGTAAAACAGTGCTTAGCCTCTCTCTACACATTAAAACAGTGCTCAGCCTCTCTTCTTGTCAGTACTCAGCCTCTCTCCACTCTCTCCACAGTAAAACAGTGCTCAGCCTCTCTCCACTCTCTCCACAGTAAAACAGTGCTTAGCCTCTCTCCCCTTTCTCCACAGAAAAACAGTGCTCAGCCTCTCTCCACTCTCTCCACAGTAAAACAGCGCTCAGCCTCTCTCCTTGTCAGTACTCAGCCTCTCTCCACTCTCTCCACAGTAAAACAGTGCTCAGCTTCTCTCCCTTTCTCCACAGAAAAACAGTGCTCAGCCTCTCTCCACTCTCTCCACAGTAAAACAGTGCTCAGCCTCTCTCCTTGTCAGTACTCAGCCTCTCTCCACTCTCTCCACAGTAAAACAGTGCTCAGCTTCTCTCCCCTTTCTCCACAGAAAAACAGTGCTCAGCCTCTCTCCCTAGTTCTCAGTCACTCAGCCTCTCCACTCTCTCCACAGTAAAAGCAGTGCTCAGCCTCTCTTCCACTCTCTCCGCAGTAAAACAGGTGCTCAGCCTCTCCCCTCTCTCCACTAAAACAGTGCTCAGCCTCTCTCCTGTCAGTGTTCAGCCTCCACTTTGTCAGCGCTCAGGCACTCTCCTTCATGGTGCTCAGCCTCTCTCCCTTTTACAGTTGCTTTCAGCCTCTATTCTTCACAGTGCTCAGTAACCTTCCAAAGTAAAACAGCGCTCAGCCGTTTCCCACCGTGAAACATTGCCCAGCCCTCTCTCCCACAGTAAAACAGTGCTCAGCCTTTTCTCTCACTTTCCACAGTAAACAGTGCTCAGCCTCTCCCTTTCTCCACAGTAAAACACTGCTCAGCCTCTTCCACTCCTCTCCACAGTAAAACAGTGCTCAGCTTCTCCTCTCTGCAGTAAAGCAGTGTGGCCTCTCTCCCCTTTCTCCCACAGTAAACAGTGCTTAGCCTCTCTCTATACATTAAACAGTGCTCAGCCTCTTCTTGTCAGTTAGAATTAGACTCCACTCTCTCCACAGTAAAACAGTGCTAGCCTCTCTCCCCTTTCTCTCCACAGTAAAACAGTGCCCAGCCTCTCCTTGGTTGGGGCAGTACTCAGCCTCTCCCACTCTCTCCACAGTAAAACAGTGCCTCAGCCTCTCTCCACTCTTACAGTAAAACAGCAGTGCTCAGCCTCTCTCCACTCTCTCCACAGTAAAGCAGTGCTCAGCTTCTCTCCCTTTCTCCACAGAAAACAGTGCTCAGCCTCTCCTCTCTCTCCACAGTGCAAACAGCGCCAGCCTCTCTCCACAGTAAAACGGTGCTTAGGCTCTCTCCATGAAAACAGTTTCTCAGCCTCCCTTGTCAGCACTCAGCCTCTTCCACTCTCCAGTAAACAGTGCTCAGCCTCCCTCTCCACTCTCTCTCCACAGTAAAACAGTACTCAGCCTCTTCCCACTCTCTCCACAGTAAAACAGTGCTCAGCCTCTCTCCTTTCTCCACAGTAAAACAGTGCTCAGCCTCTCTCCTCTCTCCACAGTAAAACACTGTAGCCTCAGCCTCTCTTTCTCACTCTCCACAGTAAAACAGTGCTCAGCTCTTCCCTCTCTCCACAGTAAAAGCAGTGCTTAGCCTCTCTACACATTAAAAACAGTGTCTCAGCCTCTCTTCCTGTCAGTACTCAGCCTCTCCACTCTCTCCACAAGTAAAACAGTGCTCAGCCTCTCTCCACTCTCTCCACAGCAAAACAGTGCTTCTAGCCTCTCTCCCTTTCTCCAGAAAAACAGTGCTCCAGCCTCTCTCCACTCTCTCCACAGTAAAACAGCGCTCAGCCTCTCCTTTGTCAGTACTCAGCCTCTCCACTCTCTCCACAGTAAAACAGTGCTCAGCCTCTCTCCCCTTTCTCTCCACAGAAAACAGTGCTCAGCCTCTCCACTCTCTCTCCACAGTAAAACAGTGCTCAGCCTCTCTCCTTGTCAGTACTCAGCCTCTCTCCACTCTCTCCACAGTAAACAGTGCTCAGCTTCTCCCTTTCCACAGAAAAACAGTGCTCAGCCTCTTCCCTCCTCTCTCCACAGTAAAACAGCACCAGCCTCTCTCCACAGTAAAACGGTGCTTAGGGCTGTCTCCACATGAAAACAGTTCTCAGCCTCTCTCCTTGTCAGTACTCAGCCTCTCTCCCATTTCTCCACAGTAAACACTGCTCAGCCTCTCCACTCTCTCACAGTAAAACAGTGCCTCAGCTTCTCTCTCTCTCCACAGTAAAACAGTGCTTAGCCTCTCTCCCTTTCTCTCACAGTAAAAACAGTGCTTAGCCTCTCTATACATTAAAAACAGTGCTCAGCCTCTCTTCTTGTCAGTACTCAGACTCTCTCCACTCTCTCCACAGTAAAACAGTGCTTAGCCTCTCTCCTTTCTCCACAGTAAAACAGTGCTCAGCCTCTCCTTGTCAGTACTCAGCCTCTCTCCACTCTCCATACAGCAAAACAGTGCTCAGCCTCTCTCCACTCTCTCCACAGTAAAACAGTGCCTCAGCCTCTCTCCACTCTCTCCACAGTAAAACAGTGCCTCAGCCTCTCTCCCTTTCTCTCTCCCAGAAAACAGTGCTCAGCCTCTCTCCTCTCTCCACAGCAAACAAAGCGCCAGCCTCTCTCCACAGTAAAACAGGTGCTAGGCTCTCTCTCCACATGAAAACAGTTCTCAGCCTCTCTCCTTGTCAGTACTCAGCCTCTCTCCACTCTCTCCACAGTAAAAACAGTGCTCAGCCTCTCTCCACTCTCTCACAGTAAACAGTGCTCAGCCTCTCTACTCACTCTTCCAGTAAAACAGTGCTCAGCCTCTCTCCCCTTCTCCACAGTAAAACAGTGCTCAGCCTCTCTCCCCTCTCTCCACAGTAAAACACTGCTCAGCCCCTCTCCACCTCTCCACAGTAAAACAGTGCTCAGCTCTCTCCCTCTCTCCACAGTAAAACAAAGTGCTAGCCTCTCTCTACACATTAAAATTACAGTGCTCAGCCTCTCTTTCTGCTTGTACTCAGCCTCTCTCACTCTCCACAGTAAACAAAACAGTCTCAGCCTCTCTCCACTCTCCACAGTAAACAGTGCTTAGCCTCTCTCCCTTTCTCCACAGAAAACAGTGCTCAGCCTCTCTCCACTCTCCACAGTAAAACAGCGCTCAGCCTCTCCCTTGTCAGTACTCAGCCTCTCTCCACTCTCCACAGTAAAACAGTGCCCAGCTTCTCTCCCTTTCTCACACAGAAAACAGTGCTCAGCCTCTCTCCACTCTCCACAGTAAAACAGTGCCTCAGCCTCTCTCCTTGTCAGTACTCAGCCTCTCCACTCTCTCCACAGTAAAACAGTGCTCAGCTTCTCTCCCCCCTTTCTCCCACAGAAAAACAGTGCTCAGCCTCTCTCCTCTCTCTCCACAGTAAAACAGCTCAGCCTCTCTCCACAGCAAAACGGTGCTTAGAGAACTGTCTCTCCACATGAAAAACAGTTCTCAGCCTCTCTCCTTGTCAGTACTCAGCCTCTCTCCACTCTCTCCCACAGTAAACAGTGCTCAGCCTCTCTCCCTCTCTCCACAGAAAACAGTGCTCAGCCTTCCCTCCTCTCTCCACAGCAAAAACAGCGCCAGTCTCTCTCCACAGTAAAACAGTGCTTAGGCCTCTCTCCACATGAAAACAGTTCTCAGCCTCTCCTTGTCAATACCTCAGCCTCTCTCCACTCTCTCCACAGTAAAACAGTGCTTAGCCTCTCCCTCTCTCCATAGTGCAGTAAAACAGTGCTCAGCCTCTCTCCTTGTCAGCGCCAGGCTCTCTCCTTCATGGTGGTGCCTCAGACTTTCTTTCACAGTGTTCAGCCTCTCTTCTTACAGTGCCTCAGCCTCTCCTTCACAGTGCTCAGCCTCACTCTTCACAGTGCTCAGCCTCTATCCATCACAGTGCTCAGCCTCTCTCCAAAGTGAAACAGCTAGCCTTCATACCCCACAGTAAAACAGTGCTCATCCCTCTCCACAGTAAAAACAGTGCTCAGCCCTTCCACAGTAAAACAGTGCTCAGCCTCTCTCCACTCTCTCCACAGTAAAACAGTGCTCAGCCTCTCTCCACTCTCTCCACAGTAAAACAGTTGCTTAGCCTCTCTCTACACATTGAAACAGTGCTCAGCCTCTCCTTGTCAGTGCTCAGCCTCCTTTGCGGCCACTCTCACACAGTAAAACAGTGCTTAGCCTCTCTCTCCCCTTTCTCCACAGTAAAACAGTGCTCAGCCTCTCTCTTCCCTCTCTCCACAGTAAAACACTGCTCAGCCTCTCTCCACTCTCTCTACAGCAAAACAGTGCCTAGCCTCTTCTCTCTCTCCAGTAAAATACAGTGCTTGTAGCCTCTCTCTATACATATTAAACAGTGCTCAGCCTCTCTTCTTGCTCCAGTACTCAGCCTCTCTTCTCACTCCTCTCCACAGTAAAACAGTGCTCTGCTTCTCCACTCTCTCCTCTCCACAGTAAACAGTCCTCAGCCCTCTCCCCCTCTCTCTCCACAGTAAGACAGTGCTCAGTGGCCCTCTCCACTCTCTCCACAGTAAAAACAGTCCTCAGCCCTCTCCCTCTCTCCACAGTGAAAACACTGCTCAGCCTCTCTCCACTCTCCACACAGTAAAACAGTGATCAGCTGCCTCTCTCTCTCGTACAGTAAAACAGTGCTCAGCCTTCTCTACATATTAAAACAGTGCACATCAGCCTCTCTCTGTCAGTACACTCAGCCTCTCTCCACTCTCTACACAGTAAAACAGTGCTTTAGCCTCTCTCTCTCTTTTCTCACAGAAAAACAGTGCTCAGCCTCTCTCCCACTCTCCACAGTGAAAATAGCAAGCCAGCCTCTCTCCTTGTCAGTACTCAGCCTCCTTCTCCACTTTCTCTCCACAGTAAAAATATAGTGCCCAGCTTTCTCTCCTTTTTTTCTCCACAGAAAACAGTGCTCAGCCTCTCTCCACTCTCTCCACAGTAAAACAGTGCTCAGCCTCTCTCCTTGTCTAGTACTCAGCCTCTCTTAACTCTCCACAGTACAAAACAGTGCCTCAGCTTCTTCTCCTTTCTCCAGAAAAACAGTGCTCAGCCTCTCTCCTCTCTCCACAGTAAAACAGCGCCAGCCTCTCTCCACAGTAAACGGTGCTTAGGGCTGTCTCTCCACATGAAACAGTTCTCAGCCTCTCTCCTTTGTCAGTACTCAGCCTCTCTCCACTCTCTCCACAGTAAACAGTGCTCAGCCTCTCTCCACTCTCTCCACAGAAAACAGTGCTCAGCCTCTCTCCTCTCTCTCCACAGTAAAACAGCGCTCAGTCTCTCTCTCCACAGTAAACAGTGCTCAGCCTCTCTCCCTTTCTCCACAGTAAACAGTGCTCAGCCTCTCTCCCTCTCTCCACAGTAAAACAGTGCTCAGCCTCTCCACTCTCCACAGTAAAAAACAGTGCTCAGCCTCTCTCCACTCTCTCCCACAGTAAAACAGTGCTTAGCCTCTCTCTACACTGAAACAGTGCTCAGCCTCTCTCCTTGTCAGTGCTCAGCCTCGCTCCACTCTCTACAGTAAGGCAGTGCTTCAGCCTCTCCTCTTTCTCTCCACATGAAAACAGTTCTCAGCCTCTCTCTGTCAGTACTCAGCCTCTCCCATTTCTCTCCACAGTAAAACACTGCTCAGCCTCTCTCCACTCTCTCCACAGTAAACAGTGCTCAGCTTCTCTCCTCTCTCCACAGTAAAACAGTGCTTAGCCTCTCTCCCTTTTCTCCACAGTAAACAGTGCTTAGCCTCTCTATACATTAAAACAGTGCTCAGCCTCTTCTGTCAGTACTCAGACTCTCTCCACTCTCTCCACAGTAAAACAGTGCTTAGCCTCTCTCCCTTTCTCCACAGTAAAACAGTGACTCAGCCTCTCTCCTTGTCAGTACTCAGCCTCTCTCCACTCTCTCCACAGTAAAAAACAGTGCTCAGCCTCTCTTCACCTCTCCACAGTAAACAGTGCTCAGCCTCTCCTCCACTCTCTCCACAGTAAAACAGTGCTCAGCTTCTTCCCTTTCCCTCTCCACAGAAAACAGTGCTCAGCCTCTCTCCCTCTCTCTCACAGTAAAACAGCGCTCAGCCTCTCTCCACAGTAAAACGGTGTGCTTAGGGCCTCTCTCTCCACATGAAAACAGTTCTCAGCCTCTCCTTGTCAGTACTCAGCCTCTCTCCACTCTCTCACACAGTAAAACAGTGCTCAGCCTCTTCTCACTCTTCTCCACAGTAAACAGTGCTCAGCCTCAGCCTCTCCACTCTCTCCACAGTAAAACAGTGCTCAGCCTCTCTCCCTTTCTCTCCACAGTAAAACAGTGCTCAGCCTCTCTCCTCTCTCTCCACAGTAAACACTGTCTCAGCCTCTCTCCACTCTCTCACACAGTAAAACAGTGCTCAGCTTCTCTCCCTCTTCCACACAGTAAAACAGTGCTTAGCCTCTCTCTTACACATTAAAACAGTGCTCAGCCTCTCTTCTTTGTCAGTACTCAGCCTCTTCCACTCTCCACAGTAAACAGTGCTCAGCCTCTCTCCACTCTCCACAGTAAAACAGTGCTTCAGCCTCTCCCCCTTTCTCTCCACAGAAAACAGTGCTCAGCCTCTCTCCACTCTTCCACAGTAAACAGCGCTCCAGCCTCTCTGTCAGGGCACTCAGCCTCTCTCCACTCTCCACAGTAAACAGTGCTCTCAGCTTCTCCCCTTTCTCCACAGAAAAACAGTGCTCAGCCTCTCTCCACTCTCTCCACAGTAAAAACAGTGCCTCAGCCTCTCTCTGTCTTGGGTAAGCCAGCCTCTCAGCCCTCCACTCTCCACAGTAAAACAGTGCTCAGCTTCTCCCCTTTCTCCACAGAAAAACAGTGCCTCAGCCTCTCTCCTCTCTCCACAGTAAAACAGCGCTCAGCCTCTCCACAGTAAAACGGGTGCTAGGAGGCTGTCTCTCCACATGAAAACAGTTCTCAGCCTCTCTCCTTGTCAGTACTCAGCCTCTCTCCACTCTCTCCACAGAAAAACAGTGCTCAGCCTCTCTCCCCTCTCTCCACAGTAAAACAGCGCTCAGTCTCTCTCCACAGTAAAACAGTGCTTAGGCTCTCTCTCCACATGAAAACAGTTCTCAGCCTCTCTCCTTGTCAATACTCAGCCTCTCTCCACTCTCTCCACAGTAAAACAGTGCTTAGCCTCTCTCCCCTCTCTCCACAGTAAAACAGTGCTCAGCCTCTCTCCTTGTCAGCGCTCAGGCTCTCTCCTTCATGGTGCTCAGCCTCTCTCCTTCACAGTGCTCAGACTCTCTTCTTCACAGTGTTCAGCCTCTCTTCTTTACAGTGCTCAGCCTCTCTCCTTCACAGTGCTCAGCCTCACTCCTTCACAGTGCTCAGCCTCTATCCATCACAGTGCTCAGCCTCTCTCCAAAGTAAAACAGCGCTCAGCCATACCCCACAGTAAAACAGTGCTCATCCTCTCTCCACAGTAAAACAGTGCTCAGCCTCTCTCCACAGTAAAACAGTGCTCAGCCTCTCTCCACTCTCTCCACAGTAAAACAGTGCTCAGCCTCTCTCCACTCTCTCCACAGTAAAACAGTGCTTAGCCTCTCTCTACACATTGAAACAGTGCTCAGCCTCTCTCCTTGTCAGTGCTCAGCCTCGCGCCACTCTCTACACAGTAAAACAGTGCTTAGCCTCTCTCCCCTTTCTCCACAGTAAAACAGTGCTCAGCCTCTCTTCCCTCTCTCCACAGTAAAACACTGCTCAGCCTCTCTCCACTCTCTCCACAGTAAAACAGTGCTCAGCCTCTCTCCCCTCTCTCCACAGTAAAACAGTGCTTAGCCTCTCTCTACATATTAAAACAGTGCTCAGCCTCTCTTCTTGTCAGTACTCAGCCTCTCTCCTCTCTCCACAGTAAGACAGTGCTCAGTCTCTCTCCACTCTCTCCACAGTAAACAGTCCTCAGCCCCTCTCCCCTCTCTCCACAGTAAAACACTGCTCAGCCTCTCTCCACTCTCTCCACAGTAAAACAGTGATCAGCCGCTCTCCCTCTCTCCACAGTAAAACAGTGCTTAGCCTCTCTCTACATATTAAAACAGTGCTCAGCCTCTCTTCTTGTCAGTACTCAGCCTCTCTCACTCTCTACACAGTAAAACAGTGCTTAGCCTCTCTCCCCTTTCTCCACAGAAAAACAGTGCTCAGCCTCTCTCACTCTCTCCACAGTAAAACAGCGCTCAGCCTCTCTCCTTGTCAGTACTCAGCCTCTCTCCACTCTCTCCACAGTAAAACAGTGCTCAGCTTCTCTCCCCTTTCTCCACAGAAAACAGTGCTCAGCCTCTCTCCACTCTCTCCACAGTAAAACAGTGCTCAGCCTCTCTCCTTGTCAGTACTCAGCCTCTCTCAACTCTCTCCACAGTAAAACAGTGCTCAGCTTCTCTCCCCTTTCTCCACAGAAAAACAGTGCTCAGCCTCTCTCCCCTCTCTCCACAGTAAAACAGCGCTCAGCCTCTCTCCACAGTAAAACGGTGCTTAGGCTGTCTCTCCACATGAAAACAGTTCTCAGCCTCTCTCCTTGTCAGTACTCAGCCTCTCTCCACTCTCTCCACAGTAAAACAGTGCTCAGCCTCTCTCCACTCTCTCCACAGAAAAACAGTGCTCAGCCTCTCTCCCCTCTCTCCACAGTAAAACAGCGCTCAGTCTCTCTCCACAGTAAAACAGTGCTCAGCCTCTCTCCCCTTTCTCCACAGTAAAACAGTGCTCAGCCTCTCTCCCCTCTCTCCACAGTAAAACAGTGCTCAGCCTCTCTCCACTCTCTCCACAGTAAAACAGTGCTCAGCCTCTCTCCACTCTCTCCACAGTAAAACAGTGCTTAGCCTCTCTCTACACATTGAAACAGTGCTCAGCCTCTCTCCTTGTCAGTGCTCAGCCTCGCTCCACTCTCTACACAGTAAAACAGTGCTTAGCCTCTCTCCCCTTTCTCCACAGTAAAACAGTGCTCAGCCTCTCTTCCCTCTCTCCACAGTAAAACACTGCTCAGCCTCTCTCCACTCTCTCCACAGTAAAACAGTGCTCAGCCTCTCTCCCTCTCTCCACAGTAAAACAGTGCTTAGCCTCTCTCTACATATTAAAACAGTGCTCAGCCTCTCTTCTTGTCAGTACTCAGCCTCTCTCCACTCTCTCCACAGTAAAACAGTGCTCTGCTTCTCTCCACTCTCTCCACAGTAAAACAGTCCTCAGCCCCTCTCCCTCTCTCCACAGTAAGACAGTGCTCAGTCTCTCTCCACTCTCTCCACAGTAAAACAGTCCTCAGCCCCTCTCCCCTCTCTCCACAGTAAAACACTGCTCAGCCTCTCTCCACTCTCTCCACAGTAAAACAGTGATCAGCCGCTCTCCCCTCTCTCCACAGTAAAACAGTGCTTAGCCTCTCTCTACATATTAAAACAGTGCTCAGCCTCTCTTCTTGTCAGTACTCAGCCTCTCTCCACTCTCTACACAGTAAAACAGTGCTTAGCCTCTCTCCCCTTTCTCCACAGAAAAACAGTGCTCAGCCTCTCTCCCCTCTCTCCACAGTAAAACAGCGCTCAGCCTCTCTCCACAGTAAAACGGTGCTTAGGCTGTCTCTCCACATGAAAACAGTTCTCAGCCTCTCTCCTTGTCAGTACTCAGCCTCTCTCCACTCTCTCCACAGTAAAACAGTGCTCAGCCTCTCTCCACTCTCTCCACAGAAAAACAGTGCTCAGCCTCTCTCCCCTCTCTCCACAGTAAAACAGCGCTCAGTCTCTCTCCACAGTAAAACAGTGCTTAGGCTCTCTCTCCACATGAAAACAGTTCTCAGCCTCTCTCCTTGTCAATACTCAGCCTCTCTCCCCTCTCTCCACAGTAAAACAGTGCTTAGCCTCTCTCTACATATTAAAACAGTGCTCAGCCTCTCTTCTTGTCAGTTCTCAGCCTCTCTCCACTCTCTCCACAGTAAAACAGTGCTCTGCTTCTCTCCACTCTCTCCACAGTAAAACAGTCCTCAGCCCCTCTCCCCTCTCTCCACAGTAAGACAGTGCTCAGTCTCTCTCCACTCTCTCCACAGTAAAACAGTCCTCAGCCCCTCTCCCTCTCTCTCCACAGTAAAACACTGCTCAGCCTCTCTCCACTCTCTCCACAGTAAAACAGTGATCAGCCGCTCTCCCTCTCTCCACAGTAAAACAGTGCTTAGCCTCTCTCTACATATTAAAACAGTGCTCAGCCTCTCTTCTTGTCAGTACTCAGCCTCTCTCCACTCTCTACACAGTAAAACAGTGCTTAGCCTCTCTCCCCTTTCTCCACAGAAAAACAGTGCTCAGCCTCTCTCCACTCTCTCCACAGTAAAACAGCGCTCAGCCTCTCTCCTTGTCAGTACTCAGCCTCTCTCCACTCTCTCCACAGTAAAACAGTGCTCAGCTTCTCTCCCCTTTCTCCACAGAAAACCAGTGCTCAGCCTCTCTCCACTCTCTCCACAGTAAAACAGTGCTCAGCCTCTCTCCTTGTCAGTACTCAGCCTCTCTCAACTCTCTCCACAGTAAAACAGTGCTCAGCTTCTCTCCCCTTTCTCCACAGAAAAACAGTGCTCAGCCTCTCTCCCCTCTCTCCACAGTAAAACAGCGCTCAGCCTCTCTCCACAGTAAAACGGTGCTTAGGCTGTCTCTCCACATGAAAACAGTTCTCAGCCTCTCTCCTTGTCAGTACTCAGCCTCTCTCCACTCTCTCCACAGTAAAACAGTGCTCAGCCTCTCTCCACTCTCTCCACAGAAAAACAGTGCTCAGCCTCTCTCCCCTCTCTCCACAGTAAAACAGCGCTCAGTCTCTCTCCACAGTAAAACAGTGCTTAGGCTCTCTCTCCACATGAAAACAGTTCTCAGCCTCTCTCCTTGTCAATACTCAGCCTCTCTCCCCTCTCTCCACAGTAAAACAGTGCTTAGCCTCTCTCTACATATTAAAACAGTGCTCAGCCTCTCTTCTTGTCAGTACTCAGCCTCTCTCCACTCTCTCCACAGTAAAACAGTGCTCAGCCTCTCTCCTTGTCAGCGCTCAGGCTCTCTCCTTCATGGTGCTCAGCCTCTCTCCTTCACAGTGCTCAGACTCTCTTCTTCACAGTGTTCAGCCTCTCTTCTTTACAGTGCTCAGCCTCTCTCCTTCACAGTGCTCAGCCTCTCTCCTTGTCAGTGCTCAGCCTCGCTCCACTCTCTACACAGTAAAACAGTGCTTAGCCTCTCTCCCCTTTCTCCACAGTAAAACAGTGCTCAGCCTCTCTTCCCTCTCTCCACAGTAAAACACTGCTCAGCCTCTCTCCACTCTCTCCACAGTAAAACAGTGCTCAGCCTCTCTCCCCTCTCTCCACAGTAAAACAGTGCTTAGCCTCTCTCTACATATTAAAACAGTGCTCAGCCTCTCTTCTTGTCAGTACTCAGCCTCTCTCCACTCTCTCCACAGTAAAACAGTGCTCTGCTTCTCTCCACTCTCTCTCCACAGTAAAACAGTCCTCAGCCCCTCTCCCTCTCTCCACAGTAAGACAGTGCTCAGTCTCTCTCCACTCTCTCCACAGTAAAACAGTCCTCAGCCCCTCTCCCCTCTCTCCACAGTAAAACACTGCTCAGCCTCTCTCCACTCTCTCCACAGTAAAACAGTGATCAGCCGCTCTCCCCTCTCTCCACAGTAAAACAGTGCTTAGCCTCTCTCTACATATTAAAACAGTGCTCAGCCTCTCTTCTTGTCAGTACTCAGCCTCTCTCCACTCTCTACACAGTAAAACAGTGCTTAGCCTCTCTCCCCTTTCTCCACAGAAAAACAGTGCTCAGCCTCTCTCCACTCTCTCCACAGTAAAACAGTGCTTAGCCTCTCTCTACACATTGAAACAGTGCTCAGCCTCTCTCCTTGTCAGTACTCAGCCTCTCTCCACTCTCTCCACAGTAAAACAGTGCTCAGCCTCTCTCCACTCTCTCCACAGTAAAACAGTGCTTAGCCTCTCTCTACACATTGAAACAGTGCTCAGCCTCTCTCCTTGTCAGTGCTCAGCCTCGCTCCACTCTCTACACAGTAAAACAGTGCTTAGCCTCTCTCCCCTTTCTCCACAGTAAAACAGTGCTCAGCCTCTCTTCCCTCTCTCCACAGTAAAACACTGCTCAGCCTCTCTCCACTCTCTCCACAGTAAAACAGTGCTCAGCCTCTCTCCCCTCTCTCCACAGTAAAACAGTGCTTAGCCTCTCTCTACATATTAAAACAGTGCTCAGCCTCTCTTCTTGTCAGTACTCAGCCTCTCTCCACTCTCTCCACAGTAAAACAGTGCTCTGCTTCTCTCCACTCTCTCCACAGTAAAACAGTCCTCAGCCCCTCTCCCCTCTCTCCACAGTAAGACAGTGCTCAGTCTCTCTCCACTCTCTCCACAGTAAAACAGTCCTCAGCCCCTCTCCCCTCTCTCCACAGTAAAACACTGCTCAGCCTCTCTCCACTCTCTCCACAGTAAAACAGTGATCAGCCGCTCTCCCTCTCTCCACAGTAAAACAGTGCTTAGCCTCTCTCTACATATTAAAACAGTGCTCAGCCTCTCTTCTTGTCAGTACTCAGCCTCTCTCCACTCTCTACACAGTAAAACAGTGCTTAGCCTCTCTCCCCTTTCTCCACAGAAAAACAGTGCTCAGCCTCTCTCCACTCTCTCCACAGTAAAACAGCGCTCAGCCTCTCTCCTTGTCAGTACTCAGCCTCTCTCCACTCTCTCCACAGTAAAACAGTGCTCAGCTTCTCTCCCCTTTCTCCACAGAAAAACAGTGCTCAGCCTCTCTCCACTCTCTCCACAGTAAAACAGTGCTCAGCCTCTCTCCTTGTCAGTACTCAGCCTCTCTCAACTCTCTCCACAGTAAAACAGTGCTCAGCTTCTCTCCCCTTTCTCCACAGAAAAACAGTGCTCAGCCTCTCTCCCCTCTCTCCACATTAAAACAGCGCTCAGCCTCTCTCCACAGTAAAACGGTGCTTAGGCTGTCTCTCCACATGAAAACAGTTCTCAGCCTCTCTCCTTGTCAGTACTCAGCCTCTCTCCACTCTCTCCACAGTAAAACAGTGCTCAGCCTCTCTCCACTCTCTCCACAGAAAACAGTGCTCAGCCTCTCTCCCTCTCTCCACAGTAAAACAGCGCTCAGTCTCTCTCCACAGTAAAACAGTGCTTAGGCTCTCTCTCCACATGAAAACAGTTCTCAGCCTCTCTCCTTGTCAATACTCAGCCTCTCTCCACTCTCTCCACAGTAAAACAGTGCTTAGCCTCTCTCCCCTCTCTCCACAGTAAAACAGTGCTCTGCTTCTCTCCACTCTCTCCACAGTAAAACAGTCCTCAGCCCCTCTCCCTCTCTCCACAGTAAGACAGTGCTCAGTCTCTCTCCACTCTCTCCACAGTAAAACAGTCCTCAGCCCCTCTCCCCTCTCTCCACAGTAAAACACTGCTCAGCCTCTCTCCACTCTCTCCACAGTAAAACAGTGATCAGCCGCTCTCCCCTCTCTCCACAGTAAAACAGTGCTTAGCCTCTCTCTACATATTAAAACAGTGCTCAGCCTCTCTTCTTGTCAGTACTCAGCCTCTCTCCACTCTCTACACAGTAAAACAGTGCTTAGCCTCTCTCCCCTTTCTCCACAGAAAAACAGTGCTCAGCCTCTCTCCACTCTCTCCACAGTAAAACAGCGCTCAGCCTCTCTCCTTGTCAGTACTCAGCCTCTCTCCACTCTCTCCACAGTAAAACAGTGCTCAGCTTCTCTCCCCTTTCTCCACAGAAAAACAGTGCTCAGCCTCTCTCCACTCTCTCCACAGTAAAACAGTGCTCAGCCTCTCTCCTTGTTAGTACTCAGCCTCTCTCAACTCTCTCCACAGTAAAACAGTGCTCAGCTTCTCTCCCCTTTCTCCACAGAAAAACAGTGCTCAGCCTCTCTCCCCTCTCTCCACAGTAAAACAGCGCTCAGTCTCTCTCCACAGTAAAACAGTGCTTAGGCTCTCTCTCCACATGAAAACAGTTCTCAGCCTCTCTCCTTGTCAATACTCAGCCTCTCTCCACTCTCTCCACAGTAAAACAGTGCTTAGCCTCTCTCCCCTCTCTCCACAGTAAAACAGTGCTCTGCTTCTCTCCACTCTCTCCACAGTAAAACAGTCCTCAGCCCCTCTCCCCTCTCTCCACAGTAAGACAGTGCTCAGTCTCTCTCCACTCTCTCCACAGTAAAACAGTCCTCAGCCCCTCTCCCCTCTCTCCACAGTAAAACACTGCTCAGCCTCTCTCCACTCTCTCCACAGTAAAACAGTGATCAGCCGCTCTCCCCTCTCTCCACAGTAAAACAGTGCTTAGCCTCTCTCTACATATTAAAACAGTGCTCAGCCTCTCTTCTTGTCAGTACTCAGCCTCTCTCCACTCTCTACACAGTAAAACAGTGCTTAGCCTCTCTCCCCTTTCTCCACAGAAAAACAGTGCTCAGCCTCTCTCCACTCTCTCCACAGTAAAACAGCGCTCAGCCTCTCTCCTTGTCAGTACTTAGCCTCTCTCCACTCTCTCCACAGTAAAACAGTGCTCAGCTTCTCTCCCCTTTCTCCACAGAAAACCAGTGCTCAGCCTCTCTCCACTCTCTCCACAGTAAAACAGTGCTCAGCCTCTCTCCTTGTCAGTACTCAGCCTCTCTCAACTCTCTCCACAGTAAAACAGTGCTCAGCTTCTCTCCCCTTTCTCCACAGAAAAACAGTGCTCAGCCTCTCTCCCCTCTCTCCACAGTAAAACAGCGCTCAGCCTCTCTCCACAGTAAAACGGTGCTTAGGCTGTCTCTCCACATGAAAACAGTTCTCAGCCTCTCTCCTTGTCAGTACTCAGCCTCTCTCCACTCTCTCCACAGTAAAACAGTGCTCAGCCTCTCTCCACTCTCTCTCCACAGAAAAACAGTGCTCAGCCTCTCTCCCTCTCTCCACAGTAAAACAGCGCTCAGTCTCTCTCCACAGTAAAACAGTGCTTAGGCTCTCTCTCCACATGAAAACAGTTCTCAGCCTCTCTCCTTGTCAATACTCAGCCTCTCTCCACTCTCTCCACAGTAAAACAGTGCTTAGCCTCTCTCCCCTCTCTCCACAGTAAAACAGTGCTCAGCCTCTCTCCTTGTCAGCGCTCAGGCTCTCTCCTTCATGGAGCTCAGCCTCTCTCCTTCACAGTGCTCAGACTCTCTTCTTCACAGTGTTCAGCCTCTCTTCTTTACAGTGCTCAGCCTCTCTCCTTCACAGTGCTCAGCCTCACTCCTTCACAGTGCTCAGCCTCTATCCATCACAGTGCTCAGCCTCTCTCCAAAGTAAAACAGCGCTCAGCCATACCCCACAGTAAAACAGTGCTCATCCTCTCTCCACAGTAAAACAGTGCTCAGCCTCTCTCCACAGTAAAACAGTGCTCAGCCTCTCTCCCCTTTCTCCACAGTAAAACAGTGCTCAGCCTCTCTCCCCTCTCTCCACAGTAAAACAGTGCTCAGCCTCTCTCCACTCTCTCCACAGTAAAACAGTGCTCAGCCTCTCTCCACTCTCTCCACAGTAAAACAGTGCTTAGCCTCTCTCTACACATTGAAACAGTGCTCAGCCTCTCTCCTTGTCAGTGCTCAGCCTCGCTCCACTCTCTACACAGTAAAACAGTGCTTAGCCTCTCCCCCTTTCTCCACAGTAAAACAGTGCTCAGCCTCTCTTCCCTCTCTCCACAGTAAAACACTGCTCAGCCTCTCTCCACTCTCTCCACAGTAAAACAGTGCTCAGCCTCTCTCCCCTCTCTCCACAGTAAAACAGTGCTTAGCCTCTCTCTACATATTAAAACAGTGCTCAGCCTCTCTTCTTGTCAGTACTCAGCCTCTCTCCACTCTCTCCACAGTAAAACAGTGCTCTGCTTCTCTCCACTCTCTCCACAGTAAAACAGTCCTCAGCCCCTCTCCCTCTCTCCACAGTAAGACAGTGCTCAGTCTCTCTCCACTCTCTCCACAGTAAAACAGTCCTCAGCCCCTCTCCCTCTCTCTCCACAGTAAAACACTGCTCAGCCTCTCTCCACTCTCTCCACAGTAAAACAGTGATCAGCCGCTCTCCCCTCTCTCTACAGTAAAACAGTGCTTAGCCTCTCTCTACATATTAAAACAGTGCTCAGCCTCTCTTCTTGTCAGTACTCAGCCTCTCTCCACTCTCTACACAGTAAAACAGTGCTTAGCCTCTCTCCCCTTTCTCCACAGAAAAACAGTGCTCAGCCTCTCTCCACTCTCTCCACAGTAAAACAGCGCTCAGCCTCTCTCCTTGTCAGTACTCAGCCTCTCTCCACTCTCTCCACAGTAAAACAGTGCTCAGCTTCTCTCCCCTTTCTCCACAGAAAAACAGTGCTCAGCCTCTCTCCACTCTCTCCACAGTAAAACAGTGCTCAGCCTCTCTCCTTGTCAGTACTCAGCCTCTCTCAACTCTCTCCACAGTAAAACAGTGCTCAGCTTCTCTCCCCTTTCTCCACAGAAAAACAGTGCTCAGCCTCTCTCCCCTCTCTCCACAGTAAAACAGCGCTCAGCCTCTCTCCACAGTAAAACGGTGCTTAGGCTGTCTCTCCACATGAAAACAGTTCTCAGCCTCTCTCCTTGTCAGTACTCAGCCTCTCTCCACTCTCTCCACAGTAAAACAGTGCTCAGCCTCTCTCCACTCTCTCCACAGTAAAACAGTGCTCAGCCTCTCTCCTTGTCAGCGCTCAGGCTCTCTCCTTCATGGTGCTCAGCCTCTCTCCTTCACAGTGCTCAGACTCTCTTCTTCACAGTGTTCAGCCTCTCTTCTTTACAGTGCTCAGTCTCTCTCCTTCACAGTGCTCAGCCTCACTCCTTCACAGTGCTCAGCCTCTATCCATCACAGTGCTCAGCCTCTCTCCAAAGTAAAACAGCGCTCAGCCATACCCCACAGTAAAACAGTGCTCATCCTCTCTCCACAGTAAAACAGTGCTCAGCCTCTCTCCACAGTAAAACAGTGCTCAGCCTCTCTCCCCTTTCTCCACAGTAAAACAGTGCTCAGCCTCTCTCCCCTCTCTCCACAGTAAAACAGTGCTCAGCCTCTCTCCACTCTCTCCACAGTAAAACAGTGCTCAGCCTCTCTCCCCTCTCTCCACAGTAAAACAGTGCTTAGCCTCTCTCCCCTTTCTCCACAGTAAAACAGTGCTCAGCCTCTCTTCCCTCTCTCCACAGTAAAACACTGCTCAGCCTCTCTCCACTCTCTCCACAGTAAAACAGTGCTCAGCCTCTCTCCCCTCTCTCCACAGTAAAACAGTGCTTAGCCTCTCTCTACATATTAAAACAGTGCTCAGCCTCTCTTCTTGTCAGTACTCAGCCTCTCTCCACTCTCTCCACAGTAAAACAGTGCTCTGCTTCTCTCCACTCTCTCCACAGTAAAACAGTCCTCAGCCCCTCTCCCCTCTCTCCACAGTAAGACAGTGCTCAGTCTCTCTCCACTCTCTCCACAGTAAAACAGTCCTCAGCCCCTCTCCCCTCTCTCCACAGTAAAACACTGCTCAGCCTCTCTCCACTCTCTCCACAGTAAAACAGTGATCAGCCGCTCTCCCCTCTCTCCACAGTAAAACAGTGCTTAGCCTCTCTCTACATATTAAAACAGTGCTCAGCCTCTCTTCTTGTCAGTACTCAGCCTCTCTCCACTCTCTACACAGTAAAACAGTGCTTAGCCTCTCTCCCCTTTCTACATAGTAAAACAGTGCTCAGCCTCTCTCCTTGTCAGTACTCAGCCTCTCTCCACTCTCTCCACAGTAAAACAGTGCTCAGCCTCTCTCCACTCTCTCCACAGTAAAACAGTGCTTAGCCTCTCTCCCCTTTCTCCACAGAAAAACAGTGCTCAGCCTCTCTCCACTCTCTCCACAGTAAAACAGTGCTCAGCTTCTCTCCCCTTTCTCCACAGAAAAACAGTGCTCAGCCTCTCTCCCCTCTCTCCACAGTAAAACAGCGCTCAGCCTCTCTCCACAGTAAAACGGTGCTTAGGCTGTCTCTCCACATGAAAACAGTTCTCAGCCTCTCTCCTTGTCAGTACTCAGCCTCTCTCCACTCTCTCCACAGTAAAACAGTGCTCAGCCTCTCTCCACTCTCTCCACAGAAAAACAGTGCTCAGCCTCTCTCCACAGTAAAACGGTGCTTAGGCTGTCTCTCCACATGAAAACAGTTCTCAGCCTCTCTCCTTGTCAGTACTCAGCCTCTCTCCACTCTCTCCACAGTAAAACAGTGCTTAGCCTCTCTCCACTCTCTCCACAGTAAAACAGTGCTCAGCCTCTCTCTACTTTCTCCACAGTAAAACAGTGCTTAGCCTCTCTCTACACATTAAAACAGTGCTCAGCCTATCTCCTTGTCAGTGCTCAGCCTCGCTCCCCTCTCTCCACAGTAAGACAGTGCTCAGTCTCTCTCCACTCTCTCCACAGTAAAACAGTCCTCAGCCCCTCTCCCCTCTCTCCACAGTAAAACACTGCTCAGCCTCTCTCCACTCTCTCCACAGTAAAACAGTGATCAGCCGCTCTCCCCTCTCTCCACAGTAAAACAGTGCTTAGCCTCTCTCTACATATTAAAACAGTGCTCAGCCTCTCTTCTTGTCAGTACTCAGCCTCTCTCCACTCTCTACACAGTAAAACAGTGCTTAGCCTCTCTCCCCTTTCTACATAGTAAAACAGTGCTCAGCCTCTCTCCTTGTCAGTACTCAGCCTCTCTCCACAGTAAAACAGTGCTCAGCCTCTCTCCACTCTCTCCACAGTAAAACAGTGCTTAGCCTCTCTCCCCTTTCTCCACAGAAAAACAGTGCTCAGCCTCTCTCCACTCTCTCCACAGTAAAACAGTGCTCAGCTTCTCTCCCCTTTCTCCACAGAAAAACAGTGCTCAGCCTCTCTCCCCTCTCTCCACAGTAAAACAGCGCTCAGCCTCTCTCCACAGTAAAACGGTGCTTAGGCTGTCTCTCCACATGAAAACAGTTCTCAGCCTCTCTCCTTGTCAGTACTCAGCCTCTCTCCACTCTCTCCACAGTAAAACAGTGCTCAGCCTCTCTCCACTCTCTCCACAGAAAAACAGTGCTCAGCCTCTCTCCACAGTAAAACGGTGCTTAGGCTGTCTCTCCACATGAAAACAGTTCTCAGCCTCTCTCCTTGTCAGTACTCAGCCTCTCTCCACTCTCTCCACAGTAAAACAGTGCTTAGCCTCTCTCCACTCTCTCCACAGTAAAACAGTGCTCAGCCTCTCTCCCCTCTCTCCACAGTAAAACAGTGCTTAGCCTCTGTCTACACATTAAAACAGTGCTCAGCCTCTCTCCTTGTCAGTGCTCAGCTTCGCTCCACTCTCTACACAGTAAAACAGTGCTTAGCCTCTCTCCCCTTTCTCCACAGTAAAACAGTGCTCAGCCTCTCTACTTGTCAGCGCTCAGGCACTCTCCTTCATGGTGCTCAGCCTCTCTCCTTTACAGTGCTCAGCCTCTATTCTTCACAGTACTCAGCAACCTTCCAAAGTAAAACAGCGCTCAGCCGTTCCCCACCGTAAAACAGTGCCCAGCCTCTCTCCACAGTAAAACAGTGCTAAGCCTTTCTCCACTCTCTCCACAGTAAAACAGTGCTCAGCCTCTCTCCCCTTTCTCCACAGTAAAACACTGCTCAGCCTCTCTCCACTCTCTCCACAGTAAAACAGTGCTCAGCTTCTCTCCCCTCTCTCCACAGTAAAACAGTGCTTAGCCTCTCTCTATACATTAAAACAGTGCTCAGCCTCTCTTCTTGTCAGTACTCAGCCTCTCTCCACTCTCTCCACAGTAAAACAGTGCTTAGCCTCTCTCCCCTTTCTCCACAGTAAAACAGTGCTCAGCCTCTCTCCTTGTCAGTACTCAGCCTCTCTCCACTCTCTCCACAGTAAAACAGTGCTCAGCCTCTCTCCACTCTCTCCACAGTAAAACAGTGCTCAGCCTCTCTCCACTCTCTCCACAGTAAAACAGTGCTCAGCTTCTCTCCCCTTTCTCCACAGAAAAACAGTGCTCAGCCTCTCTCCCCTCTCTCCACAGTAAAACAGCGCTCAGCCTCTCTCCACAGTAAAACGGTGCTTAGGCTCTCTCTCCACATGAAAACAGTTCTCAGCCTCTCTCCTTGTCAGTACTCAGCCTCTCTCCACTCTCTCCACAGTAAAACAGTGCTCAGCCTCTCTCCACTCTCTCCACAGTAAAACAGTGCTCAGCCTCTCTCCACTCTCTCCACAGTAAAACAGTGCTCAGCCTCTCTCCCCTTTCTCCACAGTAAAACAGTGCTCAGCCTCTCTCCCCTCTCTCCACAGTAAAACACTGCTCAGCCTCTCTCCACAGTAAAACAGTGCTCAGCTTCTCTCCCCTCTCTCCACAGTAAAACAGTGCTTAGCCTCTCTCTACACATTAAAACAGTGCTCAGCCTCTCTTCTTGTCAGTACTCAGCCTCTCTCCACTCTCTCCACAGTAAAACAGTGCTTAGCCTCTCTCCCCTTTCTCCACAGTAAAACAGTGCTCAGCCTCTCTCCTTGTCAGTACTCAGCCTCTCTCCACTCTCTCCACAGTAAAACAGTGCTCAGCCTCTCTCCACTCTCTCCACAGTAAAACAGTGCTTAGCCTCTCTCCCCTTTCTCCACAGAAAAACAGTGCTCAGCCTCTCTCCACTCTCTCCACAGTAAAACAGTGCTCAGCCTCTCTCCTTGTCAGTACTCAGCCTCTCTCCACTCTCTCCACAGTAAAACAGTGCTCAGCTTCTCTCCCCTTTCTCCACAGAAAAACAGTGCTCAGCCTCTCTCCCCTCTCTCCACAGTAAAACAGCGCTCAGCCTCTCTCCACAGTAAAACGGTGCTTAGGCTGTCTCTCCACATGAAAACAGTTCTCAGCCTCTCTCCTTGTCAGTACTCAGCCTCTCTCCACTCTCTCCACAGTAAAACAGTGCTCAGCCTCTCTCCACTCTCTCCACAGAAAAACAGTGCTCAGCCTCTCTCCCCTCTCTCCACAGTAAAACAGTGCTCAGCCTCTCTCCTTGTCAGCGCTCAGGCTCTCTCCTTCATGGTGCTCAGCCTCTCTCCTTCACAGTGCTCAGACTCTCTTCTTCACAGTGTTCAGCCTCTCTTCTTTACAGTGCTCAGCCTCTCTCCTTCACAGTGCTCAGCCTCACTCCTTCACAGTGCTCAGCCTCTATCCATCACAGTGCTCAGCCTCTCTCCAAAGTAAAACAGCGCTCAGCCATACCCCACAGTAAAACAGTGCTCATCCTCTCTCCACAGTAAAACAGTGCTCAGCCTCTCTCCACAGTAAAACAGTGCTCAGCCTCTCTCCCCTTTCTCCACAGTAAAACAGTGCTCAGCCTCTCTCCCCTCTCTCCACAGTAAAACAGTGCTTAGCCTCTCTCCACTCTCTCCACAGTAAAACAGTGCTCAGCCTCTCTCCACTCTCTCCACAGTAAAACAGTGCTTAGCCTCTCTCTCCACATTGAAACAGTGCTCAGCCTCTCTCCTTGTCAGTGCTCAGCCTCGCTCCACTCTCTACACAGTAAAACAGTGCTTAGCCTCTCTCCCCTTTCTCCACAGTAAAACAGTGCTCAGCCTCTCTTCCCTCTCTCCACAGTAAAACACTGCTCAGCCTCTCTCCACTCTCTCCACAGTAAAACAGTGCTCAGCCTCTCTCCCCTCTCTCCACAGTAAAACAGTGCTTAGCCTCTCTCTACATATTAAAACAGTGCTCAGCCTCTCTTCTTGTCAGTACTCAGCCTCTCTCCACTCTCTCCACAGTAAAACAGTGCTCTGCTTCTCTCCACTCTCTCCACAGTAAAACAGTCCTCAGCCCCTCTCCCCTCTCTCCACAGTAAGACAGTGCTCAGTCTCTCTCCACTCTCTCCACAGTAAAACAGTCCTCAGCCCCTCTCCTCTCTCCACAGTAAAACACTGCTCAGCCTCTCTCCACTCTCTCCACAGTAAAACAGTGATCAGCCGCTCTCCCTCTCTCCACAGTAACACAGTGCTTAGCCTCTCTCTACATATTAAAACAGTGCTCAGCCTCTCTTCTTGTCAGTACTCAGCCTCTCTCCACTCTCTACACAGTAAAACAGTGCTTAGCCTCTCTCCCCTTTCTACATAGTAAAACAGTGCTCAGCCTCTCTCCTTGTCAGTACTCAGCCTCTCTCCACTCTCTCCACAGTAAAACAGTGCTCAGCCTCTCTCCACTCTCTCCACAGTAAAACAGTGCTTAGCCTCTCTCCCCTTTCTCCACAGAAAAACAGTGCTCAGCTTCTCTCCCCTTTCTCCACAGAAAAACAGTGCTCAGCCTCTCTCCCCTCTCTCCACAGTAAAACAGCGCTCAGCCTCTCTCCACAGTAAAACGGTGCTTAGGCTGTCTCTCCACATGAAAACAGTTCTCAGCCTCTCTCCTTGTCAGTACTCAGCCTCTCTCCACTCTCTCCACAGTAAAACAGTGCTCAGCCTCTCTCCACTCTCTCCACAGAAAAACAGTGCTCAGCCTCTCTCCACAGTAAAACAGTGCTCAGCCTCTCTCCACTCTCTCCACATGAAAACAGTTCTCAGCCTCTCTCCTTGTCAGTACTCAGCCTCTCTCCACTCTCTCCACAGTAAAACAGTGCTTAGCCTCTCTCCACTCTCTCCACAGTAAAACAGTGCTCAGCCTCTCTCCCCTCTCTCCACAGTAAAACAGTGCTTAGCCTCTCTCTACACAGTAAAACAGTGCTCAGCCTCTCTACTTGTCAGCGCTCAGGCACTCTCCTTCATGGTGCTCAGCCTCTCTCCTTTACAGTGCTCAGCCTCTATTCTTCACAGTGCTCAGCAACCTTCCAAAGTAAAACAGCGCTCAGCCGTTCCCCACCGTAAAACAGTGCCCAGCCTCTCTCCACAGTAAAACAGTGCTCAGCCTTTCTCCACTCTCTCCACAGTAAAACAGTGCTCAGCCTCTCTCCCCTTTCTCCACAGTAAAACAGTGCTCAGCCTCTCTCCACTCTCTCCACAGTAAAACAGTGCTCAGCTTCTCTCCCCTCTCTCCACAGTAAAACAGTGCTTAGCCTCTCTCTATACATTAAAACAGTGCTCAGCCTCTCTTCTTGTCAGTACTCAGCCTCTCTCCACTCTCTCCACAGTAAAACAGTGCTTAGCCTCTCTCCCCTTTCTCCACAGTAAAACAGTGCTCAGCCTCTCTCCTTGTCAGTACTCAGCCTCTCTCCACTCTCTCCACAGTAAAACAGTGCTCAGCCTCTCTCCACTCTCTCCACAGTAAAACAGTGCTCAGCCTCTCTCCACTCTCTCCACAGTAAAACAGTGCTCAGCTCCTCTCCCCTTTCTCCACAGAAAAACAGTGCTCAGCCTCTCTCCCCTCTCTCCACAGTAAAACAGCGCTCAGCCTCTCTCCACAGTAAAACGGTGCTTAGGCTCTCTCTCCACATGAAAACAGTTCTCAGCCTCTCTCCTTGTCAGTACTCAGCCTCTCTCCACTCTCTCCACAGTAAAACAGTACTCAGCCTCTCTCCACTCTCTCCACAGTAAAACAGTGCTCAGCCTCTCTCCACTCTCTCCACAGTAAAACAGTGCTCAGCCTCTCTCCCCTTTCTCCACAGTAAAACAGTGCTCAGCCTCTCTCCCCTCTCTCCACAGTAAAACACTGCTCAGCCTCTCTCCACTCTCTCCACAGTAAAACAGTGCTCAGCTTCTCTCCCCTCTCTCCACAGTAAAACAGTGCTTAGCCTCTCTCTACACATTAAAACAGTGCTCAGCCTCTCTTCTTGTCAGTACTCAGCCTCTCTCCACTCTCTCCACAGTAAAACAGTGCTTAGCCTCTCTCCCCTTTCTCCACAGTAAAACAGTGCTCAGCCTCTCTCCTTGTCAGTACTCAGCCTCTCTCCACTCTCTCCACAGTAAAACAGTGCTCAGCCTCTCTCCACTCTCTCCACAGTAAAACAGTGCTTAGCCTCTCTCCCCTTTCTCCACAGAAAAACAGTGCTCAGCCTCTCTCCACTCTCTCCACAGTAAAACAGTGCTCAGCCTCTCTCCTTGTCAGTACTCAGCCTCTCTCCACTCTCTCCACAGTAAAACAGTGCTCAGCTTCTCTCCCCTTTCTCCACAGAAAAACAGTGCTCAGCCTCTCTCCCCTCTCTCCACAGTAAAACAGCGCTCAGCCTCTCTCCACAGTAAAACGGTGCTTAGGCTGTTTCTCCACATGAAAACAGTTCTCAGCCTCTCTCCTTGTCAGTACTCAGCCTCTCTCCACTCTCTCCACAGTAAAACAGTGCTCAGCCTCTCTCCACTCTCTCCACAGAAAAACAGTGCTCAGCCTCTCTCTCCTCTCTCCACAGTAAAACAGTGCTCAGCCTCTCTCCTTGTCAGCGCTCAGGCTCTCTCCTTCATGGTGCTCAGCCTCTCTCCTTCACAGTGCTCAGCCTCTCTCCTTCAAAGTGCTCAGACTCTCTTCTTCACAGTGTTCAGCCTCTCTTCTTTACAGTGCTCAGCCTCTCTCCTTCACAGTGCTCAGCCTCACTCCTTCACAGTGCTCAGCCTCTATCCATCACAGTGCTCAGCCTCTCTCCAAAGTAAAACAGCGCTCAGCCATACCCCACAGTAAAACAGTGCTCATCCTCTCTCCACAGTAAAACAGTGCTCAGCCTCTCTCCACAGTAAAACAGTGCTCAGCCTCTCTCCCCTTTCTCCACAGTAAAACAGTGCTCAGCCTCTCTCCCCTCTCTCCACAGTAAAACAGTGCTCAGCCTCTCTCCACTCTCTCCACAGTAAAACAGTGCTCAGCCTCTCTCCACTCTCTCCACAGTAAAACAGTGCTTAGCCTCTCTCTACACATTGAAACAGTGCTCAGCCTCTCTCCTTGTCAGTGCTCAGCCTCGCTCCACTCTCTACACAGTAAAACAGTGCTTAGCCTCTCTCCCCTTTCTCCACAGTAAAACAGTGCTCAGCCTCTCTTCCCTCTCTCCACAGTAAAACACTGCTCAGCCTCTCTCCACTCTCTCCACAGTAAAACAGTGATCAGCCGCTCTCCACTCTCTCCACAGTAAAACAGTGCTTAGCCTCTCTCCACTCTCTCCACAGTAAAACAGTCCTCAGCCCCTCTCCCCTCTCTCCACAGTAAGACAGTGCTCAGTCTCTCTCCACTCTCTCCACAGTAAAACAGTCCTCAGCCCCTCTCCCCTCTCTCCACAGTAAAACACTGCTCAGCCTCTCTCCACTCTCTCCACAGTAAAACAGTGATCAGCCGCTCTCCCCTCTCTCCACAGTAAAACAGTGCTTAGCCTCTCTCTACATATTAAAACAGTGCTCAGCCTCTCTTCTTGTCAGTACTCAGCCTCTCTCCACTCTCTACACAGTAAAACAGTGCTTAGCCTCTCTCCCCTTTCTCCACAGAAAAACAGTGCTCAGCCTCTCTCCACTCTCTCCACAGTAAAACAGTTCTCAGCCTCTCTCCTTGTCAGTACTCAGCCTCTCTCCACTCTCTCCACAGTAAAACAGTGCTCAGCCTCTCTCCACTCTCTCCACAGAAAAACAGTGCTCAGCCTCTCTCCCCTCTCTCCACAGTAAAACAGCGCTCAGTCTCTCTCCACAGTAAAACAGTGCTTAGGCTCTCTCTCCACATGAAAACAGTTCTCAGCCTCTCTCCTTGTCAATACTCAGCCTCTCTCCACTCTCTCCACAGTAAAACAGTGCTTAGCCTCTCTCCCCTCTCTCCACAGTAAAACAGTGCTCAGCCTCTCTCCTTGTCAGCGCTCAGGCTCTCTCCTTCATGGTGCTCAGCCTCTCTCCTTCACAGTGCTCAGACTCTCTTCTTCACAGTGTTCAGCCTCTCTTCTTTACAGTGCTCAGCCTCTCTCCTTCACAGTGCTCAGCCTCACTCCTTCACAGTGCTCAGCCTCTATCAATCACAGTGCTCAGCCTCTCTCCAAAGTAAAACAGCGCTCAGCCATACCCCACAGTAAAACAGTGCTCATCCTCTCTCCACAGTAAAACAGTGCTCAGCCTCTCTCCACAGTAAAACAGTGCTCAGCCTCTCTCCCCTTTCTCCACAGTAAAACAGTGCTCAGCCTCTCTCCCCTCTCTCCACAGTAAAACAGTGCTCAGCCTCTCTCCACTCTCTCCACAGTAAAACAGTGCTCAGCCTCTCTCCCCTCTCTCCACAGTAAAACAGTGCTTAGCCTCTCTCTACACATTGAAACAGTGCTCAGCCTCTCTCCTTGTCAGTGCTCAGCCTCGCTCCACTCTCTACACAGTAAAACAGTGCTTAGCCTCTCTCTACACATTGAAACAGTGCTCAGCCTCTCTCCTTGTCAGTGCTCAGCCTCGCTCCACTCTCTACACAGTAAAACAGTGCTTAGCCTCTCTCCCCTTTCTCCACAGTAAAACAGTGCTCAGCCTCTCTTCCCTCTCTCCACAGTAAAACACTGCTCAGCCTCTCTCCACTCTCTCCACAGTAAAACAGTGCTCAGCCTCTCTCCCCTCTCTCCACAGTAAAACAGTGCTTAGCCTCTCTCTACATATTAAAACAGTGCTCAGCCTCTCTTCTTGTCAGTACTCAGCCTCTCTCCACTCTCTCCACAGTAAAACAGTGCTCTGCTTCTCTCCACTCTCTCCACAGTAAAACAGTCCTCAGCCCCTGTCCCCTCTCTCCACAGTAAGACAGTGCTCAGTCTCTCTCCACTCTCTCCACAGTAAAACAGTCCTCAGCCCCTCTCCCCTCTCTCCACAGTAAAACACTGCTCAGCCTCTCTCCACTCTCTCCACAGTAAAACAGTGCTCAGCCTCTCTCCCCTCTCTCCACAGTAAAACACTGCTCAGCCTCTCTCTACACATTAAAACAGTGCTCAGCCTCTCTTCTTGTCAGTACTCAGCCTCTCTCCACTCTCTCCACAGTAAAACAGTGCTTAGCCTCTCTCCCCTTTCTCCACAGTAAAACAGTGCTCAGCCTCTCTCCTTGTCAGTACTCAGCCTCTCTCCACTCTCTCCACAGTAAAACAGTGCTCAGCCTCTCTCCACTCTCTCCACAGTAAAACAGTGCTTAGCCTCTCTCCCCTTTCTCCACAGAAAAACAGTGCTCAGCCTCTCTCCACTCTCTCCACAGTAAAACAGTGCTCAGCCTCTCTCCTTGTCAGTACTCAGCCTCTCTCCACTCTCTCCACAGTAAAACAGTGCTCAGCTTCTCTCCCCTTTCTCCACAGAAAAACAGTGCTCAGCCTCTCTCCCTCTCTCCACAGTAAAACAGCGCTCAGCCTCTCTCCACAGTAAAACGGTGCTTAGGCTGTCTCTCCACATGAAAACAGTTCTCAGCCTCTCTCCTTGTCAGTACTCAGCCTCTCTGCACTCTCTCCACAGTAAAACAGTGCTCAGCCTCTCTCCACTCTCTCCACAGAAAAACAGTGCTCAGCCTCTCTCCCCTCTCTCCACAGTAAAACAGTGCTCAGCCTCTCTCCTTGTCAGCGCTCAGGCTCTCTCCTTCATGGTGCTCAGCCTCTCTCCTTCACAGTGCTCAGACTCTCTTCTTCACAGTGTTCAGCCTCTCTTCTTTACAGTGCTCAGCCTCTCTCCTTCACAGTGCTCAGCCTCACTCCTTCACAGTGCTCAGCCTCTATCCATCACAGTGCTCAGCCTCTCTCCAAAGTAAAACAGCGCTCAGCCATACCCCACAGTAAAACAGTGCTCATCCTCTCTCCACAGTAAAACAGTGCTCAGCCTCTCTCCACAGTAAAACAGTGCTCAGCCTCTCTCCCCTTTCTCCACAGTAAAACAGTGCTCAGCCTCTCTCCCCTCTCTCCACAGTAAAACAGTGCTTATCCTCTCTCCACTCTCTCCACAGTAAAACAGTGCTCAGCCTCTCTCCACTCTCTCCACAGTAAAACAGTGCTTAGCCTCTCTCTCCACATTGAAACAGTGCTCAGCCTCTCTCCTTGTCAGTGCTCAGCCTCGCTCCACTCTCTACACAGTAAAACAGTGCTTAGCCTCTCTCCCCTTTCTCCACAGTAAAACAGTGCTCAGCCTCTCTTCCCTCTCTCCACAGTAAAACACTGCTCAGCCTCTCTCCACTCTCTCCACAGTAAAACAGTGCTCAGCCTCTCTCCCCTCTCTCCACAGTAAAACAGTGCTTAGCCTCTCTCTACACATTAAAACAGTGCTCAGCCTCTCTTCTTGTCAGTACTCAGCCTCTCTCCACTCTCTACACAGTAAAACAGTGCTTAGCCTCTCTCCCCTTTCTCCACAGAAAAACAGTGCTCAGCCTCTCTCCACTCTCTCCACAGTAAAACAGTTCTCAGCCTCTCTCCTTGTCAGTACTCAGCCTCTCTCCACTCTCTCCACAGTAAAACAGTGCTCAGCCTCTCTCCACTCTCTCCACAGAAAACAGTGCTCAGCCTCTCTCCCCTCTCTCCACAGTAAAACAGCGCTCAGTCTCTCTCCACAGTAAAACAGTGCTTAGGCTCTCTCTCCACATGAAAACAGTTCTCAGCCTCTCTCCTTGTCAATACTCAGCCTCTCTCCACTCTCTCCACAGTAAAACAGTGCTTAGCCTCTCTCCCCTCTCTCCACAGTAAAACAGTGCTCAGCCTCTCTCCTTGTCAGCGCTCAGGCTCTCTCCTTCATGGTGCTCAGCCTCTCTCCTTCACAGTGCTCAGACTCTCTTCTTCACAGTGTTCAGCCTCTCTTCTTTACAGTGCTCAGCCTCTCTCCTTCACAGTGCTCAGCCTCACTCCTTCACAGTGCTCAGCCTCTATCAATCACAGTGCTCAGCCTCTCTCCAAAGTAAAACAGCGCTCAGCCATACCCCACAGTAAAACAGTGCTCATCCTCTCTCCACAGTAAAACAGTGCTCAGCCTCTCTCCACAGTAAAACAGTGCTCAGCCTCTCTCCCCTTTCTCCACAGTAAAACAGTGCTCAGCCTCTCTCCCCTCTCTCCACAGTAAAACAGTGCTCAGCCTCTCTCCACTCTCTCCACAGTAAAACAGTGCTCAGCCTCTCTCCCTCTCTCCACAGTAAAACAGTGCTTAGCCTCTCTCTACACATTGAAACAGTGCTCAGCCTCTCTCCTTGTCAGTGCTCAGCCTCGCTCCACTCTCTACACAGTAAAACAGTGCTTAGCCTCTCTCTACACATTGAAACAGTGCTCAGCCTCTCTCCTTGTCAGTGCTCAGCCTCGCTCCACTCTCTACACAGTAAAACAGTGCTTAGCCTCTCTCCCCTTTCTCCACAGTAAAACAGTGCTCAGCCTCTCTTCCCTCTCTCCACAGTAAAACACTGCTCAGCCTCTCTCCACTCTCTCCACAGTAAAACAGTGCTCAGCCTCTCTCCCCTCTCTCCACAGTAAAACAGTGCTTAGCCTCTCTCTACATATTAAAACAGTGCTCAGCCTCTCTTCTTGTCAGTACTCAGCCTCTCTCCACTCTCTCCACAGTAAAACAGTGCTCTGCTTCTCTCCACTCTCTCCACAGTAAAACAGTCCTCAGCCCCTCTCCCCTCTCTCCACAGTAAGACAGTGCTCAGTCTCTCTCCACTCTCTCCACAGTAAAACAGTCCTCAGCCCCTCTCCCTCTCTCCACAGTAAAACACTGCTCAGCCTCTCTCCACTCTCTCCACAGTAAAACAGTGCTCAGCCTCTCTCCCTCTCTCCACAGTAAAACAGTGCTTAGCCTCTCTCTACACATTAAAACAGTGCTCAGCCTCTCTTCTTGTCAGTACTCAGCCTCTCTCCACTCTCTCCACAGTAAAACAGTGCTTAGCCTCTCTCCCCTTTCTACACAGTAAAACAGTGCTCAGCCTCTCTCCTTGTCAGTACTCAGCCTCTCTCCACTCTCTCCACAGTAAAACAGTGCTCAGCCTCTCTCCACTCTCTCCACAGTAAAACAGTGCTTAGCCTCTCTCCCCTTTCTCCACAGAAAAACAGTGCTCAGCCTCTCTCCACTCTCTCCACAGTAAAACAGTGCTCAGCTTCTCTCCCTTTCTCCACAGAAAAACAGTGCTCAGCCTCTCTCCCTCTCTCCACAGTAAAACAGCGCTCAGCCTCTCTCCACAGTAAAACGGTGCTTAGGCTGTCTCTCCACATGAAAACAGTTCTCAGCCTCTCTCCTTGTCAGTACTCAGCCTCTCTCCACTCTCTCCACAGTAAAACAGTGCTCAGCCTCTCTCCACTCTCTCCACAGAAAAACAGTGCTCAGCCTCTCTCCACAGTAAAACAGTGCTTAGGCTCTCTCTCCACATGAAAACAGTTCTCAGCCTCTCTCCTTGTCAATACTCAGCCTCTCTCCACTCTCTCCACAGTAAAACAGTGCTTAGCCTCTCTCCCCTCTCTCCACAGTAAAACAGTGCTCAGCCTCTCTCCTTATCAGCGCTCAGGCTCTCTCCTTCATGGTGCTCAGCCTCTCTCCTTCACAGTGCTCAGACTCTCTTCTTCACAGTGTTCAGCCTCTCTTCTTTACAGTGCTCAGCCTCTCTCCTTCACAGTGCTCAGCCTCACTCCTTCACAGTGCTCAGCCTCTATCCATCACAGTGCTCAGCCTCTCTCCAAAGTAAAACAGCGCTCCAGCCATACCCCACAGTAAAACAGTGCTCATCCTCTCTCCACAGTAAAACAGTGCTCAGCCTCTCTCCACAGTAAAACAGTGCTCAGCCTCTCTCCCCTTTCTCCACAGTAAAACAGTGCTCAGCCTCTCTCCCTCTCTCCACAGTAAAACAGTGCTCAGCCTCTCTCCACTCTCTCCACAGTAAAACAGTGCTCAGCCTCTCTCCACTCTCTCCACAGTAAAACAGTGCTCAGCCTCTCTCCACTCTCTCCACAGTAAAACAGTGCTTAGCCTCTCTCTACACATTGAAACAGTGCTCAGCCTCTCTCCTTGTCAGTGCTCAGCCTCGCTCCACTCTCTACACAGTAAAACAGTGCTTAGCCTCTCTCCCCTTTCTCCACAGTAAAACAGTGCTCAGCCTCTCTTCCCTCTCTCCACAGTAAAACACTGCTCAGCCTCTCTCCACTCTCTCCACAGTAAAACAGTGCTCAGCCTCTCTCCTCTCTCCACAGTAAAACAGTGCTTAGCCTCTCTCTACATATTAAAACAGTGCTCAGCCTCTCTTCTTGTCAGTACTCAGCCTCTCTCCACTCTCTCCACAGTAAAACAGTGCTCTGCTTCTCTCCACTCTCTCCACAGTAAAACAGTCCTCAGCCCCTCTCCCCTCTCTCCACAGTAAGACAGTGCTCAGTCTCTCTCCACTCTCTCCACAGTAAAACAGTCCTCAGCCCCTCTCCCCTCTCTCCACAGTAAAACACTGCTCAGCCTCTCTCCACTCTCTCCACAGTAAAACAGTGATCAGCCGCTCTCCCCTCTCTCCACAGTAACACAGTGCTTAGCCTCTCTCTACATATTAAAACAGTGCTCAGCCTCTCTTCTTGTCAGTACTCAGCCTCTCTCCACTCTCTACACAGTAAAACAGTGCTTAGCCTCTCTCCCCTTTCTCCACAGAAAAACAGTGCTCAGCCTCTCTCCACTCTCTCCACAGTAAAACAGCGCTCAGCCTCTCTCCTTGTCAGTACTCAGCCTCTCTCCACTCTCTCCACAGAAAAACAGTGCTCAGCTTCTCTCCCTTTCTCCACAGAAAACAGTGCTCAGCCTCTCTCCACTCTCTCCACAGTAAAACAGTGCTCAGCCTCTCTCCTTGTCAGTACTCAGCCTCTCTCAACTCTCTCCACAGTAAAACAGTGCTCAGCTTCTCTCCCCTTTCTCCACAGAAAAACAGTGCTCAGCCTCTCTCCCCTCTCTCCACAGTAAAACAGCGCTCAGCCTCTCTCCACAGTAAAACGGTGCTTAGGCTGTCTCTCCACATGAAAACAGTTCTCAGCCTCTCTCCTTGTCAGTACTCAGCCTCTCTCCACTCTCTCCACAGTAAAACAGTGCTCAGCCTCTCTCCACTCTCTCCACAGAAAAACAGTGCTCAGCCTCTCTCCCCTCTCTCCACAGTAAAACAGCGCTCAGTCTCTCTCCACAGTAAAACAGTGCTTAGGCTCTCTCTCCACATGAAAACAGTTCTCAGCCTCTCTCCTTGTCAATACTCAGCCTCTCTCCACTCTCTCCACAGTAAAACAGTGCTTAGCCTCTCTCCCCTCTCTCCACAGTAAAACAGTGCTCAGCCTCTCTCCTTGTCAGCGCTCAGGCTCTCTCCTTCATGGTGCTCAGCCTCTCTCCTTCACAGTGCTCAGACTCTCTTCTTCACAGTGTTCAGCCTCTCTTCTTTACAGTGCTCAGCCTCTCTCCTTCACAGTGCTCAGCCTCACTCCTTCACAGTGCTCAGCCTCTATCCATCACAGTGCTCAGCCTCTCTCCAAAGTAAAACAGCGCTCAGCCATACCCCACAGTAAAACAGTGCTCATCCTCTCTCCACAGTAAAACAGTGCTCAGCCTCTCTCCACAGTAAAACAGTGCTCAGCCTCTCTCCCCTTTCTCCACAGTAAAACAGTGCTCAGCCTCTCTCCCCTCTCTCCACAGTAAAACAGTGCTCAGCCTCTCTCCACTCTCTCCACAGTAAAACAGTGCTCAGCCTCTCTCCCTCTCTCCACAGTAAAACAGTGCTTAGCCTCTCTCTACACATTGAAACAGTGCTCAGCCTCTCTCCTTGTCAGTGCTCAGCCTCGCTCCACTCTCTACACAGTAAAACAGTGCTTAGCCTCTCTCCCCTTTCTCCACAGTAAAACAGTGCTCAGCCTCTCTTCCCTCTCTCCACAGTAAAACAGTGCTTAGCCTCTCTCTACATATTAAAACAGTGCTCAGCCTCTCTTCTTGTCAGTACTCAGCCTCTCTCCACTCTCTCCACAGTAAAACAGTGCTCTGCTTCTCTCCACTCTCTCCACAGTAAAACAGTCCTCAGCCCCTCTCCCCTCTCTCCACAGTAAGACAGTGCTCAGTCTCTCTCCACTCTCTCCACAGTAAAACAGTCCTCAGCCCCTCTCCCCTCTCTCCACAGTAAAACACTGCTCAGCCTCTCTCCACTCTCTCCACAGTAAAACAGTGATCAGCCGCTCTCCCCTCTCTCCACAGTAAAACAGTGCTTAGCCTCTCTCTACATATTAAAACAGTGCTCAGCCTCTCTTCTTGTCAGTACTCAGCCTCTCTCCACTCTCTACACAGTAAAACAGTGCTTAGCCTCTCTCCACCTTTCTACATAGTAAAACAGTGCTCAGCCTCTCTCCTTGTCAGTACTCAGCCTCTCTCCACTCTCTCCACAGTAAAACAGTGCTCAGCCTCTCTCCACTCTCTCCACAGTAAAACAGTGCTTAGCCTCTCTCCCTTTCTCCACAGAAAAACAGTGCTCAGCCTCTCTCCACTCTCTCCACAGTAAAACAGTGCTCAGCTTCTCTCCCTTTCTCCACAGAAAACAGTGCTCAGCCTCTCTCCCTCTCTCCACAGTAAAACAGCGCTCAGCCTCTCTCCACAGTAAAACGGTGCTTAGGCTGTCTCTCCACATGAAAACAGTTCTCAGCCTCTCTCCTTGTCAGTACTCAGCCTCTCTCCACTCTCTCCACAGTAAAACAGTGCTCAGCCTCTCTCCACTCTCTCCACAGAAAAACAGTGCTCAGCCTCTCTCCCTTTCTCCACAGAAAACAGTGCTCAGCCTCTCTCCACTCTCTCTCCACAGTAAAACAGTGCTCAGCCTCTCTCCTTGTCAGTACTCAGCCTCTCTCCACTCTCTCCACAGTAAAACAGTGCTCAGCCTCTCTCCACTCTCTCCACAGTAAAACAGCGCTCAGTCTCTCTCCACAGTAAAACAGTGCTTAGGCTCTCTCTCCACATGAAAACAGTTCTCAGCCTCTCTCCTTGTCAATACTCAGCCTCTCTCCACTCTCTCCACTCTCTCCACAGTAAAACAGTGCTTAGCCTCTCTCCCCTCTCTCCACAGTAAAACAGTGCTCAGCCTCTCTCGTTGTCAGCGCTCAGGCTCTCTCCTTCATGGTGCTCAGCCTCTCTCCTTCACAGTGCTCAGACTCTCTTCTTCATAGTGTTCAGCCTCTCTTCTTTACAGTGCTCAGCCTCTCTCCTTCACAGTGCTCAGCCTCACTCCTTCACAGTGCTCAGCCTCTATCCATCACAGTGCTCAGCCTCTCTCCAAAGTAAAACAGCGCTCAGCCATACCCCACAGTAAAACAGTGCTCATCCTCTCTCCACAGTAAAACAGTGCTCAGCCTCTCTCCACAGTAAAACAGTGCTCAGCCTCTCTCCCCTCTCTTTACAGTAAAACAGTGCTTAGCCTCTCTCCACTCTCTCCACAGTAAAACAGTGCTCAGCCTCTCTCCACTCTCTCCACAGTAAAACAGTGCTCAGCCTCTCTCCACTCTCTCCACAGTAAAACAGTGCTTAGCCTCTCTCTACACATTGAAACAGTGCTCAGCCTCTCTCCTTGTCAGTGCTCAGCCTCGCTCCACTCTCTACACAGTAAAACAGTGCTTAGCCTCGCTCCCCTTTCTCCACAGTAAAACAGTGCTCAGCCTCTCTTCCCTCTCTCCACAGTAAAACACTGCTCAGCCTCTCTCCACTCTCTCCACAGTAAAACAGTGCTCAGCCTCTCTCCCTCTCTCCACAGTAAAACAGTGCTTAGCCTCTCTCTACATATTAAAACAATGCTCAGCCTCTCTTCTTGTCAGTACTCAGCCTCTCTCCACTCTCTCCACAGTAAAACAGTGCTCTGCTTCTCTCCACTCTCTCCACAGTAAAACAGTCCTCAGCCCCTCTCCCCTCTCTCCACAGTAAGACAGTGCTCAGTCTCTCTCCACTCTCTCCACAGTAAAACAGTCCTCAGCCCCTCTCCCCTCTCTCCACAGTAAAACACTGCTCAGCCTCTCTCCACTCTCTCCACAGTAAAACAGTTATCAGCCGCTCTCCCCTCTCTCCACAGTAAAACAGTGCTTAGCCTCTCTCTACATATTAAAACAGTGCTCAGCCTCTCTTCTTGTCAGTACTCAGCCTCTCTCCACTCTCTCCACAGTAAAACAGTGCTCAGCCTCTCTCCACTCTCTCCACAGTAAAACAGCGCTCAGCCTCTCTCCTTGTCAGTACTCAGCCTCTCTCCACTCTCTCCACAGTAAAACAGTGCTCAGCTTCTCTCCCCTTTCTCCACAGAAAAACAGTGCTCAGCCTCTCTCCACTCTCTCCACAGTAAAACAGTGCTCAGCCTCTCTCCTTGTCAGTACTCAGCCTCTCTCAACTCTCTCCACAGTAAAACAGTGCTCAGCTTCTCTCCCCTTTCTCCACAGAAAAACAGTGCTCAGCCTCTCTCCCCTCTCTCCACAGTAAAACAGCGCTCAGCCTCTCTCCACAGTAAAACGGTGCTTAGGCTCTCTCTCCACATGAAAACAGTTCTCAGCCTCTCTCCTTGTCAATACTCAGCCTCTCTCCACTCTCTCCACAGTAAAACAGTGCTTAGCCTCTCTCCCCTCTCTCCACAGTAAAACAGTGCTCATCCTCTCTCCTTGTCAGCGCTCAGGCTCTCTCCTTCATGGTGCTCAGCCTCTCTCCTTCACAGTGCTCAGACTCTCTTCTTCACAGTGTTCAGCCTCTCTTCTTTACAGTGCTCAGCCTCTCTCCTTCACAGTGCTCAGCCTCACTCCTTCACAGTGCTCAGCCTCTATCCATCACAGTGCTCAGCCTCTCTCCAAAGTAAAACAGCGCTCAGCCATACCCCACAGTAAAACAGTGCTCATCCTCTCTCCACAGTAAAACAGTGCTCAGCCTCTCTCCACAGTAAAACAGTGCTCAGCCTCTCTCCCCTTTCTCCACAGTAAAACAGTGCTCAGCCTCTCTCCCTCTCTCCACAGTAAAACAGTGCTTAGCCTCTCTCACTCTCTCCACAGTAAAACAGTGCTCAGCCTCTCTCCACTCTCTCCACAGTAAAACAGTGCTCAGCCTCTCTCCACAGTAAAACAGTGCTTAGCCTCTCTCTACACATTGAAACAGTGCTCAGCCTCTCTCCTTGTCAGTGCTCAGCCTCGCTCCACTCTCTACACAGTAAAACAGTGCTTAGCCTCTCTCCCTTTCTCCACAGTAAAACAGTGCTCAGCCTCTCTTCCCTCTCTCCACAGTAAAACACTGCTCAGCCTCTCTCCACTCTCTCCACAGTAAAACAGTGCTCAGCCTCTCTCCCCTCTCTCCACAGTAAAACAGTGCTTAGCCTCTCTCTACATATTAAAACAGTGCTCAGCCTCTCTTCTTGTCAGTACTCAGCCTCTCTCCACTCTCTCCACTCTCTCTCCACAGTAAAACAGTGCTCTGCTTCTCTCCACTCTCTCCACAGTAAAACAGTCCTCAGCCCCTCTCCCTCTCTCCACAGTAAGACAGTGCTCAGTCTCTCTCCACTCTCTCCACAGTAAAACAGTCCTCAGCCCCTCTCCCTCTCTCCACAGTAAAACACTGCTCAGCCTCTCTCCACTCTCTCCACAGTAAAACAGTGATCAGCCGCTCTCCCCTCTCTCCACAGTAAAACAGTGCTTAGCCTCTCTCTACATATTAAAACAGTGCTCAGCCTCTCTTCTTGTCAGTACTCAGCCTCTCTCCACTCTCTACACAGTAAAACAGTGCTTAGCCTCTCTCCCCTTTCTCCACAGAAAACAGTGCTCAGCCTCTCTCCACTCTCTCCACAGTAAAACAGTGCTCAGCCTCTCTCCTTGTCAGTACTCAGCCGCTCTCCCCTCTCTCCACAGTAAAACAGTGCTTAGCCTCTCTCTACATATTAAAACAGTGCTCAGCCTCTCTTCTTGTCAGTACTCAGCCTCTCTCCACTCTCTCCACAGTAAAACAGTGCTCTGCTTCTCCACTCTCTCCACAGTAAAACAGTCCTCAGCCCCTCTCCCCTCTCTCCACAGTAAGACAGTGCTCAGTCTCTCTCCACTCTCTCCACAGTAAAACAGTCCTCAGCCCCTCTCCCCTCTCTCCACAGTAAAACACTGCTCAGCCTCTCTCCACTCTCTCCACAGTAAAACAGTTATCAGCCGCTCTCCCCTCTCTCCACAGTAAAACAGTGCTTAGCCTCTCTCTACATATTAAAACAGTGCTCAGCCTCTCTTCTTGTCAGTACTCAGCCTCTCTCCACTCTCTACACAGTAAAACAGTGCTTAGCCTCTCTCCCTTTCTCCACAGAAAACAGTGCTCAGCCTCTTCTCACTCTCTCCACAGTAAAACAGCGCTCAGCCTCTCTCCTTGTCAGTACTCAGCCTCTCTCCACTCTCTCCACAGTAAAACAGTGCTCAGCTTCTCTCCCTTTCTCCACAGAAAAACAGTGCTCAGCCTCTCTCCACTCTCTCCACAGTAAAACAGTGCTCAGCCTCTCTCCTTGTCAGTACTCAGCCTCTCTCAACTCTCTCCACAGTAAAACAGTGCTCAGCTTCTCTCCCCTTTCTCCACAGAAAAACAGTGCTCAGCCTCTCTCCACTCTCTCCACAGTAAAACAGCGCTCAGCCTCTCTCCACAGTAAAACAGTGCTTAGGCTCTCTCTCCACATGAAAACAGTTCTCAGCCTCTCTCCTTGTCAATACTCAGCCTCTCTCCACTCTCTCCACAGTAAAACAGTGCTTAGCCTCTCTCCCTCTCTCCACAGTAAAACAGTGCTCAGCCTCTCTCCTTGTCAGCGCTCAGGCTCTCTCCTTCATGGTGCTCAGCCTCTCTCCTTCACAGTGCTCAGACTCTCTTCTTCACAGTGTTCAGCCTCTCTTCTTTACAGTGCTCAGCCTCTCTCCTTCACAGTGCTCAGCCTCACTCCTTCACAGTGCTCAGCCTCTATCCATCACAGTGCTCAGCCTCTCTCCAAAGTAAAACAGCGCTCAGCCATACCCCACAGTAAAACAGTGCTCATCCTCTCTCCACAGTAAAACAGTGCTCAGCCTCTCTCCACAGTAAAACAGTGCTCAGCCTCTCTCCCCTTTCTCCACAGTAAAACAGTGCTCAGCCTCTCTCCCCTCTCTCCACAGTAAAACAGTGCTTAGCCTCTCTCCACTCTCTCCACAGTAAAACAGTGCTCAGCCTCTCTCCACTCTCTCCACAGTAAAACAGTGCTCAGCCTCTCTCCACAGTAAAACAGTGCTTAGCCTCTCTCTACACATTGAAACAGTGCTCAGCCTCTCTCCTTGTCAGTGCTCAGCCTCGCTCCACTCTCTACACAGTAAAACAGTGCTTAGCCTCGCTCCCCTTTCTCCACAGTAAAACAGTGCTCAGCCTCTCTTCCCTCTCTCCACAGTAAAACACTGCTCAGCCTCTCTCCACTCTCTCCACAGTAAAACAGTGCTCAGCCTCTCTCCCCTCTCTCCACAGTAAAACAGTGCTTAGCCTCTCTCTACATATTAAAACAGTGCTCAGCCTCTCTTCTTGTCAGTACTCAGCCTCTCTCCACTCTCTCCACTCTCTCCACAGTAAAACAGTGCTCTGCTTCTCTCCACTCTCTCCACAGTAAAACAGTCCTCAGCCCCTCTCCCCTCTCTCCACAGTAAGACAGTGCTCAGTCTCTCTCCACTCTCTCCACAGTAAAACAGTCCTCAGCCCCTCTCCCCTCTCTCCACAGTAAAACACTGCTCAGCCTCTCTCCACTCTCTCCACAGTAAAACAGTGATCAGCCGCTCTCCCCTCTCTCCACAGTAAAACAGTGCTTAGCCTCTCTCTACATATTAAAACAGTGCTCAGCCTCTCTTCTTGTCAGTACTCAGCCTCTCTCCACTCTCTACACAGTAAAACAGTGCTTAGCCTCTCTCCCTTTCTCCACAGAAAAACAGTGCTCAGCCTCTCTCCACTCTCTCCACAGTAAAACAGCGCTCAGCCTCTCTCCTTGTCAGTACTCAGCCTCTCTCCACTCTCTCCACAGTAAAACAGTGCTCAGCTTCTCTCCCTTTCTCCACAGAAAACAGTGCTCAGCCTCTCTCCACTTTCTCCACAGTAAAACAGTGCTCAGCCTCTCTCCTTGTCAGTACTCAGCCTCTCTCAACTCTCTCCACAGTAAAACAGTGCTCAGCTTCTCTCACCTTTCTCCACAGAAAAACAGTGCTCAGCCTCTCTCCCTCTCTCCACAGTAAAACAGCGCTCAGCCTCTCTCCACAGTAAAACGGTGCTTAGGCTGTCTCTCCACATGAAAACAGTTCTCAGCCTCTCTCCTTGTCAGTACTCAGCCTCTCTCCACTCTCTCCACAGTAAAACAGTGCTCAGCCTCTCTCCACTCTCTCCACAGAAAAACAGTGCTCAGCCTCTCTCCCTCTCTCCACAGTAAAACAGCGCTCAGTCTCTCTCCACAGTAAAACAGTGCTTAGGCTCTCTCTCCACATGAAAACAGTTCTCAGCCTCTCTCCTTGTCAATACTCAGCCTCTCTCCACTCTCTCCACAGTAAAACAGTGCTTAGCCTCTCTCCCCTCTCTCCACAGTAAAACAGTGCTCAGCCTCTCTCCTTGTCAGCGCTCAGGCTCTCTCCTTCATGGTGCTCAGCCTCTCTCCTTCACAGTGCTCAGACTCTCTTCTTCACAGTGTTCAGCCTCTCTTCTTTACAGTGCTCAGCCTCTCTCCTTCACAGTGCTCAGCCTCACTCCTTCACAGTGCTCAGCCTCTATCCATCACAGTGCTCAGCCTCTCTCCAAAGTAAAACAGCGCTCAGCCATACCCCACAGTAAAACAGTGCTCAGCCTCTCTCCCTCTCTCAGCCTCTCACAGTAAAACAGTGCTCAGCCTCTCTCCCTCTCTCCACAGTAAAACAGTGCTTAGCCTCTCTCCACTCTCTCCACAGTAAAACAGTGCTCACCCTCTCTCCACAGTAAAACAGTGCTCAGCCTCTCTCCACTCTCTCCACAGTAAAACAGTGCTTAGCCTCTCTCTACACATTGAAACAGTGCTCAGCCTCTCTCCTTGTCAGTGCTCAGCCTCGCTCCACTCTCTACACAGTAAAACAGTGCTTAGCCTCGCTCCCCTTTCTCCACAGTAAAACAGTGCTCAGCCTCTCTTCCCTCTCTCCACAGTAAAACACTGCTCAGCCTCTCTCCCCTCTCTCCACAGTAAAACACTGCTTAGCCTCTCTCCACTCTCTCCACAGTAAAACAGTGCTCAGCCTCTCTCCCCTCTCTCCACAGTAAAACAGTGCTTAGCCTCTCTCTACATATTAAAACAGTGCTCAGCCTCTCTTCTTGTCAGTACTCAGCCTCTCTCCACTCTCTCCACAGTAAAACAGTGCTCTGCTTCTCTCCACTCTCTCCACAGTAAAACAGTCCTCAGCCCCTCTCCCTCTCTCCACAGTAAGACAGTGCTCAGTCTCTCTCCACTCTCTCCACAGTAAAACAGTCCTCAGCCCTCTCCCCTCTCCACAGTAAAACACTGCTCAGCCTCTCTCCACTCTCTCCACAGTAAAACAGTGATCAGCCGCTCTCCCTCTCTCCACAGTAAAACAGTGCTTAGCCTCTCTCTACATATTAAAACAGTGCTCAGCCTCTCTTCTTGTCAGTACTCAGCCTCTCTCCACTCTCTACACAGTAAAACAGTGCTTAGCCTCTCTCCCCTTTCTACATAGTAAAACAGTGCTCAGCCTCTCTCCTTGTCAGTACTCAGCCTCTCTCCACTCTCTCCACAGTAAAACAGTGCTCAGCCTCTCTCCACTCTCTCCACAGTAAAACAGTGCTTAGCCTCTCTCCTTTCTCCACAGAAAAACAGTGCTCAGCCTCTCTCCACTCTCTCCACAGTAAAACAGTGCTCAGCTTCTCTCCTTTCTCCACAGAAAAACAGTGCTCAGCCTCTCTCCTCTCTCCACAGTAAACAGTGCTCAGCCTCTCTCCACAGTAAAACGGTGCTTAGGCTGTCTCTCCACATGAAAACAGTTCTCAGCCTCTCTCCTTGTCAGTACTCAGCCTCTCTCCACTCTCTCCACAGTAAAACAGTGCTCAGCCTCTCTCCACTCTCTCCACAGAAAAACAGTGCTCAGCCTCTCTCCACTCTCTCCACAGTAAAACAGCGCTCAGCCCTCTCCACAGTAAAACAGTGCTTAGGCTCTCTCTCCACATGAAAACAGTTCTCAGCCTCTCTCCTTGTCAATACTCAGCCTCTCTCCACTCTCTCCACAGTAAAACAGTGCTTAGCCTCTCTCCACCTCTCTCCACAGTAAAACAGTGCTCAGCCTCTCTCCTTGTCAGCGCTCAGGCTCTCTCCTTCATGGTGCTCAGCCTCTCTCCTTCACAGTGCTCAGACTCTCTTCTTCACAGTGTTCAGCCTCTCTTCTTTACAGTGCTCAGCCTCTCTCCTTCACAGTGCTCAGCCTCACTCCTTCACAGTGCTCAGCCTCTATCCATCACAGTGCTCAGCCTCTCTCCAAAGTAAAACAGCGCCAGCCATACCCCACAGTAAAACAGTGCTCATCCTCTCTCCACAGTAAAACAGTGCTCAGCCTCTCTCCACAGTAAAACAGTGCTCAGCCTCTCTCCCTTTCTCCACAGTAAAACAGTGCTCAGCCTCTCTCCCCTCTCTCCACAGTAAAACAGTGCTTAGCCTCTCTCCACTCTCTCCACAGTAAAACAGTGCTCAGCCTCTCTCCACTCTCTCCACAGTAAAACAGTGCTCAGCCTCTCTCCACAGTAAAACAGTGCTTAGCCTCTCTCTACACATTGAAACAGTGCTCAGCCTCGCTCCACTCTCTACACAGTAAAACAGTGCTTAGCCTCGCTCCCCTTTCTCCACAGTAAAACAGTGCTCAGCCTCTCTTCCCTCTCTCCACAGTAAAACACTGCTCAGCCTCTCTCCACTCTCTCCACAGTAAAACAGTGCTCAGCCTCTCTCCCCTCTCTCCACAGTAAAACAGTGCTTAGCCTCTCTCTACATATTAAAACAGTGCTCAGCCTCTCTTCTTGTCAGTACTCAGCCTCTCTCCACTCTCTCCACTCTCTCCACAGTAAAACAGTGCTCTGCTTCTCTCCACTCTCTCACAGTAAAACAGTCCTCAGCCCCTCTCCCCTCTCTCCACAGTAAGACAGTGCTCAGTCTCTCTCCACTCTCTCCACAGTAAAACAGTCCTCAGCCCCTCTCCCCTCTCTCCACAGTAAAACACTGCTCAGCCTCTCTCCACTCTCTCCACAGTAAAACAGTGATCAGCCGCTCTCCCCTCTCTCCACAGTAAAACAGTGCTTAGCCTCTCTCTACATATTAAAACAGTGCTCAGCCTCTCTTCTTGTCAGTACTCAGCCTCTCTCCACTCTCTACACAGTAAAACAGTGCTTAGCCTCTCTCCCCTTTCTCCACAGAAAAACAGTGCTCAGCCTCTCTCCACTCTCTCCACAGTAAAACAGCGCTCAGCCTCTCTCCTTGTCAGTACTCAGCCTCTCTCCACTCTCTCCACAGTAAAACAGTGCTCAGCTTCTCTCCCCTTTCTCCACAGAAAAACAGTGCTCAGCCTCTCTCCACTTTCTCCACAGTAAAACAGTGCTCAGCCTCTCTCCTTGTCAGTACTCAGCCTCTCTCAACTCTCTCCACAGTAAAACAGTGCTCAGCTTCTCTCACCTTTCTCCACAGAAAAACAGTGCTCAGCCTCTCTCCCCTCTCTCCACAGTAAAACAGCGCTCAGCCTCTCTCCACAGTAAAACGGTGCTTAGGCTGTCTCTCCACATGAAAACAGTTCTCAGCCTCTCTCCTTGTCAGTACTCAGCCTCTCTCCACTCTCTCCACAGTAAAACAGTGCTCAGCCTCTCTCCACTCTCTCCACAGAAAACAGTGCTCAGCCTCTCTCCCTCTCTCCACAGTAAAACAGCGCTCAGTCTCTCTCCACAGTAAAACAGTGCTTAGGCTCTCTCTCCACATGAAAACAGTTCTCAGCCTCTCTCCTTGTCAATACTCAGCCTCTCTCCACTCTCTCCACAGTAAAACAGTGCTTAGCCTCTCTCCCCTCTCTCCACAGTAAAACAGTGCTCAGCCTCTCTCCTTGTCAGCGCTCAGGCTCTCTCCTTCATGGTGCTCAGCCTCTCTCCTTCACAGTGCTCAGACTCTCTTCTTCACAGTGTTCAGCCTCTCTTCTTTACAGTGCTCAGCCTCTCTCCTTCACAGTGCTCAGCCTCACTCCTTCACAGTGCTCAGCCTCTATCCATCACAGTGCTCAGCCTCTCTCCAAAGTAAAACAGCGCTCAGCCATACCCCACAGTAAAACAGTGCTCAGCCTCTCTCCCCTTTCTCCACAGTAAAACAGTGCTCAGCCTCTCTCCCCTCTCTCCACAGTAAAACAGTGCTTAGCCTCTCTCCACTCTCTCCACAGTAAAACAGTGCTCAGCCTCTCTCCCCTCTCTCCACAATAAAACAGTGCTCAGCCTCTCTCCACTCTCTCCACAGTAAAACAGTGCTTAGCCTCTCTCTACACATTGAAACAGTGCTCAGCCTCTCTCCTTGTCAGTGCTCAGCCTCGCTCCACTCTCTACACAGTAAAACAGTGCTTAGCCTCGCTCCCCTTTCTCCACAGTAAAACAGTGCTCAGCCTCTCTTCCCTCTCTCCACAGTAAAACACTGCTCAGCCTCTCTCCCCTCTCTCCACAGTAAAACACTGCTTAGCCTCTCTCCACTCTCTCCACAGTAAAACAGTGCTCAGCCTCTCTCCCCTCTCTCCACAGTAAAACAGTGCTTAGCCTCTCTCTACATATTAAAACAGTGCTCAGCCTCTCTTCTTGTCAGTACTCAGCCTCTCTCCACTCTCTCCACAGTAAAACAGTGCTCTGCTTCTCTCCACTCTCTCCACAGTAAAACAGTCCTCAGCCCCTCTCCCCTCTCTCCACAGTAAGACAGTGCTCAGTCTCTCTCCACTCTCTCCACAGTAAAACAGTCCTCAGCCCCTCTCCCCTCTCTCCACAGTAAAACACTGCTCAGCCTCTCTCCACTCTCTCCACAGTAAAACAGTGATCAGCCGCTCCCCTCTCTCCACAGTAAAACAGTGCTTAGCCTCTCTCTACATATTAAAACAGTGCTCAGCCTCTCTTCTTGTCAGTACTCAGCCTCTCTCCACTCTCTACACAGTAAAACAGTGCTTAGCCTCTCTCCCCTTTCTACATAGTAAAACAGTGCTCAGCCTCTCTCCTTGTCAGTACTCAGCCTCTCTCCACTCTCTCCACAGTAAAACAGTGCTCAGCCTCTCTCCACTCTCTCCACAGTAAAACAGTGCTTAGCCTCTCTCCCCTTTCTCCACAGAAAACAGTGCTCAGCCTCTCTCCACTCTCTCCACAGTAAAACAGTGCTCAGCTTCTCTCCCTTTCTCCACAGAAAACAGTGCTCAGCCTCTCTCCCTCTCTCCACAGTAAAACAGCGCTCAGCCTCTCTCCACAGTAAAACGGTGCTTAGGCTGTCTCTCCACATGAAAACAGTTCTCAGCCTCTCTCCTTGTCAGTACTCAGCCTCTCTCCACTCTCTCCACAGTAAAACAGTGCTCAGCCTCTCTCCCCTCTCTCCACAGTAAAACAGTGCTTAGCCTCTCTCTACATATTAAAACAGTGCTCAGCCTCTCTTCTTGTCAGTACTCAGCCTCTCTCCCCTCTCTCCACAGTAAAACAGTGCTCTGCTTCTCTCCACTCTCTCCACAGTAAAACAGTCCTCAGCCCCTCTCCCCTCTCTCCACAGTAAGACAGTGCTCAGTCTCTCTCCACTCTCTCCACAGTAAAACAGTCCTCAGCCCCTCTCCCATCTCTCTCCACAGTAAAACACTGCTCAGCCTCTCTCCACTCTCTCCACAGTAAAACAGTGATCAGCCGCTCTCCCTCTCTCCACAGTAAAACAGTGCTTAGCCTCTCTCTACATATTAAAACAGTGCTCAGCCTCTCTTCTTGTCAGTACTCAGCCTCTCTCCACTCTCTACACAGTAAAACAGTGCTTAGCCTCTCTCCCCTTTCTAAATAGTAAAACAGTGCTCAGCCTCTCTCCTTGTCAGTACTCAGCCTCTCTCCACTCTCTCCACAGTAAAACAGCGCTCAGCCTCTCTCCACTCTCTCCACAGTAAAACAGTGCTTAGCCTCTCTCCCCTTTCTCCACAGAAAAACAGTGCTCAGCCTCTCTCCACTCTCTCCACAGTAAAACAGTGCTCAGCTTCTCTCCCCTTTCTCCACAGAAAAACAGTGCTCAGCCTCTCTCCCTCTCTCCACAGTAAAACAGCGCTCAGCCTCTCTCCACAGTAAAACGGTGCTTAGGCTGTCTCTCCACATGAAAACAGTTCTCAGCCTCTCTCCTTGTCAGTACTCAGCCTCTCTCCACTCTCTACACAGTAAAACAGTGCTCAGCCTCTCTCCACTCTCTCCACAGAAAAACAGTGCTCAGCCTCTCTCCACAGTAAAACGGTGCTTAGGCTGTCTCTCCACATGAAAACAGTTCTCAGCCTCTCTCCATGTCAGTACTCAGCCTCTCTCCACTCTCTCCACAGTAAAACAGTGCTCAGCCTCTCTCCACTCTCTCCACAGTAAAACAGCGCTCAGTCTCTCTCCACAGTAAAACAGTGCTTAGGCTCTCTCTCCACATGAAAACAGTTCTCAGCCTCTCTCCTTGTCAATACTCAGCCTCTCTCCACTCTCTCCACAGTAAAACAGTGCTTAGCCTCTCTCCCCTCTCTCCACAGTAAAACAGTGCTCAGCCTCTCTCCTTGTCAGCGCTCAGGCTCTCTCCTTCATGGTGCTCAGCCTCTCTCCTTCACAGTGCTCAGACTCTCTTCTTCACAGTGTTCAGCCTCTCTTCTTTACAGTGCTCAGCCTCTCTCCTTCACAGTGCTCAGCCTCACTCCTTCACAGTGCTCAGCCTCTATCCATCACAGTGCTCAGCCTCTCTCCAAAGTAAAACAGCGCTCAGCCATACCCCACAGTAAAACAGTGCTCATCCTCTCTCCACAGTAAAACAGTGCTCAGCCTCTCTCCACAGTAAAACAGTGCTCAGCCTCTCTCCCCTTTCTCCACAGTAAAACAGTGCTCAGCCTCTCTCCACTCTCTCCACAGTAAAACAGTGCTCAACCTCTCTCCACTCTCTCCACAGTAAAACAGTGCTTAGCCTCTCTCCCCTCTCTCCACAGTAAAACAGTGCTTAGCCTCTCTCTACATATTAAAACAGTGCTCAGCCTCTCTTCTTGTCAGTACTCAGCCTCTCTCCACTCTCTCCACAGTAAAACAGTGCTCAGCCTCTCTCCACTCTCTCCACAGTAAAACACTGCTCAGCCTCTCTCCACTCTCTCCACAGTAAAACAGTGCTCAGCCTCTCTCCCCTCTCTCCACAGTAAAACAGTGCTTAGCCTCTCTCTACATATTAAAACAGTGCTCAGCCTCTCTTCTTGTCAGTACTCAGCCTCTCTCCACTCTCTCCACAGTAAAACAGTGCTCTGCTTCTCTCCACTCTCTCCACAGTAAAACAGTCCTCAGCCCCTCTCCCCTCTCTCCACAGTAAGACAGTGCTCAGTCTCTCTCCACTCTCTCCACAGTAAAACAGTCCTCAGCCCCTCTCCCATCTCTCCACAGTAAAACACTGCTCAGCCTCTCTCCACTCTCTCCACAGTAAAACAGTGATCAGCCGCTCTCCCCTCTCTCCACAGTAAAACAGTGCTTAGCCTCTCTCTACATATTAAAACAGTGCTCAGCCTCTCTTCTTGTCAGTACTCAGCCTCTCTCCACTCTCTACACAGTAAAACAGTGCTTAGCCTCTCTCCCCTTTCTACATAGTAAAACAGTGCTCAGCCTCTCTCCTTGTCAGTACTCAGCCTCTCTCCACTCTCTCCACAGTAAAACAGTGCTCAGCCTCTCTCCACTCTCTCCACAGTAAAACAGTGCTTAGCCTCTCTCCTTTCTCCACAGAAAAACAGTGCTCAGCCTCTCTCCACTCTCTCCACAGTAAAACAGTGCTCAGCTTCTCTCCTTTCTCCACAGAAAAACAGTGCTCAGCCTCTCTCCCCTCTCTCCACAGTAAAACAGCGCTCAGCCTCTCTCCACAGTAAAACGGTGCTTAGGCTGTCTCTCCACATGAAAACAGTTCTCAGCCTCTCTCCTTGTCAGTACTCAGCCTCTCTCCACTCTCTCCACAGTAAAACAGTGCTCAGCCTCTCTCCACTCTCTCCACAGAAAATCAGTGCTCAGCCTCTCTCCACAGTAAAACGGTGCTTAGGCTGTCTCTCCACATGAAAACAGTTCTCAGCCTCTCTCCTTGTCAGTACTCAGCCTCTCTCCACTCTCTCCACAGTAAAACAGTGCTCAGCCTCTCTCCACTCTCTCCACAGTAAAACAGCGCTCAGTCTCTCTCCACAGTAAAACAGTGCTTAGGCTCTCTCCACATGAAAACAGTTCTCAGCCTCTCTCCTTGTCAATACTCAGCCTCTCTCCACTCTCTCCACAGTAAAACAGTGCTTAGCCTCTCTCCCCTCTCTCCACAGTAAAACAGTGCTCAGCCTCTCTCCTTGTCAGCGCTCAGGCTCTCTCCTTCATGGTGCTCAGCCTCTCTCCTTCACAGTGCTCAGACTCTCTTCTTCACAGTGTTCAGCCTCTCTTCTTTACAGTGCTCAGCCTCTCTCCTTCACAGTGCTCAGCCTCACTCCTTCACAGTGCTCAGCCTCTATCCATCACAGTGCTCAGCCTCTCTCCAAAGTAAAACAGCGCTCAGCCATACCCCACAGTAAAACAGTGCTCATCCTCTCTCCACAGTAAAACAGTGCTCAGCCTCTCTCCACAGTAAAACAGTGCTCAGCCTCTCTCCCCTTTCTCCACAGTAAAACAGTGCTCAGCCTCTCTCCCTCTCTCCACAGTAAAACAGTGCTTAGCCTCTCTCCACTCTCTCCACAGTAAAACAGTGCTCAGCCTCTCTCCACTCTCTCCACAGTAAAACAGTGCTCAGCCTCTCTCCACTCTCTCCACAGTAAAACAGTGCTTAGCCTCTCTCTACACATTGAAACAGTGCTCGGCCTCTCTCCTTGTCAGTGCTCAGCCTCGCTCCACTCTCTACACAGTAAAACAGTGCTTAGCCTCTCTCCCCTTTCTCCACAGTAAAACAGTGCTCAGCCTCTCTTCCCTCTCTCCACAGTAAAACACTGCTCAGCCTCTCTCCACTCTCTCCACAGTAAAACAGTGCTCAGCCTCTCTCCCCTCTCTCCACAGTAAAACAGTGCTTAGCCTCTCTCTACATATTAAAACAGTGCTCAGCCTCTCTTCTTGTCAGTACTCAGCCTCTCTCCACTCTCTCCACAGTAAAACAGTGCTCTGCTTCTCTCCACTCTCTCCACAGTAAAACAGTCCTCAGCCCCTCTCCCTCTCTCCACAGTAAGACAGTGCTCAGTCTCTCTCCACTCTCTCCACAGTAAAACAGTCCTCAGCCCCTCTCCCATCTCTCCACAGTAAAACACTGCTCAGCCTCTCTCAACTCTCTCCACAGTAAAACAGTGATCAGCCGCTCTCCCTCTCTCCACAGTAAAACAGTGCTTAGCCTCTCTCTACATATTAAAACAGTGCTCAGCCTCTCTTCTTGTCAGTACTCAGCCTCTCTCCACTCTCTACACAGTAAAACAGTGCTTAGCCTCTCTCCCCTTTCTACATAGTAAAACAGTGCTCAGCCTCTCTCCTTGTCAGTACTCAGCCTCTCTCCACTCTCTCCACAGTAAAACAGTGCTCAGCCTCTCTCCACAGTAAAACAGTGCTTAGCCTCTCTCCCCTTTCTCCACAGAAGAACAGTGCTCAGCCTCTCTCCACTCTCTCCACAGTAAAACAGTGCTCAGCGTCTCTCCCCTTTCTCCACAGAAAAACAGTGCTCAGCCTCTCTCCCCTCTCTCCACAGTAAAACAGCGCTCAGCCTCTCTCCACAGTAAAACGGTGCTTAGGCTGTCTCTCCACATGAAAACAGTTCTCAGCCTCTCTCCTTGTCAGTACTCAGCCTCTCTCCACTCTCTCCACAGTAAAACAGTGCTCAGCCTCTCTCCTTGTCAGTGCTCAGCCTCTATCCATCACAGTGCTCAGCCTCTCTCCAAAGTAAAACAGCGCTCAGCCGTTCCCCACAGTAAAACAGTGCTCATCCTCTCTCCACAGTAAAACAGTGCTCAGCCTCTCTCCACAGTAAAACAGTGCTCAGCCTCTCTCCCCTCTCTCCACAGTAAAACAGTGCTTAGGCTCTCTCTCCACATGAAAACAGTTCTCAGCCTCTCTCCTTGTCAGTACTCAGCCTCTCTCCACTCTCTCCACAGTAAAACAGTGCTTAGCCTCTCTCCCCTCTCTCCACAGTAAAACAGTGCTCAGCCTTTCTCCTTGTCAGCGCTCAGGCTCTCTCCTTCATGGTGCTCAGCCTCTCTCCTTCACAGTGCTCAGACTCTCTTCTTGTCAGTACTCAGCCTCTCTCCACTCTCTACACAGTAAAACAGTGCTTAGCCTTTCTCCCCTTTCTACATAGTAAAACAGTGCTCAGCCTCTCTCCTTGTCAGTACTCAGCCTCTCTCCACTCTCTCCACAGTAAAACAGTGCTCAGCCTCTCTCCACTCTCTCCACAGTAAAACAGTGCTTAGCCTCTCTCCCCTTTCTCCACAGAAAAACAGTGCTCAGCCTCTCTCCACTCTCTCCACAGTAAAACAGTGCTCAGCTTCTCTCCCCTTTCTCCACAGAAAAACAGTGCTCAGCCTCTCTCCCTCTCTCCACAGTAAAACAGCGCTCAGCCTCTCTCCACAGTAAAACGGTGCTTAGGCTGTCTCTCCACATGAAAACAGTTCTCAGCCTCTCTTCTTGTCAGTACTCAGCCTCTCTCCACTCTCTCCACAGTAAAACAGTGCTCAGCCTCTCTCGACTCTCTCCACAGAAAAACAGTGCTCAGCCTCTCTCCACAGTAAAACGGTGCTTAGGCTGTCTCTCCACATGAAAACAGTTCTCAGCCTCTCTCCTTGTCAGTACTCAGCCTCTCTCCACTCTCTCCACAGTAAAACAGTGCTCAGCCTCTCTCCACTCTCTCCACAGTAAAACAGCGCTCAGTCTCTCTCCACAGTAAAACAGTGCTTAGGCTCTCTCTCCACATGAAAACAGTTCTCAGCCTCTCTCCTTGTCAATACTCAGCCTCTCTCCACTCTCTCCACAGTAAAACAGTGCTTAGCCTCTCTCCCCTCTCTCCACAGTAAAACAGTGCTCAGCCTCTCTCCTTGTCAGCGCTCAGGCTCTCTCCTTCATGGTGCTCAGCCTCTCTCCTTCACAGTGCTCAGACTCTCTTCTTCACAGTGTTCAGCCTCTCTTCTTTACAGTGCTCAGCCTCTCTCCTTCACAGTGCTCAGCCTCACTCCTTCACAGTGCTCAGCCTCTATCCATCACAGTGCTCAGCCTCTCTCCAAAGTAAAACAGCGCTCAGCCATACCCCACAGTAAAACAGTGCTCATCCTCTCTCCACAGTAAAACAGTGCTCAGCCTCTCTCCACAGTAAAACAGTGCTCAGCCTCTCTCCCCTTTCTCCACAGTAAAACAGTGCTCAGCCTCTCTCCCCTCTCTCCACAGTAAAACAGTGCTTAGCCTCTCTCCACTCTCTCCACAGTAAAACAGTGCTCAGCCTCTCTCCACTCTCTCCACAGTAAAACAGTGCTCAGCCTCTCTCCACTCTCTCCACAGTAAAACAGTGCTTAGCCTCTCTCTACACATTGAAACAGTGCTCAGCCTCTCTCCTTGTCAGTGCTCAGCCTCGCTCCACTCTCTACACAGTAAAACAGTGCTTAGCCTCTCTCCCCTTTCTCCACAGTAAAACAGTGCTCAGCCTCTCTTCCCTCTCTCCACAGTAAAACACTGCTCAGCCTCTCTCCACTCTCTCCACAGTAAAACAGTGCTCAGCCTCTCTCCCCTCTCTCCACAGTAAAACAGTGCTTAGCCTCTCTCTACATATTAAAACAGTGCTCAGCCTCTCTTCTTGTCAGTACTCAGCCTCTCTCCACTCTCTCCACAGTAAAACAGTGCTCTGCTTCTCTCCACTCTCTCCACAGTAAAACAGTCCTCAGCCCCTCTCCCCTCTCTCCACAGTAAGACAGTGCTCAGTCTCTCTCCACTCTCTCCACAGTAAAACAGTCCTCAGCCCCTCTCCCATCTCTCCACAGTAAAACACTGCTCAGCCTCTCTCAACTCTCTCCACAGTAAAACAGTGATCAGCCGCTCTCCCCTCTCTCCACAGTAAAACAGTGCTTAGCCTCTCTCTACATATTAAAACAGTGCTCAGCCTCTCTTCTTGTCAGTACTCAGCCTCTCTCCACTCTCTACACAGTAAAACAGTGCTTAGCCTCTCTCCCCTTTCTACATAGTAAAACAGTGCTCAGCCTCTCTCCTTGTCAGTACTCAGCCTCTCTCCACTCTCTCCACAGTAAAACAGTGCTCAGCCTCTCTCCACAGTAAAACAGTGCTTAGCCTCTCTCCCCTTTCTCCACAGAAGAACAGTGCTCAGCCTCTCTCCACTCTCCACAGTAAAACAGTGCTCAGCGTCTCTCCCTTTCTCCACAGAAAAACAGTGCTCAGCCTCTCTCCCTCTCTCCACAGTAAAACAGCGCTCAGCCTCTCTCCACAGTAAAACGGTGCTTAGGCTGTCTCTCCACATGAAAACAGTTCTCAGCCTCTCTCCTTGTCAGTACTCAGCCTCTCTCCACTCTCTCCACAGTAAAACAGTGCTCAGCCTCTCTCCTTGTCAGTGCTCAGCCTCTATCCATCACAGTGCTCAGCCTCTCTCCAAAGTAAAACAGCGCTCAGCCGTTCCCCACAGTAAAACAGTGCTCATCCTCTCTCCACAGTAAAACAGTGCTCAGCCTCTCTCCACAGTAAAACAGTGCTCAGCCTCTCTCCCCTCTCTCCACAGTAAAACAGTGCTTAGGCTCTCTCTCCACATGAAAACAGTTCTCAGCCTCTCTCCTTGTCAGTACTCAGCCTCTCTCCACTCTCTCCACAGTAAAACAGTGCTTAGCCTCTCTCCCCTCTCTCCACAGTAAAACAGTGCTCAGCCTTTCTCCTTGTCAGCGCTCAGGCTCTCTCCTTCATGGTGCTCAGCCTCTCTCCTTCACAGTGCTCAGACTCTCTTCTTCACAGTGTTCAGCCTCTCTTCTTTATTGTGCTCAGCCTCTCTCCTTCACGGTGCTCAGCCTCACTCCTTCACATTGCTCAGCCTCTATCCATCACAGTGCTCAGCCTCTCTCCAAAGTAAAAACAGCGCTCAGCCGTTCCCCACAGTAAAACAGTGCTCATCCTCGCTCCACAGTAAAACAGTGCTCAGCCTCTCTCCACAGTAAAACAGTGCTCAGCCTCTCTCCCCTTTCTCCACAGTAAAACAGTGCTCAGCCTCTCTCCTTGTCAGTGCTCAGCCTCTATCCATCACAGTGCTCAGCCTCTCTCCAAAGTAAAACAGCGCTCAGCCGTTCCCCACAGTAAAACAGTGCTCATCCTCTCTCCTCAGTAAAACAGTGCTCAGCCTCTCTCCACAGTAAAACAGTGCTCAGCCTCTCTCCCCTCTCTCCACAGTAAAACAGTGCTTAGGCTCTCTCTCCACATGAAAACAGTTCTCAGCCTCTCTCCTTGTCAGTACTCAGCCTCTCTCCACTCTCTCCACAGTAAAACAGTGCTTAGCCTCTCTCCCCTCTCTCCACAGTAAAACAGTGCTCAGCCTTTCTCCTTGTCAGCGCTCAGGCTCTCTCCTTCATGGTGCTCAGCCTCTCTCCTTCACAGTGCTCAGACTCTCTTCTTCACAGTGTTCAGCCTCTCTCTTCTTTATTGTGCTCAGCCTCTCTCCTTCACGGTGCTCAGCCTCACTCCTTCACAGTGCTCAGCCTCTATCCATCACAGTGCTCAGCCTCTCTCCAAAGTAAAACAGCACTCAGCCGTTCCCCACAGTAAAACAGTGCTCATCCTCTCTCCACAGTAAAACAGTGCTCAGCCTCTCTCCACAGTAAAACAGTGCTCAGCCTCTCTCCCCTTTCTCCACAGTAAAACAGTGCTCAGCCTCTCTCCCCTCTCTCCACAGTAAAACACTGCTCAGCCTCTCTCCACTCTCTCCACAGTTAAACAGTGCTCAGCCTCTCTCCCCTCTCTCCACAGTAAAACAGTGCTTAGCCTCTCTACACATTAAAACAGTGCTCAGCCTCTCTCCTTGTCAGTGCTCAGCCTCGCTCCACTCTCCACACAGTAAAACAGTGCTCAGCCCCTCTCCACTCTCTCCACAGTAAAACAGTGCTCAGCCTCTCTCCCCTCTCTCCACAGTAAAACAGTGCTTAGGCTCTCTCTCCACATAAAAACAGTTCTCAGCCTCTCTTCTTCACAGTACTCAGCCTCTCTCCACTCTCTCCACAGTAAAACAGTGCTCATCCTATCTCCTTGTCAGTGCTCAGCCTCTATCCATCACAGTGCTCAGCCTCTCTCCGAAGTAAAACAGCGCTCAGCCGTTCCCCACAGTAAAACAGTGCTCATCCTCTCTCCACGGTAAAACAGTGGTCAGCCTCTCTCCACAGTAAAACAGTGCTCAGCCTCTCTCCCCTTTCTCCACAGTAAAACAGTGCTCAGCCTCTCTCCCCTCTCTCCACAGTAGAACACTGCTCAGCCTCTCTCCACTCTCTCCACAGTAAAACAGTGCTTAGCCTCTCTCTACACATTAAAACAGTGCTCAGCCTCTCTCCTTGTCAGTGCTCAGCCTCGCTCCACTCTCTACACAGTAAAACAGTGCTTAGCCTCTCTCTACATATTAAAACAGTGCTCAGCCTCTCTTCTTGTCAGTACTCAGCCTCTCTCCACTCTCTACACAGTAAAACAGTGCTTAGCCTCTCTCCCCTTTCTACACAGTAAAACAGTGCTCAGCCTCTCTCCTTGTCAGTACTCAGTCTCTCTCCACTCTCTCCACAGTAAAACAGTGCTCTGCTTCTCTCCACTCTCTCCACAGTAAAACAGTCCTCAGCCCCTCTCCCCTCTCTCCACAGTAAGACAGTGCTCAGTCTCTCTCCACTCTCTCCACAGTAAAACAGTGCTCAGCTTCTCTCCCCTTTCTCCACAGAAAAACAGTGCTCAGCCTCTCTCCCCTCTCTCCACAGTAAAACAGCGCTCAGTCTCTCTCCACAGTAAAACAGTGCTTAGGCTCTCTCTCCACATGAAAACAGTTCTCAGCCTCTCTCCTTGTCAGTTCTCAGCCTCTCTCCACTCTATCCACAGTAAAACAGTGCTTAGCCTCTCTCCCCTCTCTACACAGTAAAACAGTGCTCAGCCTCTCTCCTTGTCAGCGCTCAGGCTCTCTTCTTCACAATGTTCAGCCTCTCTTCTTTACAGTGCTCAGCCTCTCTCCTTCACAGTGCTCAGCCTCACTCCTTCACAGTGCTCAGCCTCTATCCATCACAGTGCTTAGCCTCTCTACACATTAAAACAGTGCTCAGCCTCTCTCCTTGTCAGTGCTCAGCCTCGCTCCACTCTCTACACAGTAAAACAGTGCTCAGCCCCTCTCCACTCTCTCCACAGTAAAACAGTGCTCAGCCTCTCTCCCCTCTCTCCACAGTAAAACAGTGCTTAGGCTCTCTCTCCACATGAAAACAGTTCTCAGCCTCTCTTCTTCACAGTACTCAGCCTCTCTCCACTCTCTCCACAGTAAAACAGTGCTCATCCTCTCTCCTTGTCAGTGCTCAGCCTCTATCCATCACAGTGCTCAGCCTCTCTCCGAAGTAAAACAGCGCTCAGCCGTTCCCCACAGTAAAACAGTGCTCATCCTCTCTCCACAGTAAAACAGTGGTCAGCCTCTCTCCACAGTAAAACAGTGCTCAGCCTCTCTCCCCTTTCTCCACAGTAAAACAGTGCTCAGCCTCTCTCCCCTCTCTCCACAGTAGAACACTGCTCAGCCTCTCTCCACTCTCTACACATTAAAACAGTGCTCAGCCTCTCTCCTTGTCAGTGCTCAGCCTCGCTCCACTCTCTACACAGTAAAACAGTGCTTAGCCTCTCTCCCCTTTCTCCACAGTAAAACAGTGCTCAGCCTCTCTCCCCTCTCCACTCTCTCCACAGTAAAACAGTGCTCAGCCTCTCTCCCCTCTCTCCACAGTAAAACAGTGCTTAGGCTCTCTCTCCAAATGAAAACAGTTCTCAGCCTCTCTCCACTCTCTCCACAGTAAAACAGTGCTCAGCCTCTCTCCTTGTCAGTGCTCAGCCTCTATCCATCACATTGCTCATCCTCTCTCCACAGTAAAACAGTGCTCAGCCTCTCTCCCCTTTCTCCACAGTAAAACAGTGCTCAGCCTCTCTCCCCTCTCTCCACAGTAAAACACTGCTCAGCCTCTCTCCACTCTCTCCACAGTAAAACAGTGCTCAGCCTCTCTCCACTCTCTCCACAGTAAAACAGTGCTCAGCCTCTCTCCCCTCTCTCCACAGTAAAACAGTGCTTAGCCTCTCTCTACACATTAAAACAGTGCTCAGCCTCTCTCCTTGTCAGTGCTCAGCCTCGCTCCACTCTCTACACAGTAAAACAGTGCTCAGCCCCTCTCCACTCTCTCCACAGTAAAACAGTGCTCAGCCTCTCTCCCCTCTCTCCACAGTAAAACAGTGCTTAGGCTCTCTCTCCACATGAAAACAGTTCTCAGCCTCTCTCCTTCACAGTACTCAGCCTCTCTCCACTCTCTCCACTGTAAAACAGTGCTCAGCCTCTCTCCTTGTCAGTGCTCAGCCTCTCTCCGAAGTAAAACAGCGCTCAGCCGGTCCCCACAGTAAAACAGTGCTCATCCTCTCTCCACAGTAAAACAGTGCTCAGCCTCTCTCCACAGTAAAACAGTGCTCAGCCTCTCTCCCCTTTCTCCACAGTAAAACAGTGCTCAGCCTCTCTCCCCTCTCTTCACAGTAGAACACTGCTCAGCCTCTCTCCACTCTCTCCACAGTAAAACAGTGCTTTGCCTCTCTCTACACATTAAAACAGTGCTCAGCCTCTCTCCTTGTCAGTGCTCAGCCTCGCTCCACTCTCTACACAGTAAAACAGTGCTTAGCCTCTCTCCCCTTTCTCCACAGTAAAACAGTGCTCAGCCTCTCTCCCCTCTCTCCACATTAAAACACTGCACAGCCTCTCTCCAATCTCTCCACAGTAAAACAGTGCTCAGCCTCTCTCCCCTCTCTCCACAGTAAAACAGTGCTTAGCCTCTCTCTACATATTAAAACAGTGCTCAGCCTCTCTTCTTGTCAGTACTCAGCCTCTCTCCACTCTCTCCACAGTAAAACAGTGCTTAGGCTCTCTCTCCACATGAAAACAGGTCTCAGCCTCTCTCCTTGTCAGTTCTCAGCCTCTCTCCACTCTCTCCACAGTAAAACAGTGCTTAGCCTCTCTCCCCTCTCTCCACAGTAAAACAGTGCTCAGCCTCTCTCCACAGTAAAACAGTGCTCAGCCTCTCTCCCCTTTCTCCACAGTAGAACACTGCTCAGCCTCTCTCCACTCTCTCCACAGTAAAACAGTGCTTAGCCTCTCTCTACACATTAAAACAGTGCTCAGCCTCTCTCCTTGTCAGTGCTCAGCCTCGCTCCACTCTCTACACAGTAAAACAGTGCTTAGCCTCTCTCCCCTTTCTCCACAGTAAAACAGTGCTCAGCCTCTCTCCCCTCTCTCCACATTAAAACACTGCTCAGCCTCTCTCCAATCTCTCCACAGTAAAACAGTGCTCAGCCTCTCTCCCCTCTCTCCACAGTAAAACAGTGCTTAGCCTCTCTCTACATATTAAAACAGTGCTCAGCCTCTCTTCTTGTCAGTACTCAGCCTCTCTCCACTCTCTCCACAGTAAAACAGTGCTTAGGCTCTCTCTCCACATGAAAACAGTTCTCAGCCTCTCTCCTTGTCAGTTCTCAGCCTCTCTCCACTCTCTCCACAGTAAAACAGTGCTTAGCCTCTCTCCCCTCTCTCCACAGTAAAACAGTGCTCAGCCTCTCTCCTTGTCAGCGCTCAGGCTCTCTCCTTCATGGTGCTCAGCCTCTCTCCTTCACAGTGCTCAGCCTCTCTTCTTCATAGTGTTCAGCCTCTCTTCTTTACAGTGCTCAGCCTCTCTCCTTCACGGTGCTCAGCCTCACTCCTTCACAGTGCTCAGCCTCTATCCATCACAGTGCTCAGCCTCTCTCCAAAGTAAAACAGCGCTCAGCCGTTCCCCACAGTAAAACAGTGCTCATCCTCTCTCCACAGTAAAACAGTGCTCATCCTCTCTTCACAGTAAAACAGTGCTCAGCCCCTCTCCCCTTTCTCCACAGTAAAACAGTGCTCAGCCTCGCTCCACTCTCTACACAGTAAAACAGTGCTTAGCCTCTCTCCCCTTTCTCCACAGTGAAACAGTGCTCAGCCTCTCTCCCCTCTCCACTCTCTCCACAGTAAAACAGTGCTCAGCCTCTCTCCCCTCTCTCCACAGTAAAACAGTGCTTAGGCTCTCTCTCCACATAAAAACAGTTCTCAGCCTCTCTTCTTCACAGTACTCAGCCTCTCTCCACTCTCTCCACAGTAAAACAGTGCTCATCCTCTCTCCTTGTCAGTGCTCAGCCTCTATCCATCACAGTGCTCAGCCTCTCTCCGAAGTAAAACAGCGCTCAGCCGTTCCCCACAGTAAAACAGTGCTCATCCTCTCTCCACAGTAAAACAGTGGTCAGCCTCTCTCCACAGTAAAACAGTGCTCAGCCTCTCTCCCCTTTCTCCACAGTAAAACAGTGCTCAGCCTCTCTCCCCTCTCTCCACAGTAGAACACTGCTCAGCCTCTCTCCACTCTCTCCACAGTAAAACAGTGCTTAGCCTCTCTCTACACATTAAAACAGTGCTCAGCCTCTCTCCTTGTCAGTGCTCAGCCTCGCTCCACTCTCTACACAGTAAAACAGTGATCAGCCTCTCTCCTTGTCAGTGCTCAGCCTCGCTCCACTCTCTACACAGTAAAACAGTGCTTAGCCTCTCTCTACATATTAAAACAGTGCTCAGCCTCTCTTCTTGTCAGTACTCAGCCTCTCTCCACTCTCTACACAGTAAAACAGTGCTTAGCCTCTCTCCCCTTTCTACACAGTAAAACAGTGCTCAGCCTCTCTCCTTGTCAGTACTCAGCCTCTCTCCACTCTCTCCACAGTAAAACAGTGCTCTGCTTCTCTCCACTCTCTCCACAGTAAAACAGTCCTCAGCCCCTCTCCCCTCTCTCCACAGTAAGACAGTGCTCAGTCTCTCTCCACTCTCTCCACAGTAAAACAGTGCTCAGCTTCTCTCCCCTTTCTCCACAGAAAAACAGTGCTCAGCCTCTCTCCCCTCTCTCCACAGTAAAACAGCGCTCAGCCTCTCTCCACAGTAAAACGGTGCTTAGGCTCTCTCTCCACGTGAAAACAGTTCTCAGCCTCTCTCCTTGTCAGTACTCAGCCTCTCTCCACTCTCTCCACAGTAAAACAGTGCTCAGCCTCTCTCCACTCTCTCCACAGTAAAACAGTGCTTAGCCTCTCTCCTCTTTCTCCACAGAAAAACAGTGCTCAGCCTCTCTCCACTCACTCCACAGTAAAACAGTACTCAGCTTCTCTCCCCTTTCTCCACAGAAAAACAGTGCTCAGCCTCTCTCCCTTCTCTCCACAGTAAAACAGTGCTCAGTCTCTCTCCACAGTAAAACAGTGCTTAGGCTCTCTCTCCACATGAAAACAGTTCTCAGCCTCTCTCCTTGTCAGTTCTCAGCCTCTCTCCACTCTATCCACAGTAAAACAGTGCTTAGCCTCTCTCCCCTCTCTCCACAGTAAAACAGTGCTCAGCCTCTCTCCTTGTCAGCGCTCAGGCTCTCTTCTTCACAATGTTCAGCCTCTCTTCTTTACAGTGCTCAGCCTCTCTCCTTCACAGTGCTCAGCCTCACTCCTTCACAGTGCTCAGCCTCTATCCAACACAGTGATCAGCCTCTCTCCACAGTAAATCAGTACTCAGCCTCTATCCATCACAGTGCTCAGCCTCTCTCCACAGTAAAACAGTGCTCAGCCTCTCTCCACAGTAAAACACTGCTCAGCCTCTCTCCACTCTCTCCACAGTTAAACAGTGCTCAGCCTCTCTCCTCTCTCTCCACAGTTAAACAGTGCTTAGCATCTCTCTACACATTAAAACAGTGCTCAGCCCCTCTCCTTGTCAGTACTCAGCCTCGCTCCACTCTCTACACAGTAAAACAGTGCTCAGCCTCTCTCCACTCTCTCCACAGTAAAACAGTGCTCAGTTCCTCTCCCCTTTCTCCAGAGAAAAACAGTGCTCAGCCTCTCTCCCCTCTCTCCACAGTAAAACAGTGCTTAGGCTCTCTCTCCACATGAAAACAGTTCTCAGCCTCTCTCCTTCACAGTACTCAGCCTCTCTCCACTCTCTCCACAGTATAACAGTGCTCAGCCTCTCTCCTTGTCAGTGCTCAGCCTCTCTCCTTCATGGTGCTCAGCCTCTTTCCTTCACAGTGCTCAGACTCTCTTCTTCACAGTGTTCAGCCTCTCTTCTTTACAGTGTCAGCCTCTCTCCTTCACGGTGCTCTGCCTCACTCCTTCACAGTGCTCAGCCTTTATCCATCACAGTGCTCAGCCTCTCTCCAAAGTAAAACAGCGCTCAGCCGTTCCCCTCAGTAAAACAGTGCTCATCCTCTCTCCACAGTAAAACAGTGCTCAGCCTCTCTCCACAGTAAAACAGTGCTCTGCTTCTCTCCACTCTCTCCACAGTAAAACAGTGCTCAGCCTCTCTCCACTCTCTCCACAGTAAAACAGTGCTCAGCCTCTCTCCCCTTTCTCCACAGTAAAACAGTGCTCAGCCTCTCTCCCCTCTCTCCACAGTAAAACAGCGCTCAGTCTCTCTCCACAGTAAAACAGTGCTCAGCCTCTCTCCAAAGTAAAACAGCGCTCAGCCATTCCCCACAGTAAAACAGTGCTCAGCCTCTCTCCACAGTAAAACAGTACTCAGCCTCTCTCCCCTCTCTCCACAGTAAGACAGTGCTCAGCCTCTCTCCCCTTTCTCCACAGTAAGACAGTGCTCAGCCTCTCTACTTGTCAGCGCTCAGGCTCTCTCCTTCATGGTGCTCAGCCTCTCTCCTTTACAGTGCTCAGCCTGTCTTCTTCACAGTGTTCAGCCTCTCTCCTTCACAGTGCTCAGCCTCTCTCCTTCACAGTGCTCAGCAACCTTCCAAAGTAAAACAGCGCTCAGCCGTTCCACACTGTAAAACAGTGCCCAGCCTCTCTCCACAGTTAAACAGTGCTCAGCCTCTCTCCACTCTCTCCACAGTAAAACAGTGCTCAGCCTCTCTCCCCTTTCTCCACAGTAAAACAGTGCTCAGCCTCTCTCCCCTCTCTCCACAGTAAAACAGTTCTCAGCCTCTCTCCTTGTCAGTACTCAGCCTCTCTCCACTCTCTCCACAGTAAAACAGTGCTTAGCCTCTCTCCCCTCTCTCCACTGTAAAACAGTGCCCAGCCTCTCTCCACAGTTAAACAGTTCTCAGCCTCTCTCCACTCTCTCCACAGTAAAACAGTGCTCAGCCTCTCTCCCCTCTCTCCACAGTAAAACAGTGCTCAGCCTCTCTCCTTGTCAGCGCTCAGGCTCTCTTCTTCACAATGTTCAGCCTCTCTTCTTTACAGTGCTCAGCCTCTCTCCTTCACGGTGCTCAGCCTCACTCCTTCACAGTGCTCAGCCTCTATCCATCACAGTGCTCATCCTCTCTCCACAGTAAAACAGTGCTCAGCCTCTCTCCACAGTAAAACAGTGCTCAGCCTCTCTCTACTTTCTCCACAGTAACAGTGCTCAGCCTCTCTCCCCTCTCTCCACAGTAAAACACTGCTCAGCCTCTCTCCACTCTCTCCACAGTAAAACAGTGCTCAGCCTCTCTCCCCTCTCTCCACAGTAAAACAGTGCTTAGCATCTCTCTACACATTAAAACAGTGCTCAGCCTCTCTCCTTGTCAGTGCTCAGCCTCTCTCCACTCTCTCCACAGTAAAACAGTGCTCAGCTCCTCTCCCCTTTCTCCAGAGAAAAACAGTGCTCAGCCTCTCTCCCCTCTCTCCACAGTAAAACAGTGCTCAGCCTCTCTCCCCTCTCTCCACAGTAAAACAGTGCTTAGGCTCTCTCTCCACATGAAAACAGTTCTCAGCCTCTCTCCTTGTCAGTACTCAGCCTCTCTCCACTCTCTCCACAGTAAAACAGTGCTTAGCCTCTCTCCCCTCTCTCCACAGTAAAACAGTGCTCAGCCTTTCTCCTTGTCAGCGCTCAGGCTCTCTCCTTCATGGTGCTCAGCCTCTCTCCTTCACAGTGCTCAGACTCTCTTCTTCACAGTGTTCAGCCTCTCTTCTTTATTGTGCTCAGCCTCTCTCCTTCACGGTGCTCAGCCTCACTCCTTCACATTGCTCAGCCTCTATCCATCACAGTGCTCAGCCTCTCTCCAAAGTAAAACAGCGCTCAGCCGTTCCCCACAGTAAAACAGTGCTCATCCTCGCTCCACAGTAAAACAGTGCTCAGCCTCTCTCCACAGTAAAACAGTGCTCAGCCTCTCTCCCCTTTCTCCACAGTAAAACAGTGCTCAGCCTCTCTCCTTGTCAGTGCTCAGCCTCTATCCATCACAGTGCTCAGCCTCTCTCCAAAGTAAAACAGCGCTCAGCCGTTCCCCACAGTAAAACAGTGCTCATCCTCTCTCCACAGTAAAACAGTGCTCAGCCTCTCTCCACAGTAAAACAGTGCTCAGCCTCTCTCCCCTCTCTCCACAGTAAAACAGTGCTTAGGCTCTCTCTCCACATGAAAACAGTTCTCAGCCTCTCTCCTTGTCAGTACTCAGCCTCTCTCCACTCTCTCCACAGTAAAACAGTGCTTAGCCTCTCCCCTCTCTCCACAGTAAAACAGTGCTCAGCCTTTCTCCTTGTCAGCGCTCAGGCTCTCTCCTTCATGGTGCTCAGCCTCTCTCCTTCACAGTGCTCAGACTCTCTTCTTCACAGTGTTCAGCCTCTCTTCTTTATTGTGCTCAGCCTCTCTCCTTCACGGTGCTCAGCCTCACTCCTTCACAGTGCTCAGCCTCTATCCATCACAGTGCTCAGCCTCTCTCCAAAGTAAAACAGCGCTCAGCCGTTCCCCACAGTAAAACAGTGCTCATCCTCGCTCCACAGTAAAACAGTGCTCAGCCTCTCTCCACAGTAAAACAGTGCTCAGCCTCTCTCCCCTTTCTCCACAGTAAAACAGTGCTCAGCCTCTCTCCCCTCTCTCCACAGTAAAACAGTGCTCAGCCTCTCTCCCCTCTCTCCACAGTTAAACAGTGCTCAGCCTCTCTCCCCTCTCTCCACAGTAAAACAGTGCTCAGCCTCTCTCCTTGTCAGTGCTCAGCCTCTCTCCACTCTCTCCACAGTAAAACAGTGCTCAGCCTCTCTCCCCTCTCTCCACAGCAAAACAGTGCTTAGCCTCTATCTACACATTAAAACAGTTCTCAGCCTTTCTCCTTGTCAGTGCTCAGAATCTCTCCTTCACAGTGCTCAGCCTCTCTCCTTCACAGTGCTCAGCAACTCTCCACTGTAAAACAGTGCTCAGCCTCTCTCCACTCTCTCCACAGTAAAACAGTGCTCAGCCTCTCTCCCCTTTCTCCACAGTAAAACAGTGCTCAGCCTCTCTCCCCTCTCTCCACAGTAAAACAGCGCTCAGCCTCTTCCACTCTCTCCACAGTAAAACAGTGATCAGCCTCTCTTCCCTCTCTCCACAGTAAAACAGTGCTTAGCCTCTCTCTACACATTAAAACAGTGCTCAGCCTCTCTCCTTGTCAGTGCTCAGCCTCGCTCCACTCTCTACACAGTAAAACAGTGCTCAGCCTCTCTCCCCTCTCTCCACATTAAAACAGTGCTTAGCCTCTATCTACACATTAAAACAGTGCTCAGCCTTTCTCCTTGTCAGTACTCAGACTCTCTCCTTCACAGTGCACAGCAACTCTCCTCTGTAAAACAGTGCTCAGCCTCTCTCCATTCTCTCCACAGTAAAACAGTGCTGAGCCTGTCTCCCCACTCTCTACATTAAAACAGTGCTCAGCCTCTCTCCACTCTCTCCACAGTAAAAGTGTTCAGCCTCCCTCTCTCCACAGTAAAACAGTGCTCAGCCTCTCTCCTTGTTTTCAGCCTCTCTCCTTCACGGTGCTCAGCCTCTCTCCTTCACAGTGCTCAGCCTCTCTCCAAAGTAAAACAGCGCTCATCCGTTCCCCACAGTAAAACAGTGCTCAGCCTCTCTCCCCTCTCTCCACAGTAAAACAGCGCTCAGCCTCTCTCCACAGTAAAACAGTGCTTAGGCTCTCTCTCCACATGAAAACAGTTCTCAGTCTCTCTCCTTGTCAGTACTCAGCCTCTCTCCACTCTCTCCACAGTAAAACAGTGCTCAGCCTCTCTCCTTGTCAGTGCTCAGCCTCGCTCCACTCTCTACACAGTAAAACAGTGCTTAGCCTCTCTCCCCTTTCTCCACAGTAAGACAGTGCTCAGCCTCTCTACATGTCAGCGCTCAGGCTCTCTCCTTCATGGTGCTCAGCCTCTCTCTTTCATGGTGCTCAGACTCTCTCCTTTACAGTGCTCAGCCTCTCTTCTTCACAGTGTTCAGCCTCTCTTCTTCACAGTGCTCAGCCTCTCTCCTTCACGGTGCTGAGCCTCTCTCCTTCATAGTGCTCAGCCTCTCTTCTTCACAGTGTTCAGCCTCTCTTCTTCACAGTGTTCAGCCTCTCTTCTTCACAGTGCTCAGCAACCTTCCAAAGTAAAACAGTGCTCAGCCTCTCTCCACAGTAAAACAATGCTCAGCCTCTCTCCCCTTTCTCCAAGGTAAAACAGTGCTCAGCCTCTCTCACCTCTCTCCACAGTAAAACACTGCTCAGCCTCTCTCCCCTTTCTCCAAGGTAAAACAGTGCTCAGCCTCTCTCCCCTTTCTCCACAGTAAAACAGTGCTCAGCCTCTCTCCCTCTCTCCACAGTAAAACACTGCTCAGCCTCTTCCACTCTCTCCACAGTAAAACAGTGCTCAGCCTCTCTTCCCTCTCTCCACAGTAAAACAGTGCTTAGCCTCTCTCTACACATTAAAACAGTGCTCAGCCTCTCTCCTTGTCAGTGCTCAGCCTCTCTCCCATCTCTCCACAGTAAAACAGTGCTTAGCCTCTATCTACACATTAAAACAGTGCTCAGCCTTTCTCCTTGTCAGTACTCAGACTCTCTCCTTCACAGTGCACAGCAACTCTCCTCTGTAAAACAGTGCTCAGCCTCTCTCCATTCTCTCCACAGTAAAACAGTGCTGAGCCTGTCTCCCCACTCTCTACATTAAAACAGTGCTCAGCCTCTCTCCACTCTCTCCACAGTAAAAAAGTGTTCAGCCTCCCCTCTCTCCACAGTAAAACAGTGCTCAGCCTCTCTCCTTGTTTTCAGCCTCTCTCCTTCACGGTGCTCAGCCTCTCTCCTTCACAGTGCTCAGCCTCTCTCCAAAGTAAAACAGCGCTCATCCGTTCCCCACAGTAAAACAGTGCTCAGCCTCTCTCCCCTCTCTCCACAGTAAAACAGCGCTCAGCCTCTCTCCACAGTAAAACAGTGCTTAGGCTCTCTCTCCACATGAAAACAGTTCTCAGTCTCTCTCCTTGTCAGTACTCAGCCTCTCTCCACTCTCTCCACAGTAAAACAGTGCTCAGCCTCTCTCCTTGTCAGTGCTCAGCCTCGCTCCACTCTCTACACAGTAAAACAGTGCTTAGCCTCTCTCCCCTTTCTCCACAGTAAGACAGTGCTCAGCCTCTCTACATGTCAGCGCTCAGGCTCTCTCCTTCATGGTGCTCAGCCTCTCTCTTTCATGGTGCTCAGACTCTCTCCTTTACAGTGCTCAGCCTCTCTTCTTCACAGTGTTCAGCCTCTCTTCTTCACAGTGCTCAGCCTCTCTCCTTCACGGTGCTGAGCCTCTCTCCTTCATAGTGCTCAGCCTCTCTTCTTCACAGTGTTCAGCCTCTCTTCTTCACAGTGTTCAGCCTCTCTTCTTCACAGTGCTCAGCAACCTTCCAAAGTAAAACAGTGCTCAGCCTCTCTCCACAGTAAAACAATGCTCAGCCTCTCTCCCCTTTCTCCAAGGTAAAACAGTGCTCAGCCTCTCTCACCTCTCTCCACAGTAAAACACTGCTCAGCCTCTCTCCCCTTTCTCCAAGGTAAAACAGTGCTCAGCCTCTCTCCCCTTTCTCCACAGTAAAACAGTGCTCAGCCTCTCTCCCCTCTCTCCACAGTAAAACACTGCTCAGCCTCTTCCACTCTCTCCACAGTAAAACAGTGCTCAGCCTCTCTTCCCTCTCTCCACAGTAAAACAGTGCTTAGCCTCTCTCTACACATTAAAACAGTGCTCAGCCTCTCTCCTTGTCAGTGCTCAGCCTCTCTCCCATCTCTCCACAGTAAAACAGTGCTTAGCCTCTATCTACACATTAAAACAGTGCTCAGCCTTTCTCCTTGTCAGTACTCAGACTCTCTCCTTCACAGTGCACAGCAACTCTCCTCTGTAAAACAGTGCTCAGCCTCTCTCCATTCTCTCCACAGTAAAACAGTGCTGAGCCTGTCTCCCCACTCTCTACATTAAAACAGTGCTCAGCCTCTCTCCACTCTCTCCACAGTAAAAAAGTGTTCAGCCTCCCCTCTCTCCACAGTAAAACAGTGCTCAGCCTCTCTCCTTGTTTTCAGCCTCTCTCCTTCACGGTGCTCAGCCTCTCTCCTTCACAGTGCTCAGCCTCTCTCCAAAGTAAAACAGCGCTCATCCGTTCCCCACAGTAAAACAGTGCTCAGCCTCTCTCCCCTCTCTCCACAGTAAAACAGCGCTCAGCCTCTCTCCACAGTAAAACAGTGCTTAGGCTCTCTCTCCACATGAAAACAGTTCTCAGCCTCTCTCCTTGTCAGTACTCAGCCTCTCTCCACTCTCTCCACAGTAAAACAGTGCTCAGCCTCTCTCCCCTCTCTCCACAGTAAAACAGTGCATAGCCTCTCTCTACACATTAAAACAGTGCTCAGCCTCTCTCCTTGTCAGTGCTCAGCCTCGCTCCACTCTCTACACAGTAAAACAGTGCTTAGCCTCTCTCCCCTTTCTCCACAGCAAAACAGTGCTCAGCCTCTCTCATTGTCAGCGCTCAGGCTCTCTCCTTCATGGTGCTCAGCCTCTCTCTTTTACAGTGCTCAGCCTCTCTTCTTCACAGTGTTCAGCCTACTCTTGTTCACTGTGCTCAGCCTCTCTCCTTCACAGTGCTCAGCCTCTCTCCACTCTCTCCACAGTAAAACAGTGCTCAGCCTCTCTCCCCTTTCTCCACAGTAAAACAGTGCTCAGCCTCTCTCCCCTCTCTCCACAGTAAAACAGTGCTCAGCCTCTCTCCACTCTCTCCACAGTAAAACAGTGCTCAGCCTCTCTCCCCTTTCTCCACAGTAAAACAGTGCTCAGCCTCTCTCCACTCTCTCCACAGTAAAACAGTGCTCAGCCTCTCTCCCCTCTCTCCAGAGTAAAACACTGCTCAGCCTCTTCCACTCTCTCCACAGTAAAACAGTGCTCAGCCTCTCTTCCCTCTCTCCACAGTAAAACAGTGCTTAGCCTCTCTCTACACATTAAAACAGTGCTCAGCCTCTCTCCTTGTCAGTGCTCAGCCTCGCTCCACTCTCTACACAGTAAAACAGTGCTTAGCCTCTCTCCCCTCTCTCCACAGTAAAACAGTGCTCAGCCTCTCTCCTTGTCAGCGCTCAGGCTCTCTCCTTCATGGTGCTCAGCCTCTCTCTTTTACAGTGCTCAGCCTCTCTTCTTCACAATGTTCAGCCTCTCTTGTTCACTGTGCTCAGCCTCTCTCCTTCACAGTGCTCAGCCTCTCTCCTTCACAGTGCTCAGCCTTTCTCCTTCATGGTGCTCATTCTCTCTCCTTTACATTGCTCAGCCTTTCTTCTTCACAGTGGTCAGCCTCTCTTGTTCACTGTGCTCATCCTCTCTCCTTCACGGTGCTCAGCCTCGCTCCTTTAGAGTGCTCAGCCTCTCTCCAAAGTAAAACAGCGCTCAGCCGTTTCCCACAGTAAAACAGTGCTCAGCCTCTCTCCATTCTCTCCACAGTAAAACAGTGCTTAGCTTTTCTCTACTCTCCACAGTAAAACTTTGCTCAGCATCTCTCCCCTCTCTCCACAGTAAAACAGTGCTCAGCCTCTCTCCACTCTCACCACAGTAAAAAAGTGCTCAGCCTCTCTCCCCTCTCTCCATAGCAAAACAGTGCTTAGCCTCTATCTACACATTAAAACAGTTCTCAGCCTTTCTCCTTGTCAGTGCTCAGAATCTCTCCTTCACAGTGCTCAGCCTCTCTCCTTCACAGTGCTCAGCAACTCTCCACTGTAAAACAGTGCTCAGCCTCTCTCCATTCTCTCCACAGTAAAACATTGCTGAGCCTGTCTCCCCTCTTTCTACATTAAAACAGTGCTCAGCCTCTCTCCACTCTCTCCACAGTAAAACAGTGCTCAGCCTCTCTTCCCTCTCTCCGCAGTAAAACAGTGCTTAGCCTCTCTCTACACATTAAAACAGTGCTCAGCATCTCTCCTTGTCAGTGCTCAGCCTCGCTCCACTCTCTACACAGTAAAACAGTGCTCAGCCTCGCTCCACTCTCTACACAGTAAAACAGTGCTCAGCCTCTCTCCTTGTCAGCGCTCAGCCTCTCTCCTTCATGGTGCTCAGCCTCTCTCTTTTACAGTGCTCAGCCTCTCTTCTTCACAGTGTTCAGCCTCTCTTGTTCACTGTGCTCAGCCTCTCTCCTTCACAGTGCTCAGCCTCTCTCCTTCATGGTGCTCATTCTCTCTCCTTTACATTGCTCAGCCTCTCTTCTTCACAGTGGTCAGCCTCTCTTGTTCACTGTGCTCAGCCTCTCTCCTTCACGGTGCTCAGCCTCGCTCCTTTAGAGTGCTCAGCCTCTCTCCAAAGTAAAACAGCGCTCAGCCGTTTCCCACAGTAAAACAGTGCTCAGCCTCTCTCCATTCTCTAGACAGTAAAACAGTGCTTAGCTTTTCTCCCTCTCTCCACAGTAAAACAGTGCTCAGCCTCTATCTACACATTAAAACAGTTCTCAGCCTTTCTCCTTGTCAGTGCTCAGAATCTCTCCTTCACAGTGCTCAGCCTTTCTCCTTCACAGTGCTCAGCAACTCTCCACTGTAAAACAGTGCTCAGCCTCTCTCCATTCTCTCCACAGTAAAACATTGCTGAGCCTGTCTCCCTCTTTCTACATTAAAACAGTGCTCAGCCTCTCTCCACTCTCTCCACAGTAAAACAGTGCTCAGCCTCTCTCCCCTTTCTCCACAGTAAAACAGTGCTCAGCCTCTCTTCCCTCTCTCCACAGTAAAACAGTGCTTAGCCTCTCTCTACACATTAAAACAGTGCTCAGCCTCTCTCATTGTCAGTGCTCAGCCTCGCTCCACTCTCTACACAGTAAAACAGTGCTTAGCCTCTCTCCCCTTTCTCCACAGTAAAACAGTGCTCAGCTTCTCTCCCCTTTCTCCACAGAAAAACAGTGCTCAGCCTCTCTCCCCTCTCTCCACAGTAAAACAGCGCTCAGCCTCTCTCCACAGTAAAACGGTGCTTAGGCTGTCTCTCCACATGAAAACAGTTCTCAGCCTCTCTCCTTGTCAGTACTCAGCCTCTCTCCACTCTCTCCACAGTAAAACAGTGCTCAGCCTCTCTCCCCTCTCTCCACAGTAAAACAGTGCATAGCCTCTCTCTACACATTAAAACAGTGCTCAGCCTCTCTCCTTGTCAGTGCTCAGCCTCGCTCCACTCTCTACACAGTAAAACAGTGCTTAGCCTCTCTCCCCTTTCTCCACAGCAAAACAGTGCTCAGCCTCTCTCATTGTCAGCGCTCAGGCTCTCTCCTTCATGGTGCTCAGCCTCTCTCTTTTACAGTGCTCAGCCTCTCTTCTTCACAGTGTTCAGCCTACTCTTGTTCACTGTGCTCAGCCTCTCTCCTTCACAGTGCTCAGCCTCTCTCCACTCTCTCCACAGTAAAACAGTGCTCAGCCTCTCTCCCCTTTCTCCACAGTAAAACAGTGCTCAGCCTCTCTCCCTCTCTCCACAGTAAAACAGTGCTCAGCCTCTCTCCACTCTCTCCACAGTAAAACAGTGCTCAGCCTCTCTCCCCTTTCTCCACAGTAAAACAGTGCTCAGCCTCTCTCCACTCTCTCCACAGTAAAACAGTGCTCAGCCTCTCTCCCCTCTCTCCAGAGTAAAACACTGCTCAGCCTCTTCCACTCTCTCCACAGTAAAACAGTGCTCAGCCTCTCTTCCCTCTCTCCACAGTAAAACAGTGCTTAGCCTCTCTCTACACATTAAAACAGTGCTCAGCCTCTCTCCTTGTCAGTGCTCAGCCTCGCTCCACTCTCTACACAGTAAAACAGTGCTTAGCCTCTCTCCCCTCTCCACAGTAAAACAGTGCTCAGCCTCTCTCCTTGTCAGCGCTCAGGCTCTCTCCTTCATGGTGCTCAGCCTCTCTCTTTTACAGTGCTCAGCCTCTCTTCTTCACAGTGTTCAGCCTCTCTTGTTCACTGTGCTCAGCCTCTCTCCTTCACAGTGCTCAGCCTCTCTCCTTCACAGTGCTCAGCCTTTCTCCTTCACAGTGCTCATTCTCTCTCCTTTACATTGCTCAGCCTTTCTTCTTCACAGTGGTCAGCCTCTCTTGTTCACTGTGCTCATCCTCTCTCCTTCACGGTGCTCAGCCTCGCTCCTTTAGAGTGCTCAGCCTCTCTCCAAAGTAAAACAGCGCTCAGCCGTTTCCCACAGTAAAACAGTGCTCAGCCTCTCTCCATTCTCTCCACAGTAAAACAGTGCTTAGCTTTTCTCTACTCTCCACAGTAAAACTTTGCTCAGCATCTCTCCCCTCTCTCCACAGTAAAACAGTGCTCAGCCTCTCTCCACTCTCACCACAGTAAAAAAGTGCTCAGCCTCTCTCCCCTCTCTCCATAGCAAAACAGTGCTTAGCCTCTATCTACACATTAAAACAGTTCTCAGCCTTTCTCCTTGTCAGTGCTCAGAATCTCTCCTTCACAGTGCTCAGCCTCTCTCCTTCACAGTGCTCAGCAACTCTCCACTGTAAAACAGTGCTCAGCCTCTCTCCATTCTCTCCACAGTAAAACATTGCTGAGCCTGTCTCCCCTCTTTCTACATTAAAACAGTGCTCAGCCTCTCTCCACTCTCTCCACAGTAAAACAGTGCTCAGCCTCTCTCCCCTTTCTCCACAGTAAAACAGTGCTCAGCCTCTCTCCCCTCTCTCCACAGTAAAACACTGCTCAGCCTCTCTCCACTCTCTCCACAGTAAAACAGTGCTCAGCCTCTCTTCCCTCTCTCCACAGTAAAACAGTGCTTAGCCTCTCTCTACACATTAAAACAGTGCTCAGCATCTCTCCTTGTCAGTGCTCAGCCTCGCTCCACTCTCTACACAGTAAAACAGTGCTCAGCCTCGCTCCACTCTCTACACAGTAAAACAGTGCTCAGCCTCTCTCCTTGTCAGCGCTCAGCCTCTCTCCTTCATGGTGCTCAGCCTCTCTCTTTTACAGTGCTCAGCCTCTCTTCTTCACAGTGTTCAGCCTATCTTGTTCACTGTGCTCAGCCTCTCTCCTTCACAGTGCTCAGCCTCTCTCCTTCATGGTGCTCATTCTCTCTCCTTTACATTGCTCAGCCTCTCTTCTTCACAGTGGTCAGCCTCTCTTGTTCACTGTGCTCAGCCTCTCTCCTTCACGGTGCTCAGCCTCGCTCCTTTAGAGTGCTCAGCCTCTCTCCAAAGTAAAACAGCGCTCAGCCGTTTCCCACAGTAAAACAGTGCTCAGCCTCTCTCCATTCTCTAGACAGTAAAACAGTGCTTAGCTTTTCTCCCCTCTCTCCACAGTAAAACAGTGCTCAGCCTCTATCTACACATTAAAACAGTTCTCAGCCTTTCTCCTTGTCAGTGCTCAGAATCTCTCCTTCACAGTGCTCAGCCTCTCTCCTTCACAGTGCTCAGCAACTCTCCACTGTAAAACAGTGCTCAGCCTCTCTCCATTCTCTCCACAGTAAAACATTGCTGAGCCTGTCTCCCCTCTTTCTACATTAAAACAGTGCTCAGCCTCTCTCCACTCTCTCCACAGTAAAACAGTGCTCAGCCTCTCTCCCCTTTCTCCACAGTAAAACAGTGCTCAGCCTCTCTTCCCTCTCTCCACAGTAAAACAGTGCTTAGCCTCTCTCTACACATTAAAACAGTGCTCAGCCTCTCTCATTGTCAGTGCTCAGCCTCGCTCCACTCTCTACACAGTAAAACAGTGCTTAGCCTCTCTCCCCTTTCTCCACAGTAAAACAGTGCTCAGCCTCTCTCCCCTCTCTCCACAGTAAAACAGTGCTCAGCCTCTCTCCTTGTCAGCGCTCAGGCTCTCTCCTTCATGGTGCTCAGCCTCTCTCTTTTACAGTGCTCAGCCTCTCTTCTTCACAGTGTTCAGCCTCTCTTGTTCACTGTGCTCAGCCTCTCTCCTTCACAGTGCTCAGCCTCTCTCCTTCATGGTGCTCATTCTCTCTCCTTTACATTGCTCAGCCTCTCTTCTTCACAGTGGTCAGCCTCTCTTGTTCACTGTGCTCATCCTCTCTCCTTCACGGTGCTCAGCCTCGCTCCTTTAGAGTGCTCAGCCTCTCTCCAAAGTAAAACAGCGCTCAGCCGTTTCCCACAGTAAAACAGTGCTCAGCCTCTCTCCATTCTCTGGACAGTAAAACAGTGCTTAGCTTTTCTCTACTCTCCACAGTAAAACTGTGCTCAGCATCTCTCCCCTCTCTCCACAGTAAAACAGTGCTGAGCCTGTCTCCCCTCTCTCTACATTAAAACAGTGCTCAGCCTCTCTCCACTCTCTCCACAGTAAAAAAGTGCTCAGCCTCTCTCCCCTCTCTCCACAGTAAAACAGTGCTCAGCCTCTCTCCACTCTCTCCACAGTAAAACAGTGCTTAGCCTCTATCTACACATTAAAACAGTTCTCAGCCTTTCTCCTTGTCAGTGCTCAGAATCTCTCCTTCACAGTGCTCAGCCTCTCTCCTTCACAGTGCTCAGCAACTCTCCACTGTAAAACAGTGCTCAGCCTCTCTCCACTCTCTCCACAGTAAAACACTGCTCAGCCTCTTCCACTCTCTCCACAGTAAAACACTGCTCAGCCTCTTCCACTCTCTCCACAGTAAAACAGTGCTCAGCCTCTCTCCCCTCTCTCCACAGTAAAACAGTGCTTAGCCTCTCTCTACACATTAAAACAGTGCTCAGCCTCTCTCCTTGTCAGTGCTCAGCCTCGCTCCACTCTCTACACAGTAAAACAGTGCTTAGCCTCTCTCCCCTTTCTCCACAGTAAAACAGTGCTCAGCCTCTCTCCTTGTCAGCGCTCAGGCTCTCTCCTTCATGGTGCTCAGCCTCTCTCTTTTACAGTGCTCAGCCTCTCTTCTTCACAGTGTTCAGCCTCTCTTGTTCACTGTGCTCAGCCTCTCTCCTTCACAGTGCTCAGCCTCTCTCCTTCATGGTGCTCATTCTCTCTCCTTTACATTGCTCAGCCTCTCTTCTTCACAGTGGTCAGCCTCTCTTGTTCACTGTGCTCAGCCTCTCTCCTTCACGGTGCTCAGCCTCGCTCCTTTAGAGTGCTCAGCCTCTCTCCAAAGTAAAACAGTGCTCAGCCGTTTCCCACAGTAAAACAGTGCTCAGCCTCTCTCCATTCTCTCCACAGTAAAACAGTGCTTAGCTTTTCTCTACTCTCCACAGTAAAACTGTGCTCAGCCTCTCTCCACTCTCTCCACAGTAAAACAGTGCTCAACCTCTCTCCCTCTCTCCACAGTAAAACAGTGCTCAGCCTCTCTCCCTCTCTCCACAGAAAAACAGTGCTCAGCCTCTCTCCACTCTCTCCACAGTAAAACAGCGCTCAGCCTCTCTCCACACTAAAACAGTGCTTAGGCTCTCTCTACACATGAAAACAGTGCTCAGCCTCTCTCCTTGTCAGTACTCAGCCTCTCTCCACTCTCTCCACAGAAAAACAGTGCTCAGCCTCTCTCCCCTTTCTCCACAGTAAAACGGTGCTCAGCCTCTCTCCCCTCTCTCCACAGTAAAACACTGCTCAGCCTCTCTCCCCTCTCTCCACAGTAAAACAGTGCTTAGCCTCTCTCTACACATTAAAACAGTGCTCAGCCTCTCTCCTTGTCTGTGCTCAGCCTCGCTCCACTCTCTACACAGTAAATCAGTGCTTAGCCTCTCTCCCCTTTCTCCACAGTAAAACAGTGCTCAGCCTCTCTCCTTGTCAGCGCTCAGGCTCTCTCCTTCATGGTGCTCAGCCTCTCTCTTTTACAGTGCTCAGCCTCTCTTCTTCACAGTGTTCAGCCTCTCTTGTTCACTGTTCTCAGCCTCTCTCCTTCACAGTGCTTAGCCTCTCTCCTTCACAGTGCTCAGCCTCTCTCCTTCATGGTGCTCATTCTCTCTCCTTTACATTGCTCAGCCTCTCTTCTTCACAGTGGTCAGCCTCTCTTGTTCACTGTGCTCAGCCTCTCTCCTTCACGGTGCTCAGCCTCGCTCCTTTAGAGTGCTCAGCCTCTCTCCAAAGTAAAACAGTGCTCAGCCGTTTCCCACAGTAAAACAGTGCTCAGCCTCTCTCCATTCTCTCCACAGTAAAACAGTGCTTAGCTTTTCTCTACTCTCCACAGTAAAACTGTGCTCAGCATCTCTCACCTCTCTCCACAGTAAAACAGCCTTTCTCCTTGTCAGTGCTCAGAATCTCTCCTTCACAGTGCTCAGCCTCTCTCCTTCACAGTGCTCAGCAACTATCCACTGTAAAACAGTGCTCAGCCTCTCTCCATTCTCTCCACAGTAAAACAGTGCTGAGCCTGTCTCCCTCTCTCTACATTAAAACAGTGCTCAGCCTCTCTCCCCTCTCTCCACAGAAAAACAGTGCTCAGCCTCTCTCCCCTCTCTCCACAGTAAAACAGCGCTCAGCCTCTCTCCACAGTAAATCAGTGCTTAGGCTCTCTCTCCACATGAAAACAGTTCTCAGCCTCTCTCCTTGTCAGTACTCAGCCTCTCTCCACTCTCTCCACAGAAAAACAGTGCTCAGCCTCTCTCCCTCTCTCCACAGTAAAACAGCGCTCAGCCTCTCTCCACAGTAAATCAGTGCTTAGGCTCTCTCTCCACATGAAAACAGTTCTCAGCCTCTCTCCTTGTCAGTACTCAGCCTCTCTCCACTCTCTCCACAGTAAAACGGTGCTCAGCCTCTCTCCTCTCTCCACAGTAAAACACTGCTCAGCCTCTCTCCACTCTCTCCACATTAAAACAGTGCTCAGCCTCTCTCCCTCTCTCCACAGTAAAACAGTGCTTAGCCTCTCTCTACACATTAAAACAGTGCTCAGCCTCTCTCCTTGTCAGTGCTCAGCCTCGCTCCACTCTCTACACAGTAAAACAGTGCTTAGCCTCTCTCCCCTTTCTCCACAGTAAAACAGTGCTCAGCCTCTCTCCTTGTCAGCGCTCAGGCTCTCTCCTTCATGGTGCTCAGCCTCTCTCTTTTACAGTGCTCAGCCTCTCTTCTTCACAGTGTTCAGCCTCTCTTGTTCACTGTTCTCAGCCTCTCTCCTTCACAGTGCTCAGCCTCTCTCCTTCACAGTGCTCAGCCTCTCTCCTTCATGGTGCTCATTCTCTCTCCTTTATATTGCTCAGCCTCTCTTCTTCACAGTGGTCAGCCTCTCTTGTTCACTGTGCTCAGCCTCTCTCCTTCACGGTGCTCAGCCTCGCTCCTTTAGAGTGCTCAGCCTCTCTCCAAAGTAAAACAGCGCTCAGCCGTTTCCCACAGTAAAACAGTGCTCAGCCTCTCTCCATTCTCTCCACAGTAAAACAGTGCTTAGCTTTTCTCTACTCTCCACAGTAAAACAGTGCTCAGCCTCTCTCCCCTCTCTCCACAGTAAAACAGTGCATAGCCTCTCTCTACACATTAAAACAGTGCTCAGCCTCTCTCCTTGTCAGTGCTCAGCCTCGCTCCACTCTCTACACAGTAAAACAGTGCTTAGCCTCTCTCCCCTTTCTCCACAGCAAAACAGTGCTCAGCCTCTCTCATTGTCAGCGCTCAGGCTCTCTCCTTCATGGTGCTCAGCCTCTCTCTTTTACAGTGCTCAGCCTCTCTTCTTCACAGTGTTCAGCCTACTCTTGTTCACTGTGCTCAGCCTCTCTCCTTCACAGTGCTCAGCCTCTCTCCACTCTCTCCACAGTAAAACAGTGCTCAGCCTCTCTCCCCTTTCTCCACAGTAAAACAGTGCTCAGCCTCTCTCCCCTCTCTCCACAGTAAAACAGTGCTCAGCCTCTCTCCACTCTCTCCACAGTAAAACAGTGCTCAGCCTCTCTCCCCTTTCTCCACAGTAAAACAGTGCTCAGCCTCTCTCCACTCTCTCCACAGTAAAACAGTGCTCAGCCTCTCTCCCTCTCTCCAGAGTAAAACACTGCTCAGCCTCTTCCACTCTCTCCACAGTAAAACAGTGCTCAGCCTCTCTTCCCTCTCTCCACAGTAAAACAGTGCTTAGCCTCTCTCTACACATTAAAACAGTGCTCAGCCTCTCTCCTTGTCAGTGCTCAGCCTCGCTCCACTCTCTACACAGTAAAACAGTGCTTAGCCTCTCTCCCCTCTCTCCACAGTAAAACAGTGCTCAGCCTCTCTCCTTGTCAGCGCTCAGGCTCTCTCCTTCATGGTGCTCAGCCTCTCTCTTTTACAGTGCTCAGCCTCTCTTCTTCACAGTGTTCAGCCTCTCTTGTTCACTGTGCTCAGCCTCTCTCCTTCACAGTGCTCAGCCTCTCTCCTTCACAGTGCTCAGCCTTTCTCCTTCATGGTGCTCATTCTCTCTCCTTTACATTGCTCAGCCTTTCTTCTTCACAGTGGTCAGCCTCTCTTGTTCACTGTGCTCATCCTATCTCCTTCCACGGTGCTCAGCCTCGCTCCTTTAGGAGTGCTCAGCCTCTCTCCAAAGTAAAACAGCGCTCAGCCGTTTCCCACAGTAAAACAGTGCTCAGCCTCTCTCCATTCTCTACACAGTAAAACAGTGCTTAGCTTTTCTCTACTCTCCACAGTAAAACTTTGCTCAGCATCTCTCCCCTCTCTCCACAGTAAAACAGTGCTCAGCCTCTCTCCTTGTCAGCGCTCAGGCTCTCTCCTTCATGGTGCTCAGCCTCTCTCTTTTACAGTGCTCAGCCTCTCTTCTTCACAGTGTTCAGCCTCTCTTGTTCACTGTGCTCAGCCTCTCTCCTTCACAGTGCTCAGCCTCTCTCCTTCATGGTGCTCATTCTCTCTCCTTTACATTGCTCAGCCTCTCTTCTTCACAGTGGTCAGCCTCTCTTGTTCACTGTGCTCATCCTCTCTCCTTCACGGTGCTCAGCCTCGCTCCTTTAGAGTGCTCAGCCTCTCTCCAAAGTAAAACAGCGCTCAGCCGTTTCCCACAGTAAAACAGTGCTCATCCTCTCTCCATTCTCTGGACAGTAAAACAGTGCTTAGCTTTTCTCTACTCTCCACAGTAAAACTGTGCTCAGCATCTCTCCCTCTCTCCACAGTAAAACAGTGCTGAGCCTCTCTCTACACATTAAAACAGTGCTCAGCCTCTCTCCTTGTCAGTGCTCAGCCTCGCTCCACTCTCTACACAGTAAAACAGTGCTTAGCCTCTCTCCCCTTTCTCCACAGCAAAACAGTGCTCAGCCTCTCTCATTGTCAGCGCTCAGGCTCTCTCCTTCATGGTGCTCAGCCTCTCTCTTTTACAGTGCTCAGCCTCTCTTCTTCACAGTGTTCAGCCTACTCTTGTTCACTGTGCTCAGCCTCTCTCCTTCACAGTGCTCAGCCTCTCTCCACTCTCTCCACAGTAAAACAGTGCTCAGCCTCTCTCCCCTTTCTCCACAGTAAAACAGTGCTCAGCCTCTCTCCCCTCTCTCCACAGTAAAACAGTGCTCAGCCTCTCTCCACTCTCTCCACAGTAAAACAGTGCTCAGCCTCTCTCCCCTTTCTCCACAGTAAAACAGTGCTCAGCCTCTCTCCACTCTCTCCACAGTAAAACAGTGCTCAGCCTCTCTCCCCTCTCTCCAGAGTAAAACACTGCTCAGCCTCTTCCACTCTCTCCACAGTAAAACAGTGCTCAGCCTCTCTTCCCTCTCTCCACAGTAAAACAGTGCTTAGCCTCTCTCTACACATTAAAACAGTGCTCAGCCTCTCTCCTTGTCAGTGCTCAGCCTCGCTCCACTCTCTACACAGTAAAACAGTGCTTAGCCTCTCTCCCTCTCTCCACAGTAAAACAGTGCTCAGCCTCTCTCCTTGTCAGCGCTCAGGCTCTCTCCTTCATGGTGCTCAGCCTCTCTCTTTTACAGTGCTCAGCCTCTCTTCTTCACAGTGTTCAGCCTCTCTTGTTCACTGTGCTCAGCCTCTCTCCTTCACAGTGCTCAGCCTCTCTCCTTCACAGTGCTCAGCCTTTCTCCTTCATGGTGCTCATTCTCTCTCCTTTACATTGCTCAGCCTTTCTTCTTCACAGTGGTCAGCCTCTCTTGTTCACTGTGCTCATCCTATCTCCTTCACGGTGCTCAGCCTCGCTCCTTTAGAGTGCTCAGCCTCTCTCCAAAGTAAAACAGCGCTCAGCCGTTTCCCACAGTAAAACAGTGCTCAGCCTCTCTCCATTCTCTACACAGTAAAACAGTGCTTAGCTTTTCTCTACTCTCCACAGTAAAACTTTGCTCAGCATCTCTCCCCTCTCTCCACAGTAAAACAGTGCTCAGCCTCTCTCCTTGTCAGCGCTCAGGCTCTCTCCTTCATGGTGCTCAGCCTCTCTCTTTTACAGTGCTCAGCCTCTCTTCTTCACAGTGTTCAGCCTCTCTTGTTCACTGTGCTCAGCCTCTCTCCTTCACAGTGCTCAGCCTCTCTCCTTCATGGTGCTCATTCTCTCTCCTTTACATTGCTCAGCCTCTCTTCTTCACAGTGGTCAGCCTCTCTTGTTCACTGTGCTCATCCTCTCTCCTTCACGGTGCTCAGCCTCGCTCCTTTAGAGTGCTCAGCCTCTCTCCAAAGTAAAACAGCGCTCAGCCGTTTCCCACAGTAAAACAGTGCTCATCCTCTCTCCATTCTCTGGACAGTAAAACAGTGCTTAGCTTTTCTCTACTCTCCACAGTAAAACTGTGCTCAGCATCTCTCCCCTCTCTCCACAGTAAAACAGTGCTGAGCCTGTCTCCCCTCTCTCTACATTAAAACAGTGCTCAGCCTCTCTCCACTCTCTCCACAGTAAAAAAGTGCTCAGCCTCTCTCCCCTCTCTCCACAGTAAAACAGTGCTCAGCCTCTCTCCACTCTCTCCACAGTAAAACAGTGCTTAGCCTCTATCTACACATTAAAACAGTTCTCAGCCTTTCTCCTTGTCAGTGCTCAGAATCTCTCCTTCACAGTGCTCAGCCTCTCTCCTTCACAGTGCTCAGCAACTCTCCACTGTAAAACAGTGCTCAGCCTCTCTCCACTCTCTCCACAGTAAAACACTGCTCAGCCCCTTCCACTCTCTCCACAGTAAAACACTGCTCAGCCTCTTCCACTCTCTCCACAGTAAAACAGTGCTCAGCCTCTCTCCCCTCTCTCCACAGTAAAACAGTGCTTAGCCTCTCTCTACACATTAAAACAGTGCTCAGCCTCTCTCCTTGTCAGTGCTCAGCCTCGCTCCACTCTCTACACAGTAAAACAGTGCTTAGCCTCTCTCCCCTTTCTCCACAGTAAAACAGTGCTCAGCCTCTCTCCTTGTCAGCGCTCAGGCTCTCTCCTTCATGGTGCTCAGCCTCTCTCTTTTACAGTGCTCAGCCTCTCTTCTTCACAGTGTTCAGCCTCTCTTGTTCACTGTGCTCAGCCTCTCTCCTTCACAGTGCTCAGCCTCTCTCCTTCATGGTGCTCATTCTCTCTCCTTTACATTGCTCAGCCTCTCTTCTTCACAGTGGTCAGCCTCTCTTGTTCACTGTGCTCAGCCTCTCTCCTTCACGGTGCTCAGCCTCGCTCCTTTAGAGTGCTCAGCCTCTCTCCAAAGTAAAACAGTGCTCAGCCGTTTCCCACAGTAAAACAGTGCTCAGCCTCTCTCCATTCTCTCCACAGTAAAACAGTGCTTAGCTTTTCTCTACTCTCCACAGTAAAACTGTGCTCAGCCTCTCTCCACTCTCTCCACAGTAAAACAGTGCTCAACCTCTCTCCCCTCTCTCCACAGTAAAACAGTGCTCAGCCTCTCTCCCCTCTCTCCACAGAAAAACAGTGCTCAGCCTCTCTCCACTCTCTCCACAGTAAAACAGCGCTCAGCCTCTCTCCACACTAAAACAGTGCTTAGGCTCTCTCTACACATGAAAACAGTGCTCAGCCTCTCTCCTTGTCAGTACTCAGCCTCTCTCCACTCTCTCCACAGAAAAACAGTGCTCAGCCTCTCTCCCCTTTCTCCACAGTAAAACGGTGCTCAGCCTCTCTCCCCTCTCTCCACAGTAAAACACTGCTCAGCCTCTCTCCACTCTCTCCACAGTAAAACAGTGCTCAGCCTCTCTCCCCTCTCTCCACAGTAAAACAGTGCTTAGCCTCTCTCTACACATTAAAACAGTGCTCAGCCTCTCTCCTTGTCTGTGCTCAGCCTCGCTCCACTCTCTACACAGTAAATCAGTGCTTAGCCTCTCTCCCCTTTCTCCACAGTAAAACAGTGCTCAGCCTCTCTCCTTGTCAGCGCTCAGGCTCTCTCCTTCATGGTGCTCAGCCTCTCTCTTTTACAGTGCTCAGCCTCTCTTCTTCACAGTGTTCAGCCTCTCTTGTTCACTGTTCTCAGCCTCTCTCCTTCACAGTGCTTAGCCTCTCTCCTTCACAGTGCTCAGCCTCTCTCCTTCATGGTGCTCATTCTCTCTCCTTTACATTGCTCAGCCTCTCTTCTTCACAGTGGTCAGCCTCTCTTGTTCACTGTGCTCAGCCTCTCTCCTTCACGGTGCTCAGCCTCGCTCCTTTAGAGTGCTCAGCCTCTCTCCAAAGTAAAACAGTGCTCAGCCGTTTCCCACAGTAAAACAGTGCTCAGCCTCTCTCCATTCTCTCCACAGTAAAACAGTGCTTAGCTTTTCTCTACTCTCCACAGTAAAACTGTGCTCAGCATCTCTCCCCTCTCTCCACAGTAAAACAGCCTTTCTCCTTGTCAGTGCTCAGAATCTCTCCTTCACAGTGCTCAGCCTCTCTCCTTCACAGTGCTCAGCAACTATCCACTGTAAAACAGTGCTCAGCCTCTCTCCATTCTCTCCACAGTAAAACAGTGCTGAGCCTGTCTCCCCTCTCTCTACATTAAAACAGTGCTCAGCCTCTCTCCCCTCTCTCCACAGAAAAACAGTGCTCAGCCTCTCTCCCCTCTCTCCACAGTAAAACAGCGCTCAGCCTCTCTCCACAGTAAATCAGTGCTTAGGCTCTCTCTCCACATGAAAACAGTTCTCAGCCTCTCTCCTTGTCAGTACTCAGCCTCTCTCCACTCTCTCCACAGAAAAACAGTGCTCAGCCTCTCTCCCCTCTCTCCACAGTAAAACAGCGCTCAGCCTCTCTCCACAGTAAATCAGTGCTTAGGCTCTCTCTCCACATGAAAACAGTTCTCAGCCTCTCTCCTTGTCAGTACTCAGCCTCTCTCCACTCTCTCCACAGTAAAACGGTGCTCAGCCTCTCTCCCCTCTCTCCACAGTAAAACACTGCTCAGCCTCTCTCCACTCTCTCCACATTAAAACAGTGCTCAGCCTCTCTCCCCTCTCTCCACAGTAAAACAGTGCTTAGCCTCTCTCTACACATTAAAACAGTGCTCAGCCTCTCTCCTTGTCAGTGCTCAGCCTCGCTCCACTCTCTACACAGTAAAACAGTGCTTAGCCTCTCTCCCCTTTCTCCACAGTAAAACAGTGCTCAGCCTCTCTCCTTGTCAGCGCTCAGGCTCTCTCCTTCATGGTGCTCAGCCTCTCTCTTTTACAGTGCTCAGCCTCTCTTCTTCACAGTGTTCAGCCTCTCTTGTTCACTGTTCTCAGCCTCTCTCCTTCACAGTGCTCAGCCTCTCTCCTTCACAGTGCTCAGCCTCTCTCCTTCATGGTGCTCATTCTCTCTCCTTTATATTGCTCAGCTTCTCTTCTTCACAGTGGTCAGCCTCTCTTGTTCACTGTGCTCAGCCTCTCTCCTTCACGGTGCTCAGCCTCGCTCCTTTAGAGTGCTCAGCCTCTCTCCAAAGTAAAACAGCGCTCAGCCGTTTCCCACAGTAAAACAGTGCTCAGCCTCTCTCCATTCTCTCCACAGTAAAACAGTGCTTAGCTTTTCTCTACTCTCCACAGTAAAACAGTGCTCAACATCTCTCCCCTCTCTCCACAGTAAAACAGTGCTCAGCCTCTCTCCACTCTCTCCACAGTAAAACAATGCTCAGCCTCTCTCCCCTCTCTCCACAGCAAAACAGTGCTTAGCCTCTATCTACACATTAAAACAGTGCTCAGCCTTTCTCCTTGTCAGTGCTCAGAATCTCTCCTTCACAGTGCTCAGCCTCTCTCCTTCACAGTGCTCAGCAACTCTCCACTGTAAAACAGTGCTCAGCCTCTCTCCATTCTCTCCACAGTAAAACATTGCTGAGCCTGTCTCCCCTCTTTCTACATTAAAACAGTGCTCAGCCTCTCTCCACTCTCTCCACAGTAAAACAGTGCTCAGCCTCTCTCCCCTTTCTCCACAGTAAAACAGTGCTCAGCCTCTCTTCCCTCTCTCCACAGTAAAACATTGCTTAGCCTCTCTCTACACATTAAAACAGTGCTCAGCCTCTCTCCTTGTCAGTGCTCAGCCTCGCTCCACTCTCTACACAGTAAAACAGTGCTTAGCCTCTCTCCCCTCTCTCCACAGTAAAACAGTGCTCAGCCTCTCTCCTTGTCAGCGCTCAGGCTCTCTCCTTCATGGTGCTCAGCCTCTCTCTTTTACAGTGCTCAGCCTCTCTTCTTCACAGTGTTCAGCCTCTCTTGTTCACTGTGCTCAGCCTCTCTCCTTCACAGTGCTCAGCCTCTCTCCTTCATGGTGCTCATTCTCTCTCCTTTACATTGCTCAGCCTCTCTTCTTCACAGTGGTCAGCCTCTCTTGTTCACTGTGTTCAGCCTCTCTTGTTCACTGTGCTCAGCCTCTCTCCTTCACAGTGCTCAGCCTCTCTCGTTCATGGTGCTCATTCTCTCTCCTTTACATTGCTCAGCCTTTCTTCTTCACAGTGGTCAGCCTCTCTTATTCACTGTGCTCAGCCTCTCTCCTTCACGGTGCTCAGCCTCGCTCCTTTAGAGTGCTCAGCCTCTCTCCAAAGTAAAACAGTGCTCAGCCGTTTCCCACATTAAAACAGTGCTCAGCCTCTCTCCATTCTCTCCACAGTAAAACAGTGCTTAGCTTTTCTCTACTCTCCACAGTAAAACGGTGCTCAGCCTCTCTCCCCTCTCTCCACAGTAAAACACTGCTCAGCCTCTCTCCACTCTCTCCACATTAAAACAGTGCTCAGCCTCTCTCCCCTCTCTCCACAGTAAAACAGTGCTTAGCCTCTCTCTACACATTAAAACAGTGCTCAGCCTCTCTCCTTGTCAGTGCTCAGCCTCGCTCCACTCTCTACACAGTAAAACAGTGCTTAGCCTCTCTCCCCTTTCTCCACAGTAAAACAGTGCTCAGCCTCTCTCCTTGTCAGCGCTCAGGCTCTCTCCTTCATGGTGCTCAGCCTCTCTCTTTTACAGTGCTCAGCCTCTCTTCTTCACAGTGTTCAGCCTCTCTTGTTCACTGTTCTCAGCCTCTCTCCTTCACAGTGCTCAGCCTCTCTCCTTCACAGTGCTCAGCCTCTCTCCTTCATGGTGCTCATTCTCTCTCCTTTACATTGCTCAGCCTCTCTTCTTCACAGTGGTCAGCCTCTCTTGTTCACTGTGCTCAGCCTCTCTCCTTCACGGTGCTCAGCCTCGCTCCTTTAGAGTGCTCAGCCTCTCTCCAAAGTAAAACAGCGCTAAGCCGTTTCCCACAGTAAAACAGTGCTCAGCCTCTCTCCATTCTCTCCACAGTAAAACAGTGCTTAGCTTTTCTCTACTCTCCACAGTAAAACTGTGCTCAGCATCTCTCCCCTCTCTCCACAGTAAAACAGTGCTCAGCCTCTCTCCACTCTCTCCACAGTAAAACAGTGCTCAGCCTCTCTCCACTCTCTCCACAGTAAAACAATTCCCAGCCTCTCTCCCCTCTCTCCACAGCAAAACAGTGCTTAGCCTCTATCTACACATTAAAACAGTGCTCAGCCTTTCTCCTTGTCAGTGCTCAGAATCTCTCCTTCACAGTGCTCAGCCTCTCTCCTTCACAGTGCTCAGCAACTCTCCACTGTAAAACAGTGATCAGCCTCTCTCCATTCTCTCCACAGTAAAACAGTGCTGAGCCTGTCTCCCCTCTCTCTACATTAAAACAGTGCTCAGCCTCTCTCCCCTCTCTCCACAGTAAAACAGTGCTCAGCCTCTCTCCTTATTTTCAGCCTCTCTCCTTCACGGTGCTCAGCCTCTCTCCTTCACAGTGCTCAGCCTCTCTCCAAAGTAAGACAGCACTCATCCGTTCCCCACTGTAAAACAGTGCTCAGCCTCTCTCCACTCTCTCCACAGTAAAACAGCGCTTAGCCTCTCTCCACAGTAAAACAGTGCTTAGGCTCTCTCTCCACATGAAAACAGTTCTCAGCCTCTCTCCTTGTCAGTACTCAGCCTCTCTCCAGTCTCTCCACAGTAAAACAGTGCTCAGCCTCTTTCCCCTCTCTCTACACATTAAAACAGTGCTCAGCTTCTCTCCTTGTCAGTGCTCAGCCTCGCTCCACTCTCTACACAGTAAAACAGTGCTTAGCCTCTCTCCCCTTTCTCCACAGTAAAACAGTGCTCTGCCTCTCTCCTTGTCAGCGTTCAGGCTCTCTCCTTCATGGTGCTCAGCCTCTCTCTTTTACAGTGCTCAGCCTGTCTTCTTCACAGTGTTCAGCCTCTCTTGTTCACTGTGCTCAGCCTCTCTCCTTTAGAGTGCTCAGCCTCTCTCCAAAGTAAAACAGCGCTCAGCCGTTTCCCACAGTAAAACAGTGCTCAGCCTCTCTCCATTCTCTCCACAGTAAAACAGTGCTTAGCTTTTCTCTACTCTCTACATTAAAACAGTGCTCAGCCTCTCTTCACTCTCTCCACAGTAAAACAGTGCTCAGCCTCTCTCCTTGTTTTCAGCCTCTCTCCTTCACGGTGTTCAGCCTCTCTCCTTCACAGTGCTCAGCCTCTCTCCAAAGTAAGACAGCGCTCATCCGTTCCCCACTGTAAAACAGTGCTCAGCTTCTCTCCCCTTTCTCCAAAGAAAAACAGTGCTCAGCCTCTCTCCCCTCTCTCCACAGTAAAACAGCGATCAGCCTCTCTCCATAGCAAAACAGTGCTTAGGCTCTCTCCTTGTCAGTGCTCATCCTCTCTCCACTATCTCCACAGTAAAACAGTCCTCAGCCTCTCTCCTTGTCAGTACTCAGCGTCTCTCCACTCTCTCCACAGTAAGACAGTTCTCCGCCTCTCTCCTTCTCAGTACTCAGCCTCTCTACAAACTCTCCACAGTAAAACAGTGCTTAGCCACTCTCCCCTCTCTCCACAGTAAAACAGTGCTCAGCCTCTCTCCTTGTCAGTGCTCAGCCTCTCTCCTTCATGGTGCTCTGCCTCTCTCCTTCACAGTGCTCTGACTCTCTTCTTCACCGTGTTCAGCCTCTCTTCTTCACAGTGCTCAGCCTCTCTCCTTCAAGGTGCTCAGCCTCACTCCTTTAGAGTGCTCAGCCTCTATCCATCACAGTGCTCAGCCTCTCTCCAAAGTAAAACAGCGCTCAGCCGTTCCCCACAGTAAAACAGTGCTCATCCTCTCTCCACAGTAAAACAGTGCTCATCCTCTCTCCACAGTAAAACAGTGCTCTGCTTCTCTCCACTCTCTCCACAGTAAAACAGTGCTTAGCCTTTCTCCACTCTCTCCACAATAAGACAGTGCTCAGCCTCTCTACTTGTCAGCGCTCAGGCTCTCTCCTTCATGGTGCTCAGCCTCTCTCCTTTACAGTGCTCAGCCTCTCTTCTTCACAGTGCTCAGCCTCTCTCCTTCACAGTGCTCAGCCTCTCTCCTTCACAGTGCTCAGCAACCTTCCAAAGTAAATCAGCGCTCAGCCGTTCCCCACCGTAAAACATTTCCCAGCCTCTCTCCACAGTAAAACAGTGCTCAGCCTCTCTCCACTCTCTCCACAGTAAAACAGTGCTCAGCCTCTCTCCCCTTTCTCCACAGTAAAACAGTGCTCAGCCTCTCTCCCCTCTCTCCACAGTAAAACAGTGCTCAGCCTCTCTCCACTCTCTCCACAGTAAAACAGTGCTCAGCCTCTCTCCCCTCTCTCCACAGTACAACAGTGCTTAGCCTCTCTCTACACATTAATACAGTGCTCAGCCTCTCTCCTTGTCAGTGCTCAGCCTCTCTCCACTCTCTACACAGTAAAACAGTGCTTAGCCTCTCTCCACTTTGTCCACAGTAAAACAGTGCTCAGACTCTCTCCTTGTCAGCGCTCAGGCTCTCTCCTTCATGGTGCTCAGCCTCTCTCCTTTACAGTGCTCAGCCTCTCTTCTTCACAGTGTTCAGCCTCTCTTCTTCACTGTGCTCCGCCTCTCTCCTTCACGGTGCTCAGCCTCACTCCTTTAGAGTGCTCAGCCTCTCTCCACTGTAAAACAGTGCTCAGCCTCTCTCCACTTTCTCCACAGTAAAACAGTGCTCAGCCTCTCTCCCCTCTCTCCACAGTAAAACAGTGCTTAGCCTGTATCCCCTCTCTACACAATAAAACAGTGCTCAGCCTCTCTCCTTGTTTTCAGCCTCTCTCCTTCACAGTGCTCACCCTCTCTCCTTCACAGTGCTCAGCCTCTCTTCTTCACAGTGTTCAGCCTCTCTTCTTCACAGTGCTCAGCCTCTCTCTTTCACAGTGCTCAGCCTTTCTCCTTCACAGTGCTCAGCCTCTCTCCAAAGTAAAACAGCGCTCAGCCGTTCCCCACAGTAAAACAGTGCTCAGTCTCTCTCCACTCTCTCCACAGTAAAACAGTGCTCAGCTTCTCTCCCCTTTCTCCACAGTAAAACAGTGCTCAGCCTCTCTCCCCTCTCTCCACAGAAAAACAGTGCTCAGCCTCTCTCCACAGTAAAACAGTGCTAAGGCTCTCTCTCCACATGAAAACAGTGCTCAGCCTCTCTCCATGTCAGTACTCAGCCTCTCTCCACTCTCTCCACAGTAAAACAGTGCTCAGCCTCTCTCCCCTCTCTCCACAGTAAAACAGTGCTCAGCCTCTCTTCTTGTCAGTGCTCAGCCTCTCTCCTTCATGGTGCTCAGCCTCTCTCCTTCACAGTGCTCAGACTCTCTTCTTCACAGTGTTCAGCCTCTATTCTTTACAGTGCTCATCCTCTCTCCCCTCTCTCCACAGTAAAACAGTGCTTAGGCTCTCTCTCCACAGTAAAACAGTGCTCAGCCTCTCTCCACTCTCTCCACAGTAAAACAGTGCTTAGCCACTCTCCCCTCTCTCCACAGTAAAACAGTGCTCAGCCTCTCTCCTTGTCAGTGCTCAGCCTCACTCCTTTAGAGTGCTCAGCCTCTCTCCACTGTAAAACAGTGCTCAGCCTCTCTCCCCTCTCTCCACTGTAAAACAGTGCTCAGCCTCTCTCCCCTTTCTCCATAGTAAAACAGCGCTCAGCCTCTCTCCCCTCTCTCCACAGAAAAACAGTGCTCAGCCTCTCTCCACAGTAAAACAGTGCTAAGGCTCTCTCTCCACATGAAAACAGTGCTCAGCCTCTCTCCTTGTCAGTACTCAGCCTCTCTCCACTCTCTCCACTCTCTCCACAGTAAAACAGTGCTCAGCCTCTCTTCTTCTCAGTGCTCAGCCTCTCTTCTTCACAGTGTTCAGCATCTCTTCTTCACAGTGCTCAGCCTCTCTCCTTCACGGTGCTCAGCCTCACTCCTTCACAGTGCTCAACCTCTATCCATCACAGTGCTCAGCCTCTCTCCAAAGTAAAACAGCGCTCAGCCGTTCCCCACAGTAAAACAGTGCTCAGCCTCTCTCCACAGTAAAACAGTGCTCAGCCACTCTCTGAGCCTGTCTCCCCTCTCTCTACATTAAAACAGTGCTCAGCCTCTCTTCCCTCTCTCCACAGTAAAACAGTGCTCAGCCTCTCTCCCCTCTCTACACAATAAAACAGTGCTCAGCCTCTCTCTTTGTTTTCAGCCTCTCTCCTTCACGGTGCTCAGCCGTTCCCCACAGTAAAAGAGTGCTCAGCCGTTCCCCACAGTAAAACAGTGCTCAGCCACTCTCTGAGCCTGTCTCCCCTCTCTCTACATTAAAACAGTGCTCAGCCTCTCTTCCCTCTCTCCACAGTAAAACAGTGCTCAGCCCCTCTCCCCTCTCTCCACTGTAAGACAGTGCTCAGCCTCTCCGCACTCTCTCCACAGTAAAACAGTGCTCAGCCTCTCTCCCCTCTCTCCACAGTAAAACAGTGCTCAGCCTCTCTCCACAGTAAAACAGTGCTTAGGCTCTCTCTCCACATGAAAACAGTGCTTAGCCTCTCTCCTTGTCAGTGCTCAGCCTCTCCCCACTCTCTCCACAGTAAAACAGTGCTCAGCCTCTCTCCCCTCTCTCCACAGTAAAACAGTGCTCAGCCTCTCTCCCCTTTCTCCACAGTAAATCAGTGCTCAGCCTCTCTCCCCTCTCTCCACAGTAAAACAGTGCTCAGCCTCTCTCTACACATTAAAACAGTGCTCAGCCTCTCTCCTTGTCAGTGCTCAGCCTCTCTCCACTCTCTCCACAGTTAAAACAGCTAGATAGATAGATACATTAGCTATATAGATACAGTAGATAGGTACTCTGCACTTTCATCTTCTAATCTATTAGATCTCACTGTCATGTTGAATGCAGAAGACCTTCGAGTTAAAAGGTTTTGATGAGGACTATGCAATCAGAAAGCTCCTCTTTCCATTGGTAGGCATATGGACTTGTGTTCAATGTGAGTACAAAATAATTTTTTAAGAGCAAGGTTTCTCAACACGGTTTTTGTTTTGACTTTACATCCCCACATTCCTCATTGTGATAATTCTACATCCAGCCGCTAAGAACCAAATTCTTATGACGTGCCCTGTCTGGTTGGTTCAGAGCAGACTGGAGGGGGGCCTCTGGTTGGTTCAGAGCAGACCGGAGGGGGGTCTCTGGTTGGTTCAGAGCAGACCGGAGGGGGGCCTCTGGTTGGTTCAGAGCAGACCGGAGGGGGGTCTCTGGTTGGTTCAGAGCAGACCGGAGGGGGGCCTCTGGTTGGTTCAGAGCAGACCGGATGGGGGCCTCTGGTTGGTTCAGAGCAGACCGGATGGGGGCCTCTGGTTGGTTCAGAGCAGACCGGAGGGGGGCCTCTGGTTCGTTCAGAGCAGACCGGATGGGGGCCTCTATTTGGTTCAGAGCAGACCGGATGGGGGCCTCTATTTGGTTCAGAGCAGACCGGAGGGGGCCTCTGGTTGGTTCAGAGCAGACCGGAGGGGGGCCTCTGGTTGATTCAGAGCAGACCGGAGGGGGGCCTCTGGTTGATTCAGAGCAGACCGGATGGGGGCCTCTGGTTGGTTCAGAGCAGAATGGAGAGGAGCCACTTCCTGTTCTGGGTTTAGTGCTTCCCAAACTTGGGGTCACCTGGTGCTTCTTACACAAGGTGCTCCCTTCTTTCTGTTTTGTTTTTTTCTGTGTTCATATATCCATCTCTGACACAGCAATCTGTGCATGGATGCCTTGATAGGGGGATGTCATTTTAACTATTACATCATGCTTTCTGAGGACAAGAGTAACTGATCTGGGATGGTGCGCTGAGTGTCTATTTACGCAAAAATGTCTGGACTCCTAGATGACTAGATGCAGTAGGTCTGGACTCCTAGCTGACTTTCTGCAGAAGGCCTGGACTCCTAGCTGACTAGATGCAGTAGGTCTGGAATCCTAGCTGACATTATGCAGTAGGTCTGGACTCCTAGCTGACTAGATGGAGTAGGTCTGGACTCCTAGCTTGCTAGATTCAGTAGGTCTTGACTCCTAGCTGACTTTCTGCATTAGGTATGGACTCCTAGCTGACTTTCTGCAGTAGGTCTGGACTCCTAGCTGACTAGATGCAGTAGGTCTGGACTCCTAGCAGACTAGATTCAGTAGGTCTGGACTCCTGGCAGAGTAGATTCAGTTGGTCTGGACTCCCAGCTGACTTTCTGCTGTAGATCTAGACTCCTAGCTGACTAGATTCAGTAGGTCTTGACTCCTAGCTGACTTTCTGCATTAGGTCTGGACTCCTAGCTGACTAGATTCAGTAGGTCTGGACTCCTAGCTGACTTTCTGCATTAGGTCTGGACTCCTAGCTGACTAGATGCAGTAGGTCTGGACTCCTAGCAGACTAGAAGCAGTAGGTCTGGACTCCTAGCTGACTAGATGCAGTAGGTCTGGACTCCTAGCAGACTAGATTCAGTAGGTCTGGACTCCTAGCTGACTAGATGCAGTAGGTCTGGACTCCTTGCAGACTATATTCAGTAGGTCTGGACCCCTAGCTGACTTTCTGCAGTAGGTCTGGACTCCTAGCTGACTAGATGCAGTAAGTCTGGACTCCTAGCAGACTAGATTCAGTAGGTCTGGACTCCTGGCAGAGTAGATTCAGTTGGTCTGGACTCCCAGCTGACTTTCTGCAGTAGGTCTGGACTCCTAGCTGACTACATTCAGTAGGTCTGGACTCCTAGCAGACTAGATTCAGTAGGTCTGGACTCCTGGCAGAGTAGATTCAGTTGGTCTGGACTCCCAGCTGACTTTCTGCTGTAGATCTAGACTCCTAGCTGACTAGATTCAGTAGGTCTTGACTCCTAGCTGACTTTCTGCATTAGGTCTGGACTCCTAGCTGACTAGATTCAGTAGGTCTGGACTCCTAGCTGACTTTCTGCATTAGGTCTGGACTCCTAGCTGACTAGATGCAGTAGGTCTGGACTCCTAGCAGACTAGAAGCAGTAGGTCTGGACTCCTAGCTGACTAGATGCAGTAGGTCTGGACTCCTAGCAGACTAGATTCAGTAGGTCTGGACTCCTAGCTGACTAGATGCAGTAGGTCTGGACTCCTTGCAGACTATATTCAGTAGGTCTGGACCCCTAGCTGACTTTCTGCAGTAGGTCTGGACTCCTAGCTGACTAGATGCAGTAAGTCTGGACTCCTAGCAGACTAGATTCAGTAGGTCTGGACTCCTAGCTGACTAGATGTAGTAGGTCGGGACTCCTATCAGACTAGATTCAGCAGGTCTCGACTCCTAGCAGACTAGATTCAGTAGGTCTGGACTCCTAGCAGACTAGATTCAGTAGGTCTATACTCCTGGCTGACTAGATTCAGTAGGTCTGGACTCCTAGCTGACTAGATGTAGTAGGTCTGGACCCCTAGCTGACTTTCTGCAGTAGGTCTGGACTCCTAGCAGACTTGATTCAGTAGGTCTGGACTCCTAGCAGACTTGATTCAGTAGTTCTGGACTCCTAGCTTACTTTCTGCAGTCCTGGCGGACTAGATTCAGTAGGTCTGGACTCCAAGCCGACTAGATGCAGTAGGTCTGGACTCCTAGCTCACTTTCTGCAGTAGGTTTGGACTCCTAGCTGACTTTCTGCAGTAGGTCTGGACTCCTTGCTGACTATATGCAGTTGGTCTGGACTCCTAGCTGACTACATTCAGTAGATCTGGACTCCTAGCAGACTAGATGCAGTAGGTCTGGACTCCTAGCTGACTTTCTGCAGTAGGTCTGGACTCCTAGCTGAATAGATGCAGTTGGTCTGGACTATTAGCTGACTAGATTCAGTAGGTCTGGACTCCTAGCTGACTAGATTCAGTAGGTCTGGACTCCTAGCTGACTAGATGAAGTAGGTCTAGACTCCTACTGACTAGTTTCAGTAGGTCTGGAATCCTTGCTGACTTTCTGCAGTAGGTCTGGACTTCTAGCTGACTAGATGCAGTAGTTCTGGACTCCTAACTGACTTTCTGCAGTAGGTCTGGACTCCTAGCTGACTAGATGCGGTAGGCCTGGACTCCTGGCTGACTAGATGCAGTAGGTCTGGACTCCTAGCTGACTAGATTCAGTAGGTCTGGACTCCTAGCTGACTTTCTGCAGTAGGTCTGGACTTCTAGCTGACTATATGCAGTTTGTCTGGACTCCTAGCTGACTAGATGCAGTAGGTCTTCTCTCATAGCTGACTAGATTCAGTAGGTCTGGACTCATTGCTGACTAGATGCAGTAGGTCTGGACTCCTAGCTGACTAGATACAGTAGGTCTTGACTCCTAGCTGACTTTCTGCAGTAGGTCTGGACTCCTAGCTGACTAGAGGCAGTAGTTCTGGACTCCTACCTGACTTTCTGCTGTAGATCTAGACTCCTAGCTGACTAGATTCAGTAGGTCTTGACTCCTAGCTGACTTTCTGCATTAGGTCTGGACTCCTAGCTGACTAGATTCAGTAGGTCTGGACTCCTAGCTGACTTTCTGCATTAGGTCTGGACTCCTAGCTGACTAGATGCAGTAGGTCTGGACTCCTAGCAGACTAGAAGCAGTAGGTCTGGACTCCTAGCTGACTAGATGCAGTAGGTCTGGACTCCTAGCAGACTAGATTCAGTAGGTCTGGACTCCTAGCTGACTAGATGCAGTAGGTCTGGACTCCTTGCACACTATATTCAGTAGGCCTGGACCCCTAGCTGACTTTCTGCAGTAGGTCTGGACTCCTAGCTGACTAGATGCAGTAGGTCTGGACTCCTAGCAGACTAGATTCAGTAGGTCTGGACTCCTAGCTGACTAGATGTAGTAGGTCGGGACTCCTATCAGACTAGATTCAGCAGGTCTCGACTCCTAGCAGACTAGATTCAGTAGGTCTGGACTCCTAGCAGACTAGATTCAGTAGGTCTATACTCCTGGCTGACTAGATTCAGTAGGTCTGGACTCCTAGCTGACTAGATGTAGTAGGTCTGGACCCCTAGCTGACTGTCTGCAGTAGGTCTGGACTCCTAGCAGACTTGATTCAGTAGGTCTGGACTCCTAGCAGACTTGATTCAGTAGTTCTGGACTCCTAGCTTACTTTCTGCAGTCCTGGCGGACTAGATTCAGTAGGTCTGGACTCCAAGCCGACTTTCTGCAGTAGGTCTGGACTCCTAGCTCACTTTCTGCAGTAGGTTTGGACTCCTAGCTGACTTTCTGCAGTAGGTCTGGACTCCTTGCTGACTATATGCAGTTGGTCTGGACTCCTAGCTGACTACATTCAGTAGATCTGGACTCCTAGCAGACTAGATGCAGTAGGTCTGGACTCCTAGCTGACTTTCTGCAGTAGGTCTGGACTACTAGCTGAATAGATGCAGTTGGTCTGGACTATTAGCTGGCTAGATTCAGTAGGTCTGGACTCCTAGCTGACTAGATTCAGTAGGTCTGGACTCCTAGCTGACTAGATGAAGTAGGTCTAGACTCCTACTGACTAGTTTCAGTAGGTCTGGAATCCTTGCTGACTTTCTGCAGTAGGTCTGGACTTCTAGCTGACTTTCTGCAGTAGTTCTGGACTCCTAACTGACTTTCTGCAGTAGGTCTGGACTCCTAGCTGACTAGATGCGGTAGGCCTGGACTCCTGGCTGACTAGATGCAGTAGGTCTGGACTCCTAGCTGACTAGATTCAGTAGGTCTGGACTCCTAGCTGACTTTCTGCAGTAGGTCTGGACTTCTAGCTGACTATATGCAGTTTGTCTGGACTCCTAGCTGACTAGATGCAGTAGGTCTTCTCTCATAGCTGACTAGATTCAGTAGGTCTGGACTCATTGCTGACTAGATGCAGTAGGTCTGGACTCCTAGCAGACTAGATTCAGTAGGTCTGGACTCCTAGCTGACTAGATGTAGTAGGTCGGGACTCCTATCAGACTAGATTCAGCAGGTCTCGACTCCTAGCAGACTAGATTCAGTAGGTCTGGACTCCTAGCAGACTAGATTCAGTAGGTCTATACTCCTGGCTGACTAGATGAAGTAGGTCTGGACTCCTAGCTGACTAGATGTAGTAGGTCTGGACCCCTAGCTGACTGTCTGCAGTAGGTCTGGACTCCTAGCAGACTTGATTCAGTAGGTCTGGACTCCTAGCAGACTTGATTCAGTAGTTCTGGACTCCTAGCTTACTTTCTGCAGTCCTGGCGGACTAGATTCAGTAGGTCTGGACTCCAAGCCGACTTTCTGCAGTAGGTCTGGACTCTAGCTCACTTTCTGCAGTAGGTTTGGACTCCTAGCTGACTTTCTGCAGTAGGTCTGGACTCCTTGCTGACTATATGCAGTTGGTCTGGACTCCTAGCTGACTACATTCAGTAGATCTGGACTCCTAGCAGACTAGATGCAGTAGGTCTGGACTCTAGCTGACTTTCTGCAGTAGGTCTGGACTACTAGCTGAATAGATGCAGTTGGTCTGGACTATTAGCTGGCTAGATTCAGTAGGTCTGGACTCCTAGCTGACTAGATTCAGTAGGTCTGGACTCCTAGCTGACTAGATGAAGTAGGTCTAGACTCCTACTGACTAGTTTCAGTAGGTCTGGAATCCTTGCTGACTTTCTGCAGTAGGTCTGGACTTCTAGCTGACTTTCTGCAGTAGTTCTGGACTCCTAACTGACTTTCTGCAGTAGGTCTGGACTCCTAGCTGACTAGATGCGGTAGGCCTGGACTCCTGGCTGACTAGATGCAGTAGGTCTGGACTCCTAGCTGACTAGATTCAGTAGGTCTGGACTCCTAGCTGACTTTCTGCAGTAGGTCTGGACTTCTAGCTGACTATATGCAGTTTGTCTGGACTCCTAGCTGACTAGATGCAGTAGGTCTTCTCTCATAGCTGACTAGATTCAGTAGGTCTGGACTCATTGCTGACTAGATGCAGTAGGTCTGGACTCCTAGCTGACTAGATACAGTAGGTCTTGACTCCTAGCTGACTTTCTGCAGTAGGTCTGGACTCCTAGCTGACTTTCTGCAGTAGGTCTGGACTCCTAGCTGACTAGCTGCAGTAGGTCTGGACTCCTAGCTGACTAGATTCAGTAGGTCTTTAATCCTAGCTGACTTTCTGCAGTAGGTCTGGACTCCTAGCTGACTAGATTCAGTAGGTCTTTACTCCTAGCTGACTAGATTCAGTAGTTCTGGACTCCTAGCAGACTAGATTCAGTAGGTCTGGACTCCTAGATGACTAGATGCAGTAGGTCTGGACTCCTTGCAGACTATATTCAGTAGGTCTGGACTCCTAGCTGACTTGTTGGTCGGGCTGTTATCTGTATGTGTTCAGAGGTTGCTCAGGGACTTTCCCCATACTATCTTCTCTCATTTCAGTGTCTGTGGGAGGATCTGAAAGGAACTCTCTCCCTCTCTCTCTTTCTCTCTCTCTCTCTGTCTCTCTCAATTAAATTAAATTCAAGGGGCTTTATTGGCATGGGAAACATATGTTAACCTTGCCAAAGCAAGTGAGGTAGATAATATACAAAAGTGAAATAAACAATAAAAATGAACAGTAAACATTACACTCACAGAAGTACCAAAAGAGTAAAGACTTTACAAATGTCATATTATGTATATATTCAGTCTTGTAACAATGTACAAATGCTTAAAGTACAAAATGGAAAATGAATTAACATGGGTTCTCTCTCTCTCTCTCTCTCTCTCTCTCTCTCTCTCTCTCTCTCTCTCTCTCTCTCTCTCTCTCTCTCTCTGCCACTCTCTGTAGGATGTAGTGTAGTGTCATCATGTGGAGGTTGTTGTGACACGTGATGTGTTTTTATGGTTGTGTGGGTGATGTGTTTGCTGTTTTTTTAGGTTACTGAGGATTTCTCATTAAAGCGGCAATGTGTAACTTTCGGGGCGACCCAAACAAATGCACATAGAAATGTGAGTTATAGATCTGTCATTCTCATTGAAAGGATCTCTCTCTGTTTCTCTCTCTCTCTCTGTTTCTCTCTCTCCTCTCTCTATCTCCCTCTCTCTCTCCCTCTCTTTCTTTCTCTCTCTCTCTCTCTCTCTCTCTCTCTCTCTCTCTCTCTCTCTCTCTCTCTCTCTCTCTCTCTCTCTCTCTCTCTCTCTCTCTCTCTCTCTTTTTCACTCTCTCTCCTTTTTTTCTCTCTCGTTATCTCTTTCCCCCACCCACGCATTTGCAGAGAGAAGCCACAGACGTTACTGATCAACACGCTATACTAATGATAACATATAAATAATGAATCTTCCAGCTATGTGTCTTCATTTATTTTCCTCTTCTATCACCAATCAATTGAACAATATAATATATTTTTTTAAATGGTTATTTAGCATATAAGTTGAATATGCGTAACCAGTTACAGTAGTTGATAGCTAATCTATTACCTGTTTAGAATTTATGGAAAAATATATGTATTCTTTACTGTCTGTCTGCTTTGATATAATGTTCTGTCTCTCTCTGGCTGTAGTCAGACCAGTCCAAACGAGGACAGAGAGAGAGCATTGGACCTTTCTGTCTGTCAGACCAGGCCAAACGAGGGCAGAGAGAGCAGTGGGCCTGCCTGTCAGATAGATTGACAGTGTTGATAGAAGAGATGGAGTGGGAGGTGTTTGCTCTTAGATGTGGTACACTATGCCTCTGACTCATTGTAAGAATGTAAAAAAGACGCTTTGGTATTTGCAGACATTGCTTTGTGTTTTTGGCAAGCTGATCTCTAAAATGTCCTCATCATCAAATTCAACATCTTCATCAACACTGCTGAACTATGGATAAATACACTATGGATTTCTGTCTTTGCTGCTGTGATCATAGGTAGGCTAGTGTAACTATATGTCCTGCTTGCGCTGGTGTGTCTCTGTGTGTCTGTCTATCGCTGTGGCTCGTGTAATGTAGTAGTTGACCTTTTGGTGATCGAGTGACAAATAGTTTCTTGGGTTGTTTCGTTTTTTTTCTTCACATTTGAATCAAAACAATGATATAGTTATCTCTATTTTATAATGGAGAAATGTCTGAAGAGCTAGAACATGTCTTTAAAAAACTACTTGTTTCAGTGAGATGAATTTCATTGAAATTGCACAAGCAAGGTCAATTACTGTATATTACTCGTGTCACTATTTCATCACGATACTGTACAAGCGTTCTGCTCAGCCACCTCTACGGTTTCCTCTGACTGTGTTGAGAAATATTGCTGGCGTTACTGTCGATGTGTCCTCGTCCTATGACTTGCATGTCACCCCGCTGTACAATTGTCGAATTTCATTTCTAGTTCTTCAGAGAGTCGAGAAACATATTTATTTTATTGATGCTATATCGGAAGAAGAGTTTCCCATATGAGAGTGCAAATACATCTTGTCTGGGTGTGAGCATGAAGAATGCAGACATTTGGAGTGTGTTTTCCGGAGAGTATGTTTTCCATTTAATCCAAATGGTTTTGAAAGTATTTTTTTAAGCTTATTTTATTGGGGTCTATTGTATTGGTCTATTCTATTGGTCTATTCTATTGGTCTATTCTATTACATACATATTGCAAGATTGCCCTTGATCACCATATAATGAGTCACTCATTTTCCCCTCCACCATTTAAAATGAACAAACAAACGCAAACATGTTCCTGGTTTCTTCTTCTGTAAATGTAGCTGTAATGGTGAATTGACTTACTGTAACATCGACCCATATGGTTTCTTTCTACTTTCGTAGATGTTACTTTTGACTTCCACGGAAGTAATCATGTCCGGGTACAGATCTCAAAATAAAATGAGGAACATGTTATTTCAATTTCATAATACAATTTATTTCATTGTAATATTTGAGCAGACCATTTTCGCTTGCTTTATATAAGGTCCTTATAATGATATAGTTAAAAAATATATATATTTGTCAATGTTCTACATTGTTGGGTTATCACATTATTATATATAACCTGCTAAATATAAATAACTTGCATAGATGTTATAATCAACTTTGTTACGAAACAAGACTTCCCACAGTCCAGAACAGAACCCTGGTACCATAACCTGGCATGGGTTGCCACACCACGTGGTTTAAGAACTGGATACAGTGCAGTGTATGACTCCAGAGTTATATGGCTCCATAGTTATATGGCTCCATAGAGCTTTTTATATTGCTCCAGACTAGAGAGGAAGGGAGGTAGGTAAGGAGGGAAGGAGAGAGGGAGGGAGGGAGGGAGGGATGTAGAGAGGTAGGGATGTAGAGAGGGAGGGAGGCAGGGAGGGACAACTATATGATCCATGTTATAGCATGTTGTTGAGGTTAGACTCTTCTCCCTGCAGTGGTTTCTCAGTAAAACAACGATCTGCGTCCCAAATGGCACCCTTTTCCTTATTTAGTGCACTACTGTTGACCAGGGCCCATGACCAGGGTGTTCTGGCAAACAGTAGTGCACTATATGAGGAAAAGAGTGCCATATGGGACTCTGTCATACAGTCAGTCCCCAAGCAGAGAAAGAGAGCCCTGGTCTGGTCCCCAACCAAGCAGAGAAAGAGAGCCCTGGTCTGGTCCCCAACCAAGCAGAGAAAGAGAGCCCTGGTCTGGTCCCCAACCAAGCAGAGAAAGAGAGCCCTGGTCTGGTCCCCAACCAAGCAGAGAAAGAGAGCCCTGGTCTGGTCCCCAACCAAGCAGAGAAAGAGAGCCCTGGTCTGGTCCCCAACCAAGCAGAGAAAGAGAGCCCTGGTCTGGTCCCCAACCAAGCAGAGAGAGAGAGCCCTGGTCTGGTCCCCAACCAAGCAGAGAGAGAGAGCCCTGGTCTGGTCCCCAACCAAGCAGAGAAAGAGAGCCCTGGTCTGGTCCGCATTACCTCCCAAATTGAATGTAATTTTCTCTCCCATGACAGTGAGTGACAGTGCGCTGCGTGTGCAGTACCCGGCCCAGGGATGGCTTTCATTATCTGATTATCTGATTTATTTATTTTGAATAGCGAGTGCATTCTTCAGACTCTTTTATATCGAGTCAGAACATATAAATCCAAGAGGTTGAACAGTGCAGGGGGTTGGGGAGGAAAGGAGAGTCGAGGAGGACAGGAGAGGAGAGGACAGGAGAGGAGAGGACAGGTCAGGAGAGTAGAGGAGGAGAGGACAGGACAGGAGAGTAGAGGAGGACAGGAGAGGAGAGGAGAGGACAGGACAGGAGAGTAGAGGAGGAGAGGAGAGGACAGGACAGGAGAGTAGAGGAGGACAGGAGAGTAGAGGAGGACAGGAGAGTAGAGGAGGACAGGAGAGGAGAGAAGAGAAGAGAAGAGAAGGAGAGGAGAGGACAGGAGAGGACAGGAGGAGAGAAGGAGAGGAGAGGACAGGAGAGGACAGGAGAGTAGAGGAGGACAGGAGAGGAGAGGAGAAGATAGGACAGAAGAGAAGAGGAAGAGAGGAGAGGACAGGACAGGACAGGACAGGAGAGGGGAGGAGAAGAGAGGACAGGAGAGAAGAGGAGAGGAGAGGACAGGAGAGGAGAGGAGAGGAGAGGAGAGGAGAGGAGAGGAGAAGAGCGGACAGGAGAGAAGAGAAGAGATGAGAAGGAGAGGAGAGGACAGGAGAGGAGAGGAGGAGAGAAGGAGAGGAGAGGAGAGAAGGAGAGGAGATGAGAGCCATTTTGCATGTTAAGTGGAATAGGATGCCTGAGTCATATTGTAACCGTTTATCACGCTCTCGATGTTGCATCATTGTTAAGGCTGATCAGTCAGCCCTCAGGGGACTGTTTTGATGACTGTCTGACAACAAGAACACTCACCATTTTAATATCCATGTTGTATCAGTCCTACCATGACAGTAATGACATTAGCTTCAGTGAGAGATGCTTATCAAATCTGCCAGGCAATACCTCATCTAGGCTCTTCAACGCCTTTATAGATCACAGCAGAGCTGAAACATCCCTCTGTGTTTCTTCTATCTAGTAATAAGACAGTGAAGAGTAGAGAGTTTATGACTAGTGAAGTTAACAGGGGGCATTGTTAACCGTGCAGGTCAGCTGGAGCATGCATACTGTGAAAGAAACAGAGAGCAGAGATTAAAATGCATCATCAGTGGGCTACCCCCCTCCGAGCCCACTGGCCCACCTCTCCACAACAGTCAGAGCATCACAGTCAGAACGGTAAAGGTCACACCTCAGTTTAGTCACCTCAGCTCTTCTGTATATGCAGTCAGTGGGAACGATACAAGTGTGCCGGGCCATAAAGAAGACTCTTTCGTAAATGGCAGTGGGCTCCCCAAACATGAACTCACCTGCTCACTCACTATGTGAACACGTAAGACGGAAAAACCTGAGGGGTCCTTTCAATTTGACTTTGCTCTTCAAGTCATAAATAGATATTTAAATTGTTGAAATAGAACAGAAAGAAAAATAAGTTCAGTAATAACGATTTAAAGAGTTAAACATTACCAGTAATCCACTTTGTTATCACCATCCGCTAACAATGCAGGTCATAGAGAAGATTCAAATAATTCCCATCTAACAGCTGAATTTGTTATTAGGTAAGGTTACGCATATGAACTGAATACAGGGAGGCGCGTCTGAAACATTTCAACAAATAAATCATATATCTCATTCTGTCTGTACACATACTGTACTCTACAAAAGAAAAAAAAACTGTTGTTTTATACCGCAGCAGCCTTTGTGTTTATTTGTTTGCGTTTGGCTTCATTTGATGTTTCATGAACAGTGCTATTACACAAGAAAGTCAAGAAGACAAAATGCTATAGCAGGTTAAGGTATTCCTGTGCCAATGCTGCACATATCTGTTGGGAAACTATTGTCAAAGCCAAACACATCAGAGCTGCATCTTTAGTGAGGGGTTCTATGTAATAATGGATATTGTATAAAACCCATCAGGGTTAATGGTTCTATGTAATAATGGATATTGTATAAAACCCATCAGGGTTAATGGTTCTATGTAATAATGGATATTGTATAAAACCCATCAGGGTTAATGGTTCTATGTAATAATGGATATTGTATAAAACCCATCAAGGTTAATGGTTCTATGTAATAATGGATATTGTATAAAACCCATCAAGGTTAATGGTTCTATGTAATAATGGATATTGTATAAAACCCATCAGGGTTAATGGTTCTATGTAATAATGAATATTGTATAAAACCCATCAGGGTTAATGGTTCTATGTAATAATGGATATTGTATAAAACCCATCAAGGTTAATGGTTCTATGTAATAATGGATATTGTATAAAACCCATCAAGGTTAATGGTTCTATGTAATAATGGATATTGTATAAAACCCATCAGGGTTAATGGTTCTATGTAATAATGGATATTGTATAAAACCCATCAAGGTTAATGGTTCTATGTAATAATGGATATTGTATAAAACCCATCAGGGTTAATGGTTCTATGTAATAATGGATATTGTATAAAACCCATCAAGGTTAATGGTTCTATGTAATAATGGATATTGTATAAAACCCATCAGGGTTAATGGTTCTATGTAATAATGGATATTGTATAAAACCCATCAAGGTTAATGGTTCTATGTAATAATGGATATTGTATAAAACCCATCAAGGTTAATGGTTCTATGTAATAATGGATATTGTATAAAACCCATCAGGGTTAATGGTTCTATGTAATAATGGATATTGTATAAAACCCATCAAGGTTAATGGTTCTATGTAATAATGAATATTGTATAAAACCCATCAAGGTTAATGGTTCTATGTAATAATGGATATTGTATAAAACCCATCAGGGTTAATGGTTCTATGTAATAATGGATATTGTATAAAACCCATCAAGGTTAATGGTTCTATGTAATAATGAATATTGTATAAAACCCATCAAGGTTAATGGTTCTATGTAATAATGGATATTGTATAAAACCCATCAAGGTTAATGGTTCTATGTAATAATGGATATTGTATAAAACCCATCAAGGTTAATGGTTCTATGTAATAATGGATATTGTATAAAACCCATCAAGGTTAATGGTTCTATGCAGTGATAAACACATTAAAGAGAATGTATGGTTCTATGTGGTAATGGTTAGATAATTAGCCAACCAGTGGATCTTGGGAAATACATATAAAATCCTAATTTGTTGTCTATGTGATGGTAAAAAGTGGCTTTTACAGTCCCTCGCAGATTTGTAATTTGTGCGTGTACGTGCATGTGTCTGTGATCATCATTTATGGTCTCTGTGATGGAAAAATGTTTTTTACAGTCCGTCGCTGATTTAAGTGGCGCTGGATAAAAAAACAGTCCCACAGTTTGCTGTTGTACTCTGCCGTTTTGTACACTCTTCAGCTATACATTCTCTGTCAATTTTGAATTTGTTAAATATTCTTCCACTGTGTCAGATATGTAAAAACCAGACTAATGATGTAACATACTGTCAGAAATAAGAGAGTTCTATTAACCGTGTGAAAGTCTCTCTCGCTTTTTCACTCTCTCTCCCTTCCTCTCTCTCTCCCATCCCCTCTCGTGGGCTCTCTCTCTCTCCCTTTCTCTCTCTCTGTCTCTCTCTCTCTCTCTCTCTCTCTCTCTCTCTCTCTCTCTCTCTCTCTTTCCCTTCCTCTATCTCTCTCTCTTTCTTTCTCTCTCTCTCTGTCTCTATTTCTTTCTCTTTCTCTTTCTCGCTCCCTTCCTCTCTCTCTTTTTCTTTCTTTCTCTCTCTCGGATCCTCTCGCTCTCTCTTGCTCTCTCTCCACAGTGGACATCGAATGGGTCAGTTCTCTGGGCTCGGAAGGGGAGGATGGTGATGAGGTGGGTCTGTGGAGCCTGGAACCCCAGGACTACCAGGGCAGCCTGGACAAGACCAGTCTGACCCCCAGCGAGGGTGAGGGAGACGGAGAAGGGACCGAGCCAGGAGGTACCCCCAGCCCCAGGGGCCAGTCAACCCGGCCTCAAAGCCCCATCCCAAGGGGGGGCCACTGGGCAGAGGGGGAAGAGGAGGTACCTGAGAGTGGGATAACTATGGACAGGAAGCAGGAGTCTCTCATGACCTACAGTAAGTGTATCGCCATAGAGGCCTAGTTCACACCCAGGTTGTACAACTAGGCCCATAATCATTACTCATTGTGTATTTATTCCTTTTCTACTATTTATCTATTTATCTCTCTGCATTGTTGGGTAGGGCCCGTAAGTAAGTATTTCACTGTTCGTTTGTAAACCTGTTGTTTACCAAGCATGTGACGAATAAAATGTGATTTGATTTGTTATCTTAAAGCGTCTCAAGAGTAGGATTTTTACATTCATCATAAATAATCTTATGTGGACACGAGAGACCCTGGACCCTGGATCAGCACTCCTCTGAGAAGCTGTTAGACGTTGACAAACATCCGTATTACGGTCTTATGAAACCATTGTCAAACCAGCCTGTGGGCTTTTTCATCTTCGTTGTCATCTTTGAAAACGCATGTAGGATGCAGCATGACAGAAGAGTAATTCCACCACAATGTCACAATATTTCCATGCATCAAAAGAGGTGACGTTACGATACTGAAATCAGTACCTTTTTTTGTTTTAGCTCAAAGACACACGCGAACCTGTGGGAACACACACACACAGTTTTATTTAGAGCTGAAATCAAATAATTACTATTTTCTTGCCTAAGAATCACTTTGGACTGTCTTTCCCTCTCTCTTGATCTCTCTCAATCTCTATCCCTCTCTCTCTCCCTCTCTCTCTATCTCTCTCTCTCTCCCTCTCTCTCCCCCTCTCTCTCTCTCTATATATATATATCCCTCTCTTTCCCTGTCTCTTTCTTTCTATCCCTCTCTCTCTCTCCCTCTCTCTCTCCCCCTCTCTCTCTCTCTCCCTCCCTCTCTAGTAATAATCAATATTGTCAATGGGACAATCAGTAAGAACAATGACCAAGGGTCAAAATAACCATACAATGAACAATAACACTAAGCATAGACATCATACAGGTTGGTTGGTCTGTCAGACACTGTCCCTCATCCTATGGCAGGCAGCAATGTAGGGGCTCCCGAGTGGTGCAGCTGTCTAAGGCACTGCATCTCAGTGCTAGAGGCGTCACTACAGACCCTGGTTTGATTCCAGGCTGTATCACAACTGGCCGTGATTGGCAGTCCCTTAGGGCGGCACACAACTGGCCCAGCGTCATCCGGGTTAGGGTTTGTCCTGGGTAGGTTGTCATTGTAAATAGGAATTTGTTCTTAACTGACTTGCTTAGTTAAATAAAGGTGACATAGTAAATCCATGTAAATGTAGTGTGCTGCCAAGCTGTCTGCGTCCTCGCCCAACAGGATGGGTAGTCTATTCAAATCAAGATAAAGGGTTTCAAATTTGGGGAAATGGCACTCTCTTATTTTTTTTTTATGTTTCACGTTTTGTCAGGAAATGCAGCTCTGTCTCAGGTTCTGCTGTGGTGCAGTGGTTGCACAGCCTTTCCTCTACAGGGGAGCCAGGTTTTCCTGTGTCTACCCTTCTCAATGGCAAGGCTGTGCTCACTGAGCCTGTACTTTGTCATGGTGAACTGTCGATTTAGGGCCAGATAGCACTGCATTTTGCTTTGTGCTTGTGTTTGTGTTTCCCAATAGCTAATGTAGTGTTGTTTTACTGTGTTATAATTTGGTTTATTCTGATTGATTGGATGTTCTGGTCCTGAGGCTTTAGTAGGTTAGTAGAACAGGTTTGTGAACTCAAACCCAGGACCAGCTGGATGAGGGGACTCTTTTCTTTGCTCAGCTCTTGGCATTGCAGGGCTTGGTAATGATATGAGAGGGGGTCACTGTATTTTAGATGTTTCCTAAACTTAATTGTTCTTTTTTGAGTTTTTATTATTAGTGGATATTGGCCTAATTCTGCCCTGCATGCATTGTTTGTAGTTTTCCTCTAGACATGTAGGAGAATCTGGGTTTCAATGGGGTGTTTGTTCCATTGGGTGAAATCTTGTTTTGTAAGTGGACCCCACACCTCGCTGCCATAAAGTGCAATTGGTTCAGTGACACATAAAAAAAAGCCAAATTTTAATAATTATTTCAATTTGAATTCGTTTTTTAATGGCGTAGAATACCCTGCGTGCTTTCTCTCTATGTTCATTCACTGCCTCATTTAGGTGTCCAGTTGAGCTTATTTTTAAATCTAAGTAATTGTAGTGTGTGCAGTACTCTACATTGGTCTCTCTCTCTCTCTCTCTCTCTCTCTTCCCTCTCCTCTCTCTCTCTCTCTCTCTCTCTCTCTCTCTCTCTCTCTCTCTCTCTCTCCTCTCTCACTCTCTCTCTCTCTCTCTCTCTCTCTCTCTCTCTCTCTCTCTCTCTCTCTCTCTCTCTCTCTCTCTCTCTCTCTCTCTCTCTCTCTCTCTCTCTCTCTCTCTCTCTCACACACACACACACACACACACACACACACACACACACACACACACACACACACACACACACACACACCCACACTCTCTCCCTCCTTCTCCTTTCTCCCTCACTTCCCTCTCACCTCATGTGATTTTGCAAAGCATGATGAAGGCAAAGCACAGTTTTTACAGCACTCAACCACAGAGGCTCTTCCTTTGCCACATGAACAACAGATCGATAAATGCCAACATCTGCAAACATTTGAAAAATATTCCTCAAAGTCTGTGACGGGCATGAAGCTCAGCACAGAGCAGAGCACTTTGACTGTCTTGTCTCGTCTTCTCTTTAATTTACATTACCTCTGCCTGTGATTGAACTCAACGGGAAACTCTTCTAGGAAAATAGAGACGTCACGTGGCATATGCCCACTGTCCCTGTCCCCCAGGTCAGACATCAGACAGCCTATTCTCTAGATAATGTATAATTATATATATACGGAATTAGGGACTATTAGTGAAGGTCACTATGTAGAAAATAAAATGTCATTTTGTCTCTCTGTTTCTGTTCATAACATATCATCACCGTTACACTTCTTTACCCTCTCTCTCTGTCTCTGTTCCCCAGCAGGTCAGAGGTCAGACAGCAGGGCCTTGGAGGACTTGGCGCACTATGACTTCCTGGTGCAGCTGAGAAAGGCATCCTCCCACCAACCTGCCTCACACCACTACCAGCACCACAACCACCTGCCCCCCAACAGCAGAAGCCCTGGCCCAGCCATGTACCACACTGGCAGCCTGCACCTCCATGATGACCTCCCTCCCTTCTGGTCTCTTGGGGCTCAGCGCTCACCAGAGAGACCAGGTAAGTTATGGATCTGCATCACTATAAACACACCTTGCATTTCCCCACATCTCTGTTGATATAGCCCACAAGGCTAATTTGACTATAACATTTGTAGTTACAGTTACAACATCCGTAGAGCTACTATCAGAATTGCAGCCTTATGTCATTAACAGCCAGATACATGGATACCTTGATGACTATAGTTTGAATTCTTGACATTGTGTTTGTTAAACTTTTTGTTTCTTAATGAATGTATTGTTAAAAAACTTGAAGTTGTCCTCTCTGTCTGGCTATGTGTGTCCTAGACGGCGTCCCTTTAAGTCCGGATGCTCTGAGGAACCTACAGGCTTGTCCGTTCTGCCAGCATACCTTCCACCGCAGAGGGTCCCTACGCGAGCACATCAGGTTTTGCCACGAGCGGGACGGGGGGCACTTTAGAGCTCAGATGGAACAACACATGGGACTGCACAGTCAGGTACAGGGCAAGGTGAGACACTGGAGGAAATATAAAATCCTTTGGAGTCCACCTACTACAAGGTGCCACTCAAGACGGATATGACCAGCAATCTAATGACTCCAAAAAAAGTGTTATGTTGGAAATTATTCAGACCCCTTGACTTTTTCCACATTTTGTTACGTTACAGCCTTATTCTAAAATGGATAAAATCATTTTTTTCCATCATCAATCTGCACACAATAGCCCACAATGACAAAGCAAAAACATGTTTTAAAAAATCTTTGCAAATGTATATTTAAAAAAAAAAATGTCTGAATACTTATGTAAATAAGGTATTTCTGCATAGTTTTTTTTTGTATAAATTTGCACACAAAAAAAGTACCTGTTTTTGTTTTGTCGTTATGGGGTATTGTGATGTCATTATGGGGTATTGTGATGTCATTATGGGGTATTGTGATGTCATTATGGGTACACCTGCATTGCTTGCTGTTTGGGGTTTTAGGCTGGGTTTCTGTACAGCACTCTGTGACATCAGCTGATGTAAGGGGGGCTTTATAAATACATTTGATTTGATTTGACATGGGTATTGTGTGTATATTGATGAGGAACATGTTGTATTTAATCAATTTTAGAATAAGGCTGTAACGTAACAAAATGTGGAAAAAGTCAAGGGTCTGAGTACTTTCCAAATGCACTGTAGTGTGACTGTAGAAAAGGCATGATATGCAATCTCGGAGTTGACTCTCAATCTCCTGTTGACCAGAACTGATTTGACTGAATGCGTGTTTGTGATTGATGCAGCACATTGACCATGATGCGGAGAGCAGGAAGTTCAAGTGTTTTCAGTGTGGGAAATCCTTCAAATACAAACACCATCTCAAAGAGCACCTCCGCATCCACAGTGGTAATGCATGTTTTCTTACATGGAATATTCAAAATCAATCTTATTCATTTTATGTTAAAGCAATAAGACATGAGAACCCATGGATTATGGTAAATAATACACGACTAAGGGTTATTCTTAGGCATGATGCAAATTATCTTCAACTGATGTTCCGTGTCTGTGCTTCCTTCTTTAGGTGAGAAACCGTATGAATGTTCCAACTGCAAGAAGCGCTTCTCTCACTCTGGCTCCTACAGCTCACACCTCAGCAGTAAGAAGTGCTTGACAGGGGGAGGAGGAGGAGGAGGAGGAGGAGGAGGAGGAGGGGGACGTAGAGGTGGAGGGGAGAGCTATAACAACAGACATAGCCACGGGACCTACCAGTCCTCCCCTGCATCACCCTCAGCAGGAAGCGGTAGGAACAGCAGTGGAAAGGGCTCTCCCTACCTTCCTCACACCCAGAAGCGTCAGCCACCAATGGGCTTAGAGAGGGAGCTGTACACCCCTGGGGACCAGGGCAAGGGGGTCCTCCGGGGCCAGGAGCTACGCAGGCTGGGGGACCCCCCGGCGGAGTTCTCCCTCCGGGACAGCGTGTTCAAGGGCACCTCCCTGCTGCCGTACCTCCATGCCAGCGCAGGGGGCAAGTTTGAGCAGATGCTGCAGGAGATGTTTGACAGGGAGGAGGGAGGTGTAGACTCACCCAGGGAGGAGGGGAGACTGGGGATTCACAACGGAGGGCGAGACGGGACGGCAGATGATCCAAAACCGCTGAACCGCAACCGGGCCGGCTCGGGTGAGGGGTACGGGGGTGGAGGTGGGGTGACATGTCACTGGTGCTCCCAGCTCTTCCCCAGCCCTGCCGTGTTACTGCAGCACGAGCGCTACCTCTGTAAGCATAACCGGCAGGCCATCGAGGTGCCTGAGGGTTCTCGCAACAAAGACCACCTCTCTCCACTCTACTTCTCCTCCAGAACCCCTCTCCAGCCACCCCCACCAGACAACAACAATAAACCCCCAGCGATAGCTAACGGTTTCTCCAAAGACAAGTCTCCTCTCCAGAGACCCTGCTGGCACTCTGTCCCTCAGGAGCTGCTGGTCTCCATGCACTCCCCCCTACAGTCCCGTCCAGACTCACTATCCATGAGATCCTATTGGTCTAGCCAGGAGAGTGGCAGGAGTGGCGGCAGCCCCGGCCAACCAGCACCAACTAGCCCTGCTACAGACATGTCCTCACCGCTATCACTAGGGCAAAGACCATTCCCCTCTTCAGGGATCAACTCGCCCCTCTGCCTGGACCTTTCCTCCACCACTCCCACCCCCCCTTGGAGTCGAACCATCCCCCAAGGAAGGACCCCCGGATCGGGTAGCTCCCAGAATGACCAACCCCTGGATCTCTCCCTCCCCAAGCCCCAGGAGGGGAAAGCCCTGGAGGACAGCATGCCCAGTAATGGACACCCTCATCCCAGAGAAAAGAGAGAGAAGACCTACAGAGAGCCAGCAGAGAACCAGCAGCTCCACCGGAGGCTGAGTCTCAGTTCACCTTGGCAACAGGTGTGGGACAGGAGGGGTATTATTTATGTCTGGCTGTGTGCTGTTTGTTTTCTGCTGTGTTTCTATACAGTGTATGTATGTGGAATGTGTGAGCTGTGGTAAGATTTTACTCTTTTAGGACAGTAAACATCAATCTAATCTAAACTCATCTAAACTCATCAGCATCAAGCCGTCTACAGTGGCGTTCCGATGTTTGAGGGCTCTATCTACAGTGCGTACCCTCTGTTTAACCCCATGATGCCTGCTGGGCTAGCTGGCTCAGGACATGACGTGGTCCCCATCCTGCCCCTCAGTCACCCAGCCAGCAGCCAGCGATTTCTCTCCCCTATGACCTACATGATGGAGTCAGACACAGATGCCGTGCTGAAGAGGACACACAAGGAGAGACAAGCCTTCATGGTAGCAACAACATTTCCCCTAGATGTTATGGTATAAAACATTTTATGCTATAAAGTTTATTTAAATTCGATGCAGAGAAAGACATTTTCAAATGTATTTCACAGGAATTAACTGTAACTGAAAAGAAAGCAACACTGACATCCTCTGAACAGACCCAGATCAGAACCCCCTAACCATTCATATTGTGTATGTCCCCCCCAGGGTGAGGTGATGAGTTGCGGGGGTCTGGACTACCTCTCTCTGATGGAGGAAGGAGGAGAGGGAGAAGGGGGACCAGGGAGGAAGAGACTGAAGAAGACAGACGAAGGCCTGTACGCCTGCGACATCTGTGACAAGACCTTCCAGAAGAGCAGCTCTTTGCTCCGACACAAGTATGAGCACACAGGTATACGCTGTGACGTTTATATACATTATGAAGAATAAATGATACTAAGAACTTTATTTACACATTCCGCGATAGAAATGTAATGGTCATTTACGGTTGAGCCGACGTACGCAGCGTTAAAAATTAACAATTTTTAAAAAAGGTCTGTCATAAATTATTTTCTAAAGTGGGACATTGCCTTTTAAATTTACATCACGCTGTAAAGCGAAACTTCCACAATGTGGGTTGAATAGAGCCCTTTTAATAAGGTGATGTGGAGACAACCAGATAGGGTTGAATAGAGCCCTTTTAATAAGGTGATGTGGAGACAACCAGATAGGGTTGAATAGAGCCCTTTTAATAAGGTGATGAGGAGACAACCAGATAGGGTTGAATAGAGCCCTTTAATAAGGTGATGGGGAGACAACCAGATAGGGTTGAATAGAGCCCTTTTAATAAGGTGATGTGGAGACAACCAGATAGGGTTGAATAGAGCCCTTTTAATAAGGTGATGAGGAGACAACCAGATAGGGTTGAATAGAGCCCTTTAATAAGGTGATGGGGAGACAACCAGATAGGGTTTGAATAGAGCCCTTTTAATAAGGTGATGTGGAGACAACCAGATAGGGTTTGAATAGAGCCCTTTTAATAAGGTGATGTGGAGACAACCAGATAGAGTTGAATAGAGCCCTTTTAATAAGGTGATGTGGAGACAACCAGATAGGGTTTGAATAGAGCCCTTTTAATAAGGTGATGTGGAGACAACCAGATAGGGTTTGAATAGAGCCCTTTTAATAAGGTGATGTGGAGACAACCAGATAGAGTTGAATAGAGCCCTTTTAATAAGGTGATGTGGAGACAACCAGATAGGGTTTGAATAGAGCCCTTTTAATAAGGTGATGTGGAGACAACCAGATAGAGTTGAATAGAGCCCTTTTAATAAGGTGATGTGGAGACAACCAGATAGGGTTTGAATAGAGCCCTTTTAATAAGGTGATGTGGAGACAACCAGATAGGGTTTGAATAGAGCCCTTTTAATAAGGTGATGTGGAGACAACCAGATAGAGTTGAATAGAGCCCTTTTAATAAGGTGATGTGGAGACAACCAGATAGGGTTGAATAGAGCCCTTTTAATAAGGTGATGTGGAGACAACCAGATAGTATGATCATGGCTTTTAGGGATAATCTCTGTCTTTTGAAAGCTACAGTACGATGGATTGAGCATGTTTCTGTTCTGATGTATTCCCCACACACACAGGTAAACGTCCCCACGAGTGCCAGATCTGCAGGAAGGCCTTCAAGCATAAGCACCATCTGATGGAGCACAGTCGCCTGCACTCTGGAGAGAAGCCCTATGAGTGTGATAAGTGTGGCAAGAGGTTCTCCCACTCTGGCTCATACTCCCAACACATGAACCATCGATACGCCTACTGTAGCAAGGACCAGGAACAGGAAGGGGTCGAGGAGCCTCCTCTTACCCCAGGAGGGTCCACCGATCTGGGCCATGTTTCCGGGGGCACCCCCTTCTCCATGGAGTACACCCCAATGTTTCTCAGTGATGCCAGTCTGGACGGGGGGATAGGAGGGAGAGCACATGAAGAGGAGGAGGAAGAGGAGGACGAGACAGACGAGACTAAAGGTGGCCGTATGAAGGAGGCGTGTACTTTATCAGGGTCAGGGTCTGGTGAAGGTTTGGGGTTGGAGCTGTGCTCTAGCCCTGTGGGGAATGAGAGAGACAGACAGCGTGTCAACAGAGACAATGGAGAGGGAGAGAATTCTGGTCTAGAGACTTACAGACTAGAAAACAACAATGACTGGGACAGAGATGCGTTGGAACAAAATGGAGACCAGAACACAGACACATACGAGCTGAGCCCAGAAGCTCCACTGTCACAATGACAACAGCAGACAAGTATGCCAAAAACAATGCATCTAGCTACATGTGCAAACATTTAACATTTTTGTGATTTAGGAGACACTCTTATCCAGAGCGACATACAACGAGTGTATTCATCTTAAGATAGCTAGGTGAGACAACAACACGTCACAATCATATCAAGTACATTTTCCCTCAACAAAGTAGTTATCAGCAAAGTCACTGCTAGTGGGAAAAGAGAAGTGCCTTTTTTTTGGGTGGGGGGAAGGGGAGGGGGCTTCAGGGGCCGATTCAGTGCCTTGTGAAAAGACCTATCCTATCTAGTTGTCGCCCCATCACCTGCAAAACATGCGCTGTTCAAAATGAAGCAAAACCTACACTGTACAAAGCTATATGAACACAACCAAAATAAGGACCACTTGAACAGATAGCATTAATATATTAGACAGTAAGAGACATGGTATGATGTCCACTCTGGTCAGTATGTGACAGTAAGAGACATGGTATGATGTCCACTCTGGTCAGTATGTGACAGTAAGAGACATGGTATGATGTCCACTCTGGTCAGTATGTGACAGTAAGAGACATGGTATGATGTCCACTCTGGTCAATATGTGAGAAGCCACAGTATTGACCCCTACACGTCTGTCACAACAGCTATCTGTTGACTGCTACCTGCTTGTGACTGGGTAAGGCTGAAGGAGTGTGCACCTCAAGGTGATGTTTGTGTTGTTCTGTAGCAAGCAGTGTTGTTCAATTTGTTTCCAGTTGCCTTATCAGTATAAATAATTGTTCTTTATTTGCAGGTATAAGTATTCATTTTTGAAGGTTTTATATTTGTTTACATCATATTCTCCAAAGACCAAGAGGTCTCTGTTGTTTGTTAACAAATGTATTAAGAAATAAATAATAACTATTATTCAAAATCATAATAAAGGATTAAAGATATATTATTTTGTGCCAAAGCCACACGTTTGTTTCAGGATATATCCATTATGACTGTGGTCAAGCTGTGCATTATGGGCATTAGTATGGAGATAGATTAGTGTCAAAATTATAAAATGACCAAACTTAACACAAATATATATCCGTACAAATACAGATTTACCTTGGGGTTTCCATGGTGATTAATGAATGACTAATACAGTATCTAAAACAGGTGTCTGTGGATTTTCTCTTTTCCCTTGTACTTTATTGCTATATTAAGGTTAGGTCATTGACTCGTTAAGAACCCTCACCTGGTTGTTTAGGTCTAAAAAAAGTATAGTAATAATAATAATAATAATAATAATAGTAATAATAATAGTAATAATAATAATAATAGTAATAATAATAATAATAATAATAATAATAGTAATAATAATAATAATAATAGTAATAATAATAGTAATAATAATAATAATAATAATAGTAATAATAGTAATAATAATAGTAATAATAATAATAATAATAATAATAATAATAATAATAATTGTAAACAAACGGTCCTCTAAAAATGGAGTTTGTTATCCCTGATCGAAAAAGATCAACAAAACATCAAGAAGTGGACTGTGCCGTTGAATGTGGGGTAGCCACTCCTAAACCTTGTCTCTATACCTTACACTATTTCCACACACAAGAGCCAAGAAAAAAAAACGAGAGAATGAAGAGTTAACAAAGATAAAAAATAATAAATAAAAAATTAAAAAAAAGTTTAAGGACAACATGAAACTTACCCTGCCTCACAATGTTTTACATATTTCGTATACCAGACATGTGGAGTTGGTTTGTCTCTATTAGAAAACGCAGACATTGTCTCTATGTAATATACTGAATGTGCAGTACTGTGCTTGTGCAGCAGTGTACTATCTTCAGAAAGTATTCACCCTTAAAAAAAAGTATAATATTGTGTTACAGCCTGAATTTTTTTTTTAAATACAATTTCAACAACAAAAAATGTCACTGGCTTACACACAATATCCCATAATGTCAAAAGTGGAAATATGTTTTTCAAAATTTTTCACAAACTAATAAAAAATGAAAAGCTGAAATGTCTTGAGTCAATAAGTATTTAACCCCTTTGCTATGGCAACGCCTAAAGTTCAGGAATAAAACATGTGCTTAACAAGTCACATAATACGTCTCATGGACTCACTCTGTGTGAGGCACTGAAGTAATAAATTACACTTGGAGTTACTTATCAACAAGACAGTGAATGTTCCTGAGTGGCCGAGATACAGTTTTGACTTAAATCTGCTTGACAATCTATGGCAAGACCTAAAAATGATTGTCTAGCAATGATCAACAACCAATTTGACAATTTATAGAATTGTCAAAATAATGTTTGGAAAGCTCTTAGAGACTTAATCTGTCATCTCTGCCAAAGGTGCTTGTACTAAGTATTAGTATTGACCCAAGGGTCTGAATACTTATAGAAACGTGATATTTCTGTATTTCATTTTCAATAGATTTTCAAAAATGTCTAAAAACATGTTTTCACTTTGTCGTTATGGGGTTTTGTGTGTCGATGCATGAGAAGAAAAAATATTTAATCAATTTTGAATCAAGGCTGTAACACAACAAAATGTGGAATATGCCAAGGGGTATGAGAATGCTTTCTGAAGGTACTGTATATGACACCCTAACAAAAGCATTGTGTCACACATGTCAATGCCGTTGTAGCCAATAGTATTAGAATAACTGAAACTGGACATTCCCGTTCACATTGACGTTGTCCAAGGGCCATCAGTAACTCTATTTATACGGGTGTATCCATGGTGACAGGAGTCAAACAAGAACGCAGGACCGATTCTAGAACATGCAGCATCTTCACACTTCCATTATCCGTCAATGTAAAAACTATCTCAGATATATTCATCCAGCGTGAGTCATCTGTGAATCTGCCACAGCTCTGGGGCTGTACGTGACACCGTTACAAGAGAGCTGAGGTGTGACCAAATCAAAATCCTCAGTGGACTACCTGGTTGGAGCCATACTAGTGCCAACAGGAAATTTCATTTAAATTAAAATCCTTTTCAATTAGTATTCAGAAAGGGAATTTTAATTAAAAGTATTGCAGAGCTCTATGCGTGGCTGCTGAGGGCTCGATGTAATCTGTATCGCCAATAAAACGCGATTGAAATGTAAAGGCAATGTTCCTTGCTTTCGTGTAGACTACAATCACGGTTGACGCTGCATACGTCGGTTCAATCGGAAATTACCTTTCATTTCAGGCGCGCTATAGCGATACGGAATGAATCGAGCCCTTGGCCTGCCTCTATCTATCACTATGAACTGAAGACTCATCGTGTCAATATTTAGTAACAGAATGTGTAGGTAGTCATGCACAACTCAACCAAGGTCAGAATTATTATCTGATTCTGTAGCATTTAACTGGAGCTGCAAGCCCACAGCTACCTGATGCCACCAGACTGTAATACTTTTGGGGGGACAAAGACATTGGATTTTCTTGGACAAAGTAAGCAAATATAATTTTTGATATCGGCAAAACTTGTATCAAGCTGTATATTGTTTATCAACTCAGTGTATAGAATTACATTTAGTATTTTTCATTTTTTTACCTGTGGATATATTTGTAATAAAAATGTGTGTATTGCTTTGTCCTTTTCATGTATTCTTTCAAACACTTCTATTACAATTACATATGTCCCTGACACCTATTCACAAAAATTAAAACTTGAGTTTTATGCGAGTTTACTGTCCACTACATGGGACCATGCACATGATCAGCAATCACACTGTTCTATGTTAATGACAGGTCTTCTGTGTTCTGGTCAGGGCCACCAGTTTCCTCTTACTGTAAATGTCTCTCGTCACCACTACTAGGCTCCTCAATTCTCCGCTGTAGGGTGATTTCTTGTACATCATTTGCATAAAGGATTCAAAGATAGTGGAGCTAGTTTCTACCCTGAAACATGTGCCTGTGTCATGCAAAACTATCGGCTTAAATAGCTGAGTCACCACTAGTCACTCGACTGTCTGGTATATCACAGACAACAGTTGGGAGCTTCTTTATTTAACAGTTAAAACACTAAACAGTAAATAGATTTTAAAAAATACCATCATTTTATATAATGAAATGTAATGTAAAATACATGAAAGTTCAACATTCCAAAGTATCTGGAAGAGTTGGGACACGCACGATGTCTTAGAATCGATCAATAGTTCATGACAAAGACTTTTGATTAGAATAGTGAGTGTTTGAGCTTCTCTCTCTCTCTCTCAATTCAATTTCAATTCAAGGGGCTTTATTGGCATGGGAAACATGTTTACATTGCCAAAGCAAGTGAAGTAGATAATAAATAAAAGTGAAATAACAATATAAAATGAACAGTAAACATTACACTTACAAAAGTTCCAAAAGAATAAAGACATTTCAAATGTCATATTATGTCTATATACAGTGTTGTAACGATGTGCAAATAGTTAAAGTACAAAAGGTAAAATAAATAAACATAAATTTAAGTTGTATTTACGATGGTGTTTGTTTATTGGTTGCCCTTCTCTTGTGGCAAAAAGGTCACAAATCTTGCTGCTGTGATTGCACACTGTGATATTTCACCCAGTAGATATGGGAGTTTATCAAAATTGGATTTGTTTTCGAATTCTTTGTGGGTCGGTGTAATCTGAGGGAAATATGTGTCTCTAATATGGTCATACATTTGGCAGGAGGTTAGGAAGTGCAGCTCAGTTTCCACCTCATATTGTGGGCAGTGTGCACATAGCCTGTCTTCTCTTGAGAGCCAGGTCTGCCTTCGGGCACCCTTTCTCAATAGCAAGGCTATGCTCACTGAGTCTGTACATAGTCAAAGATTTCCTTAATTTTGGGTCAGTCTATTTATACTCTGTTTAGGGCCAAATAGCATTCTAGTTTGCTCTGTTTTTTTTGTCAATTCTCTCTCTCCCCCCCGCCCCCTCTCTCTCTTTCTCATAGCTGGTTCTAATATTACTGATCATCACCACAAGCCTGAGAAAAGAAGAAAAAACATGACAGGAAATAATGTTGCCAATAGTTTTATTCCATTGGTTTTTACTAACACATAAATCTCAGTAAATTGCACGATTTGGAGTGAGAAAAAAACACAATCGGTTGATAATTACAGTTATATACAAAATATAAACGCTTTCTGCATATTTAAAAATAAGTATCTGCCTGCGTGTTTTATGAGATATAACAAGTCATCAGTTTTATCCCAAATAGTTTTGTCTCTACACGTGAACAGTGAATATGAACTTATGCTATAGGAGCATTTTAGGAGTAAATAAAATAGGAATTCAAGGTTTTAAAACAATACGCATAATTGTAACGAACTTTTGGCTGTTTGGAAGTCAGATAGGTATCTAAGCATCTGCAGTCATTTCAGGTCATAGAAATGTGTTATCCTATTTCAAAACTGCTGTGTGGTCCTCAATGCAATAAACAGAACTAGAACCAGCACTCAAACGGAATGGGGCAAGTCTGGCAATGCACTGACAAGGATTGGAATACACACAAAGTTTTGTTCCCATTATAAAAAAATTATAATGACTCTACTTCACTCAACTCTGCTGGTGACAGAAAAACATGCCCCCCTTCCCCCTCCCATCCATGAGACGTGCAATAATATGAAAATAAAAATGAATAAGTATATCAAATAAAACATCAAAATCCAACACACACTCTCCTCTGCTTCTCTTCTTTTCTTTCTTTCTTGCTCTGTTTTGTCTTCTCCTGCCAAACCCTCAGTATTACCAAACCCTCAATATTACCAAACCCTCAGTATTACCAAACCCACAGTATTACCAAACCCTCAGTATTACCAAACCCTCAGTATGTAAACCCTACCCATCTTCAAATGCGCTTTAAGCGCATTTGAAGATTTCCAATAGTATTTGAACCCAAGTCTGCTGTTAGACAACGGACAACACTCTAACCCAAAGCCTGAAATGAATAAGCAAAAGAACAGTGTTGGGGAAGCTACTCTGAAATCATAGTTTACCAAACTACCAATTACTTCACACTACAAAAAGCTACACTAGAACTACCCTTAAGAAAAACATTGTTTACTTAACTAAAGCTACTTTGGAAAAGTACTTCACTAAATCCAAACTACTTCGTGATACATTATCATATCTAAATCAGAAATGTCATAGACAGCAAATTGCAGGAATATATTTTATTTAACTAGGCAAGTCAGTTAAGAACAAATTCTTATTTTCAATGACATCCTAGGAACAACTGCCTTGTTCAGGGGCAGAACAACAGATTTTTACCTTGTCAGCTCAGGGATTCGATCTTGCAACCTTTCAGTTACAGGCCCAACGCTCTAACCACTAGGCTACCTGCCACCTCTACACTCTAACCACTAGGCTACCTGCCACCTCTACACTCTAACCACTAGGCTACCTGCAGCCCAATCACCCTGGGGTCAGGTGTTAACAGGATGTAGAATGTAGCCTATTAATAAACAACAATTGTTTCAAGTGAGAATTAGGGAAAAGAAAAGAAATTTCACCCATATTGTATTATCTTCTTGCAAAAAGAAGTACTCCTTAGTTCCAGTAGTTAGCTACACTAGTACATGGCAAACAAAGTAATTAGCTACTGAAGACCAAGCCACCAAGCTAAACTACCACCAAGCTAAAGTGTATTTACTAGTTGAACTATAGTTCACTACTCTCCAACACCGCAGAATAATTATCACCTAGCACTCTGAAGTAATTTACTCATGGAAGGACGTTTCACAATCAAGTTGTTATATTTTCTATTGTTTCACTGTCTATTTTACAGGAACGTTAGCAAGGGTTCATCTGTTTCCGAGGGGACACTCCAAAATGCTCGAAATGCTCGAAATTGAGAATATTACTAAATAAATCGGTAGGTTTTCAACATGAAAATTGAAATACACAAATCAAATATATATATAACACCAGCGGGATTCAAAGGTCTACACAGACATTCTAGTAATTGAACTTTGTCACTGTTACTAGCCGGCTACCACCCGGTACTCTACCCTGCACCTTAGAGACTGCTACCCTATGTACAGAGTCATGGAACACTGGTTACTTTAATAATGTTTACATACTGTTTTACCCACTTTATATGTATATACTGTATTCTAGTCAAGACTTTTCCTATATAACTACTGCTGTACACACATTTTCTATTCATATATTCGACACAACAGTAGTAGGCTTGATTACCAATAACGATGAGACAGCCTACAGGGAGGAGGTGAAGGTTCTGGGAGTGTGGTGTCAGGAAAATAACCTCTCATTCAACATCAACAAAACAAAGGAGATGATCGTGGACTTCAGGAAACAGTAGAGAGAACATCCCCTATCCACATCGACAGGACAGCAGTGGAGAAGGTGGAAAGTTTTAAGTTCCTTAGCGTACACATCACGGCCAAACTGAAATGGTCCACCCACACAGACAGTGTGGTGAAGAAGGTGCAACAGACCCCCTTCAACCTCAGGAGGTTGAAGAAATGTGGCTTGTCACCTAAAACCCTCACAAACCTTTACAGATGCATCCTGTCGGGCTGTATCACAGCCTGGTACGGCAACTGCACCGCCCTCAACCGCAGGGTTCTTCAGAGCGTGGTGCGGTCTGCACAACGCATCACCGGGGGCAAACTACCTGACCTCCAGGACACCTACAGCACCCGATGTCACAGGAAGGCCAGAAAGATAATCAAGGATAACAACCACCTGAGCCACTGCCTGTTCAGCCCCGCTATCATCCAGAAGGCGAGGTCAGTACAGGTGCATCAAAGCTGGGACCGAGAGACTGAAAAACAGCTTCTATCTCAAGGCCATCAGACTGTTAAACAGCCATCACTAACATAGAGAGGCTTCTGCCAACAAACAGTTGAAGTCGTAAGTTTACAGACACTTCGGTTGGAGCCATTAAAACTCGTTTTTCAACCACTCCACAAATTTCTTGTAGACCTCCACAAGTCTGGTTCATCCTTGGGAGCAATTTCAAAACGCCTGAAGGTACCACGTTCATCTGTACAAACAATAGTATGCAAGTATAAACACCATGGGACCACGCAGCCGTCATACTGCTCAGGAAGGAGACACATTCTGTCTCCTAGAGATGAACATACTTTGGTGAGAAAAGTGCAAATCAATCCCAGAACAACAGCAGAGGACCTTGTGAAGATGCTGGAGGAAACAGGTACAAAAGTATCTATATCCACAGTAAAATGAGTCCTATATCGACATAACCTGAAAGGCCGCTCAGCAAGGAAGAAGCCACTGCTCCAAAACCGCCATAAAAAAGCCAGACTACGGTTTGCAACTACACATGGGGACAAAGATCGTACTTTTTGGAGAAATGTCCTCTGGTCTGATGAAACAAAAATAGAACTGTTTGGCCATAATGACCATCATTATGTTTGGAGGAAAAAGGGGGAGGCTTGCAATCCAAAGAACACCATCCCAACTGCGAAGCACAGGGGTGGCAGCATCCTGTTGTGGGGGTGCTTTGCTGCAGGAGGGACTGGTGCACTTCACAAAATAGATGGCATTATGAGGAAGGAAAATTATGTGGATATACTGAAGCAACATCTCAAGACATCAGTCAGGAAGTTAAAGCTTGGTCACAAATGGGTCTTCCAAATGGACAATGACCCCAAGCATACTTCCAAAGTTGTGGCAAAATGGCTTAAGGACAACAAAGTCAAGGTATTGGAGTGGCCATCACAAAGCCCTGACCTCAATCCCATAGACATTTTTGGGCAGAACTGAAAAAGCGTGTGCGAGCAAGGAGGCCTACAAACCTGACTCAGTTACACCAGCTCTGTCAGGAGGAATGAGCAAAAATTCACCCAACTTATTGTGGGAAGCTTGTGGAAGGCTACCCAAAACGTTTGACCCAAGTTAAACAATTTAAAGGCAATGCTATCAAATACTAATTGAGTGTATGTAAACTTCTGACCAACTGGGAATGTGATGAAAGAAAGAAAAACGGCTGAAATAAATCACTCTCTACTATTATTCTGACATTTCACATTCTTAAAATAAAGTGGTGATCCTGACTGACCTAACACAGGGAATTTTTACTAGGATTAAATGTCAGGAATTGTGAAAAACTGAGTTTAAATGTATTTAGCTAAGGTGTATGTAAACATCTGACTTCAACTGTACATATACTGTATAGATACACTGAGTTTACAAAACAAAAAAATACACCTGCTCTTTCCATGACATACACTGACTGGCCAGGTGAATCAAGATGAAAGCTGTTATCCCTTATGGATGTCACCTGTTAAATCCACTTCAATCAGTGTAGATGAAGGGGAGGAGACAGGTTTAATATGGATTTTTAAGCCTTGAGATAATTGAGACATGGATTGTGTATGTGTGTTATTCAGAGGGTGAATGGGCAAGACAAAAGATTGAAGTGCCTTTGAACGGGGTATGGTAGTAGGTGCCAAGCGCAGCGGTTTGTGTCAAGAACTGCAACGCACACTCAACAGTTTCCCGTGCGCATCTAGAATGGTCCACCACCCAAAGGACATCCAGCCAACTTGACACAACTGTGGGAAGCATGGGAGTCAACATGGGCCAGCATCCCTGTGGAACACTATCGACACTTGTAGAGTTCATGCCTCGATGAATTCTGAGGGCAAAGGGGGGATTAATTAACATTTTGGGGAGGGGATTTGTGTGTGTTGTTTTGTATTGTTAGGTATACTGCACGGTTGGAGATAGAAACAGAAGCATTTCGCTACACCTGCAAAATATGTGTACGTGACCAATACAATTAGACTTGAGGTACATAATATAAGCATTCCATTGCTCTGTCATTATAACCAAACTAAAGTCGTTTATAAAGTCTGGATTCATTCTCCAGTCACGACACAAAGTCTGACAAGGATCAAATTCAAAAACTTCGTAATAACTTTATTGTAGACAGTTAATAGACAGTGGCACAAAGACTAAACAGCTTGTTGTTGCCGTTGTGTTTGGCGGAGGTGAGTTGGGCTGTAGTTGCTACTACACTACAACAGGAGATAAGGAAACGTACCGTACATTATCCATATTGGCTTTTCCTCCTGTTCCAATGTCTTTGCACGTCTTTCTCCGGTGCCGTGGGATGAGGTGAGTTAAGCTGGTGTTGATACCAGGGGGGTGTAATTGAGGGTCAACGCAAGTAAAGTTTACCCACCTTCTTTCTTTTGCCATACAGTGCATTGAAGGTACAGGAAGCGCTACTTTTTTCACCGCGCCCGGCGATCAGTTTACCCACCTATGTTTTTACCACTAGTTGATACTACAGGGTTGTAAGTAAGGAGAACATGAGGAGAAGCTGGTGTCCTTTCACAGCGTTTTTTTGGTTCTGTCGGTTCTGGTCTCTGTGTTTGGCTCAGGCTGGGCTGGGTTTGGGTGTTGGAGGATACAGTACCAGAGGGGTTGGGTCCAAAGATGGTTCAGGTCACTGAGTTGGGTTCAGGCTGGTTGGGATTTTGGATTTCTGGGTTCGGATTTCTGGGCTGAATGGGTCCTTGGGGCTGGGTGGGTTGTAGGTTCGGTGTTCTGGGCTGAATGGATGTCAGAGGGATGTAAAGTTGCTGGGTCTGAAGATGCGGTCAAACTCATTGAGAATGAGCTCCACGGCCTGGTTCTGGTAGATCATGTTGATGGCCATGTTAACATTGTCCCTCTCCGGACGCATCAGGGTGGGACCGAACACTATGCCGATGTTCTGGGTCGACATCCGGTTAGAGTCAGAATGTTCCATCACCCTGGGGGAGGGAGGGAGGGAGGGAGGGAGGGAGGGAGGGAGGGAGGGAGGGAGGGAGGGAGGGAGGGAGGGAGGGAGGGAGGGAGGGAAAGAGACAGAATGAGACAGAAAGAGAGATAGATTCCTGCTTGTACAATTTGGCTACAGGGTCTTTCTACAGTGAATTAGCCTGACTCCATCGGTGTCATTCCAGTGACCACCAATGACACACAGCTTCATCTCAGTGGTCACTGTTGAGAATCTGCTTGTCATTTTTATTATTCTTGTTGATTCACAGAGCAGCAGGATAGTGGCTACACTGGTGCTTATTCACGGGACATTGGTGTGTGCGTGGACCGTGTGTGTGTACGTGTGTGTGTGTGTGTGTGTGTGACATACACAGGAATGAGTTAAAGACACAGCATGAGGCATTCTTTTAAAAATGCCATTCCCACCGAGCCACAGAGATCACAGGGGAGGAGCCACAGAGATCACAGGGGAGGAGCCACAGATATCACAGGGGAGGAGCCACAGAGATCACAGGGGAGGGGCCACAGAGATCACAGGGGAGGAGCCACAGAGATCACAGGGGACGAGCCACAGAGATCACAGGGGACGAGCCACAGAGATCACAGGGGACGAGCCACAGAGATCACAGGGGACGAGCCACAGAGATCACAGGGGAGGTGGAGAGGAGAGGGGGAGGAGGAAAGGGGACAGATGAGAGAGAAAGTAGATGGGCAGAGGGGTAATGAGGGTGAGGAGGAGGAGGAGGAGGGAGGAGGGAAGGGGAGAGGAGGTGAGGAAGAGAAGAGGAAGGTGATGGGTAGATTTATAGAGGAGAGAAGTAGATTGATTTATGGAGGCAGATGAGAAAATGAGAAGCAGAGAGAGGGAGAAAGGGAGATAGAGACACAGTGACAGACAGACTCATAGGAGACACACACTGGCACAGACTCATAGGAGACACACACTGGCACAGACTCATAGGAGACACACACTGGCACAGACTCATAGGAGACACACACTGGCACAGACTCATAGGAGACACACACTGGCACAGACTCATAGGAGACACACACTGGCACAGACTCATAGGATACACACACTGGCACAGACTCTTCCAACCTCATTGTCCTCTCTCAAATATAACCCCGGTATCCACAGCCCTCGCTCACGAAGACTTCTTCACACTTTTCATTCACATGCTGGATGACAACTGCTTAGAACGAGGGTACTACCCCCTCTAGTGGTCAGTTGTATTACATGCTGCATATTATTTTTCTCCAGACAGTAAAAGCTGATTCTTAAACAACAGATGTACAACTGAAGGACATTTAGCACAATTGAAAGATGGTGACATGGAATTAGATTGGGGTTAGATGGGTCAGGTTTTTGTGGTACACTGGGTATTGTGACAGAGGGTTTTTGAGGGTATACTGGGTGTTGTGACATAGGGTTTTTGTGGGTATACTGGGTATTGTGACAGAGGGTTTTTGAGGGTATACTGGGTATTATGACAGAGGGTTTTTGTGGGTACACTGGGTATTGTGACAGAGGGTTTTTGAGGGTACACTGGGTATTGTGACATAGGGTTTTTGTGGGTACACTGGGTATTGTGACATAGGGTTTTTGAGGGTACACTGGGTATTGTGACAGAGGGTTTTTGAGGGTACACTGGGTATTGTGACATAGGGTTTTTGAGGGTACACTGGGTATTGTGACAGAGGGTTTTTGAGGGTACACTGGGTATTGTGACAGGGGGGTTTAACCCTTGGAGGTGTGGTGTCTCATACCGTTTGAGATGGCTGAACATGAACCTCATGGTGTCTTGGTTGGGAGGAGGCATGCTCAGTACCAGCGACTTCAGACGGGCCACTTTATCCAGGTAGTCTGACATCTCTGGTACACACACAGTAGGACAAACTCATTACACTCCAGATCAGAATCTCCTAACTCTAGGTAGGTAGGTACAGAGACAGAGAGACAGAGAGACAGAGACAGAGAGAGAGAGAGAGAGAGAGAGAGAGAGAGAGAGAGAGAGAGAGAGAGAGAGAGAGAGAGAGAGAGAGAGAGAGAGAGAGAGAGAGAGAGAGAGAGAGAGAGAGATAGATAGATAGATAGATAGATAGATAGATAATTACTTTGTTTGTTAGGTAGGTAGGATAGGTAGGTAGGTAGGTAGGTAGGTAGGCAGTTAGTTAGCTAGCTAGTTCGTTAGGTTGTTAATTAATTAGTTAGGTGGGTAGGTAGGTAGGTAGGTAGGTAGGTAGGCAGTTAGTTAGCTAGCTAGTTCGTTAGGTTGTTAATTAATTAGTTAGGTAGGTAAGCAGTTAGTTAGCTAGCTAGTTCGTTAGGTTGTTAATTAATTAGTTAGGTAGGTAAGCAGTTAGTTAGCTAGCTAGATAGTTAGTTAGCTAGGTAGGTAACAGAAAGGGTCTATACTCACTGACGGTCTCTAAGATGTCTGTGAAGAAGCCGTAAGGAACCAGGGGTTCAGGAAGCTCTCTAAAGAACAGCTTTAGGGCTCCTGTGATGACATGGATGTCCTCCCACTCACTCTGTTCCAGGTTCAACTTCTCTATTGGTGGTGGGAGGGAGGGAGGGAGGGAGGGAGGAAAGGACATTTTACTGTTAAAACTCCCTCAGTACTTTGATTGACAGGTCGGCCGGCAGGCTGGTAGGCTGGTAGCTGTAGCAGAAAGAAACTGTCTGTGAAAGTGAAGCGATAGTCAGAGGGCAGAGAGAAAGGCAAACACAATACGACCCTCCTGAACAATGTTTATCAAAGTGCCACAGTTACATCTGTACACTCAATAACAGTGGTTCTTCAAGAGTTCTATCTACTGTTCAAATTACTATCACAAAACACTGGTCAGGTGAGTTGGGTTAAGGTGCTTCACAAAACACTGGTCAGGTGAGTTTGGCTAAGGTGCTTCACAAAACACTGGTCAGGTGAGTTGGGCTAAGGTGCTTCACAAAACACTGGTCAGGTGAGTTGGGCTAAGGTGCTTCACAAAACACTGGTCAGGTGAGTTGGGCTAAGGTGCTTCACAAAACACTGGTCAGGTGAGTTGGGCTAAGGTGCTTCACAAAACACTGGTCAGGTGAGTTGGGCTAAGGTGCTTCACAAAACACAAGCTGCAGTACTCCGTTTTAGCCACTTGGTGACACCAATGGACCGTGTAAAGCACACAGGCACTTGAATTTATAGTTTACTCAAACAGAACTGTTTGATGCGAAGACAACACAACAGACAGATGGAAAGTTTCAAGAGAAACAAACGTGTGCTTTTGCATGTACGGAGTGAGTACAGTGCGCACAGATATGCAGATAGGCATTTGGACGAGAACTGTGGGCCATCTCGGCTCTACAGTCTCCATCTGTCTGTCTACCTTGTACCAACTCCGCAGGGAACATATAACGTCCGTCTGTAGTCACCGCTCGCTCTGCAAAAAAAACAACCAACAGTCATTTAGCCTACAACAGTCAAGCAAGTCTGAATCAAGTTATTCTCGTTCAGAGTGGTGGAATCCTAAATTATGTCCATTATAAAGCACTCTGGGCTTAAAGAAATAAAAGTTAAATGTGTAGTGTAGGATGCTTTTCAGAACATACCCCCTTCAGCCCTCCTCCCTCTCTTCATCCCTCCCTCCCTCCTCCCTCTCTTCCTCCCTCCCTCCCTCCCTCCTCCCTCTCTTCCTCCCTCCCTCCTTTCATCCCTCCCTCCCTCCTCCCTCCTCCCTCTCTTCCTCCCTCCCTCCCTCTCTTCCTCCCTCTCTTCATCCCTTCAGCCCTCCTCCCTCTCTTCATCCCTCCCTCCCTCCTCCCTCTCTTCATCCCTTCAGCCCTCCTCCCTTTCTTCCTCCCTCCCTCCCTCCTCCCTCTCTTCATCCCTCCCTCCCTCCTCCCTCTCTTCATCCCTTCAGCCCTCCTCCCTCTCTTCATCCCTCCCTCCCTCCTCCCTCTCTTCATCCCTTCAGCCCTCCTCCCTCTCTTCATCCCTCCCTCCCTCCTCCCTCTCTTCATCCCTCCCTCCCTCCTCCCTCTCTTCATCCCTTCAGCCCTCCTCCCTCTCATCATTCTTCCCTTATTCCCTCCCTCACCATGGTTGACTAGGAAGCGTAGTTTCTGGATGACCGCCAGGTTCCCACTCACTCTGTAGATACCGTCTGTCTCCAGACCTGAATCACAACACACAGGTAGGACATGTAACCCTGGCAACAACACACCGATACTACATGTAACCCTGGCAACAACACACCGATACTACATGTAACCCTGGCAATAACACACCGGTACTTCATGTAACTCTGGCAACAACCACAGATGGTTAAAACACTTAAAACCCATAAAATCCTTATCAATTATAAACCAGTTCAATGTGATATAAACGTGCAGTAAACATACTACAGCCAAACTGTACCCCGAGGGGAGTGCCAGAGGCTGTACTCTACCCATTGTTTTATGTCTATGGCTGTACCTCTCCTCTCCACAGCCTCGGTGCAGAGCCTGACGAAACGAGGCACATTGTTCTTCTCTCTCTCACACAGCATCTCTAGACAACAGCCAAACACCTGGTCTGTAAATAACAACAACAACATCAGCATGTTTTAGAAGACTAAATAGGATTTGGTCCAAAGCAACTTACAGTCAACAGTCACAGAACTGATCTGAGGTCATGAGAGACACAGACACATTCATAGATACCACACTACTTCCTCATTATTCAATGAAAACAAAACACCACAGAAATGTCAATGAACTGAATTGATCACCAGTTTCATGGAATATAGCTGCCACTACTCTCAGAGGGTAGTGGCAGCTCAATTGATGGAAAGTGGTGTTGAGGGAAAAACAGAAGACATTATAAAATACATGTACATAAACAACAAGTGTGCGGTTAAAATTGGCAAAAAAACACACATATTTCTTTCTACAAGGCCGAGGGGTGAGACAGGGATGCAGCTTAAGCCCCACCCTCTTCAACATATATATATCAACGAATTGGCGACGGCACTAGAACAGTCTGCAGTGCCCGGCCTCACCCTAATAGAATCTGAAGTCAAATGTCTACTGTTTGCTGATGACCTGGAGCTTCTGTCCCCCAACCAAGGAGGACCTACAGCAGCACCTAGATCTTCTGCACAGATTCTGTCAGACCTGGGCCCTGACAGTAAATCTCAGTAAGACAAAAATAATGGTGTTCCAAAAAAGGTCCAGTTGCCAGGACCACGAATACAAATTCCATCTAGACACCGTTGCCCTGGAGCACACAAACGATACATACCTCGGCCTAAACATCAGCGCCACAGGTAACATCCACAAAGCTGTGAACGATCTGACAGACAAGGCAAGAAGGGCCTTCAATGCCATCAAAAGGAACATAAAATTCCACATATCAATTAGGATCTGGCAAAAAAAATACTTGAATCAGTTATAGAACACATTGCCCTTAATGATTGTGAGGTCTGGGGTTCCGCTCACCAACCAAGAATTCACACAATGGGGCAAACACCAAATTGAGACTCTGCAAAACTACCCTGTGTACAACGTAAAACACCAAATAATGCATGCAGAGCAGAACTAGGCCGACATCCGCTAATGATCAAAATCCAGAAAAGAGACCTTAAATTCTACAACCACCTAAAAGGAAGCGATTCACAAACCTTCCATAACAAAGCCATCACCTTCAGAGAGATGACCCTGGAGAAGAGTCCCCTAAGCAAACTGGTCCTGGGGCTCTGTTCACAAACACAAACAGACTCCACAGAGTCCTCACCTACAGAGAGATGAACCTGGAGAAGAGTCCCCTAAGCAAACTGGTCCTGGGGCTCTGTTCACAAACACAAACAGACTCCACAGAGTCCTCACCTACAGAGAGATGAACCTGGAGAAGAGTCCCCTAAGCATGCTGGTCCTGGGGCTCTGTTCACAAACACAAACAGACCCCCACAGAGTCCTCACCTACAGAGAGATGAACTTGGAGAAGAGTCCCCTAAGCATGCTGGTCCTGGGGCTCTGTTCACAAACACAAACAGACCCCCACAGAGTCCTCACCTACAGAGAGATGAACCTGGAGAAGAGTCCCCTAAGCATGCTGGTCCTGGGGCTCTGTTCACAAACACAAACAGACCCCACAGAGTCCTCACCTACAGAGAGATGAACCTGGAGAAGAGTCCCCTAAGCATGCTGGTCCTGGGGCTCTGTTCACAAACACAAACAGACCCTACAGAGTCCTCACCTACAGAGAGATGAACCTGGAGAAGAGTCCCCTAAGCATGCTGGTCCTGGGGCTCTGTTCACAAACACAAACAGACCCCACAGAGTCCTCACCTACAGAGAGATTAACCTGGAGAAGAGTCCCCTAAGCATGCTGGTCCTGGGGCTCTGTTCACAAACACAAACAGACCCCACAAAGCCCAAGGACAGCAACACAATTAGACCCAACCAAATCATGAAAAAAAGAAAATTACTTGACACATTGGAAAGAATTTACATAAAAACAGCAAACTAGAATGCTATTTGGCCCTAAACAGAGAGTACACGGTGGCAGAATACCTGACCACTGTGACTGACCCAAACTTAAGGAAATCTTTGAGTATGTACAAGCTCAGTGAGCATGGCCTTGCTATTGAGAAAGGCCGCCGCAGGCAGACCTGGCTCTCAAGAGAAGACAGGATGTGCACACTGCCCACAATATGCAGTGGAAACTGAAATTAACTGAAAAAAATGTGTGACCTTGCCACAAGAAAAAGGCAAACAGTGAATAACAAACACCATTGTAAATACAACCTATATTTATGTTTAATTATTTTCCGTTTTGTACTTTAACTATTTGCGCATCGTTACAACACTGTGCATAGACATAATATGACATTTGAAATGTCTTTATTCTTTTGGAACTTGTGTGAATGTAATTTCTTTTGTTATTTCACGTTTGTTTATTATCTATTTCAATTGCTTTGGCAATGTAAACATATGTTTCCCATGCCATTAAAGCCCCTTAAATGGAATTGAAATTTAATTTAGAGAGACAGACAGAGACAGAGAGAGACAGAGACAAAGAGAGAGAGGAGAGAGAGAGAGAGAGAGAGAGAGAGAGAGAGAGAGACAGAGACAGAGACAGAGACAAAGAGAGAGAGAGAGAGAGAGAGAGAGAGAGAGAGAGAGAGAGAGAGAGAGAGAGAGAGAGAGACAGAGAGAGACAGAGACAGAGACAAAGAGAGAGAGAGAGAGAGAGAGAGAGAGAGAGAGAGAGACAAAGAGAGAGAGACAAAGAGAGAGAGAGAGAGAGAGAGAGAGAGAGAGAGAGAGAGAGAGAGAGAGAGACAAAGAGAGAGAGAGAGAGAGAGAGAGAGAGAGAGAGAGAGAGAGAGAGAGAGAGAGAGAGAGAGAGAAAGAGACAAAGAGAGAGAGAGACAAAGAGACAAAGAGAGAGAGAGAGAGAGAGAGAGAGAGAGAGAGAGAGAGAGAGAGAGACACAGAGATCTCACCCTTGATGAGTCCTTTCTCCTGTAGTATCTGTAGTGGAGGTCTCTTGAGGATGAACTTCTTCAGTCTGCTCCGAACACGCTTCCTCTCTGAGTTATCCATGTTGGAAGCAGAACGAGGGACTGCACCGGGAGTGAGGAATAAAGGAGGGAGGGAGGGAAGGAGGGAGAGAAGGAGGGAGTGCACCAGGAACAAGAAGTACAAGAAAACTTTATTGTCAATGTTAGAGAAATGTGAAGATAAATAAACCAATGGGAGGAAGCACATGGGCAGCCACAGCACAGCAACAACATCCTTGGAACAGTGGATGGAGGAGAGACGCACGTGATGATTTATATCCTCCTCGACTGTCCTCTTCGTCTCCACTCTGGTCCAACATCTCCACACTGCCCGCCCTCCTCAGAGAGTACAGCAGGACATTGTCCAGGGGATTCTCCCGATCCTATAGAGGAGAAGACAATATCAACTTGTACCAGACAACTTTGTTAACCATTTGTAAGCGCCCTGATGAAAGCTAGATAAATTGGCGTTTGATCATCAAGAAAGTCTTTTAATTCACTTCCATTGTCCTCCTAGAGTAGCTAAATATAGTGGAGGCTGCTGAGAGGAGGATGGCCCATAATAATGTCTGGAACGGAGCGCATCACGCACGGAAACCATTCCTCTGATTCCACTCCAGTCATTGCCACAAGCCTGTCCTCCCCAGTTAAGGAAACCATTCCTCTGATTCTACTCCAGTCATTGCCACAAGCCTGTCCTCCCCAGTTAAGGTGCCACCAACCTCCTGTGGCTGAATATCTCTTGCAAACGGTTCTAGAGCTCACACACACACACACACACACACACACACACACACACACACACACACACACAGACACACATGCACAAACACACACAACACACACACAGACTCACACACATGCACAAACACACACACACACACACGCACACATACACACACACACACACGCACACGCACACGCACACAACACACACACACTCAGTGTGTGAGACTCACCAGTCTGTTGATGACACTGTGGATGGTGTTGAACCACTCTCTGATCAGTGAGTGTGTCTCTGACTGCAGTAGGAACTCATTCCCTGTCACCGTCCTCAGCTACCACACAAACAGACAAAGTAGTGTGGGTAGGTCCCAAATCACACACCACTTCACCAGGTACTGTACTGATTGGGAGTCCCATAGAGCACAATTGGACCAGGTTTGGCCAGGGTAGGCCGTCATTGAAAATAAGTATTTGTTCTTAACTGACTTGCCTAGTTAAATAAAGGATAAATAAAAATAATAATACAATTCGGGAAATGAATTCAAATAAAAATTCTGGAAATATAAAATGTGCATTGAATTTTAAGGCATGTATTGAATTGAATTGTCTCGAACCCTGGTGAACATAGAGTCCTGTTACAACACATAGCCTACAGTCAGATACTGAGCTTCCTCTCAAGAGGACCTGAGAAAGTTTTTTCACAGCAGTTCCCTCTCTCAGTGAGACTAAAATAGACACATTTGACTTCCCTAAAATACAGGGTGAAAACATTTTATCTAGAAATGTAAATGAAATAATATACAAACAAGAAAATGGTGGTTTGAGGGACATCCCTCCCTCCAGGTGTGTGTCTGACCTTGAAGACGTTCTTTTTGCTGGACAGGTCATTGGCCCACTGCACCACAGCTCCTCTCAGGTCTACGCTGCTCTCCGGACGACTGTTGCCTGGTTTCTGGAGACCAATAAGAAAGCAGTCTTGAGACGTTTAAAAAAGAATATAAAAAAACGTATTTAAACTCCATCTATAATAGTTGTACTCAATGACTATCTTACCCAGCTGGAGGTGGTCTGGGATTTGGGATCCTTGAAGAACACCAGACTGTTCCCGACCAGAACCACCCACGACGGATTCCAGTTCTTCCTGAAACACACATCAGGAAAGCGCACACACACACACACACACACACACACACACACACACACACACACACACACACACACACACACACACACACACACACACACACACACACACACACACACTCACAGGGTGACGTTTACGGTTCCACACCTATACAGGATATACAGGGTGTAGATGATCTCTTCTTCATATCACGGACAGTCTACCTCAGTTTCCTGCCTCCCTCTGCTATCTTGGTCTTGTTCAGTAGACCTGCTTTCTCCAGCTCCTGAGGATGGAAGCGGTAAGGGAGAGTAACTGTTGGTATAGAGGGCTAATTCACTGGCTGCTCTGATGACCCACGTTGGTGCCACACAGTAAGTTAAACATTTACGGCAACAACCTAGGGAATGAGTTGCAAATGTCACTAGAACCGTGGATGGCCAGCGGGACAGGGTATACAGATGGGAGACAGCGGAGACAGAGGGACAGATGGGGACATTTGGGTTGTGAGACTCACTGGTGTGGTGCTGTCATTGCTGTCAGGAGAGCTGGCTGGAGAAGGAGGCTCCACCACCACCACCACACTGGTCCCAGGGTAGGAGCAGTCTCTGCACTGCTGGCCCAGCTACGAACAACACATGTATGTTAGGTCTGGACAAATATCTCGTGGATAGATTCTCGTGGACAGATTCTCGTGGACAGATTCTCGTGGACAGATTCTCGTGGACAGATTCTCGTGGACAGATGAAACGGCGAGAATCTGCCAAGGCCCACATAGAATTATGTGATTCCCAGCAGCAGTAAATCCTGGTTTTTGGTTTTTGTCATTGATTATTTGGACAAATCAGGATTGGACAAAGGCGGTTCTTAAACTGGTGCTGTGATTTTTAAGCCTGTATGGATGATAAACGGTTTGCACTAGTTACAGTTTTTTCAATTGCTAACATGCATTGGTCAAAACTGAAGTCACATTGTCAAAACTCTTCACACAGTCAGTGAAACAGAAGTGTATGTGGACCAAACTGTGAATCATTTTTCATTGTTTTGTTTTCACACAAGAGGCCGGTTTAAGCGTGCAACCAAATCTGCAGCGTTCAACAGTTGCATCAATAGTACGAATTTTCCCGGCAAAACAACAGGGCGAGATGTGCATCCTTCAATGATAATTGAACTACATATTACAGTACAATACAGCATGGTCACATTTTTACATGTACTGACATTTTGAAATATATTGATTGTTTTGTGTTTTTCAGTAGAATCCAAAGGTTGCCTCCCACAGGAGGGAGAGGCAGAATAGTATCAGATGCACAGCCACAAAGTCAAAATTGGCTCCATCGTAAACATTCGTGAAAACAAAAATGTATTTTTTTTGGCCATGATAAACATGTAAAATTAGCGGAAGGGAGTGGTTTGGCCTAGAGTTTCTGTTTGTGAGGGAGGAGACGTCGCTTCATTCCTTTGCACAAAGGTTATCACAATTGTTATCAGCATTCCCCCAACAGATTGTTACTTCCGGCGCCGACAGAGATGGCAGCCTCGCTTCACGTTCTCAGGAAACCATGCAGTATTTTGTTTTTTTATGTATTACTTCTTACATTGTTACCCCCGGAAAATATTAAGTTTTATTACATACAACCGGGAGGAACTATTGGATATAAGAGCAACGTCAACTTACCAACATTACGACCAGGAATACGACTTTCCCAAAGAGGATTCTCCTTTCGTTAACCCAAACACAACAACAGACTGGATAGCACGTGGCTACTCAAAACAACGGCGGCGCCGGAGAAGAGGGAAACGCGCCGGTCTTTTGGTCAAGCTACGTCGACGGGCACATCGTGCACCTCTCCCGAGTATTTTAATCGCCAATGTACAGTCTCTTGACAACAAAGTAGACGAAATCCGATCGAGGGTTGCCTTTCAGAGAGACATTCGAGACTGCAACGTTCTTTGCTTCACGGAAACATGGCTCACTCAGGACACGTTATCAGAGTCGGTACAGCCACCTGGTTTCTCCACGCATCGCGCCGACAGAAACAAACATCTCTCTGGTAAGAAGAAGGGCGGGGTGTGTGTCTTATGATTAACGAGACGTGGTGTGATCATAACAACATACAGGAACTCAAGTCCTTTTGTTCACCTGACATAGAATTCCTTACAATCAAATGCAGACCGCATTATCTACCAAGAGAATTCTCTTCGATTATAATCACAGCCGTGTACATCCCCCCTCAAGCTGATACATCGACGGCACTGAAAGAAATTCATCGGACTCTATGTAAACTGGAAACCACATATCCTGAGGCTGCATTTATTGTGGCTGGGGATTTTAATAAGGCTAATTTAAGAACAAGGCTCCCGAAATTTTACCAGCATATCGAATGTGCCACCCGGGCTGGTAAAATCCTGGACCACTGTTATTCCAACTTCCGTGATGCATACAAGGCTATTCTCCGCCCTCCTTTCGGCAAGTCTGACCATGACTCCATTTTGTTGCTCCCAGCCTACAAACAGAAACTAAAACAGGAAACGCCCGTTCTCAGGTCTGTTCAACGCTGGTCCGACCAATCTGATTCCATGCTGCAAGATTGCTTCGAGCACGTGGACTGGGATATGTTCCGGATAGCATCTGACAACAACATTGATGTATACGCTGATTCGGTGAGCGAGTTTATTAGCAAATGCATTGGTGATGTTGTACCCATAGCAAATATCAAAACCTTCCCCAACCAGAAACCATGGATTGATGGCAGCATTCGCGCAAAACTGAAAGCGAACCACTGCTTTTAACCAGGTAAAGGCTACCGGAAACATGACTGAATACAAACAGTGCAGCTACTCCCTCCGCAAGGCAATCAAACAAGCTAGCGTCAATATAGAGACAAAGTAGAGTCACAATTCAATGGCTCAGACACAAGAGGAATGTGGCAGGGTCTACAGTCAATCACGGACTACAAAAAGAAAACCAGCCCCGTCGCGGACCATGACGTCCTGCTCCCAGACAAACTAAACAACTTCTTTGCTCGCTTTGAGGACAATACAGTGCCACCGACACGGCCCGCTACCAAAACCTGCGGGCTCACCTTCACCGCAGCCAATGTGAGAAAAACATTTAAATGTGTTAACCCTCGCAAGGCTGCCGGCCCAGATGGCATCCCTGGCCGTGTCCTCAGAGCATGCGCAGACCAGCTGGCTGGTGTGTTTACGGACATATTCAATCAGTCCCTATCCCAGTCTGCTGTTCCCACATGCTTCAAGAGGGCCACCATTGTTCCTGTTCCCAAGAAAGCTAAGGTGACTGAGCTAAATGACTATCGCCCGTAGCACTCACTTCCGTCATCATGAAGTGCTTTGAGAGATTAGTCAAGGATCATATCACCTCCATCCTGCCAGACACCCTGGACCCACTCCAATTTGCTTACCGTCCCAATAGGTCCACAGGCAGCGCTTAATCGCAATCACACTGCATACTGCCCTAACCCATCTGGACAAGAGGAATACTTATGTAAGAATGCTGTTCATCGACTACAGCTCAGCATTTAACACCATAGTTCCCTCCAAGCTCGTCATTAAGCTCGAGACCCTGGGTCTCGACTCCAGCCCTGTGCAACTGGGTCCTGGACTTCCTGACGGGCCGGTCCCAGGTGGTGAGGGTAGGAAACAACATCTCCACCCGCTGATCCTCAACACTGGGGCCCCACAAGGGTGCGTTCTCAGCCCTCTCCTGTACTCCCTGTTTACCCATGACTGCGTGGCCAAGCACGCATCCAACTCAATCATCAAGTTTGCTGACGACACTACAGTGGTAGGCTTGATTACCAACAACGACGAGACGGCCTACAGAGAGGAGGTGAGGGCCCTCGGAGTGTGGTGTCAGGAAAATAACCTCTCACTCAATGTCAACAAAACAAAGGAGATGATCGTGGACTTCAGGAAACAGGAGAGGGAGCACCCCCCTATCCACATCGAGGGGACAGTAGTGGAGAAGGTGGAAAGTTTTAAGTTCCTCGGCGTACACATCACGGACAAACTGAATTGGTCCACCCACACAGACAGCGTGGTAAAGAAGGCGCACAGCGCCTCTTCAACCTCAGGAGGCTGAAGAAATTTGGCTTGTCACCAAAATCACTCACAAACTTTTACAGATGCACAATCGAGAGCATCCTGTCGGGCTGTATCACCGCCTGGTACGGCAACTGCTCCGCCCACAACCGTAAGGCTCTCCAGAGGGTAGTGAGGACTGCACAACGCATCACCGGGTTAAACTACCTGCCCTCCAGGACACCTACACCACCCGATGTCACAGAAAGGCCAAAAAGATCATCAAGGACAACAACCACCCGAGCCACTGCCTGTTCACCCGCTATCATCCAGAAGGCGAGGTCAGTACAGGTGCATCAAAGCTGGGACCGAGAGACTGAAAACAGCTTCTACCTCAAGGCCATCAGACTGTTAAACAGCCATCACTAACATTGAGTGGCTGCTGCCAACATACTGACTTAAATCTCTAGCCACTTTATACATAGGAATTGGATGTAACAAATGTATCACTAGCCACTTTAAACAATTTTGTATATAATGTTTACGATCCGACATACTCATATCAAATGTATACACTGTACTCTAAACCATCTACTGTATCTTGCCTATGCCGTTCGGTCATCGACCCAAATCTCTAGCCACTTTAATAATTATAATTGGATGAAATAATGTATCACTAGCCACTTTAAACAATGCCATTTATATAATGTTTACATATCCTACATTACTCATCTCATATATATGTGTATATACTGTACTCCATACCATCTACTGCATCTTGCCTATGCCGGTCAGCCATCGCTCATCCATATATTTATATGTACATACTCGTATTCATTCCTTTACTCTTGTGTGTATAAGGTAGTTGTTGTGAATTTGTTAGATTACTTGTTAGATACTACTGCATGGTCGGAACTAGAAGCACAAGCATTTCGCTACACTCGCATTAACATCTGCTAACCATGTGTATGTGACAAATAAAATTTGATTTGATTTGATTTGATTTGAGAAGTAAAACAGGAATTTACTAACTTTCACGATAGGATTTTACTTCTGGGTAACCGAGATTAGATCTGGACAACAATAGGTCTGTGCCATTCTGCTAACATGGGTTCCAGTATTTGTGTGTGTGTGTGCGTGCGCGTGTGTGTGTGTGTACCTTGCCGTTCTTGGGCAGTTTTATGGTTCGTGAGTGGCTGAACTGCTCTGTCCCATGATGCAGTAGAGCAGAGTGACGTCGCTGGACAACCCCCTGAGACTCTCCTGTTCTGAAAGCTGTGGTGCTGATGGTGCTGGAGGAAACTGCTCTCTGCATGCTCTACAAGGCAGAAAACACAGAGGAGAGGGGGGGGGCAGGTCAGCTACTCTGTGTATGTCAGTGGAGGCTTCTGAGAGGAGGACGGCTCATAATACATGGATGGAATGGAGTGGATGAAATTGTATCAAACTGTATCAAAACCATATTTTTGACACATTCCATTAGCTCAATTTCAGCCATTATTAGAGGGTATGTAAGTAAGAAATTGCTAATTGCTTCTGATAGCACCATTGGAGAAATCTGTTTATGTAGATATTATTGTTCTGCTGTTGTATTGTTAAACGTTTAGTTCCTTGTTCGGTTGCAAGGACACATTCCATTCATCTCTACATTCTATTCAAATGTCACCTGACCCAGCTCCCGGCCACTGTCAGCATTCTGCCCGCCGTACAGGAAGTCTGAAGAGAGCTGGGACATAGATAAAAGAAGAGGAAGAATACCTTATTTCCTTACAGTCCACAGTCCATTTTGTCTTTTGCTTCACTACAAAGGCAAATTACAACAAACACTGGCTTAGAATGACCAACACATTACGCAACACTAAAAGGCCTTAGTTGACTTTCTTTCCAAACATGTCAGTCAATATTAGTATTTATTAGGATCCACATTAGCTGATCCCCATAGTGAAAAGCACAGATAGCTTTATCACAGCTGAAATCTATAACTTGTTGAAGTGTATATTGTTGGAACAAACTGGGACACATAGACGTACTGTACAGTCAGTCATACTAGTCTGTTATATATAAAATGTGAAGACACTACACTCAGAGAAAAAAAGGGTTCCAAAAGGGTTCTAAGCTGTCCACATAGGAGAACCCTTTGAAGAACCCTTTTTGGTTCCAGCTAGAACCCTTTTGGGTTCCATGTAGAACCCTCTGTGGAAAGGGTTCTACATGGAACCAAAAAGGGTTCTACCTGGAACCAAAAAGGGTTCTTCAAGGGGTTGTTAGCGATTTATGTTGTTCTTTGATAACAGACCCCAAAGCAAATCAGAGTCAGGAAAATAGGTTTATTCGAAGAGGACAAATCACACAGGGAGGTAGATGGTCATTCTCCCCTGTCCTCAGTCATGCTCTCTCAGTGATTCTCTCCTGTGGTTCTCTCCAGTGATTCTCTCCACAGAACATAGGGACAGCATGTAGTTTTATAACCCAGCCCTAGCCTGTGGTTGACCAATTAGAATTCCTTGCAATACAACTAGCCAATGGCCAAATAGCAAGTATCCTATTTCAGAAGACATATTCCTCCCATGTCTCTGAACCATTGATCAATAATTCCCTATTACAGAAAACACACTATTTCCATTGATCGTTAGTACTCTATTGACTTCTCGTCCTTTTGACCTCTCGTCCTCTGTCTCTGCGTTGTGTATTTATCTCCGACATATTCTTACAGGGTTACCAGAAGAGGACAGCCCAAAAAAACATTTTAGGTTCTAGATATCACCTTTTTTTTACAAGAGTGCTGTCTTAAACTTACTCTCTCACACATACACCCACACACACCCACACACACCCACATACACAATAAATAAAACTGAACTTACAGCCACACTGTTCATCAGTAGCCTCTATATCACCCGTATCAGAGTCCAGATCAAAACCAAACAAAACTATAAAACTGATGTTTCCTTGGTAGTCAATTGGAGAGTCAGTCCACGCCACTGTCCACTGTAGTGCACCTTCCTGACACACACACCTTTTCATCTGAGGAACCACAACCCCAAATCAACTTCTGTCTCTCCTTCCCTTTCTCTCTCACAGCATAAACTTCCTCTTTCTATATGGAACCTAACACTAAAACTATCAGCATGTACCATCGCTCTCACTATGCACAACCAGGAAGCCATGTGAAGGAAGCCATGTGAAGTAAGCCATGTGAAGGAAGCCGAGACTGAGAGGCGTCAGCCCAAATGGCACCCTAGGCATTGGTCTAAAGTAGTGCACTATGTAGGGAATAGGGTGCTATAGGGCTCTGGTCAAAAGTAGTGTATTATATAGGGGACGGGGAGCTGATTGGGACGTACCCAGAGATATTATCATCTCAACAGTATAACACCACTCACAGTAACAACAAGGACGACAGTATAACACCACTCACAGTAACAACAAGGACGACAGTATAACACCACTCACAGTAACAACAAGGACAACAGTATATCACCACTCACAGTAACAACAAGGACAACAGTATATCACCACTCACAGTAACAACAAGGACAACAGTATAACACCACTCACAGTAACAACAAGGACGACAGTATAACACCACTCACAGTAACAACAAGGACGACAGTATAACACCACTCACAGTAACAACAAGGACAACAGTATAACACCACTCACAGTAACAACAAGGACAACAGTATAACACCACTCACAGTAACAACAAGGACGACAGTATAACACCACTCACAGTAACAACAAGGACGACAGTATAACACCACTCACAGTAACAACAAGGACAACAGTATAACACCAATATCCAACACTAAGTGGATTTAGCCCTCTGATAAACTAGATAGAATTTTAACTATCCAACACTATCAGATTTCCACAAGGCCTAGCATGTCAGGACTTGTTTCTGGGCAGGGTCAAAGTGTTACCGAGTCTTGGTGTCCATACAGCTCTGGTTTAGTGTCTGGGCAGCTTTCCCTGTCTATGCTAAATCAACACGCATCAACTTCTTCCTGTTACCAAGATAAACTAAACACCAAGCCATTTCAAAGGATGAACATACAAATGGTAGCGCTATATAATAACACTATGTAATAAAGCATTTATAACGGATTAGTAAATAGTTTATTCATCGTTACTCCCACAAATGTAAATGTTAGTAACCTAGTTAATCACACATTTATAAACAACTTTTAGTATTTAATAATGATTCATAGGATCATTCATAAGATGTTTAATATATGTCCTTCTAAACCCTTTAATCGTTAAATATTTTTGCATCTAAAGTGTGGGCCATTTATACTTCATAAATACTTTATAATTGTTTTGACTGACCAGTGTAATTTCTCAAATAAATATGGAGCACTGGAAGCATTTAAAAGTTATACCATGAACATTTTTACCTGCAAATCATACATGTAACATACCTCAATCACAAATCAGTAATAATAAAGGACTAAAAAAACTATAGACAAAACATTTCCGGTCCAGCCAGCTGTTGTGTGTAGGCTACATCTCACCTGTTTTATTCGTTTATGGTCACGAGGTTGCGACACAATCACATTACAACACTTCATTAAATCTTTGTAACTGTTTTTTTAAGGCAGATACTGTGGGGGGCTGTAGGTGGACACGTTTGTCTGTGACTTGTAGATTTTAACCTACCAATAACCTATTCATTTATGGTTTAGTAAGTCCACAATTTCCTTGTGTAGTGCAGACTATTTTGTTTTGCTGGTGTAAAGATCGCGGGTCTCCCTCAACTCAGATAAAAAAAAGAATCTCGCTATTTGCACTTCTTTACTTGAAGTTTACCAAAGTAACCCTCTTTCTGGGTAGCCTGAGTTCTTTCTACAGCTTTCTCGTCCAAGCTGTTCCTCTTCGGTCTCCGCCTGGCTGTCAGAGGCAGCTCAACAATCCCCAAACTTGTGTTGGTTAAAGCCGGTGTCTGATGATTTAAAAATGTTTTGTAATTATATGAATCTTATCCAGTAGATTAACTCACCCACTCGCCCAAATTTCAAATGTCCAGAGAAATCTACCCTGATTGATTTGATATTGACAAATGTTCCACATAAATATTCTGCGGTTGGTGCTTGTTGTAATGATTTAAGTGTTGCTGCTGTTGCTGCTGTTAGAAACACTAAGGTTCCAAAGACAAACCCTCGCTTTATTAGTAAGAGAAATTTGAAGAGTTTTAATGAGCAGGCTTTCTTTCATGATTAGTTTTATTTTGACTGGAGCAAGGTTGAGCTTATTCCTGATGTGGAAACTGCCTGGAAATTCTTTCATGATGGATTTTTCCTAATAGTAAACAAACATGCCCCATTCCGCAGGTTCAGGGTTATAGGGCGGGATAATCCAGGGTTTTCTTCTGAACTGTCTTGTATTATTCACCAACGTAATCTAGCCTGGGATAAAGCAAGGAAATCATGTTCTGATGCTGGTTGGCTTCTTTTTAGGCAGTTACGAAACAAATGTTATTTTCTTCTCAGGAAAGCCAAGTCTGAATATTTTATGTCTGTTACCACTGATTACCTGAATGACCCTAGAAAGTTTTGGAAGGCTATTAAGTTTATGTCTGGAAACAGTAATGTTAATGAATTCCCGTCGTGTATTGAAGGACTTTGTTACTGTATATGACAAAACTGAAATGCTGAATTGTTTCAATGAGCACTTTGTATCATCTGGTAGGCTGCTTGATTCAGTGTCCTCTGACATTGTACAACCCTGTGTGGTTGAACCAGTGAGAGCTGGTCAAACTTTTAGCTTTTTGCCATTCTCAGTGCTGGAGGTACATAACGCCCTGAAATCCTTCGATCAGAGAAAGCCTGCAGGTCCTGATCTTCTTGATCCCTGCTTTTTAAATCTGGCAGCTGATTTCATAGCTGAACCACTTACATATCTGTTCAATCTAAACCTGAAATGTGATGAAATTCCAAAGATCTGGAAATCAGCATTTGTCCTACCACTTTTAAAAAGGGGATATCCAACTCTTTTAAATAATTATAGGCCAATCTCAAAGCTGTCACCCCTGGTGAAAATACTTGAAACCCTTGTGAGTGAACAGCTGAAAGAGTTTCTATATACTAACTCTATTTTATCAATGCACCAATCGGGCTTCAGGGAGAAGCATAGCACAATTACAGCAGCCATGAATGTTTTAAATGATATACTGATCCCTTGACAAAAAACAGCGATGTGTCTCACGTTTTATTGATCTCTCTAAGGCTTTTGATACAGCTGATCATGCTATACTGAGGCTGAGATTGTCGAGTGTAGGTCTTTCGGAGCATGCAGTTGCATGGTTTGCTAACTATCTGTCTGATAGAACTCAGTGCACTCAATTTGATGGGCTCATGTCTGTTAAATTGTCTGTCTGTAATGGTGTGCCCCAGGGCTCTGTACTTGGTCCCCTCTTATTCACTATTTCTATAAAGAATTTAGACAGAAAAGCGCAAAATGCACAACTTCACTTTTATGCTGATGATACTGTTATTTATTGTTGTGCCTCGACTCTCACAAAAGCTTTCCAGAACTTGCAAACAGATTTTTATACTGTTCAACATGCCTTGTGTCAACTGAAGCTTATCCTCAAATCTGACAACTAAACTAATGATGTTTTCTAAAGCAAGAAATAGATCTCTGAACCTTTCACCTATTACTACCTGTCAGGGCAATGAGATTGAGACTGGAACCTCATAGAAATATCTTGGAATTTTTATTGATGACGACCTGTCTGTAATTGTGTAATGACTTGGTGCTGCCTATCTTGGCCAGGACGCTATTGAAAAAGAGATTTCAAATCTCAATAAGCCCATCCTGGTTAAATAAAGGTTAAATAAATAAATTAACATAGGACCCTGTGATCTGTACATCTGTAAATTAACATAGGACCCTGTGTTCTCTATATCCTTGTTACAGTGGCTTGCAAAAGTATTCACCCCCCTTGGCATTTTTCCTATTTTGTTGGTTTGTATCATTTCATTTACACAACATGCCTACCACAACATGCCTACCACAACATGCCTACCACAACATGCCAACCACTTTGAAGATGCAACATATTTTGGGGGGTGAAACAAACAAGAAATAAGACAAAAAAAACTGAATAGTTATGCACGCTGAAGTTTTCACCCCCAAAGTCAATACTTTGTAGAGCCACCTTTTGCAGCAATTACAGCTGCAAGTCTCTTGGGGTTGGTCTCTATAAGCTTGGCACATATAGCCACTGGGATTTTTGCCCATTCTTCAAGGCAAAACTGCTCCAGCTCCTTCAAGTTGGATGGGTTCCACTGGTGTACAGCAATTTTTAAGTCATACCCTAGATTCTCAATTGGATTGAGGTCTGGGCTTTGACTAGGCCATTCCAAAACATTTAAATGTTTCCCTTTAAACCACTTGAGTGTGGCTTTAGCAGTATGCTTAGGGTCATTGTCCTGCTGGAAGGTGAACCTCCGTCCCAGACTCAAATCTCTGGAAGACTGAAACAGGTTTCCCTCAAGAATTTCCCTGTATTTACCTTAAATTCTGACCAGTTTGCCAGTCCCTGTCGATTAAAAACATTCCCACAGCATGATGCTTTCACCACCATGATGTTCTCGGGGTGATGAGAGGTGTTGGGTTTGCGCCAGACATAGCATTTTCCTTGATGGCCAAAAAGCTACATTTTAGTCTCATCTGAGTACCTTCTTCCATATGTTTGGGGAGTCTCCCACATGCCTTTTGGAGAACACCAAACGTGTTTGCTTATTTTTTTCTTTAAGAAATTGCTTTTTTTCTGGCCACTCTTCCGTAAAGCCAATCTCTGTGGAGTGTACGGCTTAAAGTGGTCCTATGGACAGATACTCTAATCACCGCTGTGGAGCTTGCTGCTCCTTCAGGGTTATCTTTAGTCTCTTTGTTGCCTCTCTGATAATGCCCTCCTTGCCTGGTCCGTGAGTTTTGGTGGGCGGCCCTCTCTTGGCAGGTTTGTTGTGGTGCCATAATAAGGGATTTAATGGTGCTCCATGGGATGTTCAAAGTTTCTGATATTTTTTTATAACCCAACCCTGATCTGTACTTCTCCACAACTTTGTCCGTGACCTGTTTGGACAGCTCCTTAGTCTTCATGGTGCCGCTTGCTTGGTTGTGTTGCAGACTCTGGGGCCTTTCAGAACAGGTGTATATATACTGAGATCATGTGATAGATCATGTGACACTTAGATTGCACACAGGTGGACTTTATTTAACTAATTATGTGACTTCTGAAGGTAATTGGTTGCACCGTATCTTATTTAGGGGCTTCATAGTAAAGAATACATATGCACACACCACTTTTCTGTTTATAATTTTTTTAAACAAGTTATTCTTTCAATTTCACTTCACCAATTTGTACTATTTTGTGTATGTCCATTACATGAAATCCAAATAAAAATCAATTTAAATTACAGGTTGTAATGCAACAAAATAGGAAAAACGCCAAGGGGGATGAATACTTTTCTGTTACCTGTTCGCGGGCTCTGCGGGGGGGTTTCCAGGACCTCTCCTTGGTAACGGTGTTGACATAGAAACATCGCCCCGTGGAGGCGTCTGAGTATTGCTCCCATAGGTCCAGCACCTGCAGGGGTACAACGGAAATATGTATTGGATTTTTTTTTTGTGTCATTTTGTGTCTTTATTGTGTCTTCCTCAATAGCTTTATGTATGAACGTCCTCTTTGCTACGTGAGTGTTTTTTTATTGTTTGAATTGACTCATCAAACTAAAAATTTATTAGTTATTTTAAGTAAAAAAAAACATGACATTTCCATCATCAACGGCCTTCATCAGAATCAAACTGATCAAACAGAAACAAACAAAATGACCTGCAAGGGTTGCTGGCCGGGGGCGGGGCTGGGGGGCTCCACTTGGCTACGCCTCTTCACCTGGTGGATGGCGGAGTATAGAGTAGACTCCAGGAGAGACTGCTGGGAAATGTAGGACTGGGGAGACACCTGGTGGGGAGAGAGAAGAGGTTATACTGTATAAGGTCAATAACATGTTACATGAGGTTGGACACAGTTTGATGGGGAAATGTTAGGTTAGGTGTGTGTGTGTGTGTGTGTGTGTGTGTGTGTGTGTGTGTGTGTGTGTGTGTGTGTGTATTATACCGTATACTATAGTCTACAAGTCGCACGTGCCACTCAGCCCCAGCTGTCATTAGTAGAACGACTATAGTTACATAACATGGGAATAAAGCTGCATCGTATAGCCTCATCACTACAGCTTTCATGGAAAGATGATTTTCCATCACAGCTTTACTTTTCAATCTATTTCAGTGCAACAGATGGCCTCCTATAGCCTACATTATCTTACATACCAGTCAGTTCACTAGAGGGAGTCACTGGTGCATGTAAATTAAAGTTTTCTACAAGCCCAGTCCTTAGGCCTCTCTGACTACATGTTGAGGTGGACAGGTATATATCTTTGTCTCGTTTTCTGTTAATTCTCTCCCTCTTTCTGTCGTTTTCTTTCTCTTTTCGGTTTCTCTCTCTTTCACTGTGTGTTTCTGCGTATCTCTCTCTCTCTCTCTGTTTTCTGTTGAAGCCACATCCTCTTCTGTTTGTGGTTCTTCTTGACTGCCCACTGACAAACACGCACACGCACACACACAAACACACAGAGAGAGAGAGAGAGAGAGAGAGAGAGAGAGAGAGAGAGAGAGAGAGAGAGAGAGAGAGAGAGAGAGCAGCACTGGGGCATATAATACATTACACTCACCTGAGACCAAACTTGTTTGGTAATAAATACATATTTATTTAATTTCAAATGTTTTATTTAACCTTTATTTAACTAGGCAAGTCAGTAAAGAACACATTCTTATTTACAATGACGGCCAAACCCGGACGATACTGGGCCAATTGTGCGCCGCCCTACGGGACTCCCAATCATGGCCTAATGTGACGCAGCCTGGATTCGAACCAGGTACTGTAGTGACACCTCTTGCACTGAGATGCAGTGCCTTAGACCACTCAAACTAATTTGGTAATAGTTTGGTAATAAATAAACTAGTTTGGTAATAAATAAACTACTGTGGTAATGAATTAACTAGTTTGGTAATAAGTAAATAAACCAGTTTGGTAATAAATAAATAAACTAGTTTGGTAATAAATAAATAAACCAGTTTGGTAATAAATAAATAAACTAGTTTGGTAATAAATAAACCAGTTTGGTAATAAATAAACTCGTTTGATAATAAATAAATAAACTAGTTTGGTAATAAATAAATAAACTAGTTTGGTAATAAATAAACTAGTTTGGTAATAAATAAACTAGTTTGATAATAAATAAATAAACTAGTTTGGTAATAAATAAACTAGTTTGGTAATAAATAAACTAGTTTGATAATAAATAAACTAGTTTGGAAAATAAATAAATAAACTAATTTGGTAATAAATAAATAAACTAGTTTAGTAATATATAAATAATTAAACTAGTTTGGTAAGAAATAAATAAACATTTTATAAAATCACTTAATACTGCATCTCTATAAATACTACAAGTACCTACCTGTAAGTACATTACTACCTCAATGACCTCGTACCCATGCACATCGACTCAGTACAGGTACTGCCTGTATATAGACGGTATTCTCCTTATTGTTTTTCAATATTCACTGTGTATTTGTTCCTAGTGTCAGTATTACTTTGCGTTGTTGAAAAGGACCCGTGAGTCAGCATTTCTCTGTTAGTCTACACCTGTTGTTTACGAAGCATGTGTACGAATACAATTGTATTTTGAACTACCATGGGACGCTGGATTCAAGTTCAAAACAATGTAATTGTTCACTCAACTGTGTTTAAATGCATGTTTGTGCAACAATCATTTTATTTTTATTTGTGCAACAATCCCTTTTTCCTCCCAGATTGGTAGTTACAGTCTTGTCTCATGGCTGCGACTCCTGTACGGACTCGGGAGAGGCAAAGGTCAAGAGCCATGCGTCCTTCCACACACAACCCCGCCAAGCCGCACTGCTTCTTGACACACTGCTCGCTTAACTCGGAAGCCAGCCGCACCAATGTGTCGGGGGAAACACCGTATGGCTGGCGACCGAAGTCAGCGTGCATGCGCCCGGGCCCGCCACAAGGTGTTGCAAGGACATCCTGACCGGCCAAACCCTCCCCTAACCCGGACAACACGCTGGGACAATTGTGCTCCACCTCATGGGTCTCCCGGTCGCGACCAGCTGCGACACAGCCTGGGATCGAACCAGGGTCTGTAGTGATGCCTCCAGCCCTGCGATGCAGTACCTTAGCCCACTGAGCCACTCGAGAGGCCCCGCAACAATCCTTTCTGTGTGTGTGCGCGCGTGTGTGTGTATGTGCGCGTGTGTGTGTTTCCTGTATCTTAACCGAACGTGACCTGTGAGGAGAGTGTGTTGTTGTTTTTTTATTACGTGTTTTTGTTACACTGCTGTTTTACCTTCAACACAGAACGCCTAAAGCTGATTCTAACCCCTCTCTCTATAGGCCTGACCTTATTAAACCACTGTATAATGTGGGTGGGTGGGTGTGCATGCATGTACTCATGTGTGTGTGTGTGGGTGGGTGTGCATGCATGCGTACATTTGTGCATTCTGGGAGATGACAGGACATTTATCTGGGCCATTCTGGGAGATGACAGGACATTTTTCTGGGCCGTTCTGGGAGATGACAGGACATTTATCTGGGCCATTCTGGGAGATGACAGGACATTTATCTGGGCCATTCTGGGAGATGACAGGACATTTATCTGGGCCGTTCTGGGAGATGACAGGACATTTATCTGGGCCGTTCTGGGAGATGACAAGACATTTATCTGGGCCGTTCTGGGAGATGACAGGACATTTATCTGGGCCATTCTGGGAGATGACAGGACATTTATCTCGGCCATTCTGGCAGATGACAGGACATTTATCTGGGCCATTCTGGCAGATGACAGGACATTTATCTGGGCCATTCTGGAAGATGACAGGAATGTTTATTGTGGCTTATATTAAGACAGCATTAACATTCTAATGTGAGGAATGTTCTATGAGCTGGGCTTCGTCCCAAATGGCACCCTATTCCTTATTTAGTGCACTACTTTTGACTAAGGTCCATAGGGCTCATAGGGCTTGGGTCAAAGGGAATAGGGTGCCATTTGGGATGAAGCCCAATGTCTTTGAGGTGGTGTTGTGGCCAACGCTCCTCGAACCACACACACACACACTCTGCGTCTGGCCAGCTGTGTGTGTGTGTGCGTGTGTGTGCATGTGTGTGTGCGTGTGTGCATGTATGCGTATGTGTGTGTGTTTGTGTGCGTGTGTGGAAAATAGGAGCTTGTGACGTGAATGTTGCTTTAATCCTGCTTATTGAGTTTAGAGACATGAGGTGAGAAAGACCTTCAGAGAGAGAGAGAGAGAGAGAGAGAGAGAGAGAGAGAGAGAGAGAGATGGAGGGAGGGAGGTAGAAAGGCCCTCAGAGAGAGAGATGGAGGGAGAGAGATGGAGGGAGTAGAGAGGGAGGGAGCTCTCAGACAGAGACACGAGGGAGAAAGGCCCTCAGAGAGCGAGAGAGAGAGATGGAGGGAGAGAGAGAGGGGGAGAGCTCTTGGACAGAGACGAGAGAGAGCGCAAGAGAGAGAGAGCGAGAGAGAGGGAGAGAGAGGTATATTAAGCGAGAGAGTAAAACAAAAAAATATTTCCAGAAATATTTTTACCAGCTCTGTGTATTTTTTCTAATTGAAAAAAGTAAGGAAGTGCCTGCGCTCCGGCAACCCTACATCCCTGGTCTTGTTCCAAACGATCTTAATTAGAGTAGCATAGCTCTCGCCCCTGTCCTGTCCTGTGGATGTCTGTGTGTGTGTGTATGTGTCTCTGTGTGTGTGTGTCCTGTGTGTGTGTGTCCTGTCCTGTGTGTGTGTGTCCTGTCCTGTGGATGTCTGTGTGTGTGTGTATGTGTCTCTGTGTGTGTGTGTCCTGTGCTGTGTGTGTATCTCTCTCTCTCTCTCTGTGTGTGTCCTGTGTGTGTGTGTGTCCTGTCCGATGTATGTCTCTGTGTGTGTGTGTGTTTGTGTGTCTCTCTCTCTCTCTCTGTGTGTCCTGTCCTGTGTGTGTGTGTCCTGTCCTGTGTATGTCTCTGTGTGTGTGTGTTTGTGTGTCTCTCTCTCTCTCTGTGTGTGTCTCTCTCTCTCTCTCTCTCTCTCTCTCTCTCTCTCTCTCTCTCTCTCTCTCTCTCTCTCTCTCTCTCTCTCTCTGTGTGTCCTATGTGTGTGTGTGTCCTGTGTGTGTGTCCTGTGTGTGTATGTGTGTTGGCACTCTTGGCCCACTCTTACCTGCAGACGGCTGTTTCTGCGGGTGGCCTCGGCCATGTCCCATTGGCTAAGGGACTTGGCAACACCCCCGATGGGTGTGCTCCGTCCACTCAGTCCTATCCCGACCCCCATCTCCCCCACCTCGATCTCCTCGTAAGGGTTCTGGGGCAGGTTGCTGAAGCTCTTAGCTGGAGGACCACAATCGATTATTGCTTAATTGTACTGTTGTCTCCGGCTGCAGCAGCCGTCTGTGTACTAAGTAGCGGCTATTTTGAAGAAGCGTCTTGTTGCAGTGACTGTAACATGCGGTTGCTATTCTCTACTAAATGTATTTTAACGCACTGACTGTAAGCCGCTCTGGGTAAGAACGTCTGCTAAATGACAAAAATGATAATAATAAATAATGTATACAATACATCTAATCAAGTCTTACTGCGGGGGATGGGGCCTGAGAGGCCAATGGAGGTCTGGGGGCCCCCAGGGACCAGCAGATGTCCCGAGGAGGAGCTAGCGGTGTAGGAGGGGAGGGCAGGGAGGGGCATGGTGGGGAAGCGACCCCCTCCTCCTCCCAGACTTGGGGTAGGGCTGTGGCTGTTGACTCCCCTGAAGGCACTGTGAGAGTTGAGGTCCTCCATTGATCGACAGAAGGTTTTGAGCACTGTGGAGGAGGAAGAGATGAGGAGGAGAGTGAGTAAAGATCTCTTTGTGTTTTTACACAAAGAGATTTTTGTATTAGCAAAGGGACCATGGAGATCAATTGACCATGGGTCACACACGCATGGGATAACCCACCCCCTCACACTAACGTACCTGAGTACTGGCTGTTAGAGCAGAGAGAGAGAGATGACTGTAGCTGCAGTCTCATGTTGGCATGGTTACACATGTTGTTGTTGGCATTTTGTTGTTGTGGTACTGATGACAGAGGAGTGATGGGTACCTCCACTACGTACGTAGCCGGAACATACAGGGGCTTGGCTTTACAGGCTGCCCCGATCCTCCGCACCTGGTAATAACACAAATTATACACCTGGTAATAACACAAATTATACACCTGGTAATAACAAGAATGATACACCTGGTAATAACAAGAATGATACACCTGGTAATAATAAGAATGATACACCTGGTAATAACAAGAATGATACACCTGGTAATAACAAGAATGATACACCTGGTAATAACAAGAATGATACACCTGGTAATAACAAGAATGATACACCTGGTAATAACAAGAATTATACACCTGGTAATAACAAGAATGATACACCTGGTAATAATAAGAATTATACACCTGGTAATAATAAGAATTATACACCAGTATATTATACACCTGGTAATAATAAGAATTATACACCAGTATATTATACACCTGGTAATAATAAGAATGATACACCTGGTAATAATAAGAATTATACACCAGTATATTATACACCTGGTAATAATAAGAATTATACACCAGTATATTATACACCTGGTAATAACAAGAATGATACACCTGGTAATAACAAGAATGATACACCTGGTAATAACAAGAATGATACACCTGGTAATAACAAGAATGATACACCTGGTAATAACAAGAATGATACACCTGGTAATAACAAGAATGATACACCTGGTAATAACAAGAATTATACACCTGGTAATAACAAGAATGATACACCTGGTAATAATAAGAATTATACACCTGGTAATAATAAGAATTATACACCAGTATATTATACACCTGGTAATAATAAGAATTATACACCAGTATATTATACACCTGGTAATAACAAGAATGATACACCTGGTAATAACAAGAATGATACACCTGGTAATAACAAGAATTATACACCTGGTAATAACAAGAATGATACACCTGGTAATAATAAGAATTATACACCTGGTAATAATAAGAATTATACACCAGTATATTATACACCTGGTAATAATAAGAATTATACACCAGTATATTATACACCTGGTAATAACAAGAATGATACACCTGGTAATAATAAGAATGATACACCTGGTAATAATAAGAATTATACACCTGGTAATAATAAGAATTATACACCAGTATATTATACACCTGGTAATAATAAGAATTATACACCAGTATATTATACACCTGGTAATAACAAGAATGATACACCTGGTAATAACAAGAATGATACACCTGGTAATAACAAGAATTATACACCTGGTAATAACAAGAATGATACACCTGGTAATAATAAGAATTATACACCTGGTAATAATAAGAATTATACACCAGTATATTATACACCTGGTAATAATAAGAATTATACACCAGTATATTATACACCTGGTAATAATAAGAATTATACACCAGTATATTATACACCTGGTAATAACAAGAATGATACACCTGGTAATAATAAGAATTATACACCTGATATTAAGAATAATTTTATATCTGGTAATAAATAATACACGGTTGCTATTCCCTACTAAATGTATTTTAACGCACTGACTGTAAGCCACTCTGGATAAGAACAGGGCTAAGATTGAATCATACCACACCGGCTCCCACGCTCGTCTTATGTGGCAGGGCTTGCAAACTATTACAGACTACAAGGGGAAGCACAGCCGCGAACTGCCCAGTGACACGAGCCTACCAGACGAGCTGAATCACTTCTATGCTCGCTTCGAGGCAAGCAACACTGAGGCATGCATGAGAGCATCAGCTGTTCCGGACAACTGTGTGATCATGCTCTCTGTAGCCGACGTGAGTAAGACCTTTAAACAGGTCAAAATACACAAGGCTGCGGGGCCAGACGGATTACCAGGACGTGTACTCCGGGCATGTGCTGACCAACTGGCAGATGGCTTCACTGACATTTTCAACATGTCCCTGATTGAGTCTGTAATACCAACATGCTTCACGCAGACCACCATAGTCCATGTGCCCAAGAACACAAATGCAACCTGCCTAAATGACTACAGACCCGTAGCACTCACGTCCATAGCCATGAAGTGCTTTGAAAGGCTGGTAATGGCTCACATCAACACCATTATCCCAGAGACCCTAGACCACCCCAGTCATAGACTGTTCTCTCTACTACCGCATGGCAAGCGGTACCAGAGTGCCAAGTCTAGGACAAAATGGCTACTCTCTGTTCATCATATATGCATAGTCACTTTAACCATATCTATATGTACATACTACCTCAATCAGCCCGACTAACCGGTGTCTGTATATATCCTCTCTACTGTATATAGCCTCACTACTGTTATAGCCTCTCTACTGTATATAGCCTCTCTACTGTATATAGCCTCGCTACTGTATATAGCCTCTCTACTGTATATAGCCTCGCTACTGTATATACTGCTGTTTTTATTTCTTTACCTACCTATTGTTCACCTAATACCTTTTTTATTATTTTTTGCACTGTTGGTTAGAGCCTGTAAGTAAGCATTTCACTGTAAGGTCTACACCTGTTGTATTCAGCATTTCACTGTAAGGTCTACACCTGTTGTGTTCAGCATTTCACTGTAAGGTCTACACCTGTTGTGTTCAGCATTTCACTGTAAGGTCTACACCTGTTGTGTTCAGCATTTCACTGTAAGGTCTACACCTGTTGTATTCGGCGCACGTGACAAATAAACTTTGATTTGATTTGACCCACTCCAATTTGCATACCGCCCAAAAAGATCCACAGATGATGCAATCTCTATTGTGTGAGAATGCTATTCATTGACTACAGCTCAGCGTTCAACACCATTGTACCTTCAAAGTTCATCACTAAGCTAAGGACCCTGGGACTCAACACCTCCCTCTGCACCTGGATCCTGGACTTCCTGACGGGCCGCCCCCAGGTGGTGAGGGTAGGTAGCAACACATCTGCCACGCTGATCCTCAACACTGGAGACCCCCAGGGGTGCGTGCTCAGTCCCCTCCTGTACTCCCTGTTCACCAACGACTGCATGGCCAGGCACGACTCCAACACCATCATTAAGTTTGCAGACGACACAACAGTGGTAGGCCTGATCACCGACAACGACGAGACAGCCTATAGGGAGGAGTTCAGAGACCTGGCCGGGTGGTGCCAAAATAACAACATATCGGCAATTGCTTGGCCTCCGATCGCAAGGCACTACAGAGGGTACTGCGTACGGCCCAGTACATCACTGGGGCTAAGCTGCCTGCCATCCAGGACCTCTAAACCAGGCGGTGTCAGAGAAAGGCCCTAATAATTGTCAAAGCCCCAAGCCACCCTGGTCATAGACTGCTCTCTCTACTACCGCATGGCAAGCGGTACCGGAGTGCCAAGTCTAGGACAAAAAGGGTTCTCAACAGTTTTTACCCCCAAGCCATAAGACTCCTGAACAGGTAATCAAATGGCCACCCGGACTATTTGCATTGTGCCCCCCCAACCCCTCTTTTACACTACTGCTACTCTCTGTTTATCATATATGCATAGTCACTTTAACTATACATTCATGTACATACTACCTCAATTGGCCCGACCAACGAGTGCTCCCGCACATTGGCTAACCAGGCTATCTATCTGCATTGTGTCCCGCCACCCACTACCCGCCAACCCCTCTTTAACGCTACTGCTACTCTCTGTTCATCATATATGCATAGTCACTTTAACTAGAACTACATGTACATACTACCTCAATCAGCCCGACTAACCGGTGTCTGTATATATCCTCTCTACTGTATATAGCCTCTCTACTGTATATAGCCTCTCTACTGTATATAGCCTCTCTACTGTATATAGCCTCTACTGTATATAGCCTCTCTACTGTATATAGCCTCTCTACTGTATATAGCCTCGCTACTGTATATAGCCTCGCTACTGTATATAGCCTCACTACTGTATATAGCCTCACTACTGTTATAGCCTCACTACTGTATAAAGCCTCGCTACTGTATATAGCCTCTCTACTGTACATAGTCTCTCTACTGTATATAGCCTCTCTACTGTATATAGCCCCTCTACTGTATATAGCCTCACTACTGTTATAGCCTCACTACTGTATAAAGCCTCGCTACTGTATATAGCCTCACTACTGTATATAGCCTATCTACTGTATATAGCCTCTCTACTGTATATAGCCTCTCTACTGTATATAGCCTCGCTACTGTATATATCCTCTCTACTGTATATAGTCTCTCTACTGTATATAGCCTCTCTACTGTATATAGCCTCGCTACTGTATATAGTCTCACTACTGTATATAGCCTCTCTACTGTATATAGCCTCACTACTGTATATAGCCTCGCTACTGTATATAGTCTCACTACTGTATATAGCCTCGCTACTGTATATAGCCTCTCTACTGTATATAGCCTCTCTACTGTATATAGCCTCACTACTGTATATAGCCTCTCTACTGTATATATCCTCTCTACTGTATATAGCCTCTCTACTGTATATATCCTCTCTACTGTATATAGCCTCTCTACTGTATATAGCCTCTCTACTGTATATAGCCTCTCTACTGTATATAGCCTCACTACTGTATATAGCCTCTCTACTGTATATAGCCTCTCTACTGTATATAGCCTCTCTACTGTATATAGCCCCTCTACTGTATATAGCCTCTCTACTGTATATAGCCTCTCTACTGTATGTAGCCTCTCTACTGTATATAGCCTCTCTACTGTATATAGCCCCTCTACTGTATATAGCCCCTCTACTGTATGTAGCCTCTCTACTGTATATAGCCTCTCTACTGTATATAGTCTCTCTACTGTATATAGCCTCTCTACTGTATATAGCCTCGCTACTGTATATAGCCTCTCTACTGTATATAGCCTCTCTACTGTATATAGCCTCGCTACTGTTATTTTTCACTGTCTTTTTACTGTGTTTTTATTTCTTTACTTACCTATTGTTCACCTAATAACTTTTTTGCACTGTTGGTTAGAGCCTGTAAGTAAGCATTTCACTGTAAGGTCTACACCGGATGTATTCAGCATTTCACTGTAAGGTCTACACCGGTTGTATTCAGCATTTCACTGTAAGGTCTACACCTGTTGTATTCAGCATTTCACTGTAAGGTCTACACCGGATGTATTCAGCATTTCACTGTAAGGTCTACACCGGATGTATTCAGCATTTCACTGTAAGGTCTACACCTGTTGTATTCAGCATTTCACTGTAAGGTCTACACCTGTTGTATTCAGCATTTCACTGTAAGGTCTACACCGGATGTATTCAGCATTTCACTGTAAGGTCTACACCGGATGTATTCAGCATTTCACTGTAAGGTCTACACCGGTTGTATTCAGCATTTCACTGTAAGGTCTACACCGGTTGTATTCAGCATTTCACTGTAAGGTCTACACCTGTTGTATTCAGCATTTCACTGTAAGGTCTACACCGGATGTATTCAGCATTTCACAGTAAGGTCTACACCGGTTGTATTCAGCATTTCACTGTAAGGTCTACACCTGTTGTATTCAGCATTTCACTGTAAGGTCTACACCGGATGTATTCAGCATTTCACTGTAAGATCTACACCGGATGTATTCAGCATTTCACTGTAAGGTCTACACCTGTTGTATTCAGCATTTCACTGTAAGTTCTACACCGGATGTATTCAGCATTTCACTGTAAGGTCTACACCGGATGTATTCAGCATTTCACTGTAAGGTCTACACCGGATGTATTCAGCATTTCACTGTAAGGTCTACACCTGTTGTATTCAGCATTTCACTGTAAGGTCTACACCTGTTGTATTCAGCATTTCACTGTAAGTTCTACACCTGTTGTATTCAGCATTTCACTGTAAGGTCTACACCTGTTGTATTCAGCGCATGTGACAAATAAACTTTGATTTGATTTGATGATGTACTACCCAATGACTGACATGACAAGAGGAACTGATGATGCACTACCCAATGACTGACATGACAAGAGGAACTGATGATGTATTACCCAATGACAAAACTGCACCTTGTTCATTCTACTATTACAACTTTCAAGAATAAGTTGAATTCAATGATGAGGGCGTCCCAAAGTTAGGGAAACACTGGTATATGTGATTTCCCTCTGACCACATGGATATTTGTTCTTGGTTAAGAGGGTTACCACGTAGGACACACGGTTTCAAATAGTACTGGTTACACTAGGGCTATAGTCTATGCTAACTGAGTCACACAGTCAGGACCTCCTTACCTGCCACCAGTCAGCGTTAGTCTTCCTCAGCAGAATAAACCACTCCCCCTCTCGGATGCAGACCTGTTGTCCGTCTGCCCCGCGGTACTGATAGTCATACTGTGCCTCCAGAACCACTGTGCCACTGGGGACTCCACACACCGTGGGCACGCTCACACTGCTGCTGCTCTCCCTACTGGACACACTGTCCACACTGGTAGTTCTCATCATGGTGGAGGCAGAGGGCATGGCGGGTGAGGCTAGAGTGGAGCCACGGCAGCTTCCTGACAGCATGGTGGATGCTAGCTCTGACTCGGTCGGCTGGCTCTCAGCAGGAGGTGTTTTGGGTGAGAGAACAGGTGACGAGGGTGATGGTGGGGATGGTACGGACAACGGCACAGGGCATCGACAACGACCAGAGTGAGGCCAAAGCCATGCTCTGAAACACAAACAAACAGAACAGAACTGGGTTAGAGTGAAGATTGAATATCTATGGCATCACAGATCCATCCATCTGATCATCTCAGAGCCATGTATTAAGCGTAAAACTCAATATAAAGCCCTGGACTATTGAGCAAACGTCACAGATACACCATTCATTCTCACAAAAAAGTAGTAATTCTTGTATGAAGCAATTGTTGCAATCATCCATTTGTTAAATCACTCATGCATTTAGAGAGGAAAATAAAAACAGTTCAACCGACCAGAAGCCACACACCCTTGCCCTGACCATTCTCCCTTACATAGCCAACCGAACATCCCTCTAAGAGTAGTCTTAGTAACACAGAGGCTGATTGGCAGAGAGGGAATTAAAAGAGAGAGAGAGAGAGAGAGAGAGAGAGAGAGAGAGAGAGAGAAAGAGATGTCATCCCTGTAGATGTGCTGCTCTTACCCTCTGACTCCTGACTGCTGAACCAACATTATCCCTGACTGTGAGAGATACCACCATTATCCCTGACTGTGAGAGAGAACACCATTATCCCTGACTGTGAGAGAGGCCACCATTAGCCCTGACTGTGAGAGAGGCCACCATTAGCCCTGACTGTGAGAGAGGCCACCATTAACTCTGACTGTGAGAGAGGCCACCATTAGCTCTGACTGTGAGAGAGGCCACCATTATCCCTGACTGTGAGAGAGACCACCATTATCCCTGACTGTGAGAGAGGCCACCATTAGCCCTGACTGTGAGAGAGGCCACCATTATCCCTGACTGTGAGAGAGGCCACCATTATCCCTGACTGTGAGAGAGGCCACCATTAACTCTGAGCTCCTCTACTCTTCAGATACACTCACGTGCAGATGCATGCACACACACGCACACACACACACACACACACACACACACACACACACACACACACGCACACACACACACACACGCACACACACGCACACACATGCACACACACTCGCACACACACACTCGCACACACACAGCTCTGTGGTCGTGCCTTCAGACCCGGGCAGGCTGGGTAGCAGAGAGAGGAGAAGGGGGAGGAGGGTGGTGGACTCTCCCTCTCTATCTCGGATAATCCACAGCACAGCAGTGTATTAATAAAGCACACTAATCTGTGACCTGACTCGTGCCTTGGAGAATTACCGTAAAACCCTCCATACTGACCCATGCCTTGGAGAATTACCATAAAACCCTCCATACTGACTCATACCATGGAGAATTACAGTAAAACCCTCCATACTGACTCATGCCATGGAGAATTACCGTAAAACCCTCCATACTGACTCATGCCATGGAGAATTACAGTAAAACCCTCCATACTGACTCATGCCTTGGAAACTTACCGTAAAACCCTCCATATTGATTCAAACCTCCAACCACCAAGCAGGCTAGAAGCTGAAACAGACAGCTCACTGTACCAGGTTAGGGGTTTATTTACAGGACTAATCCTAATATTGTAGATAGAGAACTGAAGCAGGACAAAGGCCACTACACACCTGTGATAGACATCTGTTCTGATAAGACTGACTGACTGTAGACATAGAGCTGCTGAACTGTGAATCTAATTCACATGATCCATATCGAAAGAGATCCATTTCAGAAAGTGTAACGTCCGTTTTTATAGTTTACTTTTATAGTCTACTATTTTTCTCCTAATGTGGCTTCTTCCCACGGACAAGCCCCGCCCCCTGCCACTCAAGCAGCTCAGCTCCTCCTCCTCTCTGTTAGTCACTAGTAGTGTGTGCATGACTGTCAGGTCACGCTGTCAACCCACTGTCAACCCATTGGTCCAAACAAGAACGACATCGCTTTCCAATTTGTTTCTTAATATAATTATATTTCTATTCATTCTATTTTTAGGATTCCAACAGTTTCAGTAGAAAATGGCAATTTGAAAGTTTGTGTGTATGTGTTCTGCTGTAGATTACACCTGAACCAGCCGACAAGAGTCAACACAACAGGTATAGCATGAACGCTGATGGGATTCCCAATTACCTCACATATCCATAGTTCTTCTGCTACCCTGCATGGATCCACGAATGGAACAATTCATTACATGGTACAATTCAGTCTGGATCCACGCTATAGTGCTGCATCTATATATTGACTATGTCTGTCTGTCTGTCTACAGTCAGGTAAAAAAATATATTGGCACCCATAATAATAATCTCTTTCTCTGAGGAATTGTATTAGTGTCAAATAATATAATTTTCCTTTTTTTTTTTGCAAACAATAACTCATTATTTGTATGATTTATTTCATACAGTATTTGTTGCTCATATTTATCAACGGTGCCAATAATTTTGAACCTGACTCTATCTACAGTACCTTCAGAAAGTATTTATCCCCCATGAACTATTCCAAAAATGTTTGTGTTACAGCCTGAATTCAACATTTATTTAAATAAGATTTTTTTGGGGTCACTACACACAATACCCCCCTAAAGGACACATTTGCAAATGTATTGAAAATTACATACAGAAATGTCTAATTTACATACTGTAAGTAGTCACATCCCTGAGTCGCCTTAGACAACGATTACAGCTGAGTCTTTCTGGGTAAGTCTCTAAGAGCTTTCCACACCTGGATTGTACAATATTTGCACATTATTCTTTTCAAAATTCTTCAAGCTCTGTCCCATTGGTTGTTGGTCATTGCTACACAACTATTTTCAGGTCTTGCCATAGATTTTCAAGTAGATTTAAGTAAAGACTGGAACTTGGCCACTCATGAACATTCACTGTCTTCTTGGTATGCAACTCCAGTGTATATAGAGGGAAAGGGAAAGGGGGGATACCTAGTCAGTTGTACAACTGAATGCCTTCAACTGAAATGTGTCGGCATTGTGTTTTAGGTTATTGTTCTGCTGAAAGGGGAATTCTTCTCCCAGCAGACTGAATCAGGTTTTCCTCTAGGATTTAGCCTGTACTTCACTCCATTACGTTTCTTTTTTATCCTGAAAAACTCCCCAGTCCTTAATGATTACAAGCACACCCATAACATGATGCAGCCACCTCTATGCTTGGAAATATGGAGAGTGGTACTCAGTAATGTGTTGTATTGGATTCGCCCCAAACATAACACTTTGTATTCAGGACAAAAAGTGAATTGCTTTTGCCACATTTTTTGCAGTATTACTTTAGTCCCTTGTTGGAAACAGGATGCATGTTCAGGATTTGTTTTTAATCTGTACAGGCTTCTTTCTTTTCACTCTGTCAATTAAGTTAGTATTGTGGAATAACTACAATGTTGTTGATCCAGCCTCAGTTTTCTCCAGTCACAGCCATTAAACTCTGGAACTGTTTTAAAGTCACCATTGGCCTCATGGTGAACTCCATGAGCGGTTTCTTTCCTCTCCGGCAACTGAGGAAGGTCGCCTGTATCTTTGTAGTGACTGGATGTATTGATACACCATCCACAGTGTAATTAATAACTTCACCATGCTCAAATGCATATTCAATGTCTGCTTTTTTACATTTTTACCCATCTACCAATAGGTGCCCTTCTTTGCGAGGCATTGGACAACATCCCTGGTCTTTGTGGTTGAATCTGTGTTTGAAATGCAATGCTCGACTGAGGCACCTTACAGATAATTGTATGTGTGGGGTACAGAGATGAGGTAGTAATTTTGAAAATCGTGTTAAACACTATTATTGCACACAGAGTGAGTCCATGCAACTTACTATGTGACTTGTTAAGCATTTTTTATTCCTGAACTTATTTAGTCTTGCAAAGGAGTTGAATACTTATTGACTCAGGACATTTCAGCTTACATTTCTTAAAATTAATTTATAACAATTTTGAAAACATAATTCCACTTTGACATTATGAGGTATTGTGTGTAGGTCAGAGACAAAAGAAAAACTATATTTAATCCATTTCAAATTCAGACTGTAATACAACAATCTACACTGCATCTATATACACTACATGACCAAAAGTATGTGGACACCTGCTCGTCGAACATCTCATTCCAAAATCATGGGCATTAATATGGAGTTGTTACCCCCTTTGCAGCTATAACAGCCTCCACTATTCTGGGAAGGCTTTCCACTAGATGTTGGAACATTGCTGCAGGGACTTGCTTCCATTCAGCCACAAGAGCATTAGTGAGGTCAGGCGATGATGTTGGGCGATTAGTCGGCGTTCCAATTCCAAAGGTGCTCGATGGGGTTGAGGTCAGGGTCTGTGCAGGCCAGTCAGGTTCTTCCACACCAATCTCGACAAACCATTTCAGTATAGACCTCGCTTTGTTCATGGGGGCATTGTCATGCTGGAACAGGAAAAGGCCTTCCTAAAACTGTTGCCACAAAGTTGGAAGCACAGACATGTCTAGAATGTCATTGTATTCTGTAGTGTTAAGATTTCCCTCCACTGGAACTAAGGGGCCTAGCCCGAACCATGAAAAACAGCCCCAGACCATTATTCCTCCTCCACCAAACTTTACAGTTGGCACTATGCATTCAGGCAGGTAGCGTTCTCCTGGCATCCACCAAACCCAGATTTTTTCCGACGGACTGCCAGATGGTGAAGTATGATTCATCACTCCAGAGAACGCGTTTCCACTGCTCCAGAGTCCAATGGCGGTTTGTGTGCGGCTGCTTGGCCATGGACACTCATTTCATAAAGCTCCCGACGAACAGTTATTGTGCTGATGTTGCTTCCAGAGGCAGTTTGGAGTGTTGCACTCACGTTAGTGAGTGTTGCAACCGAAGGACATGTGATTTTAACACAATACACGCATCAGCACTCGGAGATCCCATTCTGTGAGCTTGTGTGGCCTACCACTGTGGCTGAGCCGTTATTGCTCCTAGACGTTTCCACTTCACAATAACAGCACTTACAGTTGCCTGGGGCAGCTCTAGCAGGGCAGAAATTTGACAAACTAACTTGTTGGAAATGTGGCATCCTATGACAGTGCCACGTTGAAAGTCACTAAACTCTTCAGTAAGGTCGTTCTACTGCCAATGTTTGTCTATGGAGATTGGATGGCTGTGTGCTCTATTTTATACACCTGTCAGCAACAGGTGTGGCTGAAATAGCCAAATCCACTAATTTGAAGGGGTGTCCACACATACACTATACTGTACAAAATTATCTATCTATCTCTTCATACTTTTTGTAAAAAGTCAGATTATTACCATTTTATATAATATTATTCAAATGTAAACGTGTGTATTTGCTACATCTCAGCCGCTACCTCGACACTCGGCCAACTGTTGCCCCCCTTGAAGCGTGAACACAATTGTCTCAGAACTGTCCTAGATGTAGCGTGTGACATAGTAAGAAATCAGCTGTAAAAAACAGTTTCATATGGGCTATGATGGAACCGGATTATTTTTCTAATCAGGTCATAGGGTTTTATAAAAAAAAATCCTGGAAAAACTCCTGGCCCTAGGGAGGATGACAACATTAAAACCATTTACACAGACAAAGAGACAACAACTGCGATTGGACAAAAACTAACAAGACTGAGCTTGCTTTAATCAGGGTTCTAGAAGCTAAATCATACGTTTCCTGACCATTTAACGGAAGTGAAAAATTCGCCTATTCTGGGAATATACATTTTTAGGTTGCAGGGAGGTTCTGAGAACGTTTTGCTATGGTTCCCTGAAAGGTTTCCTAGGAGGTTGTATTCACTTTCTGAGAACGGAAATTCTAGGTTATTAGAAGGTAAATACATAACGTTCTCACAATAAGACTTTTAATAACACTGCTAGCATGGCTTGGGTTAACTGTGAACTTGAAGCACAGATAGGATACATGGATATTAATTTGCTTAGCCATTAATCATGCAAACACATAATTATTATTGTGGCACGGCGTCAGTGAGATTCAAACCTGTGATCTTCTGTTCTCTAGCCATGGAATTAGTCCACAAACACTCCTTTTAGATCAGCTGTGGCCAATTAGTGGACGTGGCCAACACACCTGAACACACTTAACAAGACAGAGGATAGAGAGGGTTTTGTTGATGCTGAGAATGGAATGTTTGTTTTTAAATAACATTCTTAGAACGTTACTAATGTTTTATTGTGGGTTTTATGGAACGTTTTCTTAATGTTCTGGAAACATGGCTTTAAATAGAACCATGAGGAAACCTGCAGAAAACATTACGCTGAGGTACTGAAATTCACAGATAAGAACGTTATTTCTTAACGTTTTCGGGACAATTTAATATTATTACTTTAAAGAGAACTGGAGTGCCAGAGAGTGATCAGAGTGCGCCCTGGGCGTTCGTAAATTGAGCGTTGTCAGATTTTCCGTTTTGTAAATTCAGAGCGTTTCGTTCTCAGGGGCGTTCGGAGCGCACACTGGACGCTCCGGCAGAGGAGTAGGGTTGATCCGAGCGTTCTCACCTCACAGCTGCAGTCAAACTCTCTGACCATTTTACTCGCCCTAGTAGAGCTGGTTAGGCTGCTTTCATGTTATCCAGATCGTTGGTGACTGTAACTGTGCTGTTCGCAACAATTTAATTACGCTTTTCTTCTGCCGACGTTTACTGACACCGACCACATTCAACACGTGTTGAGCGTTTGTAAATGTGTCAGTTATTCTGTGGTTTGGCACACCGAGACGAAGGTTGTATGCAAAATAACCATAGGCTACCATGCTGTCATCAAGCTCTAAGAAACATATGGTTCTCAGAATGTTATGGTTTAGCTGGGTTTGCATCTGTCATTATGTCATTAAAAATACACCCATACAGTATGTCAGCACTATTGTGTTGATTGATTCATTCCAGTCAATCATTTTGGATTAAAAAGGCCTAGGTAGTCTAGCAACACGAAGTGTGAATATAAACGAAATTTGATCACATTCAAATAAATGGGCCTATTTTAGGCTATAAAAACATTATGTTATGTTTCCCCTGGCCCAGATGGGGTCGGAGCACATAGGCTTCTCTAGGCTACCTGCAGCTGTGGCGAGAAAATAACCCTTTAATTTTCACATACATGCTTGTGAATTGTTTCATTATTCAAGAGTGTGATATGTTTCAGAAAAAAAGTTAGTTGAATAGTTTGTGCTTACTGGCTAGGTGTGGCTCAATCTGAGCTGGGGACACAGAATGTGGCATTGCCAGCCACAACGAAATGTAAGGCAAGGATGTCATGTGAATTGAAAAGTATAATTCTCTTTCGCCACCCCGCAGTGGGAATAGGGACTACGTCTAGACTTTTATCAGAGCTCTAGCTGTGGAGTTAGAAACAACAAGATACAGAATAGAACAGAAGCAGACTCACCCTGTTATGACCAGGTTGGCCATTATGAATAGGTTATAGCATAGAGAGAGAGAGAGAGAGAGAGAGAGAGACAGGTTGGCCAATATGAATAGGTTATAGCATGAGAGAGAGAGACAGGTTGGCCAATATGAACATGGAGAGAGAGAGACAGGTTGGCCAATATGAATAGGTTATAGCATGGAGAGAGACAGGTTGGCCAATATGAATAGGTTATAGCATGGAGAGACAGGTTGGCCAATATGAATAGGTTATAGCATGGAGAGAGACAGGTTGGCCAATATGAATAGGTTATAGCATGGAGAGAGAGACAGGTTGGCCAATATGAATAGGTTATAGCATGGAGAGAGAGACAGGTTGGCCAATATGAATAGGTTATAGCATGGAGAGAGAGAGACAGGTTGGCCATTATGAATAGGTTATAGCATGGAGAGAGAGAGACAGGTTGGCCAATATGAATAGGTTATAGCATGGAGAGAGAGAGACAGGTTGGCCAATATGAATAGGTTATAGCATGGAGAGAGAGAGACAGGTTGGCCAATATGAATAGGTTATAGCATGGAGAGAGACAGGTTGGCCAATATGAATAGGTTATAGCATGGAGAGAGAGAGACAGGTTGGCCAATTATGAATAGGTTATAGCATGGAGAGAGAGACAGGTTGGCCAATATGAATAGGTTATAGCATGGAGAGAGAGAGAGACAAGTTGGCCATTATGAATAGGTTATAGCATGGAGAGAGAGAGACAGGTTGGCCAATATGAATAGGTTATAGCATGGAGAGAGAGAGACAGGTTGGCCAATATGAATAGGTTATAGCATGGAGAGAGAGAGACAGGTTGGCCATTATGAATAGGTTATAGTGTAGTTGGCCAAATGTAGTTGGCCAATGGATGCAGGATTTGGTTCTGTGTTCTGAAAATAGAGACTAAGTCCTACACCCAGAGAAACTCACTGAGAACCCCTAGAGAATCCCCAGAGAAACCCCAAGAGAGAGAGAGAGAGAAAGAGAGAGAGGGAAGAGAGATGGAGGAAAGAGAGAGAGAGGGAAGAGAGAGAGATGGAGGAAAGAGGGAGAGAGTACATGACTGTGAGTATATTTAGTGCATGACTGTGTGTATACTTAGTGCATGACTGTGTGTATACTTAGTGCATGACTGTGTGTATACTTAGTGCAGGCATACACGTGAGACGTACTCACCATGTCTGTGGTCAGTCTTGACGTCAGTTGGTCAACTCCAATGAGTCATACAAAATAATAAGAGGAGGTTCTATAATGCAATCTTTCTCAGTAACCACCCAGCTGGCCAGTCAACAGTCAACCTTCCAAAAACAATGACGACACTTTGGACTGGTCAGTCACACGTTAGCCTAGAGTCTCATCACTGGCAGAGTTAGGATAGGATTAGGGGACTACCTAACGTAGTTGACTGATCTTGGATCAGCTCAAATGAACCCCAAGTCATCCTGTGCTACCCGACCCATGAAGCACCAATTTGCTGAGAGAGAGAGAGAACATTTTTTTCATGTTTATTTCACTTCTGTTTCTTATCTATTTCACTTGCTTTGGCAATGTAAACATATGTTTCCCATGCCAATAAAGCCCTTAAATTGAAATTTAAGAGAGAGAGAGAGACACTAGTCAGGCCTCTAGCCCACAGTCCCGTGCCACGTGCAGCCCAGCACAACACATCTCTCCGTAAATCAGTTTGCCTCATTGATCATCCAGCCATTGATCATTGATCCGTGACCACAGTTATGAGCTGCTTGGCCAACAGAACTGGACCTTGCAACCCTTACTCTAACTAACTCCAACTAGAACAAAGAACACTCAGCAATGAACATTTAGGAAAGTAATGCGATGTGTCACTGCCGCTCTGAAATTATGTCATGTGGTGGTATGAGCATAGAAATAAAAAAGGAAACCCCATTCCAGTCAATGGGTCCGTGATGGAATTCTAATTGTATGTGTGAGGTGTCCTTGGTTATCATGCCAAACTCATAGACTCACAGAGACAGTAGCTATTATCGTTCTCTATGTATATTGGCTGATCTGTCAGAAAGGAGGAAGTAGAAGAGGAAGACAATGAATTAGGAAATTCCAAAAAAAATTCTCACACACACACACACACACAGACACACACGCGTGTTCAATAGTCCTAACTGCTAGACTGGAGCTGCTATTTTAGCCTTCTGATGTGCCATGGATAATCATGGATTAGATGAAATGATCCGTTTGTTTTGTTTTATCAATCCATACTGGATAAACACCCATATTAAATTGATCATTATCAAAGGATCAACAGTGGTCCCTCCCTGCTCTGTCACCCACGGTGGTATAAAGCGTGAATATATAGTGTGAATCCCCTCCATGGTGGTATATAGTGTGAATACCCTCCATGGTGGTATATTGTGTGAATACCCCCCATGGTGGTATATTGTGTGAATACCCCCCATGGTGGTATATAGTGTGAATATAGTACTGTCTGAGCTCCAAATATACTGCAGGTTCCAGAGCCATACAGTTAGTTGTGGACCTGGCGACATCAATCAAAAATCTAATTTAATTTGTCACGTGCCGAATACAACACTGTGAAATGCTTACTTACAAGACCTTAACCAACAATGCTGTTCAAGAAATAGAGTTAAGAATAAAGTTAAAAAAATAAAAAGTCACACAATAAAATTCAATACCAATAACGAGGACACATACAGGGGGTACCTGTACCGAGTCAATGTGGGGGAAACAGGTTAGTCGAGGTGGTTTGTACATATAGGTTGGGGTAAAGTGACTATGCATAGATAATAAACATATAGATAACAGCTAGATAATACACACATAGATAACACATCGAAAATACACACATAGATAATAGACACATAGATAACACATAGATAACACACACCTAGATAACACACACATAGATAATAAACACATAGATAACACATAGATAATAAACACAAAGATAACACATAGATAACATAAAGATAATAAACACATAGAAAATAAATACATAGAAAATAAATGCATAGATAACACATAGATAATACACACATAGAAAATAAATACATAGATAACACATAGATAACACATAGATAATACACACATAGATAACATAAAGATAATAAACACATAGAAAATAAATACATAGATAACACATAGATAACACATAGATAATACACACATAGATAACACATAGATAATACACACATAGATAACACATAGATAACACATAGATAATACACACATAGATAACACATAGATAATAAACACAGAGATAACACATAGATAATAAACACATAGATAATAAACACAGATAATAAACACATAGATAACACATAGATAAAAAACACATAGATAACACATAGATAATAAACACGTAGATAACACACACACACATAGATAACACATAGATAATAAACACATAGATAACAGATACATAATAAACACATAGATAATAAACACAGACAATACATAGATAATGCACACATAGATAATAAACACAGATATAATACACACATAGATAACACACACATAGATAACACATAGATAACATAGATAATACACACATAGATAATAAACACATGGATAACACACACATAGATAACACATAGATAACACATAGATAATACACACATAGATAACACATAGATAATAAACACATAGATAACACATAGATAACACATAGATAATACACACATAGATAACATATAGATAATAAACACATAGATAATAAACACATGGATAACACACACATATATAACACATAGATAACACACACATAGATAACACATAGCTAACACATAGATAATAAACACATAGATAATAAACACATAGATAATAAACACATAGATAATAAACACATAGATAGACATAGCTAATAAACACATAGACAATAAATAGATAATACACACAGATAATAAACACATAGATAACACATAGATAACACACACGTAGATAACACATAGATAATAAACACATAGATAATAAACACATAGCTAACACGTAGATAACACACACATAGATAATACACACATAGATAATAAACACATAGATAATAAACACATAGATAATAAACACATAGATAATAAAATACTCAGTTAGTTGTGGTGCTGGTGACATCAATACTCAGTTGTGGTGCTGGTCACATCAATACTCAGTTAGTTGTGGTGCTGGTCACATCAATACTCAGTTAGTTGTGGTGCTGGTGACATCAATACTCAGTTAGTTGTGGTGCTGGTGACATCAATACTCAGTTAGTTGTGGTGCTGGTCACATCAATACTCAGTTAGTTGTGTTGCTGGTGACATCAATACTCAGTTAGTTGTGGTGCTGGTGACATCAATACTCAGTTAGTTGTGTTGCTGGTGACATCAATACTCAGTTAGTTGTGGTGCTGGTCACATCAATACTCAGTTAGTTGTGGTGCTGGTGACATCAATACTCAGTTAGTTGTGGTGCTGGTGACATCAATACTCAGTTAGTTGTGGTGCTGGTGACATCAATACTCAGTTAGTTGTGTTGCTGGTGACATCAATACTCAGTTAGTTGTGGTGCTGGTCACATCAATACTCAGTTAGTTGTGGTGCTGGTCACATCAATACTCAGTTAGTTGTGGTGCTGGTCACATCGAGGATGTGGTGGCATGGGCCATGCACATACAGATGTACTTCCTTCATTTGATCACTATGTTGCCGCAGAGAAATTTCCTGCACAGCAGGAAATGGAAATGTTTTGTGTATTTGAGTTTTAAAAAGGCATCTAAAGTTTGTAATTTCTACTTTATAATGTCAGACTTGATTTATCCTAACAAAAAATGTATCAACCCCTCCGAAATGTCTATTAATGGATCAACAGTTGTCCCTCCCTGCCCTGCAATGACACATCCTATTTGGATACAATGTGACTGTGTGTGTGTGTGTGTGTGTGTGTGTGTGTGTGTGTGTGTGTGTGTGTGTGTGTGTGTGTGTGTGTGTGTGTGTGTGTGTGTGTGTGTGTGTGTGTGTGTGAGAGAGAGATGGTGGTGGATCTGCTCAATACATGTTGTTAACCTGTAGAACTCCAGCACTATTGCAAATCCATGTTGCAATCATTCTCCACCTGTGGCTGTTACTCAATAAGGACTAAATGTCTTGACTGATTTGCTAAACACTGTAGCATGTGACTTTCTGGAAACATTCTCCAAACCCCACTGGACTATTCAGAAATAGGTTGATATTCATTTAAAGCTTTTCGCTTTCCATGTATTTGGATTTCGTAGTGAGACTTGTGTTTGAGAAATAGATTTATATAATATAAAAAAAATGTAAGCTATAATTGCATTTTATTTTTCGTAGGTTTATGCAATGTGTTGTCATTTATAATCCTTACTAATGCTTTCTAAAATTCCCCAGCAGGGCCATAACAGGTTCACAGCATGCTCTCTTTTTTAGGACCATTAGGGACAGGAAGCTTAGCATTACAATAAGTCTTTATCCCAAATGGCACCCTATTCCCTATATAGTGCACTACTGCACTCAGGGGGCTCCTGAGTGGCGCAGCAGTCTAAGGAATTGCATCTCAGTGCTAGAGGCGTCACTACAGACACCCTGGTTCGATATCCAGGCTGTATCACAACCGGATGTGATTGGGAGTCCCATAGGGCGGTGCACAATTGGCCCAGCGTCGTCTGGGTTTGGCCGGGGTAGGTCGTCATTGTAAATAAGAATTTGTTCTTAACTGACTTGCCTAGTTAAATAAAACATTTTGACCATAGACCTATTGGCCCTGGTCAAAAGTAGTGCACTAAATTGGGAAAATGGGTGCCATTTGGGAGAAAGCCAAAGTCATCCTGACATCACCTTACCTTTCATTGTATGTTTTTAAAATGTCTCTGACTTCAGAGGAACAGGACGGACCGTCAGAATGTTGCTCATACTGTTTGTTTCTAGAGAACAAGAGTGCAAGGTGTATAAATCTCTGTTTATAAGACATCGAGGGAGAAAAAGCTTGTCCGTTTTCTAGAAATGGGTTAGAATAAGAACCAATCTCTAATTTCCAGAAGTTCTCTTGAACTCAGGCAGCACTCCAACACAGCAACCTGTGGCTGCAGAGTCAAGAGGCTGGTTGAACCTATAGATACACACATCATTGGCTGAGAGCCCTAGTCTGAGGGTTGTGTCCCAAATTGCACCCTATTTCCTAAATGAGCCCTATGGGCCCTGGTCAAAAGTAGTGCACTATGAAGGGAATAGGGTGCCATTTTGGAATTCAACCTGTCTCCCACTGGCCTCCATGCACCATCCCAGAAGCCTGCAGCTCATCCATTGATGTTGCTGATGAAGAGCACAGAGACCATTGATCCACCAGGGATGGGAGGCAGGGAGCTGTCACAAGCTATCACCCAAGTCAAAGACCCACTTTCTGCAACAGTAACATCGCAGTGTGAATCAGTCACAGAGCGTGTGATGTGGCCAGGGACCATTGCAGTGCATTAAACCTCCCTATAGCCAGTGCAAACTCAAACACTGTAGCAACACAGAGAAAGAGGTTCAGAGCACAGTGTATTGTATAAACAGCTGAAACATGCCTGTGGATGTAGTGTATAGTATAAACAGCTAAATGCCTGTGGATGTAGTGTATAGTATTAACAGCTGAAACGCCTGTGGATGTAGTGTATAGTATTAACAGCTGAAATGCCTGTGGATGTAGTGTATAGTATTAACAGCTGAAACGCCTGTGGATGTAGTGTATAGTATTAACAGCTGAAATGCCTGTGGATGTAGTGTTTAGTATAAACAGCTGAAACACGCCTGTGGATGTTGTAGTGTTTAGTATAAACAGCTGAAACATGCCTGTGGATGTTGTAGTGTATGGTATAAACAGCTGAAATGCCTGTGGATGTTGTAGTGTATAGTTTAAACAGCTGAAACATGCCTGTGGATGTTGTAGTGTATAGTATTAACAGCTGAAATGCCTGTGGATGTTGTAGTGTATAGTATAAACAGCTGAAATGCCTGTGGATGTAGTGTATAGTATTAACAGCTGAAACGCCTGTGGATGTAGTGTTTAGTATAAACAGCTGAAACACGCCTGTGGATGTTGTAGTGTTTAGTATAAACAGCTGAAACATGCCTGTGGATGTTGTAGTGTATAGTATAAACAGCTGAAATGCCTGTGGATGTAGTGTTTAGTATAAACAGCTGAAACACACCTGTGGATGTTGTAGTGTATGGTATAAACAGCTGAAATGCCTGTGGATGTTGTAGTGTATAGTATAAACAGCTGAAACGCGCCTGTGGATGTTGTAGTGTTTAGTATAAACAGCTGAAATGCCTGTGGATGTTGTAGTGTTTAGTATAAACAGCTGAAACGTGCCTGTGGATGTTGTAGTGTATGGTATAAACAGCTGAAACATGCCTGTGGATGTTGTAGTGTATAGTATAAACAGCTGAAATGCCTTGTGGATGTAGTGTTTAGTATAAACAGCTGAAACACACCTGTGGATGTTGTAGTGTATGGTATAAACAGCTGAAATGCCTGTGGATGTTGTAGTGTATAGTATAAACAGCTGAAATGCCTGTGGATGTTGTAGTGTTTAGTATAAACAGCTGAAACGCGCCTGTGGATGTTGTAGTGTATAGTATTAACAGCTGAAATGCCTGTGGATGTAGTGTTTAGTATAAACAGCTGAAACACGCCTGTGGATGTTGTAGTGTTTAGTATAAACAGCTGAAACATGCCTGTGGATGTTGTAGTGTATGGTATAAACAGCTGAAATGCCTGTGGATGTTGTAGTGTATAGTTTAAACAGCTGAAACATGCCTGTGGATGTTGTAGTGTATAGTATTAACAGCTGAAATGCCTGTGGATGTTGTAGTGTATAGTATAAACAGCTGAAATGCCTGTGGATGTAGTGTATAGTATTAACAGCTGAAACGCCTGTGGATGTAGTGTTTAGTATAAACAGCTGAAACACGCCTGTGGATGTTGTAGTGTTTAGTATAAACAGCTGAAACATGCCTGTGGATGTTGTAGTGTATAGTATAAACAGCTGAAATGCCTGTGGATGTAGTGTTTAGTATAAACAGCTGAAACACACCTGTGGATGTTGTAGTGTATGGTATAAACAGCTGAAATGCCTGTGGATGTTGTAGTGTATAGTATAAACAGCTGAAAGCAGCCTGTGGATGTTGTAGTGTTTAGTATAAACAGCTGAAATGCCTGTGGATGTTGTAGTGTTTAGTATAAACAGCTGAAACGTGCCTGTGGATGTTGTAGTGTATGGTATAAACAGCTGAAACATGCCTGTGGATGTTGTAGTGTATAGTATAAACAGCTGAAATGCCTTGTGGATGTAGTGTTTAGTATAAACAGCTGAAACACACCGGTGGATGTTGTAGTGTATGGTATAAACAGCTGAAATGCCTGTGGATGTTGTAGTGTATAGTATAAACAGCTGAAATGCCTGTGGATGTTGTAGTGTTTAGTATAAACAGCTGAAACGCGCCTGTGGATGTTGTAGTGTATAGTATAAACAGCTGAAATGCCTGTGGATGTAGTGTTTAGTATAAACAGCTGAAACACACCTGTGGATGTTGTAGTGTATGGTATAAACAGCTGAAATGCCTGTGGATGTTGTAGTGTATGGTATAAACAGCTGAAATGCCTGTGGATGTTGTAGTGTTTAGTATAAACAGCTGAAACGTGCCTGTGGATGTTGTAGTGTATGGTATAAACAGCTGAAATGCCTGTGGATGTTGTAGTGTATGGTATAAACAGCTGAAATGCCTGTGGATGTAGTGTTTAGTATAAACAGCTGAAACACACCTGTGGATGTTGTAGTGTATGGTATAAACAGCTGAAATGCCTGTGGATGTTGTAGTGTATGGTATAAACAGCTGAAATGCCTGTGGATGTAGTGTTTAGTATAAACAGCTGAAATGCCTGTGGATGTTGTAGTGTATGGTATAAACAGCTGAAATGCCTGTGGATGTTGTAGTGTTTAGTATAAACAGCTGAAACGCGCCTGTGGATGTTGTAGTGTATAGTATAAACAGCTGAAATGCCTGTGGATGTAGTGTTTAGTATAAACAGCTGAAACACACCTGTGGATGTTGTAGTGTATGGTATAAACAGCTGAAATGCCTGTGGATGTTGTAGTGTATAGTATAAACAGCTGAAATGCCTGTGGATGTTGTAGTGTTTAGTATAAACAACTGAAACTCGCCTGTGGATGTTGTAGTGTATGGTATAAACAGCTGAAACATGCCTGTGGATGTTGTAGTGTGTCTTGTAGTGTCCTGTTTTGTCCTGTCCTGTTGTGTCCAGTCCTGTTGTGGCCTGTGTAACTTCTCTCTCTCTCTCCGTAAAAAGTCACTCCTAAAGACACTCAAACTGATAGAACTGAGCTTAAAACGGTTGAACTTAGAATTGACCAAAGATACCTCGTTACCTCCTCAAACCTACTTCACAGGATACCCCTCCACTCTGTTATATCCTGCCTGTTTGGCCCTGTCCGGGGGTATCGTCGGACGGGTCACAGTGTCTCCCAACCCCTCCTGTCTCAGCCTCCAGTATTTATGCTGCGGTAGTTTATGTGTCTGGGGGCTAGGGTCCGTCTGTTATATCTGGAGTATTTCTCCTCTCTTATCCGGTGTCCTGTGTGAATTTAAGTATGCTCTCTCTAATTGTCTCTCTTTTTCTCTCTTTCTTTCTCTCTTTCTTTCTCTCTCTCTCTCTCTCTCTCTCTCTCTCTCTCTCTCTCTCTCTCTCTCTGAGGACCTGAGCATTAGGACCATTCCTCAAGGCCTACCTGGCCTGATGCCTCCTTGCTGTCCCCAGTCCACCTGGCCGTGCTGCTTCTCCAGTTTCAACTGTTCTGCCTGTTCTATTAACATTTTTAAATCTTGTCCATGTTCTGTAATAATCTGCACCCGGCACAGCCAGAAGAGGACTGGCCACCCCTCACAGCCTGGTTCCCCTCTAGGTTTCTTCCTAGGTTCTGGCCTTTCTAGGGAGTTTTTCCTAACCACCTTGCTTTTACACCTGCATTGCTTGCTGTTTGGGGTTTTAGGCTGGGTTTCTGTACAGCACTCTGTGACATCAGCTGATGTAAGAAGGGCTTTATAAATACATTTGATTGATTGATTTGACTCTGCTCATACAGAGAGAAATATGACCAAATGGAAAGAAAACACAATGCTTCTAACTGTTTCCATTGCATCTGATCATGTGCTTTTCTTATTGGCTGTACCTTTAGTCAAAGTAGTGTAAATTAAACATGCAAATGTGCAGTAGGCTAGGCTTCAGACAAAGAGCCTTCTCACTTCTCTGACGGTCTTAGTCACACTGCTTCAAACGTTTTATAGATTATATGATGTCATAGTTTCTGTGTTTGAGCTGAGAAAAACGGATGGAGAAAAATGGAGAATGCTAGAATACTATTCTACTGCAGTGATGAAATATAGAACAACTGAAGTAAGTGTGATGATGGCCTCAGTGCATCTGAAACAAAGCTTAGCTCACTCAGTCCCACAACCTCAAAGGACACCTCAGTGAAGCTATGCTTCATATCCTGTTTTAAGTAGATTTTCAAGAGATTTTAAATTTATTTTACCCTTATTTTACCAGGTAAGTTGACCGAGAACACATTCTCATTTACAGCAACAACCTGATGAATAGTTACAGGAGAGAGGAGGGGGGATGAATGAGCCAATTGGAAGCTGGGGATGATTAGGTGTCCATGATAGTATGAGGCCCAGATTGGCAATTTAGCCAGGACACCGGGGGTTAACACCCCTACTCTTCTGATAAGTGCTATGGGATCTTTAGTGACCACAGAGTGTCAAGACACCCATTTAACGTCTCATCAGAAAGACGGCACCCTACACTGAAACTAAACAAGACCATACAGGATGTCCAAACAATATGAAGAGAACTTATTTGGTCCAAAATTTTACATTCTTGTGTTGTATTATGGTTGAGGGAAAAATTGAAATGATGAGCATTCAAATTTGACAGTACTAACAAAACAATTTGTGTTGTATGTGTGTAATAAAACATAGTGGACATTTTAAGTTGAGCCTCTGTCAGTAAGGGCCAATGACGATCTATATCACCCAGTAGCCTACACCTGCTCAGCTGCTCCAGACACCACAACAGCTTGGGATGGGACCCTCATAAATACTGCAAATAGTTTAACTTGGCAATTTCACCAAAGTACTACCGAGTACATACAACCACAAAATAATTTGCTATTATAAAGTGCAGGTCTATTCATAGTCTATTCATAGAAGAGTTTAATCATAATTTTCTGGTGTTTTCAATGTGTATTATTTACTGACAATAACACCACAAGAGCTCTGAAATTAAAGATATAGTTGCAAAAACTAACAACTTGTGAACTACATAACAAAAAATATTTGTATTTAAAATGTTCTAAATTACTTTGCAGAATTAAATATATACATATGGGTCTCTAAATGCTAGAACAACCTAAAGCAAGCAGTTTCTCACCTTTAGGAGGTCGGATGCGGTGTGTGTCATCAATTATTTTTGCTATTCAAAACGGTGATCGCAGGGTACACTAGCGAGCGAACGATATCCTCCGAAATGATCGCATCCGCGTCCTCCAGCGCCTTGCGGTATTTGCACCATGGTCGGTTTCTCCTCTTGCCTGGCTCCCCAAACCGCCTTAAACAGACCAAACGCGACGCAACGCCCACGGACGTCAGTTTCTTCTCCGATAGGCCAGCGGAACAATTCAGGTTGAGTCGTCAGGCAATTTGTCCTCTGTCACTTGATCCAGCCTTTTTTTTTTTTTTTTTAAAACGCTGACATCGAGATGAGTTTCGACGGGTATAAAATGTTCATTCTCATTCAGATGATAAAAAGATCTGTCTGGGTACAATCAACGTATTTTGGCCCATCGATTGGCTCAAATATCCCATGTGATTTTGCATGAACCAATCAGATGTTGTGTAAGGAGCGCGTCAGCTTGTCGTAGCTCCGTTTCACTACAGACTGATGGGAATTGTAGTCCTACAATAGTCTGATTTTAGAGGGTTTTAACACGTGTAGTTCACTCTAGAAAACTCCAATGTGCGACATTTGCAAGAGGTGCAGCGGAACCCCGGTTGCATCAGCGCGTTGAGTAGCACCTACCGGCTGAGTTACATGCTGTTACATATTTACATTTTCTTGTCATTTCCAGTACTTTAAGAGCAAGTTATTATCTCGGTATTTCAGTCCAAAGGCAGTTGAATAGAAGCAGCTAGATGAAACTGTTCGTGAGTGACGGAAATCCGCACTGTGTTAAGGTGCTCGCAGTGCTCGGGTATACTGGAGTCACATGTGACGTTGAACATGTCAACCACGACGGTAAGAGAACAACTAGCTAACTGGCTAACACATGGTGTGTTATGCTTTTTAAAAGTCACATCATTGATACCTTTACATATCCCGTTGGTACTGTCAAAATAAATACAAACTAAGGACACCACTAGGCTAGTTAGCTAGCAGATTTGTATTTATTTGTCTTATAAAGAGCAGCCATTCATTTCATGGAGCCTGGCCATCAGTTTTGACACGGACAGATCAGATCCATCTACTGAAATGTCAAGATTGATTGAATCTGAGAGTAGAAGATCAGTATTCAGGAATTGAAGGGTAATGACAAATTCACCCAAGTACAATCAGTGAGTCACAGAGCTGGCAAACAAGATCACATCCACTGCCCACTCACACACACTCACACACACACACACACACACACACACACACACACACACACACACACACACACACACACACACACACACACACACACATTAATTAAATGACCAACTTGACCTGTGACAGCTGAGAACTGACCAGAAAAGGCTACAGCTAGGTCTATTGCCATGATTGTGTTTTTCCAACAATATACAGTACTGCTGTATGCCTCTTTCCCACCAGGATAACACAATGTAGAGACAGTCCTCTGTATATTTAGTGTACTGGCTTCACATTGTTTACATGGAATGCAGTCACTGGAAAAAAAAGAACACAGATAGTTTGACCTTTTAGGTTTCTTAACACTAGAACCTCCACAGGCCAACGGCCACTGACGTTTTGATTTAGTAAAAAAAAAAAAAAGTCCTGTTTCTTCCCTGACTTTTCCTAAATGTTTTGTATTTTATACTGCTCGTTTGTCCGAATTTTTGAAATCACAAACAGACAAGTATTTAAAGACATTTTACCAGTTTTTTTCACACCTATTCCCAACTTAACCCCCAAGGAAATCTGCTGTAGGACGTTGGTACCCAGCCAGGCGCTAATGCGACTCTCTCCTCACTGAATGAATGACTGATGGATAATTGTGCACCTTACTTCACAATTGAATTTGAATTAGGCCTAACTGAAAGATAAGGAGGGGGAAGAGGTTGATTTGAATTTAAAAATAAAAAAGTGTAATAATGAGTTTATTATGACTATTTATCTGCACCAAATAATCTGTACCTTGGGGGTTGATACCGTTCTCTTTTACATTTTACTTTGGAAAAAGAAACAGCTTAGGACTGTTTTATTTACTAAAACTTTATTACTAATCACATTTATTGTAAGGGAAAGGAAAACCTGATACATGTTGCAGTAGGCCTTTATAATAATGCAAAACATGTCCTTGACTCTATCCAGTGACGCCAACGATTCCAGCCCACTGAATGAATGGGCGATGATTTGTGCAAGTTATTTCACAATCAAATTGAAATGAGGTCTAACTGAATGATGAGGGTGAAGAGGTTAATTTAATTTAGAACAACACTAGTGTAATGATGAGATTGTGTTATGGCCTATTTATCAGTCGTTGGCGCTCATGTTAATAATTTGACCGCAAATGATACCATTTTTACTTTGTAAAAATAAGCTGTTACAGGACTGTTTTATTTACTGTAACTCTATTACTAATCATATGTATTGTAAGGGGAATTGAACACATGCTATGTGTCGCAGTAGGGCCTTTTAGAATAATGCAAAACATATCCTTGACTCTATATCCTTGACTCTATCCAAGTTTATGAGCGGGAAACAAACTTATGCCAGTCAACCTGCACAGCCGGCCCATCCAAACTACACTTAAACTAATTTCACACATAACAAGAGACCAGATTACACTGACAATAATCTGATGAGTGACAATATTAGGCCTATCAGTTGTGACGCTTCTAGCACTGGGATGCAGTGCCTTAGACCGCTGCGCCACTCGGGAGCATCACGTGCAGGTAAAACATTGGGATTTCTGAATAGTATCAGAAAGAGTATATTCTGCAGTTTATATTACACTTACCTTTTGTCAAATAACTCTCATTATTCAGCTTCATATACAAATGTAACTTTTTTTTCTCCAAGAATATCCGTACTGTCCATGCATTCAGCACATGGCCACTCGCCAGCTTTTGCTCTGGCTACTGAGCAAAAAAACGAGTAACGTAAATTTAATGGAAAAATTAAAATATGCTGTTTAATTATGCAATTCATCATGTACAATTGTTCATGCATTGTTATTTTTGTTTAGGAATACGGCAAGTCATTTCACCTGGCTGCTTACATTATTATCTTTTTAGTTTCTACTTTGTCGAAAGAAGCTGTAACTGGCCTTACTATAACACTATTACGAATCAAATCTACAAATTTAAGATGATCACATGGATTACACTGTAATGTTGTTATTGTAAGGGGGAAAAAAGAAAATGGGCAATATACCTACGTTGTAGGACTTTTTAGAATGTATACAAAACATTTGCAGATGCAAAGTTTGGTAACAGAATGACGGCACAAACCGTCATTCTGTTACCAAACTCTGCAGCTGCATTGTTTTCTGTAAAACAAATCAGTGGAAATTGTTAGAAGTAGTCCTTGTGCATAGAGTTGCAATGGCTTGTTTAACTTTGCAGTCATTGGTTATTGTTTGACCATCCCATCTTTTAAAGTGAAAAATCTCAGCATCTCAGCATCATTCTGTTGCCGTGGAAATGCCCTTATGTCATAACTGCCAAGCCAGCAGTAAACAACAAGGTTATCACACAACATCATCATCCCCGAAGCAGAAGGTGCCTCCAGTGTTGGACGACAGAGATACATCTAAAATGGATGAATCTCTATGGTTGGGTCCTAATGCTGCAATCATAATACCTGCTCTCTCTGTCTCTCTCTCTCTGACGCTTCTCTGTGATTGAGCTGCTCCATGAGCTGATTGTATTGTAGCTTGTGGCTGAACTGTCCAGCTATGTGATCTGATCCTCCTGAGCTCAGCTGTGATGATCTAGACTGACAGGGCTCTCTGTCAAACAGTCCGGCATGTCTTCCCTAACGTCTTTCGCTGTGGGGGTCCTTGTGAGTTGTTCGATCATATAGGGAGAATCTCGATTTTAATTTTATTTTTAACCTTTATTTAACTAGGCAAGTCAGTTAAATAAATTCTGATTTTCAATGACAGCCTAGGAACACTGCTTGGTTCAGGGTCAGTACAACATATTGTTGTTCCACTAGGCCACCTGCCGCTCTAACCACTAGGCCACCTGCCCCTCTAACCACTAGGCTACCTGCCCCTCTAACCACTAGGCCACCTGCCGCTCTAACCACTAGGCCACCTGCCCCTCTAACCACTAGGCCACCTGCCGCTCTAACCACTAGGCCACCTGCCCCTCTAACCACTAGGCCACCTGCCGCTCTAACCACTAGGCCACCTGCCCCTCTAACCACTAGGCCACCTGCCGCTCTAACCACTAGGCCACCTGCCGCTCTAACCACTAGGCTACCTTCTGCCCCCGATTGCATTCTCCTCGCGTCCTCTACCTTCGCCTCCTTCTCAAACCAATTGGATGAGAAAGACAGAGGTCCCTCCCCTCTGACCCTCTCATAAATGGGTTTTGAGACGGAGTCGAGGAGAGAGGACGCGAGGAGAATGCAGTCGAGATTCTCCCGTAGACTGACAGACCACACACACTGACAGAAAGACAAACTGGGACTTGGCCAGACAAGAATGTCTAGTCCTCTGTCTCTAGTACTCTGTCTATTCATGCAGCCCTAACAGACACATTAAGCTATCTAGTTGCTACGGCACAGATTGTTGCCAATCCTCCTCGGGCTTACCCATCCATAGACTGTGTAACAATAGGTCTTATCGGATTGACTTCTGATTAGTTTTCAGATTAAAATGAATTCAAAGAATTTATGATGACGACTGAATATGTGACCAATGATCCCTTTAAACCTTTAAGATCCACTTTTAATGTTTTAGCCCTTCAAAGGACATTTCTTTGTGATACGTTTCAGGTTTACAAAAAAACACAGCTCCATTACTGTGTAATAACATACTTTTACTACTAGGTTTAAGGGCAACTTCATGAAACGTGGTTGAATATGTTGGTTGAGTTGTTAACTCTTACCTGTACTTTGATGGTGGGTGAGGTGAGGTGAGGCTTCCCCCTTACTATGTAAAGTGTTTTGGGTGTATAGAAAAGTCCAATCTATTATTATTATTATTAATGAGCTGTAGGCTAATGGTTGTATGTTGTTGTGTTTACAGAGAGAGTGGTGCCCTACCTCAGCCGTCCAGCCCTGCCTGCCCTGCTCCTCCCCAGTGGAACACACCTCTTCAGTCCCAACGCCATCTGCCGGTCACTACCCCTGCTCTACCATCTATACAAACATACTATATAGACTGCCGGTCACTACCCCTGCTCTACCATCTATACAAACATACTATATAGACTGCCGGTCACTACCCCCTGCTCTACCATCTATACAAACATACTATATAGACTGCCGGTCACTACCCCTGCTCTACCATCTATACAAACATACTATATAGACTGCCGGTCACTACCCTGCTCTACCATCTATACAAACATACTATATAGACTGCCGGTCACTACCCCTGCTCTACCATCTATACAAACATACTATATAGACTGCCGGTCACTACCCCTGCTCTACCATCTATACAAACATACTATATAGACTGCCGGTCACTACCCCTGCTCTACCATCTATACAAACATACTATATAGACTGCCGGTCACTACCCCTGCTCTACCATCTATACAAACATACTATATAGACTGCCGGTCACTACCCCTGCTCTACCATCTATACAAACATACTATATAGACTGCCGGTCACTACCCCCTGCTCTACCATCTATACAAACATACTATATAGACTGCCGGTCACTACCCCTGCTCTACCATCTATACAAACATACTATATAGACTGCCGGTCACTACCCCTGCTCTACCATCTATACAAACATACTATATAGACTGCAGGTCACTACCCCCTGCTCTACCATCTATACAAACATACTATATAGACTGCCGGTCACTACCCCTGCTCTACCATCTATACAAACATACTATATAGACTGCCGGTCACTACCCCCTGCTCTACCATCTATACAAACATACTATATAGACTGCCGGTCACTACCCCCTGCTCTACCATCTATACTAACATACTATATAGACTGCCGGTCACTACCCCTGCTCTACCATCTATACAAACATACTATATAGACTGCCGGTCACTACCCCTGCTCTACCATCTATACAAACATACTATATAGACTGCAGGTCACTACCCTGCTCTACCATCTATACAAACATACTATATAGACTGCAGGTCACTACCCCCTGCTCTACCATCTATACAAACATACTATATAGACTGCCGGTCACTACCCCTGCTCTACCATCTATACAAACATACTATATAGACTGCCGGTCACTACCCCTGCTCTACCATCTATACAAACATACTATATAGACTGCCGGTCACTACCCCCTGCTCTACCATCTATACAAACATACTATATAGACTGCCGGTCACTACCCCTGCTCTACCATCTATACAAACATACTATATAGACTGCCGGTCACTACCCCTGCTCTACCATCTATACAAACATACTATATAGACTGCCGGTCACTACCCTGCTCTACCATCTATACTAACATACTATATAGACTGCCGGGTCACTACCCCTGCTCTACCATCTATACAAACATACTATATAGACTGCCGGTCACTACCCCTGCTCTACCATCTATACAAACATACTATATAGACTGCCGGTCACTACCCCTGCTCTACCATCTATACAAACATACTATATAGACTGCCGGTCACTACCCCTGCTCTACCATCTATACAAACATACTATATAGACTGCCGGTCACTACCCCCTGCTCTACCATCTATACAAACATACTATATAGACTGCCGGTCACTACCCCCTGCTCTACCATCTATACAAACATACTATATAGACTGCCGGTCACTACCCCCTGCTCTACCATCTATACAAACATACTATATAGACTGCCGGTCACTACCCCTGCTCTACCATCTATACAAACATACTATATAGACTGCCGGTCACTACCCCCTGCTCTACCATCTATACAAACATACTATATAGACTGCCGGTCACTACCCCTGCTCTACCATCTATACAAACATACTATATAGACTGCCGGTCACTACCCCTGCTCTACCATCTATACAAACATACTATATAGACTGCAGGTCACTACCCCTGCTCTACCATCTATACAAACATACTATATAGACTGCCGGTCACTACCCCTGCTCTACCATCTATACAAACATACTATATAGACTGCAGGTCACTACCCTGCTCTACCATCTATACAAACATACTATATAGACTGCCGGTCACTACCCCTGCTCTACCATCTATACAAACATACTATATAGACTGCCGGTCACTACCCCTGCTCTACCATCTATACAAACATACTATATAGAATTCCTCCATTATATGGCTTCAGACATTTGCACCTTTACTCCCTAGGCAGTCCTAAACATCGTAATGGATCAAATCAAATCTAATGCAATTTTATTTGTCACGTACGGCCGAATACAACAGGTGTAGACCTTACTGTGAAAAGCTTACTTACAAGCCCTTAATCACAATGCAGTTCAAGAATTCTTTCATCACATTCCCAGTGGGTCAGAAGTTTACATACACTCAATTAGTATTTGGTAGCATTGCCTTTAAATTGTTTAACTTGGGTCAAACGTTTTAGGTAGCCTTCCACAAGCTTCCCACAATAAGTTGGGTGAATTTTGGCCCATTCCTCCTGACAGAGCTGGTGTAACTGAGTCAGGTTTGTAGGCCTCCTCGCTCGCACACGATTTTTTCAGTTCTGCCCACACATTATCTATAGGATTGAAGTCAGGGCTTTGTGATGGCCACTCCAGGTAGCTTAGTTGTTAGAGCGTTGGACTTGCAACCGTTGCAAGTTAGAATCCCCGAGCTGACAAGGGAAAAATCGTGGATGTCGATTAAGGCAGCCCCCTGCACGTCTCTGATTCAGAGGGGTTGGGTTAAATGCGGAAGACACATTTCAGTTGAAGGCATTCGGTTGTACAACTGACTAATAATGGTGACTTTGACTTTGACAATACCTTGACTTTGTTGTCCTTAAGCCATTTTGCTACAACTTTGGAAGTATGCCTGGGGTCATGGTCCATTTGGAAGACCCATTTGCGACCAAGCTTTAACTTCTTGACTGATGTCTTGACATGTTGCTTCAATATATCCACATAATTTTCCTCATGATGCCATCTATTTTGTGAAGTGCACCAGTCCCTCCTGCAGCAAAGCACCCCCACAACATGATGCTGCCACCCCTGTGCTTCACGGTTGGGATGGTGTTCTTCGGCTTGCAAGCCTCCCCCTTTTTCCTCCAAACATAACGATGGTCATTATGGCCAAACAGACCAGAGGACATTTCTCCAAAAAGTACAATCTTTGTCCCCATGTGCAGTTGCAAACCGTAGTCTGGCTTTTTTTATGGCGGTTTTGGAGCAGTGGCTTCTTCCTTGCTGAGTGGCCTTTCAGGTTATGTCGATATAGGACTCGTTGTACTGTGGATATAGATACGTTTGTACCTGTTTCCTCCAGCATCTTCACAAGGTCCTTTGCTGTTGCTCTGGGATTTATTTGCACTTTTCGCACCAAAGTACGCTCATCTCTAGGAGACCGAACACGTCTCCTTCCTGAGCGGTATGACAGCTGCGTGGTCCCATGGTGTTTATACTTGCGTACTATTGTTTGTACAGATGAACGTGTTACCTTCAGGCGTTTGGAAATTGCTCACAAAGATGAACCATACTTGTGGAGGTCTACAATTCTTTTTCTGAGGTCTTGGCTGATTTCTTTTGATTTTCCCATAATGTCAAGCAAAGAGGCACTGAGTTTGAAGGTAGGCCTTGAAATACATCCACAGGTACACCTCCAATTGACTCAAATGATGTCAATTAGCCTATCAGAAGCTTATAAAGCCATGACATAATTTTCTGGAATTTTCCAAGCTGTTTAAAGGCACAGTCAACTTAGTGCATGTAAACTTCTGACCCACTGGAATTGTGATACAGTGAAATAATCTGTCTGTAAACAATTGTTGGGAAAATTACTTGTGTCATCCACAAAGTAGATGTCCTAACTGACTTGCCAAAACTATAGTTTGTTAAAAATAAATTTGAGGAGTGGTTGAAACACTTAGGTTCAAGTCGTTATTTAAAACTAGTTTATGTAAACTTCGACTTCAACTGTAGGTCCTGGATGGCAGGAAGTTTGGCCCCAGTGATATACTGGGCTGTACGTACTACCCTCTGTAGCACCTTACGGTCGGAGGCCGAGCAGTGTGGTGCCAGGACAACAACCTCTTCCTCAACGTGAGCAAAACAAAAGGGGATGATTGTGGGCTACAGGAAAAGGAGGGCCGAACACGCCCCCATTCACATCGACGGGGCTGTAGTGGAGCGGGTCAAGAGTTTAAAGTTCCTTGGTGTCCACAGATGAAAACTCTCTTGGTAGATAGTGTGGTCTACTGCTTATCATGAGATACTCTACCTCAGGCGAGCAATACCTCGAAACGTCCTTAATATTAGACATCGCGCACCAGCTGGTATTGACAAATAGACACACATCACCACCTCGTCTTACCGGACGTAGCAGTTCTGTCCTGCCGATGCACGGAAAACCCAGCCAACTGTATATTATCTGTGTCGTCGTTAAGCCAACTGATTTAATGCTGTAGCTGTGTGATTACCTGGTCTGTGTCGTTGTAGAGGTTCCTCAGTCATCCAGTCCATGTGTCCTTCCTTAGGTACCTGATAGAGCTGAATGGACAGGAATCCAGTGATATCGTCAACCAGTGGCTGGAATGGGAAGCTACAGAACTACAGGTAAGAATGTCTGATAAATCCTGAATAAAGCCATGATCCTGTCATCTATTGTGACTTCCTGGAAATCATCATCCACGATGCTCCCATCCATAGTGACTTTCTGGAAATCATCATCCACGATGCTCCCATCCAGAGTGACTTCCTGGAAATCATCAGCCACAAAGCTCCCATTCATAGTGACCTCCTGGAAGTGTACAATAAGATGCCATGTATATTAATTGAACATCTAGACAAATCACAAGTGTCTTAACACTTGTTCTTTTAAATTCTTTACTTTTTCTCCACAAATGTCGTAATATCCAATTGGTTGTTTCAGTCTTGTCCCATCACTTTAACTCCTGTATGGACTCAGGAGAGGCGAAGTTTGAGAGCCATGCGTCCTCCGAAACACGACCGCGCCAAGCCGCGCTGCTTCTTGACACACTGCTCGCTTAACCCGGAAGCCAGTCGCACCAATGTGTCGGAGGAAACACCGTCCACCTGGCGACCTGTGTTGGAGTCACAGGAATCGCTAGAGCGCGATGGGACAAGGACATCCCGGACGGCCAAACCCTCCCCTAACCCGGACAATTTTGCGCAGCCTCATGGGTCTCCCGGTTGCGGCCGGCTGCGACACAGCCCAGGATCGAACACGGGTCTGTAGTGACGCCTCAAGCACTGCGATGCTGTGCTTTAGACCACTGCGCCACTTCCGGAGGCCCTAACGCTTGTTCTGTGTTGTACAGGTGTTCGCTTTCCATTCTATTCTATAATATGAATAAAGTTATTCTTGTCTCCAGCCTGCACTGATGCAGGCCCTTCACATGGTGGTGCTGCAGGGAAAAGGAGCCGAAACCACCAGGCTTCTACAGGGACCTCTCAGCTACCTGGACCAGAGCCTGAGCAAGAGGACAACGCTGTTCCTCACTGCTGTACGTCAACTCACACACACCTTCACAACTCAACACACACACCTTCACAACTCAACACACACACACACCTTCACAACTCAACACACACACACCTTCACAACTCCAACACACACCTTCACAACTCAACACACACACACCTTCACAACTCAACACACACACACCTTCACAACTCACACACACACACACACCTTCACAACTCAACACACACACACCTTCACAACTCAACACACACACACCTTCACAACTCAACACACACACACACACACCTTCACAACTCAACACACACACACACACACCTTCACAACTCAACACACACACACACTTCACAACTCAACACACACACACACCTTCACAACTCAACACACACACACCTTCACAACTCAACACACACACACCTTCACAACTCAACACACACACACCTTCACAACTCAACACACACACACCTTCACAACTCAACACACACACACCTTCACAACTCAACACACACACACCTTCACAACTCAACACACACACCTTCACAACTCAACACACACACACCTTCACAACTCAACACACACACACCTTCACAACTCAACACACACACCTTCACAACTCAACACACACACACCTTCACAACTCAACACACACACACCTTCACAACTCAACACACACACACCTTCACAACTCAACACACACACACCTTCACAACTCAACACACACACCTTCACAACTCAACACACACACACCTTCACAACTCAACACACACACACACCTTCACAACTCAACACACACACACACCTTCACAACTCAACACACACACACACCTTCACAACTCAACACACACACACCTTCACAACTCAACACACACACACACCTTCACAACTCAACACACACACACCTTCACAACTCAACACACACACACTTCACAACTCAACACCTTCACAACTCAACACACACACACACCTTCACAACTCAACACACACACACCTTCACAACTCAACACACACACACACCTTCACAACTCAACACACACACACCTTCACAACTCAACACACACCTTCACAACTCAACACACACACACACCTTCACAACTCAACACACACACACCTTCACAACTCAACACACACACCTTCACAACTCAACACACACACACCTTCACAACTCAACACACACACACCTTCACAACTCAACACACACACACACACACCTTCACAACTCAACACACACACACACACACCTTCACAACTCAACACACACACCTTCACAACTCAACACACACACACCTTCACAACTCAACACACACACACACACCTTCACAACTCAACACACACACCTTCACAACTCAACACACACACCTTCACAACTCAACACACACACACCTTCACAACTCAACACACACACACCTTCACAACTCAACACACACACACACACACCTTCACAACTCAACACACACACACCTTCACAACTCAACACACACACACCTTCACAACTCAACACACACACACCTTCACAACTCAACACACACACCTTCACAACTCAACACACACACACCTTCACAACTCAACACACACACACCTTCACAACTCAACACACACACACCTTCACAACTCAACACACACACCTTCACAACTCAACACACACACACCTTCACAACTCAACACACACACACCTTCACAACTCAACACACACACACCTTCACAACTCAACACACACACACCTTCACAACTCAACACACACACACCTTCACAACTCAACACACACACACACCTTCACAACTCAACACACACACACACCTTCACAACTCAACACACACACACACCTTCACAACTCAACACACACACACCTTCACAACTCAACACACACACACCTTCACAACTCAACACACACACACCCTCACAACTCAACACACACACACCTTCACAACTCAACACACACACACCTTCACAACTCAACACACACACACCTTCACAACTCAACACACACACACCTTCACAACTCAACACCTTCACAACTCAACACACACACACACACACCTTCACAACTCAACACACACACACACCTTCACAACTCAACACACACACACAGACCTTCACAACTCAACACACACACACACCTTCACAACTCAACACACACACACACACCTTCACAACTCAACACCTTCACAACTCAACACACACACACACACACACCTTCACAACTCAACACACACACACACCTTCACAACTCAACACACACACACACCTTCACAACTCAACACACACACACACCTTCAACTCAACACACACACACACACCTTCACAACTCAACACACACACACCTTCACAACTCAACACACACACACACCTTCACAACTCAACACACACACACACCTTTCACAACTCAACACACACACACACACCTTCACAACTCAACACACACACACACCTTCACAACTCAACACACACACACACCTTCACAACTCAACACACACACACACCTTCACAACTCAACACACACACACACCTTCACAACTCAACACACACACACCTTCACAACTCAACACACACACACCTTCACAACTCAACACACACACACCTTCACAACTCAACAGACACCTTTTAAATCCGATTGGAAAACACACATGAATGTCAAATATAGTGTAATTAAATTCTGCTTCTGCTTGCATGTTACTGTAAAGCACTTACTGACAATAGTTGATGTGAAAAGGGCTTTCTGAGTACATGTGAATGAGATTGAACTGGGCTGTGTGTTTTAGGAGACGGTTTCAGTGGCAGACGTGGTTCTGTGGGCAGCTCTCTACCCCATCCTGTCTGACAGCAGTCTGGTATCAGGTGAGTGATACGTTTTTTTTTAAATTAGCATTTTAGGTAGCCTAGTGGTTAGAGCGTTAGAGCGTTGGACTAGTAACTGAAAGGTTGCTGGATCAAATCCCCGAGCTGACAAGGTAAAAATATGTCGTTCTGCCCCAGAACAAGGCAGTTAACCCACTGTTCCTAGGCCGCCATTGAAAATAAGAATTTGTTCTTAACTGACTTGCCTAGTAAAATAAAGGTAAAATAAATTAAAAATCTAGTTTAGGTGTTATACAGTGGTGGAAAAAGTACCCAAAAGGTACTTAATAGAAATACTACCTGAGTAAAAGTCTAAAAGTATTTGGTTTTAAATGTATCAAAATCATACATTATTTCAAAATCCTTATATTAACCAGATGGCACCTGTTTCTTGTTATTTTTTTATTGACAAATAGCCAGGGGCACACTCCAACACTTGACATAATTTACAAATGAGGCGTGTGTTTATGGAGTCTGCCAGATCACAGGCATGTTCTCTTGATTTATTTTTAATTTTTTTTATTTAACTTGGCAAGTCAGTTAAGAACAAATTCTTAACAGTGGTTTAACTGCCTTGTTCGGGGGCAGAACGACAGATTCCTACCATGTCAGTTCAAGGATCCAGCAACCTTCTGGTTACTGGCCCATCACTCTAACCACTAGGCTACCTGCTACCCCCAAAAAAGGTGCATGAATTGGACCATTTTCCTGTCCTGCTAAGCATTTATAATGTAACGAGTATGTTTGTGTGTCAGGGAAAATGTATTGATTTAAATAGTGCATTCTTTTTGTTAGGAATGTAGTGAAGTAAAAGTCAAAAATATAAAGAGTAAAGTACAGATACCCTCCAAAAACGACTTAAGTAGTACTTTAAAGTATTTTTACTGAAGTACTTTACACCACTGGTGTTATATTAAACTTCAGTGTATGTGTTTAACCGCAGGTAATCAGACGGAACTGCAGCACTGGTTTGAGCGTGTGGGCGTGTTGGCAGCCTGTGAGTCTGCAGCCCAGACTGCACTACAGGGGAAGGGACTGACGAGTGAGTCTCTGAAGAGCTACCTGCAGAGACAGCCAGCCCCACACCATGGTCAGGGACAGGTTCAGGGTAGAGGCGCACAGCCGTGCAACAGCCCTGAGGTAAAATAACACATTCAGGTTTTCTTTGTTTTAACACCAATCCTGGGTTACACCAGTAGATCATACAATGGAACAGTTTGGTACCGTGTAAGATTTATTTGATGATTTTTAAAACAATTTGGACATCAGTCCATATATTTGGATCATTTAAAAACACAATTCACACTGCTAATGTCATTGTCATTGGGGTTAACACAAAGCCTTTTTTTCCATTGTGGTCCTCTTTGGCCGGTAATACATAGAGAGGAGGTGAGAGAGTAGCCAAACTCCAAATCCACCCCTAGTCCTATTCTCTCTCTCTCTCTCCCTCCCTCTCTAAATCTCCCTCTCTCCCTCTCTCTCTCCACCTCTCTCTCGCTCTGTCTTGTCGTGTTTGTCTCTCTCCCTCCCTCTCTAAATCTCCCTCTCTCCCTCTCTCTCTCCACCTCTCTCTCGCTCTGTCTTGTCGTGTTTGTCTCTCTCTCTCCCTCCCTCTCTCCATCTCCCTCTCTCCCTCTCTCTCTCCACCTCTCTCTCGCTCTGTCTTGTCGTGTTTGTCTCTCTCTCTCTCTCTCCCTCTCTCAGATTGATTGCTTTATTGGTATGAAATAAGATTTCTAGATATTGCCAAAGCAGTATAGTGGTACAGCATTTCAGTAAAATACACTACAATGAGGATAATGAAATCCAGTTCATTCCAGTAGTAATACTAACAGTACATATAACCATGCATACACTGCTGCTGTTGTATTGTGGAATCTTCAGTCCATACATTTAATTACATCAAAAATAACATAAAAAGAAAAGAGCCTCATAAATACGTTTCTCTCTCTTTTACTTTACAGTTTGACGACGGGACTGTAATGTGTTTTCTGTCCTCCAGGGTGATGACGGGACTGTAATGTGTTTTCTGTCCTCCAGGGTGATGACGGGACTGTAATGTGTTTTCTGTCCTCCAGGGTGATGACGGGACTGTAATGTGTTTTCTGTCCTCCAGGGTGACGACGGGACTGTAATGTGTTTTCTGTCCTCCAGGGTGATGACGGGACTGTAATGTGTTTTCTGTCCTCCAGGGTGATGACGGGACTGTAATGTGTTTTCTGTCCTCCAGGGTGATGACGGGACTGTAATGTGTTTTCTGTCCTCCAGGGTGACGACGGGACTGTAATGTGTTTTCTGTCCTCCAGGGTGATGACGGGACTGTAATGTGTTTTCTGTCCTCCATTTTGTCGACGGGACTGTAATGTGTTTTCTGTCCTCCAGTTTGACGACGGGACTGTAATGTGTTTTCTGTCCTCCAGGGTGACGACGGGACTGTAATGTGTTTTCTGTCCTCCAGGGTGACGACGGGACTGTAATGTGTTTTCTGTCCTCCAGGGTGATGATGGTGATTGTGTGCTGTCAGAGGAAGAGATCCAGTCTGCAGTGGTCACCTGGGGTAAAGGACTTGCAGACTTACCCATGGTCCCAGAGAGACAACACCCTATGTGAGTAAACTACATAATATCCAGTCCCCAGGGGCCGCACAAGGTGCTTCAGCTGCTTAAAGTACTTCCATTTGGTTCTCTGAAATACTGGAATCAGACATTTTTCTCAAGTTGGTACTTTAATTACAATTTAAGAGGAGACAGATAAAATCATAAAATCAATTTGTGCTTGAAAGCCCTTGAATTTGACTTGCCACTGTCTGCACGAACCCTATAAGTCCCTATATTGTTCTTTATAGAACAGTCCCTATATTGTCCTTTATAGAACAGTCCCTATATTGTCCTTTATAGAACAGTCCCTATATTGTCCTTTATAGAACAGTCCCTATATTGTCCTTTATAGAACAGTCCCTATATTGTCCTTTATAGAACAGTCCCTATATTGTCCTTTATAGAACAGTCCCTATATTGTCCTTTATAGAACAGTCCCTATATTGTCCTTTATAGAACAGTCCCTATATTGTCCTTTATAGAACAGTCCCTATATTGTCCTTTATAGAACAGTCCCTATATTGTCCTTTATAGAACAGTCCCTATATTGTCCTTTATAGAACAGTCCCTATATTGTCCTTTATAGAACAGTCCCTATATTGTCCTTTATAGAACAGTCCCTATATTGTTCTTTATAGAACAGTCCCTATATTGTCCTTTATAGAACAGTCCCTATATTGTCCTTTATAGAACAGTCCCTATATTGTCCTTTATAGAACAGTCCCTATATTGTTCTTTATTATTTTATTTAACCTTTATTTAACTAGGCAAGTCAGTTAAGAGCAAATTCTTATTTACAATGACGGCCTAGGAACAGTGTGTTAACTGCCTTGTTCAGGGGCAGAACAACATATTTTTACCTTGTCAGCTCGGGGATTCGATCCAGCAACCTTTCGGTTACTGGCCCAACACCATGCTGTGTTTTCATGTGTTGCTGCCATGCTATGTTGTCGTCTTAGGTCTCTCTTTATGTAGTGTTGTGTTGTCTCTCTTGTCGCGATGTGCGTTTTGTCCTATATATATATATATATATACAGTGGGGCAAAAAAGTATTTAGTCAGCCACCAATTGTGCAAGTTCTCCAACTTAAAAAGATGAGAGAGGCCTGTAATTTCCATCATAGGTACACTTCAACTATGACAGACGAAATGAGAAAAAGAAATCCAGAAAATCACATTGTAGGATTTTTAATTTATTTATTTGCAAATTATGGTGGAAAATAAGTATTTGGTCAATAACAAAAGTTTATCTCAATACTTTGTTATATACCCTTTGTTGGCAATGACAGAGGTCAAACGTTTTCTGTAAGTCTTCACAAGGTTTTCACACACTGTTGCTGGTATTTTGGCCCATTCCTCCATGCAGATCTCCTCTAGAGCAGTGATGTTTTGGGGCTGTCGCTGGGCAACACAGACTTTCAACTCCCTCCAAAGATTTTCTATGGGGTTGAGATCTGGAGACTGGCTAGGCCACTCCAGGACCTTGAAATGCTTCTTACGAAGCCACTCCTTCGTTGCCCGGGCGGTGTGTTTGGGATCATTGTCATGCTGAAAGACCCAGCCAGGTTTCATCTTCAATGCCCTTGCTGATGGAAGGAGGTTTTCACTCAAAATCTCACGATACATGGCCCCATTCATTCTTTCCTACACGGATCAGTCGTCCTGGTCCCTTTGCAGAAAAACAGCCCCAAAGCATGATGTTTCCACCCCCATGCTTCACAGTAGGTATGGTGTTCTTTGGATGCAACTCAGCATTCTTTGAGTTGTGTTGAGTTTTTACCAAAAAGTTATATTTTGGTTTCATCTGACCATATGACATTCTCCCAATCCTCATCTGGATCATCCAAATGCTCTCTAGCAAACTTCAGACGGGCCTGAACATGTACTGGCTTAAGCAGGGGGACACGTCTGGCACTGCAGGATTTGAGTCCCTGGCGGCGTAGTGTGTTACTGATGGTAGGCTTTGTTACTTTGGTCCCAGCTCTCTGCAGGTCATTCACTAGGTCCCCGTGTGGTTCTGGGATTTTTGCTCACCGTTCTTGTGATCATTTTGACCCCACGGGTGAGATCTTGCGTGGAGCCCCAGATCGAGGAAGATTATCAGTGGTCTTGTATGTCTTCCATTTCCTAATAATTGCTCCCACAGTTGATTTCTTCAAACCAAGCTGCTTACCTATTGCAGATTCAGTCTTCCCAACCTGGTGCAGGTCTACAATTTTGTTTCTGGTGTCCTTTGACAGCTCTTTGGTCTTGGCCATAGTGGAGTTTGGAGTGTGACTGTTTGAGGTTGTGGACAGGTGTCTTTTATACTGATAACAAGTTCAAACATGTGCCATTAATACAGGTAATGAGTGGAGGACAGAGGAGCCTCTTAAAGAAGAAGTTACAGGTCTGTGAGAGCCAGAAATCTTGCTTGTTTGTATGTGACCAAATACTTATTTTCCACCATAATTTGCAAATAAATGTATTAAAAATCCTACAATGTGATTTTCTGGATTTTTTTTCCTCATTTTGTCTGTCATAGTTGAAGTGTACCTATGATGAAAATTACAGGCCTCTCTCAACTTTTTAAGTGAGAGAACTTGCACAATTGGTGGCTGACTAAATACTTTTTTGCCCCACTGTATATATATATATTTTTTTTTTTATCCTAGCCCCCGTCCCCGCAGGAGGCCTTTTGCCTTCTGGTAGGTTGTCATTTTGCCAAGTGTGTGCAAAGCTGTAATCATGGCAAAGGGTGGCTACTTTGAAGAATCTCAAATATAACATATATTTTGATTTAACACTTTTTTTTGGTTACTACATGATTCCATGTGTTATTTCATAGTTTTGATGTCTTCACTATTATTCTACAATGTAGCAAATATCAATAAAATTGCAGTATCGAATCGCAATACATTGAGAATCATGAGATTTGCAATACATATCGGTACCTAAGTATGGTGATAATATCGTATTGTGAGGTCCCTGGCAATTCCCAGGCATAGAACTGTACTGTACTGTAAACAGGTGTATTAGTACAGTGTTTTCCAAACTCAGTCCTGGGTCCCCCCTTGGGTGCACGTTGTGTTTGTTGCCCTATCACGACACAGCTGATTCAAATAACCAATTCTTGATGATGAGTTCATTATTTGAATCGGCTGTGTAGTGCCAGGGCAAAGAACATAACGTGCACCCCTTGAGGTCCCCAGGACTGAGTTTAGGGAACGCTGTATGTGTCTGTCTGACGGGCTCTTTTCTTACCAGTCTTCCTAAGGAGGGCAAGAGGAACGTCCTAGTGACCAGCGCCTTGCCTTATGTTAACAACGTCCCTCATCTGGGAAACATCATCGGCTGTGTGCTCAGCGCTGACGTCTATGCCAGGTAGATAGCACACTACCCTGCTCTACTATACTGTACACTAGCCTACCCTACTATACACTACCCTACCCTGCTGTACTATACTATACACTACCCTACTATACTATACACTACCCTACTATACTATACTATACACTACACTACCCTACCCTGCTCTACTATATTATACACTACCCTGCTCTACTATACACTACACTACCCTACCCTGCTCTACTATACACTACACTACCCTACCCTGCTCTACTATACACTACACTACCCTACCCTGCTCTACTATACACTACACTACCCTACTATACTATACACTACACTACCCTACCCTGCTCTACTATACTATACACTACACTACCCTGCTCTACTATACACTACACTACCCTACCCTGCTCTACTATACACTACACTACCCTGCTCTACTATACACTACACTACCCTACTATACTATACACTACACTACCCTACCCTGCTCTACTATACACTACCCTACCCTGCTCTACTATACTGTACCCTGCACTACCCTACACTACTATACTGTACCCTACACTACCATACTATACTATACTGTACACTACCCTACTATACTGTACCCTACACTACCCTACTCTACTATACTGTACACTCCCCTACCCTACTCTACTATACTGTACACTGCCCTACTATACTGTACCATACTCTACTATACTGTACACGACCCTACTATACTGCACCCTACTATACTGTACACTACTCTACTATACTGTACACTACCATACCCTACTACACTGTACCCTACTCTACTATACTGTACACTACCCTACTATACTGTACACTACCCTACTATACTGTACCCTACTATACTGCACACTACCCTACTATACTGTACCCTACTCTACTATACTGTACCATACTGTACACTACCCTACTATACTGCACACTACCCTACTATACTGTACCCTACTCTACTATACTGTACCATACTGTACACTACCCTACTATACTGTACACTACCCTACTATACTGTACCCTACTCTACTATACTGTACCATACTGTACACTACCCTACTATACTGTACACTACCCTACTATACTGTACCCTACTATACTGCACACTACCCTACTATACTGTACCCTACTCTACTATACTGTACCATACTGTACACTACCCTACTATACTGCACACTACCCTACTATACTGTACCCTACTCTACTATACTGTACCATACTGTACACTACCCTACTATACTGCACACTACCCTACTATACTGTACCCTACTCTACTATACTGTACCATACTGTACACTACCCTACTATACTGTACACTACCCTACTATACTGTACACTACCCAACTATACTGTACCCTACTAGACTATACCCTACCATACTATACTGTACCCTACTCTACTATATTGTACTCTCCCCTACTATACTGTACCCTACACTACCCTACTATACTGTATCCTACTCTACTCTACTGTACTATACTGTACCCTACCCTACTATACTATACGCTGCTATACTATACTGTACCCTACTACTACCCTACTATAATGTATCCTACTCTACTGTACCCTACTATACTATACTGTACCCTACTCTACTATACTGTACCCTACTCTACTATACTGTACCCTACTATACTGTACTGTACCCTACCCTACTATACTATACGCTGCTATACTATACTGTACCCTACTACTACCCTACTATAATGTATCCTACTCTACTGTACCCTACTATACTATACTGTATCCTACTCTACTATACTGTACCCTACTCTACTATACTGTACCCTACTATACTGTACTGTACCCTACCCTACTATACGCTGCTATACTATACTGTACCCTACTACTACCCTACTATAATGTATCCTACTCTACTGTACCCTACTATACTATACTGTATCCTACTCTACTATACTGTACCCTACTATACTGTACCAAACCCTACTATACTAAACTGTACCATATGCTGCTATACTATACTGTACCGTACCCTACTATACTGTACCTTGCTGTACTATATTATACTGTACCCTTCTCTACTATACTATACCCTACCCTACTCTACTCTACTATACTGTCCTGTACTCTACCCTGCTATACTGTACCCTACTATACTATACTGTACACTACTCTACTATACTGTACTATACGGTGCCCTACTCTATTGTACCCTACTATACTGTACCCTACACTACCCTACCCTACTATACTGTACCCTACTATACTGTACCCTACTCTACTATACTGTACCCTACTATACTGTACCCTACTCCACTATACTGTACCCTAATCTATTATACTATAATGTATCTATTCTACTATACTGTACCCTACTATACTGTACCCTACTAAACTGTACCCTACTATACTGTACCATTCTCTACTATACTTGACCCTAGTTTACTTAACTGTAACCTACTCTACTGTACTGTACACCACTCTACTATACTGTACACTACTGTACCCTACTCTACTATACTGTACCATACTCTACTGTACCCTACTATACTGTACACTACCCTACCCTACTATACTGAACCCTACTATACTGTACCCTACTGTACATTACACTACCCTACTATACTTTACCCTACACTACACTACCCTACTATACTGTACCCTACTCTACTATACGGTACCCTACTATACTGTACCCTACTGTACATTACACTACCCTACTATACTGTACCCTACACTACACTACCCTACTATACTGTACCCTACTCTACTATACGGTACCCTACTATACTGTACACTACCCTACTATACTGTACCCTACTATACATTACACTACTATACTGTACCCTACCCTACTATACTGTACCCTACTATACTATACTGTACCCTACTGTACATTACACTACCCTACTATACTGTACCCTACACTACACTACCCTACTATACTGTACCCTACTCTACTATACTGATTGCCCTACTATACTGTACACTACCCTACTATACTGTACCCTACTATACATTACACTACTATACTGTACCCTACCCTACTATACTGTACCCTACTATACTATACTGTACCCTACTGTACTATACTTTGCCCAACCCTACTATACTGTACCATACACTGCTATAATATACTGTACCATACCCTACTATACAATACTGTACCCTACTGTACTATATTATACTGTACCCTACTATACTATATTGTACCCTACTATAGTATACTGTACCCTTCTCTACTATACTATACTGTACCCTACTCTACTATACTGTACCCTACTCTACTATACTGTACCCTACTATACTGTACCCTACTCTACTATACTGTACCCTACCCTACTATACTGTACCCTACTCTTCTATACTATACTGTATCCTACTATACTATACTGTATCTATTCTACTATACTGTGCCATACTCTACTATACTGTACCCTGCCCTACTATACTATACTGTGCCATCCTCTACTATACTGTACCCTACTATGCTACACTGTACCCTACTATACTATACTGTACAATACTCTACTATACTGTACAATACTCTACTATACGGTGCCCTACTATACTGTACTATACTGTACCCTACTCTACCCTACTATACTGTACTCTACCCTACTGTACTGTACCCTACCCTACTATACTATACTGTACTATACTGTAGCCTATTCTACTATACTATAATGTACTATACTATACTGTACCCTATTCTACTATACTGTGCCCTACTATACTATACCCTACTATACTGTACCCTACTCTACTATACTGTACCCTACTATACTGTACCCTACTATACTGTACCATTCTCTACTATACTTGACCCTAGTTTACTTAACTGTAACCTACTCTACTGTACTGTACACCACTCTACTATACTGTACACTACTGTACCCTACTCTACTATACTGTACCATACTCTACTGTACCCTACTATACTGTACACTACCCTACCCTACTATACTGAACCCTACTATACTGTACCCTACTGTACATTACACTACCCTACTATACTTTACCCTACACTACACTACCCTACTATACTGTACCCTACTCTACTATACGGTACCCTACTATACTGTACCCTACTGTACATTACACTACCCTACTATACTGTACCCTACACTACACTACCCTACTATACTGTACCCTACTCTACTATACGGTACCCTACTATACTGTACACTACCCTACTATACTGTACCCTACTATACATTACACTACTATACTGTACCCTACCCTACTATACTGTACCCTACTATACTATACTGTACCCTACTGTACATTACACTACCCTACTATACTGTACCCTACACTACACTACCCTACTATACTGTACCCTACTCTACTATACGGTACCCTACTATACTGTACACTACCCTACTATACTGTACCCTACTATACATTACACTACTATACTGTACCCTACCCTACTATACTGTACCCTACTATACTATACTGTACCCTACTGTACTATACTTTGCCCAACCCTACTATACTGTACCATACACTGCTATAATATACTGTACCATACCCTACTATACAATACTGTACCCTACTGTACTATATTATACTGTACCCTACTATACTATATTGTACCCTACTATAGTATACTGTACCCTTCTCTACTATACTATACTGTACCCTACTCTACTATACTGTACCCTACTCTACTATACTGTACCCTACTATACTGTACCCCTACTCTCTACTATACTGTACCCTACCCTACTATACTGTACCCTACTCTTCTATACTATACTGTATCCTACTATACTATACTGTATCTATTCTACTATACTGTGCCATACTCTACTATACTGTACCCTGCCCTACTATACTATACTGTGCCATCCTCTACTATACTGTACCCTACTATGCTACACTGTACCCTACTATACTATACTGTACAATACTCTACTATACTGTACAATACTCTACTATACTGCAGTTGCCCTACTATACTGTACTATACTGTACCCTACTCTACCCTACTATACTGTACTCTACCCTACTGTACTGTACCCTACCCTACTATACTATACTGTACTATACTGTAGCCTATTCTACTATACTATAATGTACTATACTATACTGTATCCTAATTAACTATACTATACTGTACCCTATTCTACTATACTGTGCCCTACTATACTATACCCTACTATACTGTACCCTACTCTACTATACTGTACCCTACTATACTGTACCCTACTATACTGTACCATTCTCTACTATACTTGACCCTAGTTTACTTAACTGTAACCTACTCTACTGTACTGTACACCACTCTACTATACTGTACACTACTGTACCCTACTCTACTATACTGTACCATACTCTACTGTACCCTACTATACTGTACACTACCCTACCCTACTATACTGAACCCTACTATACTGTACCCTACTGTACATTACACTACGCTACTATACTTTACCCTACACTACACTACCCTACTATACTGTACCCTACTCTACTATCTGATTGCCCTACTATACTGTACCCTACTGTACATTACACTACCCTACTATACTGTACCCTACACTACACTACCCTACTATACTGTACCCTACTCTACTATACGGTACCCTACTATACTGTACACTACCCTACTATACTGTACCCTACTATACATTACACTACTATACTGTACCCTACCCTACTATACTGTACCCTACTATACTATACTGTACCCTACTGTACATTACACTACCCTACTATACTGTACCCTACTCTACTATACGGTACCCTACTATACTGTACACTACCCTACTATACTGTACCCTACTATACATTACACTACTATACTGTACCCTACCCTACTATACTGTACCCTACTATACTATACTGTACCCTACTGTACTATACTTTGCCCAACCCTACTATACTGTACCATACACTGCTATAATATACTGTACCATACCCTACTATACAATACTGTACCCTACTGTACTATATTATACTGTACCCTACTATACTATATTGTACCCTACTATAGTATACTGTACCCTTCTCTACTATACTATACTGTACCCTACTCTACTATACTGTACCCTACTCTACTATACTGTACCCTACTATACTGTACCCTACTCTACTATACTGTACCCTACCCTACTATACTGTACCCTACTCTTCTATACTATACTGTATCCTACTATACTATACTGTATCTATTCTACTATACTGTGCCATACTCTACTATACTGTACCCTGCCCTACTATACTATACTGTGCCATCCTCTACTATACTGTACCCTACTATGCTACACTGTACCCTACTATACTATACTGTACAATACTCTACTATACTGTACAATACTCTACTATACGGTGCCCTACTATACTGTACTATACTGTACCCTACTCTACCCTACTATACTGTACTCTACCCTACTGTACTGTACCCTACCCTACTATACTATACTGTACTATACTGTAGCCTATTCTACTATACTATAATGTACTATACTATACTGTATCCTAATTAACTATACTATACTGTACCCTATTCTACTATACTGTGCCCTACTATACTATACCCTACTATACTGTACCCTACTCTACTATACTGTACCCTACTTCTCTATACTATACTGTACTATGCTGTACTATACTATGCTGAACTACTCTACTATACTGTACCCTACTATACTAAACTGTACCCTACTATACTGTACCCTACACTACTCCACCTTACTCTACTATACTGTACCCCACACTACCCTACTCTACTATACCCTACCCTACATTCTATTCTGTACCCTACTATACTGTACACTACTATACTTTACTATACTGTACCCTACTATACTGTACCCTACTATGCTACACTGTACCCTACTATACTGTACCCTACCCTACTATACTATACTGTACTCTACTCTACTATACTGTACCCTTCTCTACTATACTATACCCTAATCTGCTCTACTATACTGTACCCTAATCTACTATACCCTACTCTACTATACCGTACCCTACTATACTGCACCCTACTCTACTACACTGTACCCTACTATACTGTACCCTACCCTTCTCTACTGTACCCTACTATACTGTACTCTACCCTACTATACTGTACCCTACTATACTGTACCATCCTCTACTATACTGTACCCTACTCTGCTACACTGTACCCTACTATATTATACTGTACACTACTCTACTATACTGTACAATACTCTACTATACGGTGCCCTACTATACTGTACCCTACTGCACCCTACTCTACTATACTGTACCCTACACAACCCTACTGTACCCTACCCTACTATACTATACTCTACTATACTGTACCCTATTCTACTATACTGTATCCTACTCTACTATACTGTACCCTATTCTATTATACTGTGCCCTACTATACTATACTGTACTATACTCTACTATACGGTACCCCACTATACTTAACTGTACTCTACTATACTGTACCTTACTCTACGATACCATACCCTACTATTCTATACTGTACCCTACTATTCTATACTGTACCCTACTCTACTGTACTATACTGTAACCTACTATACTATACCCTACCCTACTCTACTATACTGTAACCTACTATACTATACCCTACCCTACTATACTGTACTATACTGTAACCTACTATACTATACCCTACCCTACTCTACTGTACTATACTGTAACCTACTATACTATACCCTACCCTACTCTACTGTACTATACTGTAACCTACTATACTGTACCCTACCCTACTCTACTGTACTATACTGTAACCTACTATACTATACCCTACCCTACTCTACTATACTATTCTGTACTATGCTGTACTATACTATGCTGAACTACTCTACTATACTGAACTCTACTATAGTATACTGTGCCCTTCTGTACTGTACCCTACCCTACTATACTAAACTGTACCCTACTATACTGTACCCCACACTACCCTACTCTACTATACCCTACCCTACATTCTATTCTGTACCCTACTATACTATACTGTACACTACTATACTTTACTATACTGTACAATTCTCTACTATACTCTACTATACGGTGCCCTACTATACTGTACCCTACCCTACTATACTGTACCCTACTCTACTGTACTGTACCCTTCTCTACTATACTATACTGTACCCTAATCTTCTCTACTATACCATACCCTTCTCTACTATACCGTACCCTACTATACTGTACTCTACTATACTATTCTGTACTCTACTATACTGTACCCTACTATACTGTACCCTACTATACTATACTGTACCCTACTCTACTATACTGTACCCTACTCTACTATACTGTACCCTACTATACTGTACCATATGCTGCTATACTATACTGTACCATATGCTGCTATACTATACTGTACCCTACTATACTATACTGTATCCTACTCTACTATACTGTACCCTACTATACTGTACCAAACCCTACTATACTATACTGTACCATATGCTGCTATACTATACTGTATCCTACCCTACTCTCCTATACTGTACCCTACCCTACTCTCCTATACTGTACTCTACCCTACTATACTGTACCCTACTATGTTACACTACCCTACTATACTATTCTGTACCCTACCCTACTATACTGTACACTACCCTACTATACTATTCTGTACCTTACTCTACTATACCCTACTGTACTATACTGTACACTCCCCTACTCTTACATACTATTCTGTACCCTACTATACTATACACTACCCTACAATACTAATCGGTGCCCTACCCTACTATACTGTACACTACCCTACAATACTATACTGTACACTACCCTACTATACCTTTCTCTACCCTACCCTACTATACTGTACACTACCCTACTATACTATACTGTACACTACCCTACTCTACCCTACTATACTATTCTGGGTCCTACCCTACTATACTATTCTGTTCCCTACCCTACTATACTATTCTGTTCCCTACCCTACTATACTATTCTGTTCCCTACCCTACTATACTATACTGTACCCTACCCTACTATACTGTACCTTACCCTACTATACTATACTTTACACTACCCTACTATACTATGCTGTACACTACCCTACTATACTATGCTGTACCATACTATACTATACTATACTGTACACTACCCTACTATACTGTACACTACCCTACTATACTATACTGTACCCTACCCTACTATACTGTACCTTACCCTACTATACTATACTTTACACTACCCTACTATACTATTCTGTTCACTACCCTACTATACTATGCTGTACCATACTATACTATACTCTACGGTACTGTACACTACCCTACTATACTGTACACTACCCTACTATACTATACTGTACCCTACCCTACTATACTGTACCTTACCCTACTATACTATACTTTACACTACCCTACTATACTATTCTGTTCACTACCCTACTATACTATGCTGTACCATACTATACTATACTGTACACTACCCTACTCTACCCTACTATACTATTCTGGGTCCTACCCTACTATACTATTCTGTTCCCTACCCTACTATACTATTCTGTTCCCTACCCTACTATACTATTCTGTTCCCTACCCTACTATACTATACTGTATCCTACTCTACTATACTGTACCCTACTATACTGTACCAAACCCTACTATACTATACTGTACCATATGCTGCTATACTATACTGTATCCTACCCTACTCTCCTATACTGTACCCTACCCTACTCTCCTATACTGTACTCTACCCTACTATACTGTACCCTACTATGTTACACTACCCTACTATACTATTCTGTACCCTACCCTACTATACTGTACACTACCCTACTATACTATTCTGTACCTTACTCTACTATACCCTACTGTACTATACTGTACACTCCCCTACTCTTACATACTATTCTGTACCCTACTATACTATACACTACCCTACAATACTAATCGGTACCCTACCCTACTATACTGTACACTACCCTACAATACTATACTGTACACTACCCTACTATACCTTTCTCTACCCTACCCTACTATACTGTACACTACCCTACTATACTATACTGTACACTACCCTACTCTACCCTACTATACTATTCTGGGTCCTACCCTACTATACTATTCTGTTCCCTACCCTACTATACTATTCTGTTCCCTACCCTACTATACTATTCTGTTCCCTACCCTACTATACTATACTGTACCCTACCCTACTATACTGTACCTTACCCTACTATACTATACTTTACACTACCCTACTATACTATGCTGTACACTACCCTACTATACTATGCTGTACCATACTATACTATACTATACTGTACACTACCCTACTATACTGTACACTACCCTACTATACTATACTGTACCCTACCCTACTATACTGTACCTTACCCTACTATACTATACTTTACACTACCCTACTATACTATTCTGTTCACTACCCTACTATACTATGCTGTACCATACTATACTATACTCTACGGTACTGTACACTACCCTACTATACTGTACACTACCCTACTATACTATACTGTACCCTACCCTACTATACTGTACCTTACCCTACTATACTATACTTTACACTACCCTACTATACTATTCTGTTCACTACCCTACTATACTATGCTGTACCATACTATACTATACTCTACGGTACTGTACACTACCCTACTATACTGTACACTACCCTACACCATGAGCCATAGTGTCTCCAAGTCTTACTGACCTCTTTTGTGTTTTTCTTTCTATCTCTTCTCTCTGTTTCTCACTTACACATTCATTTCATGTCTCTCTCTCTCTCTCTCTCTCAGGTATGGTCGTCTGCGTGGTTGGAATGTGCTGTATGTGTGTGGGACTGATGAGTACGGTACAGCTACAGAGAACAAGGCCCGTGAGGAAGGCCTAACAGCGCAGCAGATCTGCGATAAGTACCATGCTGTCCACGCCTCCATCTACCAGTGGTTCCAGGTCGACTTCGACTTCTTTGGTCGCACCACCACAAAGAAACAGACTGAGTGAGTACCAGTAGTAGAATTTAATGTTAAAGTTCTGCTTATTCTTTGGATTATATAGGAGGATTCAGTACCTGATCTAAGTTTATACACTGAGTGTACAAAACATTAAGGACAACTGCTCCATGACACAGACTGACCAGGTGAATCCAGGTGAAAGCTATGATCCCTTATTGATGTAATTTGTTAACAGGTTAAATAAGGATTTTTAAGCCTTGAGACAATTGAAACATGGATTGAGTATGTGTGCCATTCAGAGGGTGAATGGGCAAGACACAAGATTTAAGTGCCTTTGAACGGGGTATGGTAGTAGGTGCCAGGCACACCGGTTTGTGTCAAGAACTGTTGGCTGTTCTGAGGGCAAAAGTGGGGTATCGAGTTGTTCTTGCCATAATATGGACTAGGTATTTTACCAAATAGGGCTATCTTCCACCCCTACCTTGTTACAACACAACTGATTGTCTCAAACGCATTAAGAAGGAAATACATTTTAACAAGGTACACCTGTTAATTGAAATGCATTCCAGGTGACTACCTCATGAAGCTGGTTGAGAGAATGCCAAGAGTGTGCAAAGCTGTCATCAAGGCAAAGGGTGGCTACTTTGAGGAATATAGGAATATTTTTTTTTTACGCTTTTTAGGTTACTACATGATTCCAAATGTGTTATTTCATAGTTTTGATGTCTTCACTATTATTATACAATGTATAAAAAAATAAAGAGAAACCTTTGAATGAGTAGGTGTGTCAACTTTTGACTGGCGCTGTACATTATCAATACACTGGGAGTGTGGTAGCTAGACACGGTGCTGTACATTATCAATACACTGGGAGTGTGGTAGCTAGACACGGCGCTGTACATTATCAATACACTGGGAGTGTGGTAGCTAGACACGGCGCTGTACATTATCAATACACTGGGAGTGTGGTAGCTAGACACGGCGCTGTACATTATCAATACACTGGGAGTGTGGTAGCTAGACATGGTGCTGTACATTATCAATACACTGGGAGTGTGGTAGCTAGACACGGCGCTGCAACACGGCTTGGCTTCTGCTTCTGCTGTTAAAACAGGGATTGAACACATCAAAACTATTGTGTGGAGAATCCGTGTGGATTCATTTTCTTCAGGGTTTGTACGGATGATTGAAAACCTTGAAAGTATTTTGAATTTTATTTGTGAATAAGTATATGAACCCTGGTCCTTTGTTTCTGTCTCTCTGTCTCTCTGTCTCTCCTCTCTCAGGATAGCCCAGAACATCTTCTGGCGTCTCCATGAGCGAGGCTTCCTACTTGAAGACGTTGTGGAGCAGCTGCGCTGCGAGGCGTGCCAGCGTTTTCTAGCCGACCGCTTCGTGGAGGGAACATGTCCCTTCTGCTCTTACCCAGAGGCCCGAGGGGACCAGTGTGACAAGTGTGGCAAGCTTATCAACGCTGTGGAGCTACGGGTGAGGGGCTGGAGAGACCTTTTTATATGGGTCACGTTCCACAGCTAAGGCTAGACGATGCAACGACCAATGGTTACGTGCCACGTCATCGACTGACAAATTGCTCAAACGTATGATTTGATTACCTGATACTTAAAATACCTATCCAGTTCAGATCTGTCCTGGGCCAGACTACACTCAATCATAGGACCTACTGAAGAGATGAGTCTTCAATAAAGACTGAAAGGTCGAGACAGAGTCTGCGTCTCTCACATGGATAGGCAGACCATTCCATAAAAATGGAGCTCTATAGGAGAAAGCCCTGGTTACATTCAATTAGTTAATTTAAGTTTTTATCAGTCTTCACACCTCCGAGGACGTCAGTAACCCTGGGTTTCCGTGGGTCACTCTCTCTCCTCCACTACAAGGCCTTGGTGATGTGTTCTCTCTCTCCTCCACTACAAGGCCTTGGTGATGTGTTCTCTCTCATCCACTACAAGGCCTTGGTGATGTGTTCTCTCTCTCATCCACTACAAGGCCTTGGTGATGTGTTGTCTCTCATCCACTACAAGGCCTTGGTGATGTGTTGTCTCTCATCCACTACAAGGCCTTGGTGATGTGTTGTCTCTCATCCACTACAAGGCCTTGGTGATGTGTTCTCTCTCATCCACTACAAGGCCTTGGTGATGTGTTGTCTCTCATCCACTACAAGGCCTTGGTGATGTGTTCTCTCTCTCATCCACTACAAGGCCTTGGTGATGTGTTGTCTCTCATCCACTACAAGGCCTTGGTGATGTGTTGTCTCTCATCCACTACAAGGCCTTGGTGATGTGTTCTCTCTCATCCACTACAAGGCCTTGGTGATGTGTTCTCTCTCTCATCCACTACAAGGCCTTGGTGATGTGTTGTCTCTCATCCACTACAAGGCCTTGGTGATGTGTTCTCTCTCATCCACTACAAGGCCTTGGTGATGTGTTCTCTCTCTCATCCACTACAAGGCCTTGGTGATGTGTTGTCTCTCATCCACTACAAGGCCTTGGTGATGTGTTGTCTCTCATCCACTACAAGGCCTTGGTGATGTGTTCTCTCTCATCCACTACAAGGCCTTAGTGATGTGTTCTCTCTCTCTCTCTACAGGAGCCTACTTGTAAGGTGTGTAGTCAGACTCCTGTAGTCCAATCCTCCAAACACCTGTTCCTGGACCTGCCCAAGGTACACACAGTCACGTCTTTCAAATTTCCCACCATTTTAGTTTGTCTCTAAGTCCACATAATAAGCTAAGATTTTATAGGTGTTTAAACTAAGGTTCTCTCTCTCTCTCTCTCTCATATATATATACCACTCTGTCTCTCTGGTCAGTTGGAGGCTGACTTGGAGCAGTGGCTGGAGAGGTCTACTGGGTCAGGAGACTGGACGGCCAATGCCAAACAGATCACCAGGTCCTGGGTGAGGGACGGACTCAAACCCCGCTGCATCACCAGAGACCTGAAGTGGGGAACCCCTGTACCTCACCCCGACTTCTCTGACAAGGTACCAGACAAACTCAACCTTCAGTAGTTCTCTCTCTTTCTCTAGCCCTCTCCCTAGCCCTCTCCCTAGCTTTCTCCCTAGCTCTCTTTCTTTCTCTAGCTCTAGCTCTCTCTTTCTTGCTCTAGCTCTAGCTCTCTCTCTCTTCTCTCTCTCTTTCTCTAGCTCTCTCCCTAGCTCTCTCTTTCTCTAGCTCTCTCCCTAGCTCTCTCTTTCTCTCTCTCTTTCTCTAGCTCTAGCTCTCTCTCTTTCTCTAGCTCTAGCTCTCTCTTTCTCTCTCTCTTTCTCTAGCTCTCTCCCTAGCTCTCTCTTTCTCTAGCTCTCTCCCTAGCTCTCTCTCTTTCTCTAGCTCTCTCCCTAGCTCTCTCTCTCTCTTTCTCTAGCTGTCTCCCTAGCTCTCTCTCTTTCTCTAGCTCTCTCTTTCTCTTGAACACACACACACTCTGTTTTCTCTCTCCCCCCGCTCCCCTCATTTAGGAACTAATCATCTACCTCTTCTTCCGTCTCCAGGTGTTCTACGTGTGGTTTGATGCTCCTATTGGTTACCTGTCCATCACAGCCAACTACACTGACCAATGGGAGAAGTGGTGGAAGAACCCACAGCAGGTACAGCGTGTCTACCAATCAGGTCATACTGTGATGTTTACAGCGTTCTAGTCTCTTTAAACCCAGTGGATCAACACTTAAGATGGTGGGCACTATACCCATTCCTGAAGAGCTAGGGGATGTGCTGCATTTTGTTCCAGCCTAGCAATAGCTAACATATCAAATTCAACTAATCGACCGCGGTTAGCTCAGTCAGGTGTGTTAATGCTGAATTACAATCCTTCATACATTGCAGCCATCCAGGACTGAATTGATGATATATTCCAGACATGTTTGGATCTGTAACTTGTGCTTCTGCCCCCTGGTGGAGCTGTAAAACTACAGCAGGCGTCTACCATTAATATCATACTGCATCGGCCAGTTTCCCGGACCCAGATTAAGTTTACTGCTGGGCTAAAAAGATGATGTAATACTGTATATTATGTTTGATAAGATGTTAGAAGGTGATCTCAAACATGTAATTCCTTAATCTCATCCACCAGCCGTCTTCACTCTCATGTGGTGGAGTTTACTTTATTATGGCATGTAATTCCTGTATTCTACCACCAGGTGGATCAATAACGTCATGTAATTCCTGTGTTTGACCACCAGGTGGATCAATAACGGCATGTAATTCCTGTATTCTACCAAGAGGTGGATCAATAACGGCATGTAATTCCTGTATTCTACCACCTGGTGGATCAATAACGTCATGTAATTCCTGTATTTGACCACCAGGTGGAGCTGTATAATTTCATGGCCAAGGACAACGTTCCGTTCCACAGTGTGGTGTTCCCCTGCTCTCTACTGGGAGCACAGGACAACTATACACTGGTCAACCACCTGGTGGCTACAGGTAACACACACACACACACATACACACACACAGACATAGAGGCATGCACATACACACACACACAGACACACACACAGACAGACATGCATACACACACACACAGACAGACACACACACACACACAGACAGACAGACAGACAGACATAGAGGCATGCACACACAGACACAGACAGACAGACATGCACACACAGACACAGACAGACAGACATGCATACACACACACACACACACACAGACATAGAGGCATGCACATACACACACACACAGACACACACACAGACAGACATGCATACACACACACACAGACAGACACAGACAGACAGACACAGACAGACAGACACAGACAGACAGACAGACAGACAGACAGACAGAGAGGCATGCACACACAGACACAGACAGACAGACATGCACACACAGACACAGACAGACAGACATGCATACACACACACACACACACACACACACAGACATAGAGGCATGCGCGCGCGCTCACACACACACATAGAGGCATGCGCACACGCACACACACACACACACACAGACAGGCATACACACACACAGACAGGCATGCACACACACACACACACAGACAGGCATGCACACACACACACAGACAGACAGACAGACAGACAGACATAGAGGCATGCGCGCTCACACACAGACACACAGACATGCATACACACACACACACAGAGACACGCACACACACACACACATGCATACACACACACAGACATGCATACACACACAAACTGATCGGTACCCCCTGTATATAGCCTCTTTTTTATTTGACCTTTATTTAACCAGGTAGACCAGTTGAGAATAAGTTCTCATTTACAACAGCGACCTGGCCAAGATAAAGCAAAGCAGTTCGACACATACAACAACACAGAGTTACACATGGAGTAAAACAAACATGCAGTCAATAAAGTCTATACAGTGTGTGCAAATGAGGCAGGATAAGGGAGGTAAAGGCAATAAATAGGCCATGGTGGCGAAATAATTACAATATAGCAATTAAACACTGGAGTGATAGACGTGCAGAAGATGAGTGTGCGAGTAGAGATACTGGTGTGCAAAGGAGCAAAATAAATCAAATAAATAACAGTATGGGGATGAGGTAGTTGGATGGGCTGTTTACAGATGGGCTATGTACAGGTGCAGTGATCTGTGAGCTGCTCTGACAGCTGGTGCTTGAAGTTAGTGAGGGAGATATGTGTCTCCAGTTTCAGTGATTTTTGTAGTTCGTTCCAGTCATTGGCCGCCTCGATCTGGAAGGAAAGGCGGCCAAAGGAGGAATTGGCCTTGGGGGTGACCAGTGAGATATACCTGCTGGAGCGCGTGCTACGGGTGGGTGCTGCTATGGTGACCAGTGAGCTGAGATAAGGCGGGGCTTTACCTAGCAAAGACTTATAGATGACCTGGAGCCAGTGGGTTTGGCGACGAATATGAAGCGAGGGACAGCCAACGAGAGCGTACAGGTCACAGTGGTGGGTAGTATATGGGGCTTTGGTGACAAAACGGATGGCACTGTGATAGACTGCATCCAATTAGTTGAGTATTGGAGGCTATTTTGTAAATGACATCGCCGAAGTCAAGGATCGGTAGAATAGTCCGTTTTACGAGGGTATGTTTGGCGGCATGAGTGAAGGAGGCTTTGTTGCGAAGTAGGAAGCCGATTCTATATTTAACTTTGGATTGGAGATGTTTAATGTGAGTCTGGAAGGAGAGTTTACAGTCTAACCAGACACCTAGGTATTTGTAGTTGTCCACATATTCTAAGTCAGAACTGTCCAGAGTAGTGATGCTGGACGGGCGGGCAGGTGTGGGCAGCGATCGGTTGAAGAGTATGCATTTAGTTTTACTTGCATTTAAGAGCAGTTGGAGGCCACGGATGGAGAGTTGTATGGCATTGAAGCTCGTCTGGAGGTTAGTTAACACAGTGTCCAAAGAAGGGCCAGAAGTATACAGAATGGTGTCGTCTGCGTAGAGGTGGATCAGAGAATCACCGGCAGTAAGCGGCGACATCATTGATGTATACATAGAAAAGAGTCGGCCCGAGGATTGAACCCTGTGGTACCCCCATAGAGACTGCCAGAGGTCCGGACAGCAGGCCCTCCGATTTGACACACTGAACTCTGTCTGAGAAGTAGTTGGTGAACCAGTCGAGGTAGTCATTTGAGAAACCAAGGCTATTGAGTCTGCCGATAAGAATGTGGTGATTAACAGAGTCGAAAGCCTTGGCCAGGTCGATGAATACAGCTGCACAGTATTGTCTCTTATCAATGGCGGTTATGATATCATTTAGGACCTTGAGCGTGGCTGAGGTGCACCCATGACCAGCTCTGAAACCAGATTGCATAGTGGAGAAGGTGCGGTGGGATTCTAAATGGTTGGTGATTTGTTTGTTAACTTGGCTTTCGAAGACCTTAGAGAGGCAGGGTAGGATAGATATAGGTCTGTAGCACGTTAATTACTTGTTACTTTTATTTCTTATTCATATTTGTATTTTTTTAAACTGCATTGTTGGTTAAGGTGTTGTAAGTAAGCATTTCACTGTAAGGTCTACACCTGTTGTATTCGGCGCACATGACTAATACAATTTGATTTGATCTGACATGCATACACACATTTATACACACACAGAGGGCTTTAGTGTTGGTGAAACTTGAAATCCCTAATAATATTGCAGACAATACAATACAGTATTTTAGATATTTCATTTTTTGTTTTACCACTGTGATTGTTGACTGTTGATGTAAACCTGTGGTTGCCTAGTCGAATCCACTTGCAGTTGTGAGTTGCTCTGGATAAGATCAAATGAACCACCGTGCCGGTGTTTTCTCTCAGAGTACCTGAACTACGAGGACACCAAGTTCTCTAAGAGTCGAGGCGTGGGTGTGTTTGGTGACATGGCCAAGGATACGGGCATCCCCTCTGACGTGTGGCGATTCTACCTGCTGTACCTCCGTCCCGAGGGACAGGACTCTGCCTTCTCCTGGGTCGACATGGCCACCAAGAACAACTCTGAGCTGCTCAATAACCTGGGCAACTTCATCAACAGGTACTATAGCTTGAGAGGTGGAGGCTGGGGCTGCGATTATGTTCGAGGGTCAGGAAAGAGCAGAGTACCAACAACTGAATCTCTAAACCTGGAAATGTGTCATTTATTATTCAAGTAGTTGTGTTTTATATTAAATCGTTAAATAAATCATAGCGTATTGGAATGAATCATTTAAGCCTATCTAAGTGCTGAAGTCAACACATTGGGAGTTTAAAGGAATTGCTTGTGATGAACTCTCTCTCCCTGTCTTCCTCCCCTCTCTCCCTCTCTCAGAGCGGGGATGTTTGTCAGTAAGTTCTTTGAGAACTGTGTCCCTGCCATGGCTCTTCAGCAGGAGGACAAGAGACTGTTGGCTCAGGTGGGATGGGAGCTGAAGCAGTACATCAACCTCATGGACAGAGTCAAGTAAGAACAAGTTGCTGCAATGCTGCTAGTCACACGCAGTCTCACACACACACACACACACACTGAGACACACACACACACACTGACACGGTTTTAAGAGTGTCTGAAAATAATGGAAAGTTGAAGTTTAGATTTTGTGTTGTGGTCTGGAGTTCATGTTGAAGCAGCAGCACTGTAATGTACAAGACAATTTGAAATAAGGTCTTATTTTACCTTGTTGCTAATTCTGGGAGCTGTAGTACTTTGTTTCATATTGATGGATCTGTTCTGTTCACCCTATCAGGTTCGGTTTTGTTTGCCCTATCAGGATATTCTCTGTTCTGTTCACCCTATCAGGATCTGTCCTGTTCACCCTATCAGCTTCTGTTTTGTTTGCCCTATCAGGATATTCTCTGTTCTGTTTACCCTATCAGGATCTGTTCTGTTCTGTTTACCCTATCAGGATCTGTTCTGTTTACCCCATCAGGATCTGTTCTGTTCTGTTTACCCTATCAGGATCTGTTCTGTTTACCCTATCAGGATCTGTTCTGTTTACCCTATCAGGATCTGTTCTGTTTACCCTATCAGGATCTGTTCTGTTTACCCTATCAGGATCTGTTCTGTTCTGTTTACCCTATCAGGATCCGTGATGCCCTGAAGTGTATCCTCAACATCTCTCGCCACGGTAACCAGTACATCCAGGTCAACGAACCCTGGAAGAAAATCAAAGGAGACGAAACAGACAGGTTAGTCTCTCTCTCTCTCTCTCTCTTTCTCGTCTCTGTCCCTCTCTGTCTCAGTACTGATGCCCCTCCTTCTCCCCCCTCACTTCCAGGCAGCGATCGGGTACAGTGACGGGTGTGTCTGTGAATGTGGCGTGCCTGCTGTCCGTCATGCTCCAGCCCTACATGCCAACGGTCAGTCAGACCATCCGCCAGCAGCTGAATGCCCCGCCCACCGTTACCGCCACCATGCTGCAGGGCAACGGGAACTTCGTCTGCTCTCTGCCCGCCGGGCATCACATTGGCACGGTGAGGAAAGATCTTGCTGTTAGATATGAACAAAGGGAAATCACATAGTTCTATATTCCATTATATGTCTATGATGTTGATGTTTATTAGAGACACAGTTTCTCTTAGAAGTATAATCTTTTTGTCTTGGAGACATTTGGGTATTTTTTGATCTGATGATAATTTGTTATCTCTGAATGTCAATGTCTGATTTTGTACTATAATTCTAACTCCTTGATGTCCCTGTCTCTGTCTCTGTCTCTCTCTGTCTCCCTCCCTGTCTCTCTCTGTCTCCCTCCCCCTCTGTCCCTGTCTCCCTCCCCCTCTGTCCCTGTCTCCCTCCCCCTCTGTCCCTGTCTCCCTCCCCCTCTGTCCCTGTCTCTCTCTGTCTCCCTCCCCCTCTGTCCCTGTCTCTCTCTGTCTCCCTCCCCCTCTGTCCCTGTCTCTCTGTCGCACGCAGGTCAGCCCGTTGTTCCAGAAACTAGAGGCCGAACAGATTGAGTCTCTGAAGAAGAGGTTTGGAGGACAGCAGGTCAGTACAGTGGTAAAGGTTACGGGATTACAGCCTAAAATACTGTAAATGAGATAGTGGTAGTGAAAGGAACATTTACTTGATTCAAAAAGAGTGTTTATAAAATTCCAGGATCGTTACTTTGATATTTCAACAGGTAGGCAGATGAAATGCCAAACGAACAACGGTAATATTGTTCGGTGGCATTGTTCTCAGGCAGTGAGGCTCTCTTAGCTTAGTATATAAGGCTCAAGACTGTTCCAGAAGGGATGTGTTGGCGCAGCTTGAATAGGTGCAGGGCCATATATCGAAATCCTCTCCTCCTCAATCCCCCCTCAAAACCAGGTGGCAGGTCAGCCGTTTTTGTTATTTAAAAATTCAGCAGTGGGCCTTCATCTAAATCTTGTCCTCGATCCCTCCTTCCAGCCAGAGGAGGAGGAAGAAGCCAAGCCGAAGAAGGTATCTCACCACGCTGTGTGTTCTGTATGGAGGGATGCAATTACTGTAGACACTGTTAACACTATTACTGTAGACGCTGGTAACGCTCCATATTACTGTAGACACTGTTAACACTATTACTGTAGACACTGTTAACGCTCCATATTACTGTAGACACTGTTAACACTCCATATTACTGTAGACACTGTTAACACTCCATATTACTGTAGACACTGTTAACGCTCCATATTACTGTAGACACTGTTAACGCTCCATATTACTGTAGACACTGTTAACACTATTACTGTAGACACTGTTAACACTCCATATTACTGTAGACACTGTTAACACTATTACTGTAGACACTGTTAACGCTCCATATTACTGTAGACACTGTTAACACTATTACTGTAGACACTGTTAACACTCCATATTACTGTAGACACTTTTAACACTATTACTGTAGACACTGTTAACACTCCATATTACTGTAGACACTGTTAACACTATTACTGTAGACACTGTTAACGCTCCATATTACTGTAGACACTGTTAACACTATTACTGTAGACACTGTTAACGCTCCATGTTACTGTAGACACTGTTAACGCTCCATATTACTGTAGACACTGTTAACACTATTACTGTAGACACTGTTAACGCTCCATGTTACTGTAGACACTGTTAACGCTCCATATTACTGTAGACACTGTTAACACTCCATGTTACTGTAGACACTGTTAACACTCCATATTACTGTAGACACTGTTAACACTCCATGTTACTGTAGACACTGTTAACACTCCATATTACTGTAGACACTGTTAACACTATTACTGTAGACACTGTTAACACTCCATATTACTGTAGACACTGTTAACACTCCATGTTACTGTAGACACTGTTAACACTATTACTGTAGACACTGTTAACGCTCCATGTTACTGTAGACACTGTTAACACTCCATATTACTGTAGACACTGTTAACGCTCCATGTTACTGTAGACACTGTTAACACTCCATATTACTGTAGACACTGTTAACACTCCATGTTACTGTAGACACTGTTAACACTATTACTGTAGACACTGTTAACACTCCATGTTACTGTAGACACTGTTAACACTCCATATTACTGTAGACACTGTTAACACTATTACTGTAGACACTGTTAACACTCCATGTTACTGTAGACACTGTTAACACTCCATATTACTGTAGACACTGTTAACACTCCATGTTACTGTAGACACTGTTAACGCTCCATGTTACTGTAGACACTGTTAACACTCCATGTTACTGTAGACACTGTTAACACTATTACTGTAGACACTGTTAACGCTCCATGTTACTGTAGACGCTGTTAACGCTCCATGTTACTGTAGACACTTAACGCTCCATGTTACTGTAGACACTGTTAACACTCCATGTTACTGTAGACACTGTTAACACTATTACTGTAGACACTTAACGCTCCATGTTACTGTAGACGCTGTTAACGCTCCATGTTACTGTAGACACTGTTAACACTCCATATTACTGTAGACACTGTTAACACTCCATGTTACTGTAGACGCTGTTAACGCCCATATTACTGTAGACACTTAACGCTCCATATTACTGTAGACACTGTTAACACTCCATGTTACTGTAGACACTGTTAACACTATTACTGTAGACACTGTTAACGCTCCATGTTACTGTAGACACTGTTAACACTCCATATTACTGTAGACACTGTTAACACTATTACTGTAGACACTGTTAACACTCCATGTTACTGTAGACACTGTTAACGCTCCATGTTACTGTAGACACTGTTAACACTCCATATTACTGTAGACACTGTTAACACTCCATGTTACTGTAGACACTGTTAACACTATTACTGTAGACACTTAACGCTCCATGTTACTGTAGACACTGTTAACACTCCATATTACTGTAGACACTGTTAACACTCCATGTTACTGTAGACACTGTTAACACTATTACTGTAGACACTTAACGCTCCATGTTACTGTAGACACTGTTAACGCTCCATGTTACTGTAGACGCTGTTAACGCTCCATGTTACTGTAGACACTGTTAACACTCCATATTACTGTAGACACTGTTAACGCTCCATGTTACTGTAGACACTGTTAACACTCCATGTTACTGTAGACACTGTTAACGCTCCATGTTACTGTAGACACTGTTAACACTCCATGTTACTGTAGACACTGTTAACGCTCCATGTTACTGTAGACACTGTTAACACTCCATGTTACTGTAGACACTGTTAACGCTCCATGTTACTGTAGACACTGTTAACGCTCCATATTACTGTAGACACTGTTAACGCTCCATGTTACTGTAGACACTGTTAACGCTCCATGTTACTGTAGACACTGTTAACACTCCATATTACTGTAGACACTGTTAACGCTCCATGTTACTGTAGACACTGTTAACACTCCATATTACTGTAGACACTGTTACCGCTCCATAGTGGTGTTCCGTTTATGTGTGGCCAATATGTCTTCATTAATGCACACTAACTCACACTAAACAATTCGATTTTATCGCTCCGGATAAAATAAGAAAATGTGTGCTTTTTCTTTTCATTTCTTTTTCAGAGTGAATTTAAATGTCTTAGTTTTCTTGTTCCCATTAACTCATAACATTGTATAATAGATCTCTTAACAACAACAGTTTATTTGCTGAGAGTGAAATGTACTAGTGATTGTTGGAGACAAATTGCTTAACATCTGAAACCCGTCTTTCCATTCTAGCCAAAGACGACAGCCCAGACTGATGTCAACGCCCAGCCCGCTCCAACCCCAGCATCAGATCCTGCTGCTCAGACTGCAGTGAACGGCGCAGACTCTGACAGAGCCAGGGAGTTAACACTGGCCGTGGCAGAACAGGTAATATGGGGGACGGATGTAACGAATTAGAAATTAGGGGTGAAACAATGAAGTTTAAACAATAAAATAATTGGCCCCTAAGACAGTTACAAAGTGCATGATTTTCTTCCAAAATGTCATGTTTGTGTGACCACCTGATATTGGGATATGTTACGAATATGGGATATTGTGTAACGTGGATTATTCCTGATGCTCACGTTGCCTCTCGATCAAATATCGAAACATGATATTTGTCCTGATGACTGACTCGTAACACAACCTCTTCTATTCTACATTCTTTCTACTCCAGGGTGAGACGGTGTTCATTAATTAACTGACTAGTTGGTAATGACGTCTGTCTAACCTGTTCTCTGCCAGGGGGAGAAGGTTCTACAGTAGTTATTGATTTATTATTTAGTAATGACGTCTGTCTAACCTGTTCTCTGCCAGGGGGAGAAGGTTCTACAGTAGTTATTGATTTATTATTTAGTAATGACGTCTGTCTAACCTGTTCTCTGCCAGGGGGAGAAGGTTCTACAGTAGTTATTGATTTATTATTTAGTAATGACGTCTGTCTAACCTGTTCTCTGCCAGGGGGAGAAGGTCCTACAGTAGTTATTGATTTATTATTTAGTAATGACGTCTGTCTAACCTGTTCTCTGCCAGGGGAGAAAGGTTCTACAGTAGTTATTGATTTATTATTTAGTAATGACGTCTGTCTAACCTGTTCTCTGCCAGGGGGAGAAGGTTCTACAGTAGTTATTGATTTATTATTTAGTAATGACGTCTGTCTAACCTGTTCTCTGCCAGGGGGAGAAGGTCCTACAGTAGTTATTGATTTATTATTTAGTAATGACGTCTGTCTAACCTGTTCTCTGCCAGGGGGAGAAGGTTCTACAGTAGTTATTGATTTATTATTTAGTAATGACGTCTGTCTAACCTGTTCTCTGCTCTCTGCCAGGGGGAGAAGGTCCGGACCCTGAAGGGCCAGAAGGCAGAGAAAGCTGTGATTGGAGCGGAGGTCACAAAACTACTGGAACTGAAGAAACAACTATCCATGGCTGAGGGAAAGTACCCAGAACCAGTCCTGACAAAAGGCAAGAAGAACGCCCAGCCCGCTCCAACCCCAGCATCAGATCCTGCTGCTCAGACTGCAGTAAACGGCGCAGACTCTGACAGAGCCAGGGAGTTAACACTGGCCGTGGCAGAACAGGTAATATGGGGGACGGATGTAACGAATTAGAAATTAGGGGTGAAACAATGAAATTAAACAATGAAATAATTGGCCCCTAAGACATGATTTTGACCAGAAATGTCTTGTTACTATGCCACCCGGGACATAGCGATACGTAGTGACCCGACCAGAGCATTTCACGTCATGTCTGTGTATCCATGGCTGGGCTTGAGGTAATGATTTAGTAGTTTGGTAATGATGACTGTCTAGCTAACACGCACAAGACCGGAATCGCACCAAGCAAACCGCTGTTTTTCAATAGAGAACTAAGTTTCAATTAAACGTGAACGGCTACAGCCAGCTAACTTTTACCCACTTCTATACCTGACCCCTCAGCGAGCTTGACACCTTGTGCGGACCAAGTGAAGGGACCTTTTAGATACTGATTTACCAGCTTGTAATGACGACCGTCTAGCTGGTATTGATTGAAAAGTATCTAGCTAGTAATGATTTAATTAGTTGATAATACTGACACACTGTGTTCAACCACTGGGTTCTCTATGCCAGGGGGAGAAGGTTCTACAGTAGTTATTGATTTATTATTTAGTAATGACGTCTGTCTAACCTGTTCTCTGCCAGGGGGAGAAGGTTCTACAGTAGTTATTGATTTATTATTTAGTAATGACGTCTGTCTAACCTGTTCTCTGCCAGGGGGAGAAGGTTCTACAGTAGTTATTGATTTATTATTTAGTAATGACGTCTGTCTAACCTGTTCTCTGCTCTCTGCCAGGGGGAGAAGGTCCGGACCCTGAAGGGCCAGAAGGCAGAGAAAGCTGTGATTGGAGCGGAGGTCACAAAACTACTGGAACTGAAGAAACAGCTATCCCTGGCTGAGGGAAAGTACCCAGAACCAGTCCTGACAAAAGGCAAGAAGAAGTGATTAGAAAGAGAGAGAGAAGACAGAAATACAGAGGCTGGACAAATATGAAAGAAGTAGAGGCAAGATTTGAATAATAAGAAGTATGAGAGTAAGACATAAACAGGTCTGTGACAGGATGTGGTGTTGGCTATTGGGGACAGAGTAATAGGAAAGATCAGTAATCGAAGAGGGGGAATTGAAAACTGCTACAAAATATTCAGACTATTTCTACGTCTCTCTACTTAAAAGTAGCAGGTTCTAGTAGCCTGATAGCTATGTGGATACCCCCGTTTATCTTTACTGCACGGTATCATGAAGATAAATAAAATGGCGACGCAGCGATCAGGCTGGTTTCCACCAGGCTGTGGTTCTACTGTCGCTATGCAGCGATCAGTACAGGTCAGTGTGTGTGAACCATGTCTGTGTAATAATATTATAATATTGTTATATATTAAAAAAAAAAAAAAAAAAAGTCATGTTTTTACACATCCCCATTGCCATTTATTTAATCAAATAAATACAACATTTGCTAAGAATATTATTATTATTTTTTAAATACTGTGATAAATGAATTCAGAAACAAGCTGGTATGGTATTGTCACTTTCAAAGATTAAAGCATTTGTTTGGACCTTATAGGCATCTCACTTTACATTTCAATCAAATAGACATTCCAGGACACTAAAATGGTTTTAAGGATTTTATTTGCAACTCTAAACATACAATAACAAAGTAAATACAATACAATGTTTCCTTGTAATAACAGAAATAAAAGACAAGCACGTTAGTGTTCCTCTAAGTTAACCACTAACCGATACATCATTTACAATAAAATGTTGAATGAATATGGGTACAGTAAAGGTTTTATTACAGTAGAACTGTGTCGGTATAATACAGGAGTATATAAAATATATATATATATATGTGTGAATCCGGGTAGAGCTCTACATTGTAAATATTACTACCACTAAATTCAGTCAATTTGATAGAAAAAGATTAGCGCTCTAGGTGTAAAACTATCCACGTTCTCGGTGTGTAAAACTATCCATGTTCTCGGTGTAAAACTATCCACGTTCTAGGTGTAAAACTATCCACGTTCTAGGTGTAAAACTATCCATGCACAGTAAAGCCGTAGTGGCTTATATAAGTACTGACTTACTGACTGACAAACTTTCCTGAGCTCTATATTACTCTACAAACTGGACAAGAAATATTATCTGTGATGGCCTCTGCAGTCTGTAGGATTATTCTTAGATTTGAGGTTGGCGGATAAGGGATAGCCTGGTATTCAAGCAATTTTAGCTATGTTTCACAGTTGCTTCCCAGCGAAACAATGGTAGGCTTAGCATTCAGTCAGGTTTAACCAGGCTAGATAAAGGATGCCGTAACAATGAAATGCACTCTCCTTGTTTTAGTTCTCACTACCTTCATACTAGGAATGAGTCCAACACAAGTTTGTCAGAATCACTTAGTTGATAGTTGTTGGGGCTGATCAATAGAAAAATCTTACCAAACCTTCAATCAATAACTCCTAGCAATGGGAAAAATCACTTGAATTGTTTTTTTGATTAGCCGTATTTTTGGAATCAGTGCCGACACCCCCAAATAAATCAGAATTTTTACCAATCCCTACTTCATTCAAATCTCTTCACTAGAGGCTTAACGAGCAAAACTCCCAATCAGAATCGCGTTCATTAGGGCACGCAACAGAAAACGTTTTAAAATGTTTTGCAACAGAACTAAACAAATGTTGGTGTTTTTAATCCCACCGTTTCTTGCCATTTGATGCCTAATGAACGTGAGCCATGCAACATTTGGGATAGGTGTTGGTTAACAATCTTCATAGGTAGATGCTTCCCAATCAATTCCTTATTTTTGGAATCGAAGGCCCCAATCGGTTAATTGAATCTAACCCATCCCTACTTCATGCTGAACTTTACACATGACTGAATAAGCTAAACGACCCAATCATTCTACGTTAGTTAACCCATCCATTTCAAAGCTGCTTCCTGACACCCGGCCCTACATGTGTATATACAGTACACCGTAACCTCTCAACAGAGGCATCGCATGACCCACTTTCTGAACCTTTTTCTCCATTACTACACACCCTGTATGTCGATCTCTCACTACGTCTGTTCCTGCAGTTCTTTCTCTCCGTGGTTTTCCTTTGACTTGCTCTTCCATCGCTCGCTCTTTCTTTATATCTACCTTTTTCTTCTCTTCTCTCTCATACAGTTTTTCAGAAAATTATAATTTAACTTTCTTCTTAAAACATATACGTATCTTTGGTTTCTCTCCTAACGCTGTCTTAAAATGCATTTCAAAGTCACCACCGCATTAAAACCCTTCACCGTCAACCTGCTATTCCAAATGTTCATTTCTTCCTTTCGTCCTTGTTTTCCTCCCTCACTTCCTGGTGTTAACTAGTCTCTCTATCAGGGCTCTGCGTGTCTTCTGCACCTCTTCTCCCAGTCTGTCTATCTCCGCTTTCAGCCTCTCGTTCTGATCCGTCAGCTCCTGCACCTTCCTCTCGTTCTCCTGCTCCCTCTCTCTCCTGCTCTTCTTCGTAGAAGAGGAGGATGAGCGTGAGCCGGAGGAAGGGGAGGACAGAGAGTTGCCCCTCTTGCGTTTGTCCTGCCGAGACGAGGAGAAAGAGGTGCTAGCTGGAGAGGAAGGAGGAGAGCAGTTCAGAGAGGTGGAAGGAGAGGCGGAGGAAGAGCAGGAGGGAGAGTCGGGGACGCAGGGGTTTTCCTCCTCGCTAGCGGAGGGCGACTCAGGTTGTTGGACATTGTCAGAGTGATGATGAAGCTGTTGATGGTGGTAGCTACCGCTCACCATGATCCCTCCTGTTTCCGCCATGCCCACCCCTCCCTCGCTCAGCAACTCAAAGAACTCTGGGGGTAACAGGTCCCCTCCTCCTGAGCCACCTCTCTCTCCATCCCTCTCTCCTCCTCTATCCCCCTGCCTCTCTGCCATTTCCTCAGCTGGACTCGGACAGGAGGTGTTGGAGGAGGTGTGGTGGAGCGGGTGGGTAGGAGGCTCCTCCGGGATGGTGATCCTCTGAACCCCCTCAGCTCCGCCCCACGCCTCCCCCCCGACGCCAACACCGTCTGTCAGCCATGTCAGGGAACAGCTCTCCAGAACATCTAGGAACTCTGGCTCCTTCTGGAGAAAATAAGAGGGAAGAAAGAGAGGAGAACGAGAGAGGGAGAAAGGACACAGAGAAGAGGAAAGTGAGTGCCTTTAGGGAGTGGTTGTGTCGAAGGAGCGTCTTACATCAGCATCATGAAGACGAGAAGATGGAGAAACCGACAACTGATTAAAAGCCAAAACACATCGTTGATCGATCCATATTGATCAAAACTATTTTTTAAATCTCAACTGACCTCAGAGCAGGGAGGGGCACGTGCCAGTTTGGCCCCGCCCCCATCCGATCCCAATATATCCTGCAGGTCCTCATACCACGCCTCCAACTCTGCACCACACAGCGGCCCCACACCTGGGGGGTACGGAGGGGGCAAGTGAAGCCACTCGGCAGTCATCTCTCGCTCCGTCACTCAGTCGACACCGATAGACTTCCACAGCCACACGCTGGAACACACTGGACCAGGACTGGAGATGGCGAGGAGACGGTTTTTAGAATAATGTCCAGACAGGAGGGTTCGGTTTTAGAATGATGAAATAATGATTTAATATATCTTCTGCATGAACAGTTATGTGGTTTCTCGCCAGTAGGCTAGGCATCGGGATCGACATACAAATTACTAAGGAGAAAGCTATATGTAAGAGAGACTGTTCTATTGCACAGCTAAGTTAGCACATGTTGAGAATTATCAATAGTTAAAGAAAGATAAGCAATTGAGCAAAGTACGGGTATTGTAATTTCTATATTGTTTGAAAAGAGACACCTTTTTCACTAAATGGTCAAATAGTGGCACCTATTGGACAAATGGGTCTACTGCACAAACCAATGTATTGATGACTTAATTTCAAACATTATCAAGTTAAAATCTTGAAAATAAATGAATTGATGTATAATGAGGTTAACTTGTCATCCTACACTCAGTGAAAAACAAACCCGAAATCAGAAGAAGGAATGAGGAAACTCAATTCACCTTTTGAAAGTCTCTTATGATCAAGTCTGGCAATTGGTCGTTGGTGATAATTTGTCCCAACAAGTCTAGAAAGAATTCATGGCATTAATTATTGCAACGATTATTCAATAACAGTGTGTCGAGATGTTACAATGTGCTTAAAGGAATAAGACATTTATATTTTAGAACAGCAGACATATGTCTACTGAAATATAGCTGAGACACTCAACTTGACAAACAACCTGACAATACATTGTTAAAAATGGTTGAATGCAGGCCTATACAACAGATTTTATGTGGATTCAATTAATACAATAACTTGACAAACTACTATGCTATGCACATGTTCTGGTAAAAAAAAATTGTGTGGAAAATCATTTTTAAAAAACGGTCCCTCCGTTGGGCCTCGAGGGCTCCTCCTGCCACAGTCCAAAATGAATTCTATTTCTATCAAAACATCTGTGAGTTTCGATTTACACAAGCTCATGAAAAAGAAAAAATAGATTTCGACATGCAATCTTCCAAAAATGCAATATATATTTTTTTCTAAAAATAGAGGTTTAATCGTTGACATTTAAATAGTTAAAGGTACTTTAAAAACCACTTGGTGGACGGGAAATACCTGTGACCACAACACAGCTAGCATGACATAGACAGGTATTGACATGAATCAATAGACGCAGCCCAATTCTTGGCAAATACTTTTATGAAGAATATCTATATCTTCTATTAGGTATTCTTTGAAGAATACATTTTTGTAGAAATGTGGTATTTATGTAACTGCAGGCTAAATGTGTTTCATGTCGGATGTGGTGTGATAAGGCTACGCTCGCTCTCCAAGCCAAGGCATTACGTCATGGAATCAGAGTACAGGACGGACGAAACAAAAGCCAGAGTGGAAACGGACACCTCCACTGGTACAAAACACTGGGATGAGACAATGAAGACCTTTCTATACTATTCTAATGAAAAGTCCGCTCCAAATAGCCATGCGATCTTTATTCTGTCCACAAAGAAGTGTTTATTTTTGTTATTTAATAGGCATTTAACAAAACAAATATATAATGTCTGGATCAATGACATCTTATAGATTGATCAAACAAAAGCCTGAACGTTGATAACAGTAAATAATACGTTAATAAAACCGAAACAAAACTTTGAAAAACGTTGTGTAAACGTTTGACAGCCCAGCTGTCTCTGTTACGTCAAACTTCTGAGAGCTCGTGGCAGAGAGAACGCCACTTGGGGGTCAAAGTCAAATATACAGATAAATGTGCCCCTCAATCTTGGATAAAAATATAACAAATGTCAATTATAATTGCACACAGCAACTGCTGTCCTAAAACAGACATGGGGAAAGTTACCAAACAACATTCACATTCTTTTCCTAAAGGGGAAACCAGAGAAACGATCAGCTGCCAAATTAAAATTAGAACTTCTATAGAAGTCCCTAAAAGACAAACACCAACTTTAAAAACTATTCAGAATACAATTCACTTACCCTTTTTCTTTTATTACTTCGCTTTCTCGACTGTCTTGGATTCGGAGTATGTATATATTTTAGTTGAGATTGGTGATAGCTCATGTTAACCATTGTTCGGCTTAGGATACTGAATGCGATTTTTCGGGAACTCCCGGTGATCTTTATATATGGTGACGCCAACCGATCTCGACCGAAAGGTTTTTTCTTCTTTTTTTTTTTTACATAACCTAAGCCCATTAGCTGATGATGAAATTACTGACAACCAGATGGTACAATAGTAATCTACGCGCTAAATTATTTTGCTTGGCGACATCCAATTGGTAATTGTATTCTACAGTAAAGGCGGGCTCTAAAGGGCGAACAGGTTGTCTCCAGCTGAATAGTTTGTGTGACGTGAAGATGTGATGCAGCCAGGACGAATTCGGGGCGTAAAGGGAGTCACATGAAAGGAATGATGCAATGCTTGGCAACCCATTTCTAGTCGGAAATAAGACAGGGAGAACCAGAGCATGTTTTATTTAACAGTCTCTGGCTATAACAAAAAAAACATTTAAAAATACACTTATGCAAGAATAGTTTAGAATGTCTAAGGAAAGTTTTTCTCACAAATATTAGGCTACACTATAGGCTATTTATAATTTGTGTTCAGTTATAAGTTATTGTGAAAGGAATAAAGAAAGCAACTCTGCTTGGAATATTGGCTTGTTTTGTATCCAATAATACATCGGTTTTTATTTTCCGCTTTTGATATAGGCTTGCTTCTATTATTCTCCGGTATTTATCTTTATGTTAGGGGACCGTTTTCTTTATGCGCGTGAGGGCCACATTGTACAGTATTCAAGTTTGTGAGAGTAATGAAATGCTTTAAAGTCCGACTCCATCCTGCTTTCTCTGTGTGTGTATAATATTATATATCAAGAGTAGTATGGCCTGCTGCAACAAATTCAACTTCAAACGTTTATTTGTTTCTCAAAGGAAACAATGCAATATAGCCTAAAATCCCTGTAGGGATGGATTTTAATGTTTTATATTATTTTATTGGATGTGTTTATTCTAAAGGAATGCCGTGTTATTAGGATTTCATTTCAGACATTTCGTTTCTTTGTATATTGCCCTCTTGTCTCTGTGTGGAGTGACGGGCGCTGGCTATCAAAACAACATCCCACACTTCTTGAGCGCGAGTTCCTAAACTCCTCTACCGCATCCCGTCTATCTGTGCCTTGCGCGATGATGATCGTGAACAAGCTACTCGTGTTGATGAAAACTGATATTAAAACATAAATAATTCACCCTTTTAAAACCAACATGCTCCTTGTCTTTATAATAACGTCTCTATGTTATTTCATCCTTTGACACTTCACGGTTAATTCCTGAACTCCAACACACAGACAAGTGTTTAAATGCATGGTGCAACAACACGCGCAGTTTACCAGCCTAGCAACAGCGCAGATATGAGACGCGTCGCGTGCGTGAGTAGCGAATAGAATGCTCCGGTCTCCGGGACCAGGGTTAACGCGCGCGATGAGCCTCGGTTCCCACGTCACGACTTGAGGGTCTGTTGCTGAGTAGTTGAGCGGAATACTTTGTCTGTTTATTGAGTCCGGTCGTGTCGTGTGTGTGTGTGTGTGTGTGTGTGTGTGTGTGTGTGTGTGTGTGTGTGTGTGTGTGTGTGTGTGTGTGTGTATAGTATTCGTTAGTGGGATACTTAGAGGACACCGGGCTTTGTTGCCACGGTGTTGGCACGGGCTGGGTTTTTGTTATTATAAGTCTGTGATGGGATGAGCAACAGTGTTTACAAAAAGCAAAGCACAAGTTTAAACCAAAATATTATTCCATAAGCCTATCTTATCGCTTCTTAGTTCGATAATAATATAAATATAAATTATCACAATCATAGGCCTAATAACGAAATACTATTGCGGTAGCTAATAATAACATTGCTGCTCAGGGACCCAAAAAAAATATTCACAAGAGTAACAAAAGGTTGTAGGCTATAGATAAATCAACTACAAAATGTAACTGTAAAACACGTCTATGAAAGACATAGACCAATGAATGTACAGCGCATTTCGGAAAGTATTCAGACCACATTTTGTTACGTTACAGCCTTATTCTAAAAGGGATTAAATTATGTTTTCCCCTCATCAATCTACACACAGTACCCCATAATGAGAAAATGAAAACAGGTTTTTAGAAATGTTTGCAAATAAAAAACAGAAATCTTATTTACATAAGTATTCAGACCCTTTGTTATGAGACTCGAAATTGAGCTCAGGTGCACCCTGTTGCCATTGATCATCCTTGAGATGTTTCTACAACTTGATTGGAGTCCACTTGTGATAAATTCAATTGATTGGACATGATTTGGAAAGGCTCATACCTGTCTGCCGGGGTCTGTAGTGACACCCCTAGCACTGAGATTTTTATTTCTATTTTTTTTATTTAATCCAGTTAAGAACAAATTCTTATTTACAATGAGACCCTTCCCAGTCCAAACCCGGACGACGCTGGGCCAATTGTGCACCACCCTATGGGACTCCCAATCATTGCCGGATGTGATGCAGCCTGGATTCAAAGTGATGCTTCTTGCACTGAGATGCAGTGCCTTAGACCGTTGCGCCACTCGGGAGCCCTTAAAGGTTCCACAGTTGACAGTGCAAGTCAGAGCAAAAACGAAGCCATGAGATCAAAGGAATTGTCCGTAAAGCTCCGAGACAGGATTGTGTCGAGGCACAGATCTGGAGAAGGGAACCGAAACATTTCTGCAGCATTGGAGGTCCACAAGAACACAGTGGCCTCCATCATTCTTAAATGGAAGACGTTTGGATCCACCAAGACTTTTCCTAGAGCTGGCCAAACTGAGCAATTGGGGAGAAGGGCCTTGGTCAGGGAGGTGACCAAGAACCCAATGGTCACTTTGACAGAGCTCCAGAGGTCCTCTGTGGAGATGGTTGTCCTTCTGGAAGGTTCTCCCATCTCTGCAGCACTCTACCAATCAGGCCTTTATGGTAGAGTGGCCAGATGGAAACCAATCCTCAGTAAAAGGCACATGACAGCCCACTTGGAGTTCGCCAAAAGGCACCTTAAGACTCTCAGACCATAAGAAACAAGATTCTCTGGCCTGATTTAACCAAGATTGAACTCTTTGTCCTGAATGCCAAGCGTCACATCTAGAGGAAACCTGGCACCATCCCTATGGTGAAGCATGGTGGTGGCAGCATCATGCTGTGGGGATGTCTTTCAGCGGCAGAGACTGGGAGACTAGTCAGCATCGAGGAAAAGATGAACGGAGCAAAGTACAGAGAGATCCTTGATGAAGTCCTGTGCGCTCTGGAGCAGGTTATCAGACTGGGGCGAAGGTTCACTTTCCAACAGGATAACGCAGGTGTGGTTTCGGGACAAGTCTCTGAATGTCCTTGAGTGGCCCAGCCAGAGCCCGGACTTGAACCCGATCGAGCATCTCTGGATAGACCTGAAAATACAGGTGTGCCAAGCTTGTAGCGTCATACCCAAGAAGACTTGAGGCTGTAATTGTTGCCAAAGGTTCTTCAACAAAGTACTGAGTAAAGGGTCTGAATACTTATGTAAATGTGATTTTAAAAAATGATACATTTGCAAACATTTCTAAAATCCTGTTTTTGCTTTGTCATTGTGGGGTATTGTGTGTAGATTGATGAGGGGAAAAAAACATTTAATTCGTTTTAGAATAAGGCTGTAACGTAACAAAATGTGGAAAATGTCAAGGGGTCTGAATACTTTCTGAATGCACTGTACACTTAATGTTCGGTTTGAATATGTGGTATTCTGTAGGCTACAGTGTGTTGATTTCTGTGGGTCTACTTCCAAGAGGAGTTGCATCAAAGTAAAGGAAATCAAGATCACAGGTCGTTCCTACTTAGACTTTGCATAAAATAAGACTGGCCTGGGAAACTGTACAGTTGTCTGCTGAATATGAGCATGTGGTTTTCTGGATTGGAATTAATGTATTTTGTTTTCATAAAGGATCCAGGAAAGAATGTTGACATGACAGCTGAATATTCATATTGTGTTTTATACCACTCAGACTATTGTACTTCAGTGTTTAGGTAACACGGATAATTACACTGTTCTATCGATGCTGTCTGAGTTTTGCTAAAAAGCACTTCTCAACCTGACTCTCTCTGCTCGATGTAATTGCATATAAACTTTATCTGATTAGCCATATAGCCTATTGATTTATACCCTTGTTAAATGAGAGTTTATTCCTGTATGGTGATCCCTAAGAAAAATGCCCATACTCGTACATCAGATTTTTTTATTTAACTAGGCAAGTCAGTTTAATAACAAAGTCTTATTTACGATGATGACCTACCCCCGGCCAAACCTGGACGACGCTGGATCAATGGAATAATATTGTGGCGTAAACGTGGTGTTTTGCTTTTCATAACCACTGTTGCCACCCTGCCCATTCTCTCACAGAACAAAAATAATGGACAGTAAAGTTATATTCTATGTATCTACTCTATTCTATGTATGCTGACTGTTTACTGTAGGACTGCTCAGTTTGAATGCATATCAATTGTTGGTTTATTATAGTCTATAATAAAGCTAGACGAGGAGGGGGCAGCACAGGTCCACAGAACAGCTCAGAGAACGGCGAGAGGCTCTTGCATTGTTGTTATGGAATTTCCAAAAGTTCGCCTCTCAGCGACTGCGCATGCCTGAAAGAAAAAATGCAGAGTTGGGCGCCTGAACAAAGTTTGGGAGGATGCTGCTTCTGAGATTAAAAGGACAGATCACATCGGCGGTGTACGGGACATTCCCGAAATTTAAGCGGGGCCTAGTTTAGAAGGTAGATGGCGGGGAATACCCACGCAGACTTCAAGAATGCTGAGGAAGGGGAACCTGCCACACGCGCAAAGGAAGGGGAAACTAAGCACTGCCGAGGATGTCACGGTAAAAAGCCCTACAGTGAATGAGGCCAGCCAGAGGTCGACGAGGGGCTCGAATAGTTTTCATTTTCCCACAGCCGATCAGATAGAAACTAGACTACATCAACTGATCAACCTGTCTGCTTCAAACACCAGCACCACTCACAACACTATCATTAGCCGTATACCTATTCTTAGTAAATTTTTAGTAAATATACTTCAATGGTGGCTAAAAGATCCCAAAAAGTTAAAAGTTAAATTGCACTGTATTTGGGAGCAGTTGGCAGCAGTTGTAACTGCAGGAGTTGGCAATGATGGAGTGAGTGTTGAAACCCTGCACCCTACCGTATGATCCCAATGAACTCACGCTAAGCTTTTCATAAAGGTACATGCTTCCCTCTACTGGGCATGTAGCAACATTACAAACATGAGTAATCATGACTAGAGCACTCGAGTAACAAGTTGCCTGGCTGTAACCACAGATCTAGGATCAGTTTACCCGATCCCTAATCGTAGCCTCAATTTTTAGGGGATGCAAAAATATGTGACCCTGGATTAGGGGTAAAGGTAATCTCGGTTAACCCAGAACCAAAATATTGCGTGATTGGTAGACATGAGGGGCCATTTTTACCTTCTATATTTGGCACTCCTGTGAATGTTTGATTTAGTCTGTGTTGCGTTGATATAAGGGAATTGAGAACAAATCAACAATTTTGTAGCATTGGAATCAAGTCTGAATCATGTCATGTTTTACAGCAAGGTGTCCGCATACATAGATTCGTTTTGCGGGCTAGCAGAACTCGGCGAAGCGACCGTCTAATGCTCTCACACTCCCGAAGAAAAGCGGCAATATAACGGTTGTTTTTTCCCCCCCATTGAGTCACGAACATTTTGTATCTAGTACTATCTATGCTATTTTTAATATTGACTTTGTATAAATGTATTTATTTTGTTAACTTTAGATTAAAACAAATTCTTTCCCTTGAATAACTTTTAGCATCATATTGACACTTGGGCAGAGAATACTAGTAAGATTGAACTGTAGTTTTTAATTAAAGGGACTTGATTTTATTTAACAGATTCAATTGTTTTATAACAGATACGTTTCACAAGTTCTCATTATCTGTAGAAGAGTGTAGTTTAAGCAGGTTGTTTATTCAGATGATATCTCAACGACAGACAGTCAGGTACAGTCCATCGTAGGCAATGACAAACAACAACGCAGTAGATTCAAAGTAGTGTGTGGTATTTTAGTCTCAGTCACAATAAATTACAAGCAACTGAGCATGAAACATTTAAGGTACACAGGCATATTTACAAGCATCCCTCCAGGACTTCAGGCCCCCAACGCACACTGCTACATGTCCATACATCGTCTTTCTGGTTGACGACGCGTCCCGATTCTTCACCCTTCTCCCAAAGTGTGCACTAGCATACTTTCCGTCATTGGATTGGTGTACGCATTAGCTGGAGGGAGTTTCCACCCTTGTTAAATCCCCAACGGGAAGTGTGCACTTTGGGAAACGGGTGGATAAATCAGCATTGGTTGTTTTTTTTTGTGCAGTAATGTTTTAGATACATCTTTTCTCTGACGTGGCTATTCCACTTCTTGAGCCCTCAAATTGGACATTCAATGAAATTACTTAGCTGAATGAATGTTGTAGCACATACCTAAAACTAGTGTGGATGAAGAGGTTGAAAGGATCCAGAGAAATATTTTTGCATTGAGAAAAAGCCATCGAGCTTTGAAGGGAATAATATGTGACGTTTATATATATAGTGGGTGTAATGCATTTGCATTTGATACCAAATGAAAGACTTCAATGGCAGAGAGATGTGGAAGGGGGGAAAAAAATCAAGAACATTTGGTGTCCATTTCTGAATAGTAAGCTTTTTTTTTTGTTGTTGTCACGTTTTCTTTTTTATACTTTTCAAATCAAAACATTCCACTTTGCGAAAAAAAAGAAGGCTGAGGTGGAAGAAGAGAAAGAGAGCACCCTCCACTCCCTCAATTTGCCCAACTGTCCTGACAGACGTTTTTACAAAGAAACTAGATTTATTTGTTGAGCGTCTTCATTCTCTGGTCCAGAGCTGCGAAGTTCTCCTCTACAGACAAGAGATTCTCCTTCATGGTTGTCTGAACCTGGGAGAGGGAGAAAATAAGGGAGGGAGGGAGGGAGGAGGTAAGTACATTTAAATTGTAACTTCTACATCCGCCCATCACTTTTGGACTTCATAGCATTCCCAGAAGGCATGGATTATTGAGTCATTGTTAAATGTGAAACCTAAAGCATGACTGCCATTATGCTGAGAATGTCAATTTTATCATGTGTAATAAATTCAACAACATTAGTTTATACTAGATTAATTTAGTTGTAAATGTAATTGCGTTAGTTATGTTCCAACTTTCCCTCCATCTTATGCCAACATCAGTTCTTTTTTTGAGTCTTGGTCTTTTTCTAAGAGCTTGTCAGCTGGATAGGCTCTCTGCAAGGTTCTGTATCTTACCCATCATAAGAACATCCCTTTCTGACTCATAAGATTCCCTCAAGAAATTGATTTGAAATCTTCTGGACATAAAACCTTTCAGTTGCATGCATTTGAAAATATCTACATTGGTCAGGCAACAATTGCTTTTAAATTCTGTCATGGAAATACATTTCTTTACTATTACCAAGTCATTTATGGTTTTAGTTTTCCATGTGGACCAAATTATCTGTGAATTCTGAAAAAATATCCAAGGATTGTTTGGTTCTTGTAGAATACGTTTAATTTTCTTCCATGTTGTTAGTGTTCTTAACTATTATGGTGGGGAAAGTACCCCAATTGTCATACTTGAGTAAAAATAAAAGATACCTTAATAGAAAATGACTCAAGTAAAAGTCACGCAGTAAAATACTACTTGAGTAAAAGTCTAAAAGTATTTGATTTGAAATTTACACCGAACAAAAAATAAACGTAAACGTGTAAAGTGTTTCATAAGCTGAAATAAAAGTTGATTAAACAACATGATCATTACACAGGTGCACCTTGTGCTGGGGACAATAAAAGGCCACTAAAATGTGCAGTTTGGTCACACAACACAAATGTCTCAAGTTGAGGGAGCGTGGAATTGGAGTGCTGACTGCAGGAATGTCCACCAGAGCTGTTGCCAGAGAATTTAATGTTAATTTCTCTACCATAAGCCGCCTCAAGTTGTTTTAGAGAATTTGACAGTATGTCCAACCAGCCTCACAACCAGACTACGTGTATGGCATCGTGTGGGCGAGTGGTTTGCGGATGTCAACAGTGCCCCATGGTAGCGGTGGGGTTATGGTATGGGGCAGGCATAAGCAACAGACAACGAACACAATTGCATTTCATTGATGGCAATTTGAATTAAAAAAAATACAGTAACAAGATCCTGAGGCCCACAGTGAGGGACATTTTTTTTTTAAAAGGTATCTGTGACCAACAGATGCATGTCTGTATTCTCAGTCATGTGAAAAACATAGATTAGGGTCTAATGGATTTATTTCAATTGACTGATTTCCTCATATGAACTGTAAACTCAGTCAAATCAAGGAAATTGTTGCATGTTGCGTTTCTATTTTTGTCCAGTATAAGTAAATGTATAAATCTTTTCAAATTCCTTATATTAAGCAAACCAAAGGACACAATTGTAGTCATTTTATTTACAGGTAGTCAGGGGCACACTCAGACATCATTTACAAAACTAAGCATTTGTGTTTAGTGAGTCTGCCAGATCAGAGGCAGTAGGGATGACCAGGGATGTTCTCTTGATAAGTGTGTGAATTGGACCATTTTCCTGTTCTGCTAAACATTCAAAATGTAATGAGTACTTTTTGTGTCAGAGAAAATGTATGGGAGTAAAAAGTACATGATTTTCAATATATATATATTTACCTATACAAACTCTTATTTACAATGACGGCCTAGGAACAGGGGGTTAACTGCTTTGTTCAGGGGCAGAACGACAGATTTTTACCTTGTCAGCTCGGGGATTCGATCTTGCAACCTTACGGTTACTAGTCCAACGCTCTAACCACTAGGCTACCTGCTGCCCCGGAAAATATGCATAAAAGTAGTCCAAAATATAAATAGTCAAGTACAGATACCACAAAAAACGACTTAAGTAGTATTTTAAAGTATTTTTTACTTAAGTACTTTGCACCACTGGTAACTATGAAGTTTTTAATGTTCTTGGCTGTATCCTTTCCAGCACAGTCACAGCCACTATGATTGATGTGTAACCAAGCCAGTGCAGTACAGCTTGGCTCAATAGTGTGAAAAGGTTCAAAAGTGTCAGTCTCAGCAGCAGTCCCACCTACCTCAGAGCAGTGTGAGATGTGTCATTGTGTCTACTACCTGTGACAGCAGTGTCCCGTTGTCCTTCAGAGAGCTGTTGATCATCTGCTGGGTGGTGTCCAGGTGGGTCAGCAGCTGACCAAACTGCATGGCTACACACAGAGACAGAGAGCGAGAGAGAGAGTCAGACCATCCACATGGCTACAGAGTGAGAGACAGACAACCAACATTTTGAAAGAAAATCAGAGCTGTGGACATTACTCGTTCCTTTAAATTTGATTTATAACTGCCACACCTGCAGTTAAATGTGCGTATTTATAAAAAAAAAAAATCAAATTTTGACATAAGTTTCTGAGCCAGGTCTGAAAGCCAGGTGATTGGCAGGTTAGTATGTTCCTGAGCCAGGTCTGGTGATTGACAGGCGATTACCTTGTTCATGCAACTCCTTGACAGCCATGAGCCTCTGCACCACCTGGGGCAGAGAGGTTGCCATGGCGTCCCACTTCTGCACCACGTCATACAGCTGAGACACCTGAAAGACAGACAACACAGAACAAGTTGTTGCTGAAAATAATACACACCCAATAATGATAAGGTTGGGCAATTCTGAAGGTTGGTGGTGGATTGTCCAGGTTCCATCTCCAGGAGATGACTACTGTTGGTGGTGGATTGTCCAGGTTCCATCTCCAGGAGATGACTACTGTTGGTGGTGGATTGTCCAGGTTTCATCTACAGGAGATGGCTACTGTTGGTGGTGGATTGTCCAGGTTCCATCTCCAGGAGATGGCTACTGTTGGTGGTGGATTGTCCAGGTTCCATCTCCAGGAGATGACTACTGTTGGTGGTGGATTGTCCAGGTTCCATCTCCAGGAGATGACTACTGTTGGTGGTGGATTGTCCAGGTTCCATCTCCAGGAGATGACTACTGTTGGTGGTGGATTGTCCAGGTTCCATCTCCAGGAGATGACTACTGTTGGTGGTGGATTGTCCAGGTTTCATCTACAGGAGATGGCTACTGTTGGTGGTGGATTGTCCAGGTTCCATCTCCAGGAGATGGCTACTGTTGGTGGTGGATTGTCCAGGTTCCATCTCCAGGAGATGACTACTGTTGGTGGTGGATTGTCCAGGTTCCATCTCCAGGAGATGACTACTGTTGGTGGTGGATTGTCCAGGTTCCATCTCCAGGAGATGACTACTGTTGGTGGTGGATTGTCCAGGTTCCATCTCCAGGAGATGACTACTGTTGGTGGTGGATTGTCCAGGTTCCATCTCCAGGAGATGACTACTGTTGGTGGTGGATTGTCCAGGTTCCATCTCCAGGAGATGACTACTGTTGGTGGTGGATTGTCCAGGTTCCATCTCCAGGAGATGACTACTGTTGGTGGTGGATTGTCCAGGTTCCATCTCCAGGAGATGACTACTGTTGGTGGTGGATTGTCCAGGTTCCATCTCCAGGAGATGACTACTGTTGGTGGTGGATTGTCCAGGTTCCATCTCCAGGAGATGACTACTGTTGGTGGTGGATTGTCCAGGTTCCATCTCCAGGAGATGACTACTGTTGGTGGTGGATTGTCCAGGTTCCATCTCCAGGAGATGACTACTGTTGGTGGTGGATTGTCCAGGTTCCATCTCCAGGAGATGACTACTGTTGGTGGTGGATTGTCCAGGTTCCATCTCCAGGAGATGACTACTGTTGGTGGTGGATTGTCCAGGTTCCATCTCCAGGAGATGACTACTGTTGGTGGTGGATTGTCCAGGTTCCATCTCCAGGAGATGGCTACTGTTGGTGGTGGATTGTCCAGGTTCCATCTCCAGGAGATGACTACTGTTGGTGGTGGATTGTCCAGGTTCCATCTCCAGGAGATGACTACTGTTGGTGGTGGATTGTCCAGGTTCCATCTCCAGGAGATGACTACTGTTGGTGGTGGATTGTCCAGGTTCCATCTACAGGAGATGACTACTGTTGGTGGTGGATTGTCCAGGTTCCATCTCCAGGAGATGACTACTGTTGGTGGTGGATTGTCCAGGTTTCATCTACAGGAGATGACTACTGTTGGTGGTGGATTGTCCAGGTTCCATCTCCAGGAGATGACTACTGTTGGTGGTGAATTGTCCAGGTTCCATCTACAGGAGATGACTACTGTTGGTGGTGGATTGTCCAGGTTCCATCTACAGGACTTGACTACTGTTGGTGGTGGATTGTCCAGGTTCCATCTACAGGACTTGACTACTGTTGGTGGTGGATTGTCCAGGTTCCATCTACAGGAGATGACTACTGTTGGTGGTGGATTGTCCAGGTTTCATCTACAGGAGATGACTACTGTTGGTGGTGGATTGTCCAGGTTTCATCTACAGGAGATGACTACTGTTGGTGGTGGATTGTCCAGGTTTCATCTACAGGAGATGACTACTGTTGGTGGTGGATTGTCCAGGTTTCATCTACAGGAGATGACTACTGTTGGTGGTAGATTGTCAAGGTTCTATCTCCAGGGGATCACTACTGTTGGGCCAAGAGGTTCTCCTGGTGGTTAAGAAAACCTCCTGGCCATAGGGAAAACCTAATTACTGTGTGGAATAACATGTCATATAAAAACTCTTACATTACTTCTAAACCCTCAATATAAAAAGCTGGACTAACCTTGTTCTGTGTGCCAGCATCTTCAATGGTTGCCTTGTGCTTTGCAATCTCATTCATCTTTCCAAGGACGCTCTACACAGAGAAAAACACAGACATCACACAATAAGTGTTCACTTTTTTTGCAGTATAACAAGGACAAAAATACCAGCCCATCTGTCCTTGGGTGTTCAATTCAATTCAAGTCGCTTTATTGGCATGGGAAACATAATTTAACATTGCCAAAGCAAGTGAAGTAGATAATATTTAAAAGTGGAATAATTAAGTGTTCTCTGCAGAGTAGTGAAACATTTATTGCTTCTAGACTGATCAGTTTTGCATTCCCTCCCCCTGATGGTTCCGATTCTGCTGATCCTCAATGTTACCTGCAGCCTGGCTTCCACCTGGTCCAGAGTGGCCGAGTCCAGAGCACTGACCCTCGCCTGCAGTAGCTCCATAGTGTCCTGGAGGTGTAGAGACAGACCGAAATGTTTTATGAACAAATTGGATTGATTGAGTTCAGTTGGCACAATAAAACATTATCCCGTTTTTTACCTACTGAATGGGACCAAGGTGGTAGACAGAAGAGACTCACCATGAGACTGCCTCCCTGCACCCCAGCACTCAGAGGTCCCGGTTTGTCTGATCCAGAACCCACAGCAGTCTCCAGCTCTGCAAGTCTCTTCTCCAACTCTGCCATCTACACAGAGACAAACGATGGAGAGGTTTAGGCGTGAATGAATGAAAACTGGGTAAACAAGTGACACAGAATTGACCAAGGACTGACTCAAAATTTGCATGTGCAAATGCAGACACACGTTGCCAACCACACACACACACACACACAAACTGTGTTGTTGGGGACCCCGTTACACACGGTCCCATTGCCCTGGGCTCCATACCTTGGCAGCGTCTGTGAACTTCTCCTGCTCTGGCCGGCTGTGTAGCTCATACAACACCACACCATCAGGACCTTTAGCTGCTGCCGGGGCCTTCCCCTCCCCTGTACTGCCCCTACTGGCCCTCACTGCCTCCAGCTGGGTTAACAGACGTCTGCGGGAGACGGAGAGAGGGTAAAGAATAAAGGCACATAAGGGTTAAGGTGGTAAGTCTTTATTAAAAGAGACCGTGGTTTTAATAAGACACAGACAGTGGTTTTAAGAGAGAGAGGCGACTGCTAAGACTAATATCGTCTACCTTTCTGAGTCAGCCAGGTTAATGTCAAAATCAAATCCATTTTAGAGAATTTAGCATTATGTCCAACGGTCCTCACAACCGCATGGCGTCGTGTGGGCGAGCGGTTTACTGATGTCAACGTTGTGAACAGAGTGCCCCATGGTGGCGTGGGGTTATGGTACGGGCAGGCATAAGCTACGGACAATGCAATTTTATCGAAGGCAATTTGAATGCATACCGAGATACCGTGACTAGATCCTGAGGCCCATTGTCTTGCCATTCATCTGCCTCCACCCCCATGTCGGAAGGATCTGTACACATTTCCTGGAAGCTGAACATTTCCGAGTTCTTCCATGGCCTGCATACTCACCAGACATGTCACCCACTAAGCATGTGTGGGATGCTCTGGATCGACGTGTACGACAGCATGTTCCAATTCCCGCCAATATGCAGCAACTTTGCACAGCTATTGAAGAGGAGTGGGAAAACATTCCACAGGCCGCAATCAACAGCCTGATCAACTCTCTGTGAAGGAGATGTGTTGTGCTGCATGAGGCATATGGTGGTCACACCAGATACTGACTGGTTTTCTGATCCACTGCCTTCTTTTGTTTGTTAAGGTATCTGTGACCAACAGGTGCATATCTGTATTCCCAGTCATGTGAAATCCATAATTTAGGGCCTAATGAATTTATTTCAATTGAGTGATTTCCTTATATGAACTGTAACTCAGTAAAATGTTTGAAATTGTTGCATGTTAGGTTTATATTTTAGTTCAGTACATTTAGCAGTCTTATGGCTTGGGGGGCGGTCGAAGATGTTTAGGGTCCTGTTGCATCGGTACCCCTTGCCATGCAGTAGCAGAGGGAACAGTCTATGACTAGGGTGGCTGGAGTCTTTGACAACTTTTAGGGCCTTCCTCTGACACCGCCTGGTATAGAGGTCCTGGATGGCAGGAAGCTTGGCCCCAGTGATGTACTGGGCCGTACGCACTACCCTCTGTAGCGCCTTGCAGTTGGATGCCAAGCAGTTGGATGCCAAGCAGTTGCCATACCAGGCGGTGATGCAGCCAGTCAAGATGCTCTGGATGGTGCCGCTGTAGAACGTTTTCAGGATCTGAGGGCCCATGGCCAAATTCTTTCATTCTCCTGGGGGGGGGAAGAGGCGTTGTCGTGCCCTCTTCACGACTGTGTTGGTGTGTGTGGACCATGATAGATCCTTAGTGATGTGGACACGGAGGAACTTGACCCGCTACACTACAGCCCCGTTGATGTGTATTGGGGTGTGCTCGGCCCTCCATTTCCTGTAGACCACAATCAGCGCCTTTGTCTTGCTGACGTTAAGGCAGTCTCATCGTCATGGGTGATCAGGCCTACCACTGTCATTTTGTTCACAAACTTAATGATGGTGGTGGAGTCATTGGTGAACAGGAAGTACAGGAGGGGACTAAGCACGCACCCCCGAGGGGCCTCTGTGTTGAGGGTCAGTGTGGCGGAGGTGATGTTGCCTACCCTCACCACCTGGGGGTGCCCCATCAGGAAGTCCAGGATCCACTTGCAGAGGGAGGTGTTGAGTCCCAGGGTCCTTAGCTTAGTGATGAGCTTTGAAGGGCACTATGGTTTTGAACACTGAGCTGTAGTCAATGAACAGTATTCTCACGTAGGTGTTCCTCTTGTCCAGGTGGGAGAGGGCAGTGTGAAGAGCAATTGACATTGAGTCACTTGTGGATGTGTTGGAGTGGGTCCAGGGTGTCTGGGATGAGGGTGTTGATGTGAGCCATGACCAGCCTTTCAATGCTTTTCATGGCTACAGATGAGTGCTACGGGGCGATACTCATTTAGACAGGTTACCTTGGTGCTCTTGGGCACAGGGACTGAGTCCCGTCCCCCCCTCTTTCCCCCTCCCTCCCTTCCCCCCCTCTCCCTACCTATTCCCTCCCTCTCCCCCTTCCTTTCTCCCTCCCTCTTCCAACCCTTTCTCCCCTCCTTTCCCTTCTCCCTCCCTTTCCCCCTTGCCTGCCATCCTCCCTCCCTCCCCCTCCCTTTCCCCCACTCTCTTACTTGGCCAGTGCTCCATCTGGATCAGCTAGGTTAATATGTGCCTGTGGTCCCAGCAGTGAGTCCAGGTGGGCAGAGACCAGCTGCTGTTTGAGCTGGGCAGCCTGCTGAGCCAGGACTACAGGAGTCAGACGCTCCTCTGAACTGCTGTCCCTTGTGGTCGCCTGAGGGGAGAGGAGCATAGACAGATGTGATCAGCACACTACCAGGGAAATGACAACCACTGGTTTGGAGGTGGGTAGAGGTCAGTGTGTTATAAAGATGGGTGGTTTGGGGGTGGGTAGAGCTCAGTGTGGTATAAAGATGGGTGGTTTGGGGTGGGTAGAGGTCAGTGTGGTATAAAGATGGGTGGTTTGGGGTGGGTAGAGCTCAGTGTGGTATAAAGATGGGTGGTTTGGGGGTGGGTAGAGGTCAGTGTGGTATAAAGATGGGTGGTTTGGGGTGGGTAGAGCTCAGTGTGGTATAAAGATGGGTGGTTTGGGGGTGGGTAGAGGTCAGTGTGTTATAAAGATGGGTGGTTTGGGGTGGATAGAGCTCAGTGTGGTATAAAGATGGGTGGTTTGGGGTGGGTAGAGCTCAGTGTGGTATAAAGATGGGTGGGCAGAGGTCTGACATGGGTGGTCTAGGGTGTAGGAGTTATTTGGCACAGTCTGTCTGACATGGGTGGTCTAGGGTGTAGTGGGTTCTACCTGGATGGTCTCCACCTCCTGACTGAGCTCCTGGATCTCATTAACCAGCCGCTGGTACTTCTGCTGGGGCGTTTCCTTCACCCCACAGCCCTCCGCCAACTAGACAGGCACGGAGAGAGAAGAGCGGGAGAGTGAGGAGGAAGACAGAGTTAACATTCAGACAATACACTGGAGCGTCAGAACAGACAGCGGAGTCATTATACACATGATTCAAAATGGACAGCTGAATCATTATACACATGATTCAAATGGACAGCTGAATCATTATACACATGATTCAAATGGACAGCTGAATCATTATACACATGATTCAAATGGACAGCTGAATCATTATACACATGATTCAAATGGACAGCTGAATCATTATACACATGATTCAAATGGACAGCTGAATCATTATACACATGATTCAAATGGACATGTAAAAGGTCTTGTGATGGATTTGACAGAAATTCAAATTTTTCTAAATCTAATGATGGGTTATGCTTCCCAACAGAATCAAATGGCACTATTTATAGAACAATAATCAATATGAAATATTGCAGCAGCATCTACTCACAATCTCATATTCTCCCGACTCATAGCCCACTCTTTTGTTCTTACTGATGCGATCTGAGAAGTCTGTGAGAGAAAACACAGATTCATTAGAGGAAAGACAAGAATATTAGATGATGGTTTGTAATAGGGATGAAACGGTTACCGGTTTCACGATAAACCGCGGTAAAATTCCCGACGGTTAGTATTACCGTTTCAAATGTTAATTATCATTAAAACTGTGTTTGATTACCACAGTTTGAAAAACTAAAATACTAAATACTGTCCAGCATCAACCAAAGTTAGCATGCAGCGTGGGTTTTGTTTTGTGTGAAAACATGGCAGAAGGCAGTGACAGCGCTCAGGAGATTTTCCAGCCTTCTAAGAGGACCAAATCTGAAGTGCGATCGTATTTTGGGTTTTACAAGAGTGCCGGCGGGGAAACTTAATCGAAGATGGTCACCCTGTCTGCAGAACATGCAGCGAAGGGAGGCAACACTTAAAATCTCGTGTCATTTTCGTGACCAACACCCACTTGCGAGGTAAGTTAACTTTTCGCTCAATGCATGATGTGGGGACTTCGGAATGGTGGAACATGTCATGGTTTAGTCTGTCTAACTTGCTAATAGCGTGTCAATAGTGTAAACTGAAGCTTTCAGTGTTACCTACTCTTGTAAAAACACTACACGTTGTTGTGCTGCTGCATGCGTCGTGTGTCTGCAGACTCTATTCGCAACATTGATAGGCTGGACAATAGAACCAGTCAACATTCTGCCAGGGCTGAAAACAGCAAATGAACGTTGGCTAAACTGGAACACTAGCGCGAGCCCATAGCAAATGAATGGAATGGAACGTTCGCAGAGCCTGTTCTGACTGGAGTGATGCTTACAATTCCATTTAGCCTAAAACACAAATTTATTGGTAAAATAAAAAGGGATACAATCTGTTCGTCAGGATGAAACTGGAAAAAAACAACTCGTGTAGAAAGCAACACCTGGACCTCGATGGCGTCGACTGTGCTTATGTCTGCGTAATGAGGAAGTAGGGGAAAAATGAAAACTTCTGACTATTTCTGGTCTAGTGATCGATGACAAATGAGCTCGCTTCCCAGACTTCCATAATTACAAAGAGGAGATTCTCCTGATTAAAATGGTGCCCGACTTGAATATACACATTGTGAGATATTTGGCGAAATACACCGGGATGCCTCTCCATAGGAAAACAAAACAATGGGCAGAAGCTCAGCGTTCCAAGGGCAACAAGTATTTTGGGGCTAGCATTTGATGACAACCGAGCTCGCTGCCCAGACTTACTGAATTAGAAAGAGGAGATTCTCATGATTAAAATGGCATCTGACTTGAAAAACAAATCTAAATATACACATTGGAAGATATTTGGCGAAATAGACAGACTTGCCTATACTTCCCCCTATAAAGAAACAATGGGACGACCTCAGAGTTCTATGAGTAATTTTGCTGTTGTTGTTTATAGTTAAAATGTAAACAACATGAGCAGGTCTCATTGCCAACCATAGTGAAGCAGGCATTGTGACCTAGATCAATAAGCTGGGAATAGAACGTTTGGAAGGTGAGAGTTGGTGCCACGGTGCTCAATAGAACTAATAGGAGCTGGCAGGGTGAAAAATGCCCTAAAGTAAGGCCTGTTTATTCGTGATTACTTCAAAACGATGACAAGCAGCTGGGAAATATGGTCATATTATGAAACTGGAATCCACGGCGGATGCAATGAACTCGTTTTTAATCAGAAAAAAGCGTAGTTAAAAATTGGGTGTCCAGCCTACCATTGCACACAAAGCATTTGTTATATATTTGTTGTTTGGGTGTATTTTAGTCACCCAACCAACATTTTGTTCATTTAAAATCCGGCAGTCGACTTGGTTGTAAAAGTGTTCCAACAGGAGAAACACTATAGACTCTTATACAAGACTCCTGTATTTAGGTCAATTGTTGGGCTCATTGCATATACTCAAATGCAACACAGAAGATCGTGTGTGTAATAATAATAATAAATTTGCTATTCTACAGAGTGGGCGTGCAGCAGGCAAACCCAGCGATGCTACTGGTCCCTCATCTACAGTTGTGACACAGACACTCCAGCAAGCATTTCAAAGGCAGGCTGCTTCTGCACCCACATAAAAAAAAAAATGCCCAAGATCTCACTGCAGCCCTTTCATATTACATCGCAAAGGACATGATGCCATTTCATATTGTTGAGAGGCCTGGCATTCTGAGGCTGATGAAGGTTGCCGTGCCTCACTACAAAGTGCCATCACAAACATTATTTTCCAAGACTGAAATCCCAAACCTGTACAAGCAGGTTAAAGCTGATGTTGGAAAACGTTTGGCTCAAGGCACATGGTGTGTTGCAACTACTGACCTCTGGACCAGTGAAAGCAGAGGTGGTCAACCCTACATCAGCTTCACTATCCATTACCTCACCCCAGACTGGCAACTGGAATCAAACTGCCTGGAAACACAGCTCTTCCCAGAAGATCCCTCGGCTCACAACATCAGAGAGGTTTTTGAAAATATGCTGGAAGAGTGTGGGGGTTGGGGGGGTTCAACAAGAAAGACCTGGTCTGCATAACAACGCCACAACAAACACGATCAAGGCTTTTGAAGAGTTCCCAGATCTGTGGCTTGGGTGCTTTGACCATCATTTGAACTTGGCCATCTCAAAGGCTCTGAAAGTTCAGAGAGTTGACACAGCAGTCAAGGCCTGCCGTCATCTGGTCCAAGGCTTCTCACGGAGCTGGAAGAGAAGGAGAGAACTGAGAGAAAAGCAAGCTGCCCTCAACATGCCACAGAAGGCTCTGATCCATGATGTGGTGACCCGATGGGGATCTACACATCAAGATGCTTGAGAGTTTCCTCAGCCAACAGCAGCCAGTCTGTGCGACTCTGGCTGGAGAAAGAGGAACATGGCATCTGATGCCGACATCAGTGTCATGGAGCAACTGTGCCAGCTCCTTGAACCTCTGAGCAAGTTTACAGATTCACTTGGCTCAGAGACAAGTGACACTGTCAGCCATCAAGCCTGTCCTGGACCACATCACCCGAGGTGTTCTGGTGGAAAAGGATACGGAGCCATCCCTGACCAAGGAGATGTAAAGGGTAATGAGAGAAGACCTTATCAACAGATACAAAGAGAGTCATGCACATGGCTTGTTTCATTGACCCCCCGCTTCAAAATAAGCTTTTTAGATGAGCCTGAGGCTGCAAAAGTTGACACTGACAGCTGTGTCCAGGGGGCCTTGAAGCTGGCAGCTGCACAAGTCAGGGAAGAACCACGATGCACCAACACCCCCACAGGGGCATCGGAGGGGAAAGGCCTGGCTGGGTTGCTGAGAAAGATCACCTCTCTGCTGCCTTGTTGAGGTAGAGGGTCAGGTTCCAACCACCCCAGAAGACAGAGTGAAAGAAGAGATCAAGGTCTACCAGTCTCTGCCCCCCATTACAGCTGTGGTGGAGGGGCCATGCATCAGAGCTGCCTTACCTTGGCAGGGTTGCCAGGAAGCTTTTGTGCTTGAGATCCAGCCCGGCCCCTACCCATTGAGATCCAGCCCGGCCCCTACCCATTGAGATCCAGCCCGGCCCCTACCCATTGAGATCCAGCCCGGCCCCTACCCATTGAGATCCAGCCCGGCCCCTACTCATTGAGATCCAGCCCCTACCCATTGAGATCCAGCCCGGCCCCTACCCATTGAGATCCAGCCCGGCCCCTACCCATTGAGATCCAGCCCGGCCCCTACCCATTGAGATCCAGCCCGGCCCCTACCCATTGAGATCTAGCCCGGCCCCTACCCATTGAGATCTAGCCCGGCCCCTACCCATTGAGATCTAGCCCGGCCCCTACTCATTGAGATCTAGCCCGGCCCCTACTCATTGAGATCCAGCCCGGCCCCTACTCATTGAGATCCAGCCCGGCCCCTACTCATTGAGATCCAGCCCGGCCCCTACCCATTGAGATCTAGCCCGGCCCCTACCATTGAGATCCAGCCCGGCCCCTACCCATTGAGATCTAGCCCGGCCCCTACTCATTGAGATCCAGCCCGGCCCCTACCCATTGAGATCCAGCCCGGCCCCTACTCATTGAGATCCAGCCCGGCCCCTACTCATTGAGATCTAGCCCGGCCCCTACCCATTGAGATCCAGCCCGGCCCCTACCCATTGAGATCTAGCCCGGCCCCTACCCATTGAGATCTAGCCCGGCCCCTACCCATTGAGATCTAGCCCGGCCCCTACCCATTGAGATCTAGCCCGGCCCCTACCCATTGAGATCCAGCCCGGCCCCTACCCATTGAGATCTAGCCCGGCCCCTACCCATTGAGATCTAGCCCGGCCCCTACCCATTGAGATCCAGCCCGGCCCCTACTCATTGAGATCCAGCTGTTGGAAGGTATACTGACCGAGGCCTTTAGTGCTGACCCTCTTGTCCTTGAACTTGTCGTAGGCAGCGTTGGGGTTGACCACGATCCTCTCCACACTGTCACTGCACAGCTCTTCCTGTTAAGAGACATCCACAATAATGAGCCAACACAAGAAACTTGGTCAAAACCAGGACAAATGGATTGGAAATGAAAGAGCCGAAAGAATACATAGGCCAAAATGGTTCCAAAGGAGATCAGATTTGATGATTGATGGGGATTTGTGTCAATCTTCTCTCTGTCCATGGGTTATCTGTCACACTGGCTGATTCAATACCACCTGGGAACCTAGTCCTATATATATATATATATATATATATATATATATATATATATATATATATATATATATATATATATATATATATATATATATATATATATATATATATATATATATATATATATATATATATATATATATATATATATATATCAGAGGAATACCTGTATGGCTCGGTGTACAAACTCTCTTACACGGTAGACATGTTATAATCCGTCAACTAGATACAATCCAATGAGTGAGACATCAACTTCATCTACAGTGTGAGAGAGGACCCAATGTGAGACGCCAACTGCAACTCACTAACACCAGAACACACACACAGATTGAAATGGATCTGTATTCAGGAGGTGTGTGGGGAGGGGGTCTATTCCAAGAGGGAAAACACAGACAGTTGATTTAAGATTGGATCAAGAAAAAAATGAAAGAATCTTGAGCACCCAATGATTCTGCAGAATCTACAATGTATCTTGAAATGAGCTCTTTAGTGACCAATGAAACACAACCCCACTAATTGTGTAAATGGGGTGGATTGTGACAACACAATGTGAATGAAAAGTCAGCATTGCCTAGTTACCAGAAGGCCAACACTGGGAGTTGAGTTAGGGACCAATCACTGCTCTATATGAGAAAGTGACCTCCCTATTGCACAGCTGACTGATGGAAGATGCTATACTATAGAGATATACATATTACACAGGCCTATATAAACTAGAGTTTCAGAGTTTCTCCGGTCCTGTGACTACTACATAATCTCTATGAGCTAGTTAGCGGTTTCAGTCAATTATAAATCCATGTCTTTCTCCATCTGCTCATTTGAGGAAACAGATTCCCTCAAATCAGTGATTCTGAGAAGAGCATCATTCTGACTAGCCTCAGGGAACTGTGCACTAGGGTGAGGGATGATGTCATCAATGTGTCTAAGCTCCAAAATGATTTATTCACATGAATCAAATGGGATCAATCAACAACCACTGACACAAGACATTACTGACAGTGCAGACACAGACATGTTAGGAGTAGGAAGGGAGTCAGTCTGTTAGTCAGTGAAGCTCTTACCAGCTCCTTGGGTTCCCAAGGGGAGTTAGAGAAAGAGCACAGGGAGACAAAGAGGGGAGGGAGAAAGAGGAACAGATTAATGTGGTTATCACATGCCATGCACAGCAACAGCAGCTTGCCAGGGGAGATAAGAACGAGTCCAGTGTTCAGAGGCAGACTGTTGCAGACACTGGAGACATTCACTAGGAGACTGACTATCTGATCATTACCAATTTTCACAGCGAGGAAATATAGCCAATTTTCAGTACAGCCCTCCGGACCTCATTGAAAAGCGAATTCGGACCCTGGGGCAAAATTAGTTTGACACCCCTGGTCTATGGTGATGCATCAACAGCAACTGCCATTGACATCACATTATACACACAGGTGGGGTAAGGCCTAAAATATGCATTTTATATCCAGTGTGTGAGTGTGAATATATTGTAAATATCTGATATCCTTTGTATGATAGGCCCTGAGCTCTTAACTCAAACCTCTAGTCTAATTCTTTGGTATTGTTAGCATTATGTAGTCTGTGGAACGAGGGGATTGGCCGAGGAAAACCCATTTCTGAGCTCCTAAATCAGAGTGAGACGGTAAGAAAGAAGACAACTTAGACCTGCTTTGATGAGACATACAATGTGCTAAATACAATGTTGTGAATGTCAAAGCGTGTTGCAGTATTGATCCCAGTGTTTGTATTGCTAGTTAGTTAGTAAGCTTCTGTTAACATGTATACCAGTAGCTAGAGTAGAGTTAGTAAAGATTGCTAGTTAGTTAGTAAGTTTCTGTTAACATGTATACCAGTAGCTAGAGTAGAGTTAGTAAAGACAGAGAGAGCGAGGCAGACAGAGAGAGTAGAGTTAGTAAAGACAGAGAGAGCGAGGCAGACAGAGAGAGCGAGGCAGACAGACAGAGAGAGCGAGGCAGACAGACAGAGAGAGAGCGAGACAGACAGACAGAGAGAGAGACAGACCCACACACAGAGAGAGAGAGCGAGACAGACACACAGAGAGGGAGAGAGAGAGAGCGAGGCAGACACACACAGAGAGAGAGAGAGCAAGACAGATACACACACAGAGAGAGATAGAGAGCGAGACAGACACACAGAGAGAGAGAGAGAGAGCGAGACAGACACACAGAGAGAGAGAGAGAGAGAGCAAGACACACACACAGAGAGATAGAGAGCGAGACAGACACACGAGAGAGAGCGAGACAGACATACAAAGAGAGAGAGAGAGAGCGAGACAGAGAGAGAGAGAGAGAGAGAGAGAGAGGGGGATGCAGAGAGAGAGACACACACACAGAGAGACAGACAGAGAGACAGACAGAGATTGTAGATTCAATATCCTTTTAGTTGTGCTACAAGTCCGTCAAAATGAAAGTGGGAGGATTATTAGGCCAACTAAAATGTCTTGTCAGGTGATAGTGCTGCTACATTTGCAACAGGTGAAACAAGGGATCCAACACTTCCTCACATCACAGAGCAGCAATGGGGCACATCATCATCACTACATCATGTAGACAGATGGGGCACATCATCATCACTACATCATGTAGACAGATGGGGCACATCATCATCACTACATCATGTAGACAGATGGGGCACATCATCATCACTACATCATGTAGACAGATGACGGGAGGGGAAAGGGGACAGGAAGGACTTACAACCCATGCAGATAACTCCACTATATGCACTGAGAGAAAAATAACCTCTTACTTGTACACACTAGCGTCCCAGGAGGGATGGGACATGGAGGGAAAACGAGACCGACAGAGGGAGGGAGGGGACATGGAGGGAAAACGAGACCGACAGAGGGGAGGGAGGGAGGGGACATGGAGGGAAAACGAGACCGACAGAGGGGAGGGAGGGAGGGGACATGGAGGGAAAACGAGACCGACAGAGGGAGGGAGGGAAAACGTTATTAGGATTGGTGGTGTCACTGGTAGGTATCTACTTCACAGTTGATCCATGATACACAGCACGATGGTCCAAAGATGCAAATCAATCAACCAATCAATCAATCATTCATTCATTCATTGATCTGCATCTGTGGATCAAGCCCTTCATCAGCACTCAGTTCAGTTCCACTACACACAAGAGCCATTGGACAAAGGCGTCTTCTGTACGGGAGTGTGTTGTTAAAGAGCCCCGACGCTTGGTCTGAACATTAACATGCATCGCTTAAGGTACATGTTTTGGAAGCATAAGGACCTTATCTTTCATATCAGAAGGTTGCGTGTTTGGCTCCCGAGTGGCACAGCGGTCTAAGGCATTGCATCTCAGTGCTAGAGGCGTCACTACAGGCCTGGTTCGATTCCAGGCTGCATCACAATCGGCCGTAATTGGGAGTCCCGTAGGGCGGCGCACAATTGGCCCAGCGTCGTCCGGGTTAGGCCGTCATTGTAAATAAGAATTTCTTCTTAACCCGGACTTGCCTAGTTAAATAAAAAGGTCCAATAATAAGGTTAGTGTTCCTACACAGCCATATCTCCAAGTTACAGCACGTGTTTACAGAAGACAGAGGGACCACCTGAGCTATTAAGGTATCTGACATGCTCCTAACACCAGTGTGTAACGGAAGAAGTCAGAAAACGTGTTGTCACTGGAAAAAAATACTGTCAGCTGCAACTGTGATAAAGCCACTTAAAACAGCGGACAGTAAGTTTATATTTTGCATTTTTTTGTGAAATTATTTTGATGTGATATGAAAGTAAAGGGCTTTATGTTTCCAAAACCGTATCGCAATTGACAATCGATTCTGGTTAAGATGAAGTATTCGGCTGTTTTAGATGCCAGAGCCAGTCAACCTCTGAAAAGAACAAGGTCCTTAAAGGAATAATGGTAGGCTCCTTAAGAGTACATCTCGGGCTACTCTGGATCACACAGTGGTTTTTAGAGAGGATGTGACACTCAGCCACATCAGTAACAGACCCCCAACACTCCCTCCCTCCCTTCTCTCCTCCCTCCCCCCATGTTTCACTCACTGACTCAAACTGGGCCTGATCATCTTCTGGCAGGTCACTGGTCTCATACACATCTGGCTCGTTGGACGCCTGTGGAAGACAACGACTCGTATTCTATAACAGCAAAATTACATTGACATAGCTGGCTACTTGTTAGTGTAAAATTAACGACAGATACAGTTAACCTTCTTAGAGGATTATACTTGTTTTAGTCAAGTCACTCAGTCTTAACGTTACGCACACTAAGGACACAAAAAATAAATACGTTGCCGTATTAGCTGTGCGTCTTTACTGTGGTTATCAATTTTACAATACCCAAATGAGTGGAACCAGCCAGCCACTCTCTGGTAATGTAATCGGGATAACTAGTTAACGTTAGCTGGCCAACGCCCATTCAAGCACAAGGCTGGATCAGCTAGCCTCTGTTAGGCTAGCTAACTAGCTGTCGGAAGAATAGCTAAGGTCACAGTTATATCACACATAGTTAGAACAATGAGCAGTTATACAAATCCGATTTGGTTATATGCTTGATGGGAGCTGCTTGAAATATGTTTTGTTAAAAATCAGAGCATTTCAATGCATGGCTAACTAGGCTAGCGAGGTAGCTGACGTTACTGTAACTAACTAGCGTTAGCTTAACATAGATCATGTTAGTTTATCTAGCTAGATATCAGGCCAGCAATGCTAGCTAGCCTGGCTCCTGTGGTTTTGCTAGGGAGCATGTTAGAAATATATTCTGGAGACAGACGGCTAGCTATAACGGGACACTCACGATTCCAGGCAAATTGGCGTATTTAGGATCAGCCATTGTTGAGGTAGCAACGACGAGGCCGGCGGATGAGTAGACAAAACCTGAAGACGTGACAAAGACACCTGAAATAACGATGGACCTTGTGGACAAGTTACTAGTCCGTTAAAAGGCTAGCTAAACGAACAACCAAATGAATCCGTTCACCCGTAGCCAAAACAAGTCGCTAAAATAAACCGTTTTTTGTGTGTCAACAACTGTTATTTGACAGCTCGATTGTTCAGTAGCGGGCGAGTCTAATAATCTCGCGAGATTTGCGAGGAAACGAGCGGCGCTGTAGTTTCGTAACCCCGGAAAACCTGACCTGGTAGACTTTGGGAGATTTAACCTAAACTTGATTCAACTTGCAATGGTGCTTTTGTGAAATTGTACAAACATTGTAAAACCTTCGGGTTGCTGCCGCTAAGCATGTGAACGAACATCGTGACAATTGCCAGGGCGTGCTGCCTTGTCTGTCTTGTTATAGACATAGGGAATATAGCCATAACCTAAAAGTCTTTGTTTGAATTAACCTTTTTGTAATGGGAAAGCATTAAAACAAAACGTATATTTGCCTAGTTTATTACTATACTAGTCTGGACTGTGTGAGTTGCCTAATACATGTCCTGTAAATAGCCTATCATAGACGTCTCTGTCAATCACTGTAATACCACATTTGTTCGATTTTTAACGAATGTGGGCCTACGATTGACTGGTTAAACCCTATTCGCATGATGGGGCTATTATACAAATTATTAAACACCAATAGTCCATAGGCAACCGCTCCATCTTCAGCGCATCAGTGGTGCTGATGAGAGGGATGCGAATAGGCTACCACTTTAATAACGTTGCCTGGTTCAGTGCAGGCCACGCCCCGTGCTTGTTAAAGACCAGAGAGCTGCCAGTGATTCAAAGCGCTCGGCAAACCTGTGCTTCAAAAATCTCTCCTCCTGCCTCTCTCGCTACAACAGCTGACCGACCGTCTGCAGCCGGAGCCGCTCGGAATACTCTCACTTTTAAATGATAAAGAACTGCATGGACAAATTAACAGAAACGTTATAGTGACATATATGTGTTTTTTCTGGGCTATTTGAATTAAGCAAACTCTCCAACATTTACATACCTAATTTACCTTTTTATTTTGATCGAAATGTATTTTATTTCAAGCACAAAAGCTTGAAATTCTCATTCTTGCCCATCTAAAAAAAAAAAGAGTGTCTGCATTGATATGCATATGATAAATAAGATTAAACAGTGTAAGGGAACAAGAAACTTATAGGTTTCCAAAAAAAATCCCTTGTGCCTTTTTGAGGCATATCCGATTTCTTTCTCACAATGGCCGATGTTAGCGCAGAATGTAACATCAAGGTGCTATGTCGCTTCCGTCCTCTGAATCAGTCCGAAATTATCCGTGGAGACAAATTCATCCCCTCATTCCAAGCTGATGACACCGTCAGCATAGCGGTAAGTTGTTATTTCTGCTCATGCATTATTTTTGTCAAGATTTGTTGTCTGCCGTGTTGGTGATGATGACTGATGACGAGGCATTATCTGGAGGTTGTTACAAAGCTTTACACTATGTCTTTAGGACACACATTGTCATCAAACGTCATCCTCTGACTACCAGTCAAGTCTGGACTCCTTTCCCCCTTGAAAGTTCAGACTTGTTTTATTGCCAGTAACTGATTTGATGATATCATACGGATATTGATTGTCATCCTCCTCCTACTCCTCATCAACTTCTCACATCATTCACCGTCAAGAGTTCATGTCTGAATGTAGACGAGGCTACTCTGTCCAGCCAGATAAATAATGCCATTGATGAGTTCATGCTGCAGCATCAGTTTGGGCGATGAATGCTAGTCACGTCATTGCATAGTTTAAATTCTATGTTATTGCTGTATAGCACACACCCTATATACAGCATACCTTATAGTAATAGGCTGTAGGTATGTATCATTTCTGATCAGCCAATCAGGCTTAACGGTTAACCTATTGATTATTGGAAGAGAGCTCCTGGCATGGCCTGTTGACACTATGGATCTGTCATCTCAATTAACACAGGTCACTTAGCATGGCTTTATAGTGCTGTGGGGATCAACGGTTATTAGTTTCACAAAGGACATCCAATAGGCTTGACGTTTTCCAGGCTGCGTCCCAAATTGCACCATATTCCCTATATAGTGCACTACTTTAGACCAGAGTCCTATTCCCTATATAGTGCACTACTTTAGACCAGTTCCTCATGGGCCCTTGTACAAAGTAGTGTATTATAAAAGGAATTGGGTGCCATTTGGGACAGAACCCAAGCAATAAATAACTATTGACTGTTATATAACAGGGACAGTTTGTCTCATCAATACCTCCTCTATAATATAATAATAACATGCCATTTAGCAGATGCTTTAGTCCAAAGCGTTTTACATCATACACATTTACGTATGGGAGGCCCCAGGTGTTGGACTAATTCATGTGGCCTAAATTGATCTGATATTGACTGGTGTGTTCCACGTCATTAATAACATGTAAAAATGATTGATCATATGTAGGCTGTGCTTTTGGACTTTAAGAAAAATAGAGAGAGAGATCGAGAGAGAGAGGGAAAAAGAGAGAGTGAGAAAAAGGAGAGAGAGAGGGAGAGGGGGAGAGAGAGACAGGGAGTGAGACAGATCAAGAGAGAGATTGTTTATTTCACTTGCTTTGGCAATGTAAACATGTTTCCCATGCCAATAAAGCCATTTGAATGAATTGAAAGAGAGAGAGAGAGAGAGAGAGAGAGAGAGAGAGAGAGAGAGAGAGAGAGAGAGAGCATATCCTCTGAGTTATGATCTATGTATCTTATGCATAGTCATTCCTCCAGTAGGTTTTAATGCTCCTGATGAGGTGATGATAGTTCTATGGCTGGACCGTTGTGTCTGTGGAGTGGGTGGCTGGAATTACTCTAGATAAGGAAGTGAGATAGATGTGATGGGGAGAGAAAGAATGCTGATTTCTTTATTGTTGCAAGAGGAAAATAAGGTGTCTTAGTTGCAGTGCCTTCATAAAGTATTCACACCCCTTGACTTTTTCCACATTTTGTTGTGTTACAGCTTGAATTTAAAATGGATTCAATTGAGATTGTGTCACTGGCCTACACACAATAATACCCCAATAATCTCAAAGTGGAGTTATGTATTTAGAAATGTTTACAAATGGGTTAAAAATGAAAAGCTGAAATGTCTTGTCAGTAAGTATTCAACCCCTTTGTTATGGCAAGCCTAAATATGTTCAGGAGTAGAAATGTGCTTAACAAGTCACATAATAAGTTGCATGGACTCTGTGCGCAATTATAGTGTTTAACATGATTTTCTAAATTACTACCTCATCTCTGTACCCCACACATACAATTATCTGTAAGGTCCCTCAGTCGAGCAGTGCATTTCAAACACAGATTCAACCACAAAGACCAGTGATGTTTTCCAATGCCTCGCAAAGAAGAGCATCTATTTGTAGATGGCACAAAAAAACAACATTTGAATATACCTTTGACCATGGTAAAGTTATTAATTACACACTGGATGGTGTGTCAATACATCCAGTCACTATAAAGATACAGGCGTCCTTCCTAACTCAGTTGCCGGAGAGGAAAGAAACCACTCAGGGAGTTCACCATGAGACCAATGGTGACTTTAAAACAGTTACAGAGTTTAATGGCTGTGATAGGAGAAAACTGAGGATGGATCAACAACATTGTAGTTACTCCACAATACTAACCTAAATGACCGAGTGAAAAGAAGGAAGCCTGTACAGAACAAAATATTCCAAAATATTGTTTGCAATAAGGCACTAAAAGTAAAAATGTGGCAAAGAAATGAACTTTATGTCCTATGTTAACTTTATGGCAAATCCAACAGAACACATCACTGAGTACCAATCCACATATTTTCAAGCATGGTGGTGGCTGCATCATGTTATGGATATGTTTGTCAATGGCAAGGACTGGGGAGTTTTTTATGATAAAAAGAAAGGAAATAGAGCTAAGCACAGGCAAAATCCTAGAGGAAGACCTGGTTCAGTCTGCTTTCCAACAGACACTGGGAGATAAATTCACCTTTCAGCAGTACAATAACTTAAAACACAAGGCCAAATATACACTGGAGTTGCTTACCAAATGACATTGAATGTTCCTGAGTGGCCTAGTTACAGTTTTGACTGAAATCGGCTTGAACATATATGACTAGACTTGAAAATGGCTGTCTAGCAATGATCAACAGCCAACTTGACAGAGCTTGAATAATTTTTAAAAGAATAATGCGCAAATATTATATTATTATAATCCAGGTGATGAAACCTCTTAGAAAACGTGCCCAGAAAGACTCATAGTTGACTCAGGTGGTTGAGTACTTATGTAATCAAGATATATTAGTGTTTAATTATTATTATTATTTTTTTAAACAAATGTTATTAAAACAATTACACTTTGACATTACAGAGTATTTTGTGTAGATCGTTGACAAAAGATTACAATTAAATGTATTTAATCCCACCTGGTAACACAACAAAATGTGGAAAAAGTCAAGGGGTGTGAATACTTTCTGAAGGCACTTTAGATGTAAAGTGAGGGCATTGTATAATTTATATGTCTGTTTGACATCAGCAAAATTGTGGCATACTGTATGTGGCAAGATTATGCCACTCTACAGATGTAGGATATTAATTTGAGCCAGTTTGCTAGAGCAGGAAAATAATCATTTGGCAACTGGAAATGTGAATTATTATGTGTATTATAGTTAATAATTTTTTTTTTTAGGGGATGATACATTTCAAAGTGGGAATTAAAAACTTCAAAAGCATTTTAAAACCTCAAATGCTGTACACTACAAGTTTTACATTTTCTGCATACCAGGAAAGTTATCCTACAACAGGGTGATCAAATTAAGATCCTAGAGTACATCTGTATATTCAAATGTTATGATGCAAAATGTTTTTGAGACTGAGTCCAAATTTCATTTAGTGCACACACACACGCGCACACTCACAGATGATAAGATCAACACCCCACCTAGTCCACTAGGTTTTAGTCTGTAGTCAATAATGATGAAGTCAGCACTACTACAAATGTAAAGCCTCATACACTATATATAGTGGAAACATCTAGAAGCAACAACGGCTAAGCTGTGAAGTGGTAGGCCACACAATGCATAGTGACAAGTGTAAAGTTTGGTGGAGGAGGAATAATGGTCTTGGGCTGTTTTTCATGGTTCGGGGCTAGGACCCTTAGTTCCAGTGAAGGGAAATCTTAACGCTACAACATACAATGACATTCTAGACAATTCAACGTTGTGGGAACCGTTTGGCGAAGGTCCTTTCCTGTTTCTGCATGACAATGTCCCTGTGATCAAAGCGAGGTCCATCCAGAAATGGTGTGTCGAGATCGGTGTGGAAGAGCTGGACTGGCCTGCACAGAGCCCTGACCTCAACCCCTTCGAAAACCTTTGGGATGAATTGGGACGCCGACTGCGAGCCAGGCCTAATCGCCCAACATCAGAGCCCGACCTCACTAATGCTCTTGTGGCTGAATGGAAGCAAGTCCCCACAGCAATGTTCCAACATCTAGCGGTAAGCCTTCCCAGAAGAGTGGAGGCTGTTATAGCAGCAAAGGGGGGGACCAACTCTATATTAATGCCCATGATTTTGGAATGAGATGTTCGACGAGCAGGTGTCCACATACTTTGGGTCATGTAGTGTATGCTTATTTCCTATTCTCTTCTCTCATCTACAAACAGCTGGCAAAACAAATAACAACAGACTCATCAGAAGTAATGGTGAATATCTGGTCCGTTCTTCATACGGTCTATCATCGGGTCATACATCAGCCTGGTGTTATTACGAGGGTTATATTGATTTCATATTATAGTACAGACGTCATCCGGGTGTTATTACGAGGGTTATATTGATTTCATATTATAGTACAGACGTCATCCGGGTATTATTACGAGGGTTATATTGATTTCATATTATAGTACAGACGCGTCATCCGGGTGTTATTACGAGGGTTATATTGATTTCATATTATAGTACAGACGTCATCCGGGTGTTATTACGAGGGTTATATTGATTTCATATTATAGTACAGACGTCATCCGGGTGTTATTACGAGGGTTATATTGATTTCATATTATAGTACAGACGTCATCCGGGTGTTATTACGAGGGTTATATTGATTTCATATTATAGTACAGACGTCATCCGGGTGTTATTACGAGGGTTATATTGATTTCATATTATAGTACATGTACAACGGAGAAAGATTCATTAACAGCCTTTCGTTCTAACATCACATTATAATAAGTGTTAGACGCATGTCCACAGTTCATACAAATATCATTCACGGTTCCCCGCTCTTGTAAGACATTTCAGTTACTATACATTTCAAATTAATAAAAGAGTGACACTGGACAATATTAGTGTGATTATCATACATCAAACTTAACAGTCCCGGAGGCTGGTTTATTTCCATAGCAACCGGTTGCCAAGGTCCTGGGGATGCATGTTCAGATCTCTGCCCAAAATCCCCAGGTCTGCTCCAATGGCGGTATGACTAACACAATAAAAAAACACCAGTTAAAATTGAATTGAAATGAAAATGTCAAGAGAGGCAGTGTGCATTGAGTTTTAGCCTCCTTACCATATCAACTGTTGCAGATCCCAGGCCTGAACCACTCTATGAGTCCTTCTCCCTGCTGTACTCTGCATGCAGCTGGACAACACATGAAGAGGACACCACGTCAGTGATAAATACATCTCATATACATGTACCCGGCTCTAGGTAGAGGCTGCCCTTAGTCACAGATCTAGGATCAGCAAACTCCCCTAAAATACTAACCCTAACTATTATGTAGAAATTAACAAAACTAATCTGGGATTAGTGTCTATGGACAACGTGTTGATGAGAAGTGTGGATAGCAACACATACATGTGTGACGTAAACATGTGTTGTCAGTCTGCCTCTGTTTAATATGACCATCCCCAGAGCTTTGCCTTCAAACCAGTCTGCATGGTGGATCTGGAATCAGACAGGATTCATAGTCAGAACTGAAGAGAATGTCTGACTAACTACCAAAGATCCAATCGTCAACCTGTATACACAAATGTCTAAAGACTAGACGATTACCATGTATGGATAGCCGTTTAATGAATAGCGGTAGAGAAATGCGTCATGGATTCAATGTCTGGAGAACATGGCCAGTCCACTGCCTATGACTCCACTGAATGGAGAGAGAAAGAGAGAGAAAAACACAACACAACATACTGTAACATGTACCACATGTTACTATAGTAGAGTGTTTAATCACACTTTACTTTAAAGCTGCAATATGTCACTTTTTGGGTGACCTACCAAATTCACATGGAAATGTCAGATCTAGATCTGCTATTCTCATTGAAAGCAAGTCTAAGAAGTGGTAGATATGTTCAACGTGCGCTATTTCTATTGCTTGTTTTGTCACATAAACTGAAACGAGGCAAACTATTAGAATTTTAGCAACCAGGAAATGGCGGAGCGATTCATAACCGATGTATACCTACAGTACATCAGCCTACAGTATATCAATGAGGGTTGTATTGATTTCATATTATAAACTGGGTGGTTCGAGCCCTGAATGCTGATTGGCTGACAGCTGTGGTATATCAGACCCTATACAATGGGTATGACAAAACATGTATTTTTACTGCTCTAATTACGTTGGTAACCACTTTATAATAGCAATAAGGCACCTCGGTGGTTTGTGGTAGTTAAGTAATAATGCCCTCCAAGCCGTTGTTTGGAGGATATATTGGCACAGGTGTTGTTACGCCCGAGATGAATTTGAGGGCCGGCAATATATCCTCCAAACACCGGCTTGGAGGGCATTATCACTTTTATACAACGTGTTACCAACATATTCAATTAATAATTTACATATTTTAATTAAACACGTTAAATGATTATTTATTCATACTATTTTATCCTTCCACGAGAAATAGTCCTGAAACAAATCTAGGGTTGCTACCCAAGCCGGAGAACAAGGCTGACGTTTTACGTATTCCTAACCAATTGTGTTTTTGTGTTTTTTTGCATGTTTCTTATTGTTTGTAACTTATTTTTTTACTTATTTTGTACATAATGTTGCTGCTACCGTCTCTTATGACCGAAAATAACTTCTGGACATCAGAACTGCGAAAACTCACTACAGACTGGTAGAATCCTTTTTTTCCATTAACGAGTCTGATGAGCACGACGTAAATGACATACTGCTTTCCCGTGAACAGGCCCAGATCCCAGGCATTTGCGTGAAGAGAAGGCAGAGAAAAAGGGGCCAGAGGGCGGGCTTCCTTCTGGGAATTAGTAGCTGATCGAATAAACCCCCAGTTCCTTCCATTCTGCGTGCAATCATTGTAAAATAAAATAAATGACCTACGCGGAAGATTAAACTACCAACGGGACATTAAAACTGTAATATCTTATGCTTCACCGAGTCGTGGCTTAACGATGACATTACCAACATACAGCTGGCTGGTTATATGCTGCATCGGCAGGATGAACAGTTGCGTCTGCTAAGACAAAGGCCGGCGGACTATCTATTTTTCTAAATAACAGCTGGTGCATGATATCTTAGGAAGTCTTGAGGTTTTGCTCGCCTGAGGTAGAGTATCTCATGATAAGCTGTAGACCATACTATCTACCTAGAGAGTTTTCATCTGTATTTTTCGTAGCTGTCTACATACCACCACAGACTGATGCTGGCACTAAGACCACACTGAATGAGCTGTATTCCGCCATAAGCAAACAGGAAAACGCTCACCCAGAGGCGGCGCTCCTAGTAGCCGGGGACTTTAATGCAGGGAAACTTAAATCCGTCTTACCAAATTTCTATCAGCATGTTAAATGTGCAACCAGATGGACCACCTTTACTCCACACACAGAGACGCATACAAAGCTCTCCCTCGCCTTCCATTTGGTAAATCTGACCATAATTCTATCCTCCTGATTCCTTCTTACAAGCAAAAATTAAAGCAGGAAGCTCCAGTGACTAGATTAATAAAAAGTGGTCAAATTGGCCATATACCACACACCCTTTCAGACCCTCGTAATTGAGCTCAGGTGCCTCCTGTTTCCTTTGATCATCCTTGAGATGTTTCTACAACTTGATTGGAGTCCACCTGTGGTAAATTCAATTGATTGGACATGATTTGGAAAGGCACACACCTGTCTATATATGTCAGAGCAAAAACCAAGCCATGGGGTCGAAGGAATTGTCCGCAGAGCTCCGAGACAGGATTGTGTCGAGGCACAGATCTGGGGAAAGGGTACCATGTCTGCAGCATTGAAGGCCCCGAAGAACACAGTGGCCTCCATCATTCTTAAATGGAAGAAGTTTGGAACCACCAAGACTCTTCCTAGAGCTGGCTGCCCGGCCAAACTGAGCAATTGGGGGAGAAGGGCCTTGGTCAGCCTTGGGAGTTGACCAAGAACCTGATGGTCACTCTGACAGAGCTCCAGAGTTCCTCTGTGGAGATGGGAGAACCTTCCAGAAGGACAACCATCTCTGCAACACTCCACCAATTAGGCCTTTATGGCCAGACGGAAGCCACTCCTCAGTAAAAGGCACATGACAGTTCGCTTGTAGTTTGCCAAAAGGGACCTAACCATGAGAAACCATGAGACCATGAGAAACAAGATTATCTGGTCCATGAGAAACAAGATTATCTGGTCTGATGAATCCAAGATTGAACTCTTTGTCCTGAATGCCAAGCGTCACGTCTGGAGGATACCTGGCACCATCCTTATAGGGAAGCATGGTGGTGGCAGCATCATGCAGTGGGGATGTTTTTCAGCGGCAGTGACTGGGAGACTAGTCAGGATCGAGGGAAAGATGAATGGAGCAAAGTACAGAGAGATTCTTGATGAAAACCTGCTCCAGAGCGCTCAGGACCTCAGACTGGGGCGAAGGTTCACCTTCCAACAGGACAACGACTCTAAGCACACAGCCAAGATCGCAGGAGTGGCCTCGGGACAAGTCTTTGAATGTCCCGGACTTGAACCAGAGCCCAGACTTGAACCAGATCGAACATCTGGGGAGACCTGAAAATAGCTGTGCGGCAACGCTCCCCATCTAACCTGACAGAGCTTAAGAGGATCTGCAGAAAAGAATGAGAGAAACTTCCAAATACGGGTGAGCCAAGCTTGTAGCGTCATACCCAAGAAGACTTGAGCCTGTAATCGCTGCCAAAGGTGCTTCAACAATGTACTGAGTAAAGGGTCTGAATACTTATGTAAATGTGATATCTGTTTTTTATTTTTAACACATTTGCAAAAATTAAAAAATATATATATGTTTTTGCTTTGTCATTTTGAGGTATTGTGTGTAGATTGATGAGGGGGGAAAAATAAAATTAGAATAAGACAACAGAACAAAAATGTGGAAAAAGTCAAGGGGTCTGAATACTTTCGAAATTCACTGTACATACTGTAGATCAACCTGGTGTTATAGCGAGGGTTGTATTGATTTCATATTATAGTACAATACACCATGATTCATAAAAGGATGAAGAATCAGACTTACTGAATCAGGCCACTTTACCAATGCTAGAATTCACATGACATACAGTACCCTGAAAGGCAAACGTTGGAAGCCATTCTAATTACAATTAGGCCTATATGATTGTTATATTACTATTATTATACTGCAGGCTGGGATCAGAAGCCGTGAAATTACAGTTGAAAACCCATGCTGTGTACACACAGATTATTTCTCAGTCCCACCCTCTGTACACATACAGTACAGTGGTAGTGTGTAAACCAAAAACCAGAGTCTGTGAAAGACTGATAGATAATATCCAGGACAATGTATTCCCAATTACGTTCCAAATTAACCTGCCCAGGGACTGCGGTTGAAAATGAGCCGGCTGGCTAAAACCGACACTTTTACTGAAACGTTGATTAATGTGCACTGTCCAATGTAAAAAATGTAAATAAACTCAAACCCAAACTCAATCAATTCCATATAACACACTCTCGTCCCCTTCTACTGCAGAAAGCCATCAAAATAGGTTTTCAGCACGCTCATTGCAATGGTTATGTATCATACTAATGAATGTGTTTGTCCTACTCCCTCCACATATGGCTCAGCCACTGCACTGGCTTCTCGTCTAGGGAATCTGACAGTGAAGAGGGAGAGAGAGGGTGTGTGTGTGTGTGTGTGTGTGTGTGAGAGAGAGGGAGAGGGAGAGGGAGGGTGTGTGTGTGTGAGAGAGAGAGAGAGTGAGAGGGAGAGGGAGAGGGAGAGAGAGGGTGTGTGTGTGTGAGAGAGAGAGAGAGAGAGAGAGAGAGAGAGAGAGAGAGAGAGAGAGAGAGAGAGAGAGAGAGAGTGAGAGGAGAGTGAGAGAGAGGGTGTGTGTGAGAGAGAGAGAGAGAGAGAGAGAGAGAGTGTGTGTGTGTGAGAGAGAGCGAGAGAGAGGGTGTGTGTGTGTGTGAGAGAGAGAGAGAGAGAGAGAGAGAGAGAGTGAGGGTGTGTGTGTGAGAGAGAGAGAGAGAGAGAGAGAGAGGGTGTGTGTGTGTGAGAGAGAGAGAGAGAGAGAGAGAGAGTGTGTGTGTGTGTGAGAGAGAGCGAGAGAGAGTGAGAGTGAGTGAAGGGTAGTATGGATAGGATACGTCCGTCAGATTAGTTTGTCTCACCAGGCCCTGTAACCTCTGTGGTAGTCTCGCGTTACCATAATTCCAAGTGTCAAACGTGAGGGAGCATCTGACGGACGATGGGATTTAATAATAATTTGGTGGCCACTTATATTTGTCCTGTTTCAGACATGTACTGTGGTTTTTGTTGCATGTCCCAAATCCCCTTGAGCCACTTTCAGAGAATGGGGTCACAGACACGGTCTGCCATTATCAGCAGCAACCCAGGTGCAATTAGTGCATTGCTCAGTGGCACATCGACAGATTGTTCACCTTGTCGGCTCTGAGATTCTAACTAGCCAACCTTTCAGTTACTGGTCCAGCACTTTAACCACTGGGCTACCTGCCAACAGATTTGGTTTATGTGCTGATGAGCTGTCTTTAAAAAAAATATTTTAGCTTTTTTTTAACTAGGCAAGTCAGTTAAGAACAAATTCTTATTCTCAATGACAGCCTAGGAACAGTGGGTTAACTGCCTTGTTCAGGGGCAGAACTACAGATTTGTACCTTGTCAGCTCAGGGATTTGATCTTGCAACCTTTCAGTTACTAGTCCAACACTCTAACCACTAGGCTACCTACCACCTCTCCATCTCCAGACCTGAGGACTGTGAAGAGACCTCTGGTTGCATGTCTTGCGTTGTACTGATGAGTATCTGAACTGTGTGCCAACTGCTTGAACAGACAGTTCAGTACCTTCAACACATCAACACCTCACACAAAGACCAATAGTGATGCAGTCAATCTCTCCTCAGCTTTGAGCCAGAAGGGACTGACATGCCTGTTACTGACACTTGCCCTCTGTGTACATCTAAGTGAGATACGTGCTGCTTTGTTCTGGACCAACTGCAATTTAGGTATGTCCCTGTTTGCTATTCAACACAGCTCAGCCTCAGACAGCAGCTCTAGTACCTTGGTATTTTCACAGCCTTGCAACGCAGGTAGCGTTTTAATTTAGTGTCCATTCCTGGAATAGTTTCTTGAATTGGTTTGTTATTGCTGTTGTACATAGCCATGTTATGTACCTCCAGCTATCCAAGGTCTAATGCTCAAAGTCAAAGTCACCATTATTAGTCAGTTGCCTTCAACTGAAATGTGTCTTCTGCATTTAACCCAACCCCTCTGAATCAGAGAGGTGCGGGGGGCTGTCTTAATCAACATCCACATCTTCAGCACCCAGAGAACAGTGGATTAACTGCCTTGTTCAGGGGCAGAATGACAGATTGTCAGCTCGGGGATTTGAACTTGCAACCCTCCGGTTACAAGTCCAACGCTCTAACGCTCTAACCACTAGGCTACCTGCCGCTCCCGAGTGGCTCAGCTGTCTAAGGCACTGAATCTCAGGCCAAGAGGTGACACTACAGTCCCTGGTTCGAATCCAGGCTGAATTACATCCGGGCGTGATTGGGAGTCCCATAGGGCGGCACATAATTGGCCAAGCGCGTCGTCCAGGTTTGGCCAGGGTAGGACGTCATTGTAAATAGGAATTTGTTCTTAACTAGTTAAATGAAGGTTAAATATAAATAAATAGGATGGAGACAAGACTTCTAGGTGACTGTTACTGCACTGTTTTATCTGATTGGCTGCTCAATTCTTCAAACTATGTGGAAGGTGCAAATCAAATCAAAGTTATTTATAAAGCCCTTCTTACATCAGCTGATGTCACAAAGTGCTGTACAGAAACCCAGCCTAAAACCCCAAACAGCAAGCAATGCAGGTGTAAAAGCACAGTGGTTAGGAAAAACTCCCTAGAAAGGCCAGAACCTAGGAAGAAACCTTGAGACGAACAAGGCTGTGAGGGGTGGCCAGTCCAATTCTGGCTGTGCCGGGTGCAGATTATAACAGAACATGGCCAAGATTTTAAAATGTTCATAGATGACCAACAGGGTCAAATAATCCTGCTGTCTCTAGAGAGTTGAAAACAGCAGGTCTGGGACAGGTAGCATGTCTGGTGAACAGGTCAGGGTTCCATAGCCGCAGGCAGAAAAGTTAAAACTGGAGCAGCAGCACGGCCAGGTGGACTGGAGACAGCAAGGAGTCATCAGGCCAGGTAGTCCTGAGGAATGGTGCTAAGGCTCAGGTCCTCTGAGAGAGAGAAAGTGAGAAAGAGAGAAAAAGAGAGAGAGAGAATTAGAGAGAGCATACTTAAATTCACACAGGACACCGGATAAGAGAGGAGAAATACTCCAGATATAAAAGACGGGCCCTAGCCCCCAGACACATAAACTACTGCAGCATAAATACTGGAGGCTGAGACAGGAGGGGTCGGGAGACACTGTGGCCCCGTGTGACGATACCCCTGGACAGGGCCAAACAGGCAGGATATAACCCCACCCACTCTGCCGAAGCACAGCCCCCACACCACTAGAGGGATATCTCCAACCACCAACTTACCATCCTGAGACAAGGACGAGTATAGCCCACAAAGATCTCCGGCACGGCACGAACCCGGGGGGGGGGCGCCAACCCGGACAGTAAGATCACGTCAGTGACTCAACCCACTCAAGCGATGCACCACCCCCAGGGACGGCATGGAAGAGCACCAGTAAGCCAGTGACTCAGCCCCTGTAATAGGGTTAGAGGCAGAGAATCACAGTGGAGAGGGGAACCGGCCAGGCAGAGACAGCAAGGGCGGTTCGTTGCTCCAGGTACCTTTCCGTTCACCTTCACACTCCTGGGCCAGACTACACTCAATCATAGGACCTACTGAAGAAATTACTCTTCAATAAAGACTTAAAGGTTGAGACCGAGTCTGCGTCTCTCACATGGATAGGCAGACCATTCCATAAAAATTAAGCTCTATAGGAGAAAGCCCTGCCTCCAGCTGTTTGCTTAGAAATTCTAGGGACAGTAAAGAGGCCTGCGTCTTGTGACCGTAGCATACGTGTAGGTATGTACGGCAGGACCAAATCGGGAAAGGTAGGAGCAAGCTCATGTAATGCTTTGTAGGTTAGCATTAAAACCTTGAAATCAGCTCTTGCCTTAACAGGAAGCCAGTGTAGAGAGGCTGGCACTGGAGTAATATGATCACATTTTTTGGTTCTAGTCAAGATTCTAGCAGCTGTGTTTAGCACTAACTGAAGTTTATTTAGTGCTTTATCCGGGTAGCCGAAAAGTAGAGTATTGCAGTAGTCCAACCTACAAGTGACAAAAGTGTGGATATATTGTTCTGCATAATTTTTGGACAGAAAGTTTCAGATTTTTGCAATGTTACGTAGATGGAAAAAAGCTGTCCTTGAAACAGTCTTGATATGTTCGTCAAAAGAGAGATCAGGGTCCAGAGTAATGCCGAGGTCCTTCACAGTTTCATTTGAGACGACTGTACAACCATCAAGATTAATTGTCAGATTCAACAGAAGATCTCTTTGTTTCTTGGGACCTAGAACAAGCATCTCTGTTTTGTCTGAGTTTAAAAGTAGAACATTTTCCGCCATCCACTTCCTTGTGTCTGAAACACAGGCTTCCAGGGAGAGCAATTTTGGGGCTTCACCATGTTTCATCGAAATGTACAGCTGTGTGTCATCCTCATAGCAGTGAAAATTAACATTATGTTTCCGAATGACATCACCAAGAGATAAAATATTTAGTGAAAACTATAGTGGTCCTAAAACGGAGCCTTGAGGAACACCGAAATGTACAGTTGATTTGTCAGAGGACAAACCATCCACAGAGACAAACTGATATCTTTCCGACAGATAAGATCTAAACCAGGCCAGAAATTAGTGTAGACGAATTTGGGTTTCCAATCTCTCCAAAATAATGTGGTGATCGATGGTATCAAAAGCAGCACTAAGGTCTAGGAGCACGAGGACAGATGCAGAGTCTCGGTCTGACGCCATTAAAAGGTAATTTACCACCTTCACAAGTGCAGTCTCAGTGCTATGATGGGTTCTAAAACCAGACTGAAGCGTTTTGTATACATTGTTTGTCTTCAGGAAGGCAGTGAGTTGCTGCGCAACAGCTTTTTCAAAAATGTTGAGAGGAATGGAAGATTCGATATAGGCCGATAGTTTTTTATATTTTCTGGGTCAAGGTTTGGCTTTTTCAAAAGAGGCTTTATTACTGCCACTTTTAGTGAGTTTGGTACACATCCGGTGGATAGAGAGACGTTTATTATGTTCAACATAGGAGGGCCAAGCACAGGAAGCAGCTCTTTCATTAGTTTAGTTGTAATAGGGTCCAGTATCCAGCTTGAAGGTTGAGAGGCCATGATTATTTTCATCAATGTGTCAAGAGATATAGCACTGCAAAACTTGGGTGTCTCCCTTGATCCTAAGTCCTGGAAAAGTTGTGCAGACTTTGGAGGAATACGCAGATTTAAACAAGAGTCCGTAATTTGATTTCTAATGATCATGATCTTTCCCTCAAAGAAGTTCATGAATTTATAACTGCTGAAGAGAAAGCCATCCTCTCTTGGGGAATGCTGATTTTTAGTTAGCTTTTGGATTGTTCTTATTTTCCTCAATTAAGTTGGAAAAATAGGATGATCGAGCAGCAGTGAGTGAGCAGTGATGGCTCTTCGATACTGCACGGTACTGTCTTTCCAAGCTAGTCGGAAGACTTCCAGTTTGGTGTAGCGTTATTTCCGTTCCAATTTTCTGGAAGCTTGCTTCAGAGCTAGGGTATTTTCTGTATACCAGGGAGCTAGTTTCTTATGGCAAATGTTTTTTGTTTTTAGGGGTGCGACTGCATCTAGGTATTGCGCAAGGTTCAATTGAGTTCCTCAGTTAGGTGGTTAACTGATTTTTTGTACTCTGACGTCCTTAGGTAGGCGGAGGGATTCTGGAAGGGCATCATTGTTGACTAACCTCCAAACGAGCTTCAATGCCATACAACACTCCTTCCAAGGCCTCCAACTGCTCTTAAACGCTAATAAAACCAAATGCATGCTTTTCAAATGATCGCTGCCTGCACCCGCCCGCCCGACTAGCTACCCTGGACGGCTCTGACCTAGAATATGTGGACAACTACAAATACCTAGGTGTCTGGCTAGACTGTAAACTCTCCTTCCAGACTCACATTAAACATCTCCAAAACAAAATCAAATCTAGAATCGGCTTTCTATTTCGCAACAAAGCCTCCTTCACTCACGCCGCCAAACTTGCCCTAGTAAAACTGACTATCCTACCGATCCTCGACTTCGGCAATGTCATCTACAAAACAGCTTCCAATACTCTACTCAGCAAACTGGATGCAGTCTATCACAGTGCCATCCGCTTTGTCACCAAAGCCCCTTATACCACCCACCACTGTGACCTGTATGCTACATACTCGTCGCCAGACCCACTGGCTCCAGGTCATCTACAAGTCCCTGCTAGGTAAAGCCCCGCCTTATCTCAGCTCACTGGTAACCATAGCAGCACCCACCCGTAGCACGCGCTCCAGCAGGTATATCTCACTGGTCACCCCCAAAGCCAATTCCTCCTTTGGCCGCCTTTCCTTCCAGTTTTTTGCTGCCAATGACTGGAACGAACTACAAAAATCACTGAAACTGGAGACTTTTTTTATTTGTGTTTCTTTATTTCACCTTTATTTAACCAGGTAGGCAAGTTGAGAACAAGTTCTCCTTTACAACTGCGACCTGGCCAAAATAAAGCAAAGCAGTTCGACACATACAACAACACAGAGTTACACATTGGAGTAAACAAACATACAGTCAATAATACAGTAGAAAAAAAAGACACATCTCCCTCACTAACTTTAAGCACCAGCTGTCAGAGCAGCTCACAGATCACTGCACCTGTACATAGCCCAACTGTTAATAGCCCAACCAACTACCTCATCCCCTACCGTATTCATTTATTTATCTTGCTCCTTTGCACCCCAGTATTTCTACTTTGCACATTAATCTACTGCATATCTACCATTCCAGTGTTAAATTGATATATTGTAATTACTTCGCCACCATGGCCTATTTATTGCCTTACGTTCCTTATCTTACCTCATTTGCACACATTGTATATAGATTTTTTTTTCTACTGTATTATTGACTGTGTGTTTGTTTATTCCATGTGTAACTCTGTGTTGTTGTATGTGTTGAACTGCTTTGCTTTATCTTGGCCAGGTCACAGTTGTAAATGAGAACTTGTTCTCAACTTGCCTACCTGGTTCAATAAAGGTGAAATATATATATATTTTTTAAACTAGGAATCTTTGGGTTGTCCGAGAATTTATAGCACGACTTTTGATGTTCCTTGGTTAGGGTCTTAGCAGATTATTTGTTGCGATTGCAAATGTAATAAAATGGTGGTCCGATAGTCCAGGATTATGAGGAAAAACATTAAGATCCACAACATTTGAATATTATCTGCCATGACAACAAGGTCCGATAGGAATTCAGGGAACTCATTGAGGAACGCTGAATATGGCCCAGGAGGCCTGTAAACAGTAGCTATAAAAAGTGATTGAGTAGGCTGCATAGATTTCATGACTAGAAGCTCAAAAGACGAAAACAACATTTTTTTGTTCTTATTGAAATTTGCTATCGTAAATGTTAGCAACACCTCCGCCTTTGCAGGACGCGCGGGGGATATGGTCACTAGTGTAACCAGGAGGTGAGGCCTCATTTAACACAGTAAATTCATCAGGCTTAAGCCATGTTTCAGTCAGGCCAATCACATCAAGATTATGATCAGTGATTAGTTCATTGACTATGACTGCCTTGGAAGTGAGGGATCTAACATTAAGTAGCCCTATTTTGAGATGTGAGGTATCACAATCTTTCAATAATGGCAGGAATGGAGGAGGTCTTTATTCCAGTGAGATTGCTAAGCCGAACACCGCCATCTTTAGTTTTGCCCAACCTAGGTCGAGGCACAGACACAGTCTCAGTGGGGATAGCTGAGCTGAGTACACTGGCTGTGCTAGTGGCAGACTCCACTAAGCTGGCAAGCTGGCTAACAGCCTGCTGCCTGGCCTGCACCCTAACTCATTGTGGAGCTAGGGGAGTTAGAGCCCTTTCTATGTTCGTAGATAAGATGAGAGCACCCCTCCAGCTAGGATGGAGTCCGTCACTCCTCAACAGGCCAGGCCTGGTGCTGTTTGTGGGTGTCCCAAAAAGAGGGGCAATTATCTACAAATTTTGGGAGGGGCAGAAAGCAGGTTCAGACTTTTTCCATTTGAGTTTTCCATTTATCTGGCAGCTTACATACTGTAGCTTACCTCTATAGTTTACATACTGTAGCTTAACTCTATAGTTTACATACTGTAGCTTACCTCTATAGTTAACATACTGTAGCTTACCTCTATAGTTTACATACTGTAGCTTACCTCTATAGTTTACATACTGCAGCTTACCTCTATAGTTTACATACTGTAGCTTACCTCTATAGTTTACATACTGCAGCTTACCTCTATAGTTTACATACTGCAGCTTACCTCTATAGTTTACATATAGAGGTAGACACGACCCCCTCAGAGAGAGAGACACAGCTGCATAAGAGCTCTCACATTTTTCAACATGTTTTTTTTTACAAAAGGATAGATTTGGTGAAGCCCCCATCCTGCTGTTCAAAGACCATCCACTGGCATTTTTTACAAGAAATCTGCCTCCAGAAATGAAAGCTTCTGCTTCTGGGTGTGAAACCTACTCCCTTTGCCTGCTGCACTGCTGCTTGGATTCCACCTCGTGATCTGTTCACCGTCTGCCCTGGCCTGTCTCCTCCTGTCTGGTACAGGTACCCCCACCACATTCACCCCTCTCTCCCGAGCTTTTGCTCGCCTCCAGCACTCACACACTGTTGGAGCGAGTGACTCTGAACTTACAATGGCCCCAAGTTGTTATATCTATATTTTTTTTCTTGTGCATTTAGCTGTTTAGCTATTTGCCTCATGACTCCTGTATACTTTGTTGACTACAAATGTTCTTTACCCAACCGTGGGACAGACTATGTTTGTTCCCACACTTGGGACTCTGACTCTCTATTGGTTACACGGACTCTTGGCCTCCCATCCTATTCTAACCACCTCTAGCCGGCTTTGTATTCATGTTACCTGATGAAATTGCTGTACAATATGATCTTGTTGCCATCTGATGCACATTCAGACGTCATAAATCAGCACTGCAGAGCTCTCCCTGTCCTCTGCCGTGCCTTGATTGTATTACTGTTGATGATATCTGGAAATGTGCATGAACACCCTGGCCCATCTACTGTTAATAGACCCAATTCTGACTTGTGTTCTGATATCTGCTTCACTGATTTCTGCTCTCGTAAAAGCCTGGGTTTTCTGCACATTAACACTAGAAGCTTATTACCTAAAATGGATCAATTGAAAGTGTGGGTTCACAGTGTCAGGCTTTCAGTGTAGCATGTAGGTAGAGTCAGGCGCAGGACAACGGAGATGAGTATACAATACATTTACTCATAGACAAACTACCAACATTGGTAGTAAAAATACATGCTCACAAAATGAAATAACATCTAACAATAAACAAACACGCACAAAACCATGAGGGAAACAGAGGGTATAAATAAGGAACATATAATTATGGGATAGAAACCAGGTGTGTAAAATGAAGACAAAAAAACAGCCTCCCGAACAAGGAGAGGGACCAACTTCGTCTGAAGTCGTGACCCACAGCTCCAATCCAGATGTGTTGGTCGTTACTGAGACATGGTTAAGGAAGAGTGTTTTGAATACTGATGTTAACCTTTCTGGTTATAACCTTTTTCAGTAAGACAGATCTTCCAAAGGTGGCAGTGGCAATCTTTACCAAGGAACACCTTCAGTGCTCGGTTGTCTCCACCAAGTCTGTCCCCAAACAATTTGATTTGCTGGTTTTAAGTTTTAAACTTTCAAATAGCTCTTTGTTGACTGTTGCTGGGTGCTATCGTCCTCCATCAGCACCGGCCTGTACCCTACCTGCCCTAAGCTCTCTCCTGGCCCCTTACACTGAGTCTGAATTTGTCCTGCTTGGTGACCTAAATTGGGACATGCTTAAACCACCTTACCAAGTCCTAAAGAAATGGGACTCCCTAAATCTTTCTCAGATTATTACCAATCCCACAAGGTATGACTCCAAACACCCAGAAAAGGCTACTCTTCTTGATGTTATCCTGACAAATAATCCTGATAGGTATCAGTCTGGTGTTTTCTGTAATGACCTTAATGATCACTGTTTTACAGCCTGTTATCGTAATGGCTGCTCAGTGAAACGACCTGTCCTGATTTGTCATAGACACTTGCTAAAAAACTTTAATGAGCAAGTCTTCCTTCATGAACTGGCCTCTGTAAAAATGGTATAGAATCAGCTTGATCCCCGCGGTCGAAGACGGTTGGACCTTCTTTTTTGATATTTTCAGTGGTATTGTTAACAAACACGCCCCATAAAGAAATGAGAATTAAAAACATGTTCAGCACCTGGTATGACCGTGATCTTGCAGAGTTACTCCACCTCAAGAATTGCATTTGGCGAAAGGCTCAGCACATGCATACTCAGGCTGACTGACTATCGTTCAGGCAAATGAGAAATAAGTGCTCAGGCTATCCGGAAGGCCAAAGTTAGTTACTTTAAGGAGCAGTTCTCTCTCTGTGGGTCTAACCCCAAGAAGTTCTGGAAAACGGTTAAAGACCTGGAGAATAAACCCTCCTCCTCACAGCTGTCCATGTCCCTTAATGTTGATGATGTGGTTGTTACTGACAAGAAGCACATGGCTGAGCTCTTTAATCACTACTTCATTAAGTCTATTTGACTCAGCCATGCCTCCTTGCCCATCCAACATTTCCTCATCTCCCACCCCTTCTAATGTGACTATCCCCGATGCTTCTCCCTCTTTTCCCTCTGCCCCGCTACAAAGTTTCTCCCTGCAGGCAGTCACTGAGTCCGAGGTTCTAGAGGAGCTCCTGAAACTTGACCCCAAAAAAACATCTGGGTCAGATGGTTTAGACCCTTTCTTCTTTAAGGTTGCTGCCCCTATCATCCCCAAGCCTATCTCCAACCTTTTTAACCTGTCTCTCCTTTCTGGGGAGGTTCCCATTGCTTGGAAGGCAGCCGCGGTTCGTCCTTTATTTATAGGGGGAGATCAAGCTGATCCTAACTGTTATAGGCCTATTTGTATTTTGCCTTGTTTATCAAAAGTGTTGGAAAAACTTGTCAATAATCAACTGACTGGCTTTCTTGATGTCTATAGTATTCTCTCTTGTATGCAATCTGATTTCTGCTCAGGATATGGATGTGTCACTGCAACCTTAAAGGTCCTCAGTGATGTCACCATTGCCCTTGATTCTAAGCAATGTTGTGCTGCTGTTTATATTGACTTGGCCAAAGCATTTCATACGGTAGACCATTCCATTCTTGTGGGCGGGCTAAGGAGTATTGGTGTCTCTGAGGGGTCTTTGGCCTGGTTTGCTAACTACCTCTCTCAAAGAGTGCAGTGTATAAAGTCAGAAAATCTGCTGTTTCAGCCAATGCCTGTCACCAAGGGACTACCCCAAGGCTCAATCCTAGGCCCCACGCTCTTCTCAATTTACATCAACAACATAGCTCAGGCATTAGGAAGCTCTCTCATCCATTTATAAGCAGATGATACAGTCCTATACTCAGCTGGCCCCTCCCCAGATTTTGTGTTAAATGCTCTACAACAAAGCTTTCTTAGTGTCCAACAAGCTTTCTCTACCTTTAACCATGTTCTGAATACCTCCAAAACAAAGGTCATGTGGTTTGGTAAGAAGAATGCCCCTCTCCCCACAGATGTGTTTACTTCCTCTGAGGGTTTAGAGCTTGAGGTAGTCACCTCATACAAGTACTTGAGAGTATGGCTAGAAAGTACATTGTCCCTCAGCACATATCAAAGCTTCAGGCTAAAGTTAAATCTAGACTTGGTTTCCTCTATCCTAATCGCTCCTCTTTCACCCCAGCTGCCAAACTAACCCTGATTCAGATGACCATGCTACCCATGCTAGATTACGGAGACTTAATTTATAGATCGGCAGGTAAGGGTGCTCTCGAGCCGCTAGATGTTCTTTACCATTCGGCCATCAGAATTGCCACCTTATAGGACACATCACTGCACTCTATAATCCTCTGTAAACTGGTCATCTCTGTAGACCCGTCGCAAGACCCACTGGTTGATGTCTATTTATAAAACCCTCTTAGGCCTATCTGAGATACCTACTGCAGCCCTCATCCTCCACATACAACACCCGTTCTGCCAGTCACATTCTGTTAAAGGTCCCCAAAGCACACACATCCCTGGGTCGCTCCTCTTTTCAGTTCGCTGCAGCTAGCGACTGGAACGAGCTGCAACAAACACTCAAACTGGACAGTTTGATCTCAATCTCTTCATTCAAAGACTCAATCATGGACACTCTTACTGACAGTTGTGGCTGCTTTGCGTGATGTATTGTTGTCTCTACTTTCTTGCCCTTTGTGCTGTTGTCTGTGCCCAATACTGTTTGTACCATGTTTTGTGCTGCTACCATGTTGTGTTGCTACCATGTTGTTTTCATGTTGTGTTGCTACCATGCTGTGCTGTCATGTGTTGCTGCCTTGCTATGTTGTTGTCTTAGGTCTCTCTTTGCGTAGTTTTGTGTTGTCTCTCTTGTCGTGATGTGTGTTTTGTCCTATGTTTATATTGTATTTATTTTTATTTTTAATCCCAGGCCACCGCCCCCGCAGGAGGCCTTTTGCCTTTTGGTAGGCCGTCATTGTAAATAAGAATTTGTTCTTAACTGACTTGCCTAGTTAAATAAAGGTTAAATACAAACGTACTACAGCTCACCTCTGCAGTTTAATACTGCAGTTTCTGCTATACAGTATAGTTAGCTCTGAATCACCTGCCTGCTGAAAAATCCATATGATTCTCCTTTCATTTTGACTGTCAGGAAGATCAAGGATATAGACTCCCTGTCGTTCAACAACAATTCCTATGCCCATTAAATAAGAACTCATCTTTTAAGGAACATAGAACCAAATCTCACATGTGCTGGCCATGCCAGCTACTCGCTTTGTAGTCATATATGTTAATAGTCTGTCAAGAGACAACAATGACTGATTCACTATTTACTACCATTTGCCAATAACTGATTCACTATTTACTACCATTTGCCAATAACTGATTCACTATTTACTACCATTTACCATTGACTGATTCACTATTTACTACCATTTACCATTGACTGATTCACTATTTACTACCATTTACCATTGACTGATTCACTATTTACTACCATTTACCATTGACTGATTCACTATTTACTACCATTTACCATTGACTGATTCACTATTTACTACCATTTACCAATGACTGATTCACTATTTACTACCATTTACCAATAACTGATTCACTATTTACTACCATTTACCAATGACTGATTCACTATTTACTACCATTTACCATTGACTGATTCACTATTTACTACCATTTACCAATAACTGATTCACTATTTACTACCATTTACCAATAACTGATTCACTATTTACTACCATTTACCATTGACTGATTCACTATTTACTACCATTTACCATTGACTGATTCACTATTTACTACCATTTACCATTGACTGATTCACTATTTACTACCATTTACCAATGACTGATTCACTATTTACTACCATTTACCAATAACTGATTCACTATTTACTACCATTTACCAATAACTGATTCACTATTTACTACCATTTACCAATGACTGATTCACTATTTACTACCATTTACCATTGACTGATTCACTATTTACTACCATTTACCAATAACTGATTCACTATTTACTACCATTTACCAATAACTGATTCACTATTTACTACCATTTACCATGTATACATCTTGACCTTGGTTGCAGCTACCTTCCATTTATAATTATATTACTGAGAGCTTGGAAGTCTCTCTATGTCCTTGACTGGTTATTACTTAGGCAGGTATAAGACAGACAGGCAGGTATAAGACAGACAGGCAGGTATAAGACAGACAGGCAGGTATAAGACAGACAGGCAAGTATAAGACAGACAGGCAGGTATAAGACAGACAGGCAGGTATAAGACACTCAAGGCTGCTGCATGTACTCTAGTAGTCAATACCCCTGGGTCCCATTGTTTTTCCTCTAATTTCTTCCTCTGGCAGATGGAGTGGAGGCCTATAGACTTTCCTTGTCAGTGAGTTGAATGAAAACATCCCCTTTAAGTAAGAACTAATCTCACATGCGCTGGCCATGCAGCCAGGGCTGGCCTATTCAGTTTGTGTTCCTCATTTGTCATTGACGATATTAGACGAGAGATTAATTGTATCCACTGCGGCCCTATAGCTATTTGTTTACTAAGAATTTATTGGCCGTTTACTAACTCTACCTGTCCTTGATTGGTTATTTCTCAGTTTATTGCAGAATGAGGCACTCAAAGCTGCTGCAAGTACAGTATACTGCCTTGAATAATGAATGATTCTCCTTGAGAACATGCCTGGCCTTTTCACTATGATCCCCGTCAAGACTACAGATAACTTCAATCTGTAATTCTGCAGAGCTTGTGAGGCTTTTCCTGTCCTGGACTGGTTATTTCACAGTCGACTGTATTGAAGCAGTTCTGAGCCAGTCAAGGTTGAACCTAACTACAGTGTCACTCAATCAAATGTATTTATGAAGCCCTTTTTACATCAGCCGATGTCACAAAGTGTTGTACAGAAATCCAGCCTAAAACCCCAAACAGCAAGCAATGCAGATGTAGAAGCACGGTGTCTAGGAAAAACTACCTAGAAAGGCCAGAACCTAGGAAGAAACCTAGAGAGAAACCAGGATCTGAGGGGTGGCCAGTCCTCTGGCTGTGCCGGGTGGAGATTATAACAGAACATGGCCAAGATGTTCAAACGTTCATAGATGACCAGCAGGGTTAAATAATAATAATCACAGTGGTTGTAGAGGGTGCAACAGGTCAGCAGCTCAGGAGTAAATGTCAGTTGGCTTTTCATAGCCAATCACTCAGAGTTAGAGACAACAGGTGCGGTAGAGAGAGAGTCCAAACAGCAGGTCCGGGACAAGGTAGCACGTCCAGTGAACAGGTCAGGGTTCCATAGCCGCAGGCAGAACAGTTGAAACTGGAGCAGCAGCATGACCAGGTGGACTGGGGACAGCAAGGAGTCATCAGGCCAGGTAGTCCTGAGGCATGGTCCTAGGGCTCAGGTCCTCTGAGAGGGGAGGGAGAGAAAGTGAGAAAGAGAAAGAGAGAAAAGGAGAATTAGAGGGAGCACACTTAAATTCACACAGGACACCGGATAAGACAGGAGAAATACTCCAGATATAACAGACTGACCCTAGCCCCCCGACACATAAACTATTGCAGCATAAATACTGGAGGCTGAGACAGGAGGGGTCGGGAGACACTGTGGCCCCGTCTGACGATACCCCCGAACAGGGCCAAACAGGCAGGATATAACCCCACCCACCTTGCCAAAGCACAGCCCCCACACCACTAGAGGGATATCTTCAACCACCAACCTACTACCCTGAGACAAGGCCGAGTATAGCCCTCGAAGATCTCCCCCACGGCACGAATCCGAGGGGGGCGCCAACCCGGACAGGAAGATCACGTCAGTGACTCAACCCACTCAAGTGACGCACCCCTCCTAGGGACGGCATGGAAGAGCACCAGTAAGCCAGTGACTCAGCCCCAGTAATAGGGTTAGAGGCAGAGAATCCCAGTGGAGAGAGGGGAACCGGCCAGGCAGAGACAGCAAGGGCGGTTGGTCGCTCCAGTGCCTTTCCGTTCACCTTCACACCCCTGGGCCAGACTACACTCAATCATAGGACCTACTGAAGAGATGAGTCTTCAATAAAGACCGAAAGGTCGAGACCGAGTCTGCGTCTCTCACATGGATAGGCAGACCATTCCATAAAAATTGAGCTCTATAGGAGAAAGCCCTGCCTCCAGCTGTTTGCTTAGAAATTCTAGGAACAATAAGGAGGCCTGGGTCTTGAGACTGTAGCGTAAATGTAGGTATGTACAGCATGACCAAATCGGAGAGGTAGGTAGGAGCAAGTCCATGTAATGCTATGTAGGTTAGCAGTAAAACCTTGAAATCAGCCCTAGCCTCAACAGGAAGCCAGTGTAGAGAGGCTAGCACTGGAGTAATATGGCCATTTGTAATTCTACGGAAAGCTTCACACTGTGTTGTATTGAAGCATTTCTGAGCCAGTCAAGGCCGCAGCGCAGCAGAGCAGGTAATGTGCTGTAGCACGGTCAATACCTCGGGGTCACATTGTTGCAAGAAAAGACTTGAAGAGAAGAAAGAAGGGGAGAATAGACTTAAAGCGGCAATCAGCTGTTGAAACAATAACAAAGAGCAATCCCCTCCCTGTTTCGGTAAAACGCTGAGGAATGGAGCTGGAGAAATGTAACTGCTCTCAAAGGCATAGAAAAAGCTATGGATGCAATGACTGACCATCCATGACATCAACATTATAGTTTTAACCATGTTGTGGCTATACAGTGTTTGTGTCCATTTACATTGTTTACAAACATTGGAGTAAAACAAGCTTCTCTTTTGTGTTCTCATGGAGTGTGACAGTTGAACTGAGGCATTTATAAGTTATATTCTTCAAGAATCAATGGGTATATATGATGAATTTATAAGTCCAAAAATAGATGTAGCAACTGCAGATTGCCCCTTTAAAGAGAACAAGAATAGATTTGAGAAGAGCAGCAGAATTATGCCACCAGCGATGTCTGGGAAACACAAAGCCTTCTGGTATCTATGTTCTATTTCCTGTCACTGCAGGGAGGGAGGAGCCACCCACCCTCCTGGTCAGCTGCACTACAGGGTATAAAGGATAAACCAATATACAGTATTGAGGCTATTTGGACAAATAGGCCAAAAATAGATGTGAGTTGATAGGATGTTATATCAAAATCACAATTTATTGGTCACATACACATACTTAGCAGATGTTATTGCGGGTGTAGTGGAGATGCTTGTGTGATGTTATATTTCAGTGGTAGCCTATATTAATCTTCTCAATGTGCATTTCTTCGATGCCGTGCCAGCTCCAGCACAAATATTTTTTAAAGAATGTGAATATGAATTTATGGCATGACAACGCCAACGCCTGATCTGAATGTCAACTACTTTTGACCAGAAGCATATAGGCTAGTGTAGTAGTAGTAGTGCACTAAATAGGGAATAGGGTGCCATTTTGGATGCATCCCTGAATGTCAGCGAACTAGACCATTGAACGTAGCTTAATTATTCATCAGTAGCTACTTAACTTGAGAGAAGATGGGTCAATAGTTTTTAATTATGACATATCAACATTCATCCTGTCACTCATTTCATGCAATTCTACTCATTATTCAATTGGGGCGGAGAGAGAAAAATGTTTGTGCCCGTCTCAGCCTTTAACGTGGTAAGTCTGTTCCGAAGGCTGGCTATACCCATGGGACCGTTAACCCATACATATCTAGATCAGGGTTTCTAACACTATGGGTTGGGAGTTATGACAATACCCATAATATATACAATATCTATAATTACACATGCTTCTGCATACTTTGGGTCAGGGGAGGATGATTTGGGTCAGGGGAGGATGATTTGGGTTGTTGGAGGATGATTTGGGTCAGAAAAGGATGATTTGGGTTGTTGGAGGATGACTTGGGTCAGAAAAGGATGATTTGGGTCAGGGGAGGATGATTTGGGTCAGGGGAGGATGATTTGGGTCAGGGGTGGATGATTTGGGTCAGGGGAGGATGATTTGGGTTGTTGGAGGATGATTTGGGTCAGGGGAGGATGATTTGGGTCAGAGAAGGATGATTTGGGTCAGGGGAGGATGATTTGGGTTGTTGGAGGATGATTTGGGTCAGGGGAGAATGATTTGGGTCAGAGAAGGATGATTTGGGTCAGGGGAGGATGATTTGGGTCAGGGGAGGATGATTTGGGTTGTTGGAGGATGATTTGGGTCAGGGGAGGATGATTTGGGTTGTTGGAGGATGATTTGGGTCAGGGGAGGATGATTTGGGTCAGAGAAGGTTGATTTGGGTCAGGGGTGGATGATTTGGAGGATGATTTGGGTCAGGGGTGGATGATTTGGGTCAGGGGTGGATGACTTGGGTCAAGGATGGATTATTTGGTTTGTTGGAGGATGATTTGGGTTGTTGGAGGATGATTTGGGTCAATTTCTCATTTTCGTTCTGGAGCTGAAACAGTTTAAGAACTCCTAATCTCGATCATTAGCAAATGCCCCTCTTCACCTCACCTTTCCCCTCTTCCATCGTCTTCCATCGTCTTCCCCCTCGTCACCCCCCTCATCTTCCCCCTCTTACCTCACCTTCCCCCTCTTCCTCCTCCTCTTACCCCTCATCCCTCATCTTCCCTCTCATCCCTCATCTTCCCCCTCTTCCTCCTCATCTTCCCCCTCCTCTGTCATCTTCCTCCTCTTCCCTCACCTTTGACGGGCTCATTGCAATGGCTGGAATGGAATCAGTGGAATGGAGTCAAACACGTTCTTTCCATGTGTTTGATGTGTTTGGTACCATTCCATTGATTCAATTCGAGCCACTACAATGAGCAAGTACTCCTATAACTCCTCCCACCAGCCTCCACTGCATCTTTGCTCTTTTCCTTCTTGATTTGATTTTCCATCTACCTAAAAATAAAATCATTTAGCATTGAACTTATAGTGGAAGATGACTCAGATGAGTATCTGCAGGCGGAATTTAATCATTCTCTTTCTGTCTCAATGTTTGAGATCACCTCACCTCACCTCTCTCTCCTCCTCCTCCTCCCTATCCCTCCCTCTCTCTCTCCTCCTCCCTATCCCTCCCTCTCTCTCTCCTCCTCCCTATCCCTCCCTCTCTCCTCCTCCTCCCTATCCCTCCCTCTCTCCTCCTCCTTCTCTCTCCCTCTCTATCCCTCCTCCTCCTCCCTATCCCTCGCTCTCTCTCTCCTCCTCCCTATCCCTCCCTCTCTCTCTCCTCCTCCTCCCTATCCCTCCCTCCCTCTCTCTCACCTCCTACTCCTCCTCCCTATCCTTCCCTTCCTCTCTACTCTCTATCCCTCCCTCCCTCTCTCTCTCTTCCTCCTCCTCCCATCCTTTTCCTCTCTATACCTCCCTCTCTCCTCTCTCCTCTTCCTCCTCCTCTCTATCCCTCCCTCTCTCCTCCTCCTCCTCCTCTCTCTCTCTCTCTCCCTCTCTCTTCCTCCTCTCTATCCCTCCCTCCCTCTCGCCTCCTCCTCCTCCTACTCCTCTCTATCCCTACCTCTCTCTCTCTCCCTCTCTCTCCTCCTCCTCTCTATCCCTATCTCCCTCCCTCTTTCCTTCTCCTTCTCCTCTCCTGATCTCTCCCTCCCTCTCTCCTCCTCCTCCCCCTCCTCTGTATCCCTCTCTCTCTCCTCTGTTTTGTCCTTGTGTAATAATCAAATCACATAGTGGGAGATGCACATCTGCAGGCTGAATTCAATCACTCTGTTTCTGTCTTAATGTTTGAGATGACTCTTGAGATGCTTAGCTTTTTAGCAACAACAATGCAGTAGCATTCTCTATCTTTTTAACATCTCTCCTTCTCTCTACCCCTCTCTCTCTCTCTCTCTCTCTCTCTCTCTCTCTCTCTCTCTCTCTCTCTCTCTCTCTCTCTCTCTCTCTCTCTCTCTCTCTCTCTCTCTCTCTCTCTCTCTCTCTCTCTCTCTCTCTCTCTCTCTCTCTCTCTCTCTCTCTCTCTCTCTCTCTCTCTCTCTCTCTCTCTCTCTCTCTCTCTCTCTCTCTCTCTCTCTCTCTCTCTCTCTCTCTCTCTCTCTCTCTCTCTCTCTCTCTCTCTCTCTCTCTCTCTCTCTCTCTCTCTCTCTCTCTCTCTCTCTCTCTCTCTCTCTCTCTCTCTCTCTCTCTCTCTCTCTCTCTCTCTCTCTCTCTCTCTCTCTCTCTCTCTCTCTCTCTCTCCCCCTCTCTCTCTCTCTCTCTCTCTCTCTCTCTCTCTCTCTCTCTCTCTCTCCCTCTCTCTCTCTCTCTCTCTCTCTCTCTCTCTCTCTCTCTCTCTCTCTCTCTCTCTCTACCCCTCTCTCTCTCTCTCTCTCTCTCTCTCTCTCTCTCTCTCTCTCTCTCTCTCTCTCTCTCTCTCTCTCTCTCTCTCTCTCTCTCTCTCTCTCTCTCTCTCTCTCTCTCTCTCTCTCTCTCTCTCTCTCTCTCTCTCTCTCTCTCTCTCTCTCTCTCTCTCTCTCTCTCTCTCTCTCTCTCTCTCTCTCTCTCTCTCTCTCTCTCTCTCTCTCTCTCTCTCTCTCTCTCTCTCTCTCTCTCTCTCTCTCTCTCTCTCTCTCTCTCTCTCTCTCTCTCTCTCTCTCTCTCTCTCTCTCTCTCTCTCTCTCTCTCTCTCTCTCTCTCTCTCTCCTCATTCTTTATTTCCCCCTAGCCTTATAAGCAAATCGTTTACCAAATTTAAAGTGGGAGATCTCTATTTGCAGGTTGAATGAAATCATGTTTCTATTCTGACTCCTGAGATGCTTAGCTTCTTGGCAACGACAAAGTAGCCTATTTCTCTCTATTTCTCTTTCCACCCCCTCTCCTCCCCTCCCTCTCCCCTCTCCTCCCCCCTCCCTCTCCCCTCCTCCGTTTTCTCATTCCCTCGGTCTCTGTTTAAATTAATTCCATAACCACCTCTTAAGTACATGCGTTTCTCCGTAAAAAAAAAAAATGTATGAACCAAATGAGTTCTCTCTGCTGCCTTCGTTCCTTCACAACAGTGGAGCAGACTTTTCCTTTACCACCAGAGCTGTTTGTAATATTTAACGACAGACGGCCTTCTGTTCCAGCACATTCAGCCGACGATCATTAGCATATTCATGTTGAAATAGGACTACTGGTAGTATATGGGGTGATTATGGCACACAGTACACAGATTATCCTAATTGTCTGGTTATGGTATGATTTAGAATCAACCATCATATGTACTGAAGTCACTAATAATGTGAAATGATAAACAATGTTAGCTTCTCATCTAGGTTTTGTCTCTCCATGCATTTTCATCTGTAGCCCATCCCATCTGTAGCCCATCCCATCTGTAGCCCATCCCATCTGTAGCCCATCCAATCTGTAGCCCATCCCATCTGTAGCCCATCCCATCTGTAGCCCATCCCATCTGTAGCCCATCCCAACAGCTATGGCTGTTAACAAGCCATTTCCTGTTGCAATCTGTATTGATGTAGCTTGGAATTCAAAATGAATATTGCTCCGATTCAATGTTATATTGTTTCAGTGAAGTTAAAGGCCCAGTGTAGTCAAAAAACTAGATTTTCTTATGTTTTATATATATTTCCACACTATGAGGTTGGAACGATACTGTGAAATTGTGACAATTATGATAATACCCTTTTTAGTGTAAGAGCTGTTTTGAGACCTGAAATATCTCCCTGTTTTGGCTCGCCTGGTGACATCACCAGGCGGTATAAGTTAACAGATCAATAGCAAAGACATCTTCAAACCGTTCCCTCCCATTAGGCTCCCGAGTGGCGCAGCGGTCTAAGACACTGTGTTTCAGTGCAAGAAGAGTCACTGCAGTCACTGAATCTGGGCCTGGGTAGGCTGTCATTGTAAATAAGTATTTGTTCTTAACTGGCTTGCCTAGTTAAATGAAGGTTCACTCGGACCACTCCCAGACAGTCATATCAAAATTATTTATTGAGAAATTGCTCTTTGCTAAGATGCAACGGTTTTTGAGCAAAAAATAAATAACAGTAAGGTACTTAAAGGTACACTTAGCGAAATGATATTTCCACGAGCAACACCGCAGATGAGCGAGATGCAACACTTCGCTCTCACACACAGTATCTGTGCGTTTAATTTGTTTCATGCTGTTCACAGAGTGGTCGGCGGGGCACCAAAACAGCAGAGGAGTTGAGCCTCGCGCTTCAAAACGCAAGAAATTGATCCACTATGCTATTTACTTTCTGCATCTACGTCATATCGCTGAGTCTACCTTTAATTGTTACCGAGAAATAATTTAATATTGAGATAAAAACGTCCGGGCCGTAATTGTGTATCATTCATTACAGAGGGGCTTGGATTTCTAGCCAAGAGCAAGAGATTGTCTAGATTGGATCTGTCTCTCTCTAGCCAATGAAGTACCAGTGAATTCAGAGACTGAGGTGGAGTGGTTTCCCATTAGGTCAATACATTAGGCTTGGAGCTAATTGTTAACAGCATATTGGTAAACAGTAATCAATAGCTACTGTGTGCTTGATCCATTTCTCTCAGTCTGACTCTGAAGAGGGAGAGGGTTGCCATAAGCTCTCTGTCTGCATTTCAAACGGTATGCTATTTGACCAGGACCCATAGAGCTCTCTGGTCCAAAAGTAGTGCACTATACAGGGAATAGGATGCCATTTGGGATACAGACTCAAAATCTGTCCCCTCCTCTCCTCTTCTCCCTTCATCATCTGGTTGTCTGGAGTCGATCTGTAAGAACAGACCAGGTGAAAGAGCCTGATCACCATATTGTTTTCACCGTTCAAGTCTTCTCCAATCAGGACAGATGAAGGGGAGGAGACGAGGAGAGGACAGTCAGGGTTTTAGCAGTTGAGCCAGAGAGACTGGCTGGCCAGGTGGCAGCCGTACCAGACAGCTGGGGTTGCCAGGTTTGGGGAGACCATGGTTGCCAGTGCAGAGGAGAATCCAAGCTCTCCCTTAAGGCTGTGGTTGATTTCATTTATTTTAATTTATGTAATTCAAGTGAATTTAACTCATTTTCTGAGTTAACGTTGATTGTCTGTGTAGTCGTGTGTGTCGGCTGTAGTGTGTCGGCTGTAGTGTGTCCACAGGCTAAATCCATTCGTGTCAATGTGCACATCACCGGAAGACCGAGCAACACGGAAGTGTCAGGTTGATATGAAAGCACTTCATCATCGTGTCTCATCTGATGTGGCTGTTGGTTTTTCTGTCAGAGATGTGAAGTCACAGCTCTATCAAGGCTTTGAACAGGCACGTAAAATGAGGCAAAATGGCACTGGAGGGAATAGCGGCTGTTCTACCGTCTCCTGACCAATTGTGGTATTTCGTGTATTCTTTTGCACTGATTTTTACTTTTTATGTACAGTTGCAAGAAAAAGTATGTGAATCCTTTGGAATTACCTGGATTTCTGCATAAATGATCTGATCTTCATCTAGGTCACAACTATAGACAAACGCAGTCTGTAGTTGTGGATCAGACCTGCACAATGGTCAGGAGGAATTTTGGACCATTCCTCTTACAAATGTCTGGTGTGAACCACTCTCTTGAGGTCATGCCACAGCATCTCAATCGGGTTGAGGTCAAGACTCTGACTGGGCTACCCCAGGAAGGTGTATTTTCTTCTGTTGAAGCCATTCTGTTGTTGATTTACTTCTGTGTTTTGGGTCGTTGTCCTGTTGCATCACCCATCTTCTGTTGAGATTCAATTGGCGGACAGATAGTCTCACATTCTCCCGCAAAATGTCTTGATAAACGAGGGAATACATTTTTCCGTCGATGATAGCAAGCTGTCCAGGCCCTGAGGCAGCGAAGCAGCCCCAAACCATGATGCTCCCTCCACCATACTTTACAGTTGGGATGGTTTTGATGTTGGTGTGCTGTGCCTTTTTCTTCTCCACACATAGTGTTGTGTGTTCCTTCCAAACAACTCAACTTTAGGTTAATCTGTCCACAGAATATTTTGCCAGTAGCGCTGTGGAACATCCAGGTACTCTTTTTGCGAACTGCAAACATGCAGCAATGTTTTTTTTTGGACAGCAGCGGCTTCTTCCGTGGTTTCCTCCCATGAACACCATTATTGTTTAGTGTTTTATGTAACTTAGACTCGTCAACAGAGATGTTAAAATGTTCCAGAGATTTTTGTCAGTCCTTAGCTGACACTCTAGGATTCTTCTTAACCTCATTGAGCATTCTGCTCTGTGCTCTTGCAGTCATCTTTGCAGGACGGCCATTCCTAGGGAGAGTAGGAACAGTGCTGAACTTCCTCCATTTATAGACAATTTGTCTTACCGTGGACTGATGAGCATCAGGGCTTTTAGAGATACTTTTGTAACCCTTTCCGGCTTTATGCAAGTCAACGATTCGTAATCTTAGGTCTTCTGAGATCTCTTTTGTTCGAGGCATGGTTCACATCAGGCAATGCTTCTTGTGAATAGCAAACTCACATTTTGTGAGTGTTTTTTATAGGGCAAGGCAGCTCTAACCAACATCTCCAATCTCGTCTGATTTATTGGACTCCAGGTTAGCTGACTTCTGACTCCAATTAGCTTTTGGAGAAGTCATTAGCCTAGGGGGTTCACATACTTTTTCCCAACCTACACTGTGAATGTTTAAATTATGTATTCAATATAGACAATAAAAATACAATATTTTGTATGTTATTAGTTTAAGCACACTGTGTTTGTCTGTTGTTATGACTTAGATGAAGATCAGATAACATTTTATGACCAATTTATGCAGAAATCCAGGTAATTCCAAAGGATTCACATACTTTTTCTTGCCACTGTAAATAATGTTTCCGCCATCGTTTCCTATGACCGAAAAGAGCTTCTGGACATCAGAACAGCTATAAATAACCTCCATGTGGACAAGGACGTCTACCACAATGAGTCGGAGGTGAAAGAGATATTGATTATCCCGGTCAAGGCCCAAATCCACGACACTTAAAGAAAGAGGTGTCACGTTGGCATGAAGAGATTTGGGAGACAGGCACAGGAATGCGTCAACGGGTTTTTTATTCAGCCCATATTACCGCGTGCAGTGTAGAGGCACGGGGACCAAGACCAAACACGTACACAAAACACAGGGTTGAAACCCAAACAAAAGAGCGAGGAGTACCTCTAATAAATACACGGGCGCACAATGATTATCACACGGGACGAGACCCGTAATCATCTGCGCAATCCACAATGGCACTAAAGCCCAAAACAACACAGCACAGGTACTCACACCACCAACGGACATAGTAACAATAATCGACAGGACAATGGTGAAACCAGGGCACACTTATAATTACTAAACAATGGGAATAGGGGCCAGGTGTGCGTGACGAAAGTTCCGGAGGGATCCGTGACAAGAAGAAGGAGACATGGAGGAGAGCCCGGCGTGTGAGATACCGGACGAGACTGCATCGGAGAGTGGAGAAATCGCTTCTACCTGTAATATCCTATGCTTCTCAGAGCTGAACAAGGACATGGTAAATATAAATCTAGCTGTTTCTTCTATGCATCGGCAGAACAGAAGCTCAGGGGGTGTGTGTCTCTTTGTTAACAACAACTGTTGCGCAATCTCTAATATTAGGGAGTCTCAATGCTCTGCTCGCCTGAGTTAGAATACCTCACGATCAGCTGTAGACTATACTATTAACCAACAGATTTTTCATTTCATAGCTGTCTATTTACCACCACAAACCAATGCTGGCACTAAGACCGCACTCAACGAGCTGTATAGGGCCATAAGCGAAAAAGAAAATGCTCACCCTGAGACGGCACTCCTAGTGGCCGGTGACTTTAATGCAGGAAAACTGAAATCCGTTTTACCTCATTTCTACCAGCTTGTCACCTGTGCAACTAGCGGCAAAACAACTCTTGATCACCTTTACTCCACACACAGAGACGCATACAAAGCTCTCCCTTGCCCTCCATTTGGCAAATCTGACCATACCTCTATCCTCCCGATTTCTGCTTACAAGCAAAAACTGAAACTAGAAGTACCAGCTGAATACGGAAGTGGTCCAATGAAGCGGATGCTAAGATACAGGACTGTTTCGCTAGCACAGAACGGAATATGTTCTGGGATTCATCTGATGGCATTGAGGTGTTTACCACATCAATCACCGGCTTCATTAATAAGTGCATCAATGACATTGTCCCCATAGTGACCGTATGTACATATCACCACCAGAAGCCATGGATTACAGGCAACATCCTCACTGAGATAAAGGCTAGAGCTGCCACTTTCAAGGAGCAGGACACTAATCCGTACGCTTATAAGAAATCCCGCTATGCCCTCCAATGAACCATCAAACAGGCAAAGCGTCAATACAAGAACAAGATCGAATCCTGCTACACCGGCTCTGATGCTCTGATTTGGCAGGGCTTGCAAACTACCACAGATTACAAAGGGAAACCCAAGCAGACCACCATAGTCCCTGTGCCCAAGAACACCAAGGTAACCTGCCTAAATGACTGTCGCCCCATAGCACTCATCTGTAGCCACGATATGCTTTGAAAGTCAAGGCTCACATAAAAAAACATCCTCCCAGACACCCTGGACCGACTCCAACTCGCTTACCGCTGCAATACATCCACAGATTCACAGACATCCACAGATGCAATCTCTATTGCACTCCACACTGCCCTTTCCCGTCTGTACAAAAGGAACACCTACAATATAATGCTGTTCATTGACTGCAGCTCAGCGTTGAACACCATAGTGCCCTCCAAGCTCACCCACGATGGAGTGGATGCACCATCGTTAAGTTTGCCTGATCACCAACGACGATGAGACAGCCTATAGGGAGGAGGTCAGAGACCTGGCAGTGTGGTGGCAGGAAAACAACCTCTTCCTCAATGTGAGCAAGACAAAGGAGCTGATCGTGGACTACAGGAAATGGAGGTCTGATGGGGCTGTAGTGGAGCGGCTCAAGAGCTTCAGGTTCCTCAGTGTCCACATCACTAAGGAATTATCATGGTCTACACACACCAACACAGTTGTGAAGAGGGCACGACAACGCCTCTTCCCCATCAGGAGACTGAAAAGATTCGGAATGGGTCCTCAGATCCTCACAAAGTTTTACAGCTGCACCATTGAGAGCATCTGGACTGGCAGCATCACCACTGCTCGGCATCTGACCTCAAAGCACTACAGAGGGTAGTGTGTAGGGCCCAATACATCACTGGGGCTGAGCTCCCTGCCATTCAGGACCTCTATACCAGGCGGTGTCAGATGAAGGCCCTAAAAATTGTCAAAGACTCCAGCCACCCTAGTCATAGACTGTTCTCTCTGCTACTGCACGGCAAGCGGGACCGATGCACCAAGTCTGGAACCAACAGGACCCCGAACAGCTTCTACCCCCAAGCCATAAGACTGCTTAATAGTTAGTCTGGGTAGCTATTGGTTAACTATTTAACTGACTCCATTGACCCTTTTTGCACTAATGTTTTTGACTCATCACATACTACTATTACTGTTTATTATCCTGTTGCCTGATCACTTTATCCCTACCTATATGTTATGTACACTATATATACAGAAGTATGTGGACACCCATTCAAATTGTAGATTCGGCTATTTCAGCCACACCAGTTGCTAACAGGTGTATAAAATCTCACACACAGCCATGCAATCTCCATAGACAAACATTGGCAGTATAATGGCCTTACTGAAGAGCACAGTGACTTTCAATGTGGCATCGTCATAGGATACCACCTTTCCAACGAGTCAGTTCGTCAAACGTATTCCCTGCTAGAGCTGGCCCGTTCAACTGTAAGTGCTGTTATTGTGAAGTGGAAACGTCTAGGAGCAACAACAGCTCAGCCGCGAAGTGGTAGGCCACACAAGCACACAGAACGGGACCGCCGAGTGCTGAAGCGCCTAGCGCATAAAAATGGTCTGTCCTTCAGTTGCAACACTCACTACCGAGTTCCAAACTTCCTCTGGAAGCAACGTCAGTAACTGTTCATCAGGAGCTTCAAGATCACACAAGCCTAAGTTCAGCATGCACAATGCCATGCGTCAGCTGGAGTGGTGTAAAGCTCGCTGCCATTGGACTCTGGAGCGGTGGAAACGTGTTGACAGGAGTGATGAATCATGCTTCACCATCTGGCAGTCCCACAGACGAATCTGGGTTTGGCGGATGCCAGGAGAACGCTACCTGCCCCAATGCATAGAGCCAACCGTAAAGTTTGGTGGAGGAGGAATAATGGTCTGGGGCTGTTTTTCATGGTTTGGGCTAGGCCCCTTAGTCCCAGTAAAGGGAAATCTTAACACTACAGCATACAATGACATTCTAGACGATTCTGTGCTTCCAACTTTGTGGCAACAGTTTGGGGAAGGCCCTTTCCTCTTTCAGAATGACAATGCCCCCATGCACAAAACGAAGTCCATACAGAAATGGTTTGTTGATGTGGAAGCACTTGACTGGACTGCACAGAGCCCTGACCTCAACCCCATCGAACACCTTCGGGATGAATTGGAACGCCAACTGCAAGCCAGGCCTAATCGCCCAACATCAGTGCCTGACCTCACTAAGTCCCCACAGCAATGTTCCAACATCTAATAGAAGTCTTCCCAGAAGAGTGGAGGCTGTTATCGCAGGAAAAGGGGGACCAACTCCATATTAATGGCCATGATTTTGGAATAAGATGTTTGACAAGCAGGTGTCCACACTTTTCCTTATGTATCTACCTCAATTACTTCGTACCCCTGCACATCAACTCAGTACTGGTACCCCGTGTATATACAGTTGAAGTCGGGAAATTTACATACACCTTAGCCAAATACATTTAAACTCAGTTTTTCACAATTCCTGACATTTAATCCTAGTAAAAATTAGTTAGGATCACCACTTTATTTTAAGAATGTGAAATGTCAGAATAAAAGTAGAGAGAATTATTTATTTCAGCTTTTATTTCTTTCATCACGTTCCCAGTGGGTCAGAGGTTTACATACACTCAATTAGTATTTGGTAGAATTCCCTTAAATTGTTTAACTTGGGTCAAACCTTTCAGGTAGCCTTCCACAAGCTTCCCACAATAAGTTGGGTAAATTTTGGCTCATTCCTCCTGACAGAGCTGGTGTAACTGAGTCAGGTTTGTAGGCCTCCTTGCTAGCACATGCTTTTATACCATACTCTATACTGACTTTATTATCCCCATGGGGAAATTTTGTTGCAGTGTCATGTACACATTTTAAAATGGCGTTTAAATACAAAACAAATTCACAATACAACATTCATAACAGTTACATACCATAAAAATATATGTTAATAATAAAAAGATAGGAACATTAACCCGAGCTATTTAGGAGGGATATCACACCTGGCACAAATGATTGTCTAGTTCTGTTTTTCCTGCTGAGGGGTGCCCTATACCTGCGCCCAGAGGGGAGTAGTTCAAAGACCGGGTACAGGGGGTGACTTGGGTCTAAAATGATTTTATGAGCCTTACGGAGGGCCCTGACCTTAAAGATCTCATCCAGGCCTGTCTGTTTGACTCCAAGTACCTTGCTTGCTGTGGTGATAATCCTTCTCAGCATATTTCTCTGGCTGACAGTGGCATTGCCAAACCAACAGACAATCCAAAAAGTTAAAATACTCTCAATGAAGTATTTTTCAGTTCTGCCCACAGATTTTCTGTAGGATTGAGGTCAGGGCTTTGTGATGGCAACTCCAATATCTTGACATTGTTGTCCTTAAGCCATTTTGCCACAACTTTGGAAGTATGCTTGGGGTCATTGTCCATTTGGAAGACCCATTTGCGACCAAGCTTTAACTTCCTGACTGGTGTCTTGACATGTTGCTTCCATATATCCACATAATTTTCCCTCCTCATGATGCCATCTATTTTGTGAAGTGCACCAGACCCTCCTGCAGCAAAGCACCCCCACAACATGATGCTGCCACCCCCGTGCTTCACGGTTGGGATGGTGTTCTTCAGCTTGCAAGCCTCCCCCTTTTTCCACCAAACATAAAGATGGTCATTATGGCCAAACAGTTCCATTTTTGTTTCATCTGACCGGAGGATATTTCTCCAAAAAGTATGATATTTGTCCCCATGTGCAGTTGCAAACCGTAGTCTGGCTTTTATATGGCGGTTTTGGAGCAGTGGCTTCTTCCTTGCTGAGCGGCCTTTCAGGTTATGTCGATATAGGACTCATTTTACTGTGGATATAGATACTTTTGTACCTGTTTCCTCCAGCATCTTCACGGTCGTTTGCTGTTGTTCTGGGATTGATTTGCACTTTTCTCACCAAAGTACGTTTATCTCTAGGAGACAGAACGCGTCTCCTTCCTGAGTGCTATGACGGCTGCGTGGTCCCATGGTGTTTATACTTGTGTACTATTGTTTGTACAGATGAACGTGGTACCTTCAGGTGTTTGGAAATTGCTCCCAAGGATGAACCATACTTGTGGAGGTCTTTTTTCTGAAGTCTTGGCTGATTTCTTTTGATTTTCCCATGATGTCAAGCAAAGAGGCACTGACTTTGAAGGTAGGCCTTGAAATACATCCACAAGTACACCTCCAATTGACTCAAATGATGTGAATTAGCCTATCAGAACCTTCTCAAGCCATGACATCATTTTCTGGAATTTTCCAGCCGTTTAAAGGCACAGTCAACTTAGTGTATGTAAACTTGCCAAAACTATAGCTTGTTCTCTCTCTCTTAATGTAATTCAGTTCAATTCAATTCAAATGTCTTTATTGGCATGGGAACCATGGGTCTCTTTCTCTCACTCTCCCTCTCTCTAGCCCACTCTCCTCTCTCGGCAAAGCAGAAAGAACCAAGGGGAATGCTCTTCTCTCCTCTCCTGACTCCTCTCTCCCTTCTCTCCTCTCCTGACTCCTCTCTCTCTTCTCTCCTCTCCTGACTCCTCTCTCTCTCCTCTCCTGACTCCTCTCTCTCTTCTCTCCTCTCCTGACTCCTCTCTCTCTCCTCTCCTGTCTCCTCTCTCTCTTCTCTCTTCTCTCCTCTCCTGACTCCTCTCTCTCTCTCTCCTCTCCTGACTCCTCTCTCTCTTCTCTCCTCTCCTGACTCCTCTCTCTCTCCTCTCCTGTCTCCTCTCTCTCTTCTCTCTTCTCTCCTCCCCTGACTCCTCTCTCTCTCTCTCTCTCCTCTCCTGACTCCTCTCTCTCTTCTCTCCTCTCCTGACTCCTCTCTTCTCTCCTCTCTTGACTCCTCTCTCTCTTCTCTCCTGTCTCCTTTCTCCTTTCTCTCTTCTCTCCTCTCTTGACTCTCCAGCTGTGAAAATCAAATGAGGAACAAAGAGAACCTTTCCATCCCTCTACTCTTTCGCTCTTCACTCTCTCTTTCTCTCGTTCTCTTGTTCTCTCTTTCTCTCGTTCTCTTGTTCTCTCTTTCTCTCGTTCTCTTGTTCTCTCTTTCTCTCGTTCTCTTGTTCTCTCTTTCTCTCGTTCTCTCACTCACATCCTCTTAATGAATAATGCAGGGTGCTCCAGTTCCATAAAATTGCCACAGTTTTTGAGTGTAAGGAAAAATATATTATTTATGCGATATGTAATTGTTACGTCATGTACATTGTTACATCATGCCAATAATGCGAATTGAATTGAGAGGGAGAGGGAGAGGGAGTGGGAGAGGGAGAGAGAGAGAGAGAGAGAGAGAGAGAGAGAGAGAGAGAGAGAGAGAGAGAGAGAGAGAGAGAGAGAGAGAGAGAGAGAGAGAGAGAGAGCCGAGGCCGAGGCAGAGAGAGAGAGAGAGAGAGAGAGAGAGAGGCAGAGGCAGAGGCAGAGAGAGAGAGAGAGGCAGAGAGAGAGAGAGAGAGAGAGAGAGAGCAGAGAGAGAGGCAGAGGCAGAGAGAGAGAGAGAGAGAGAGGCAGAGAGAGAGACAGAGAGAGCAAAAGGGATTATTCAGATGTTCTGTCCTGTATTTTCTAAACACAGATGAATTTGTTTAATGTATTCCAGGATTGTGCCTGCCGTTGTTGATGGGGAGTGTAATTATGTTGTTATCAGTCTGTCTTTCTGTGGTTATGAAACATGATTAGCAGCCCGGAAAGCAGGCTGAATCCCTTGTGAAGGGTCTTTAATGCCCCAGAGAGGAAGAGAGGAGAGACAACCTCCTCCCTCAGTACTTTAAATGGGCCATGACTAGTGGGAGTCAGGGGAAGGCAGTAAACACATGCCGTAACAGACAGTCACCAAATCCCTAAAACTCATATTTATCAATCTGTATTTTTTTATGAATTACAAAAATTGACCCACCAGCCAGACGTAGCTAGCGATGCGTTGACATGGAAAGAGAGAGAAGCAAGAGATGAAGGAGAGGGAGTCTAGTAGAGTGTGAAAATGGACTCTCTATAGCAGCTGCACTGGTTATGCCCACCACGCCCAACCCTCTGGCGTTACACTTACACACACACACACACATACACACACACCTAGGCTTGTGGCTGGTTAGAGAGCAAAGCTGTGATGGTCCTCAGGGCCCAGCCCATTACAGCATGTCTCCCTCCCAGACCTCCATTTACATTCAGTTGCTCTCTCTCTCTCTCTCTCTCTCTCTCTCTCTCTCTCTCTCTCTCTCTCTCTCTCTCTCTCAAAATTCAATTCAATTGACTTTATTGACTTGGCAAGTTCATTTTTACTTTCATTGTCAAAGTATACATATATAATATATATATATATAAATAACTTGTGGGACCAACAGCAATATTAATAGCAGAAGTAGTGGACATGGGATTACCATTAACAACAACTACAACAACAATATTAATGAGAACAACAATACAGTAAAGCAATGGTAGTAGACCAGTGTCAACATGACTGAGAAGACACATTACATGGTATGAAAGACAAACTAAAATGGGAAATAATATTGACATTACATTGCACTTTTCACTGGCTGTCCCTCAGGCTGTGGCAGGAGGACACATATTTGGCTGCCAAAACTGCACATTTTGGCTTTTCACCCAATAAATATTAGATTTGTTTTTATATAGTTTCAAATTCTTTGTATTGAATTATAATTTTGGGAAAGAAATATTCTCTTAGGTCTGAGTATTTGACACAGTGTACTAGGAAATGCAGCACTGTCTCTACCCCCCCCCTCTCTCTCTCTCTCTCTCCCTCTGGAGAGAGGAGGCTGTTGAAGGAAGGGAGGCCTTGGCCTGCTGTGTTTCACATGCACCACACACACACACACACATTATCAGGTTTCTGCAGCAGAACAGAATAGAACAGAACAGAGCAGAACAGAATAGAACACAATGGAGTAGAACAGAATGGAATAGAACAGAGCAGAACAGAATAGAACACAATGGAGTAGAACAGAATAGAATAGAACAGAATAGAACACAATGGAGTAGAACAGAATAGAACAGAACAGAATAGAACACAATGGAGTAGAACAGAATAGAATAGAACAGAGCAGAACAGAATAGAACACAATGGAGTAGAACAGAATAGAATAGAACAGAGCAGAACAGAATAGAACACAATGGAGTAGAACAGAATAGAATAGAACAGAGCAGAACAGAATAGAACACAATGGAGTAGAACAGAATAGAATAGAACAGAATAGAACACAATGGAGTAGAACAGAATAGAACAGAGCAGAGCAGAGCAGAACAGAATAGAATAGAACACAACGGAGTAGAACAGAACAGAACAGAAAGAGCGGCAGATTAGCTTCTTAAGGAGGCAGATCTGAATAACAAATGGATTTGCAAAGCAATGGTAATATGTTTGATTCAATTTCATTCAAAAGACCCTAGTGAAGGTTGCAGCACGTTTTCAGTTGTTCTGCTCGCTGGAGCATTCTGTTTGTGTGGTACACATCATTCGGAACGCTGACCAACTGTAATCCGACATAATGGAGAAATCTTGTTTGCAGTTTGCACCTGGCCGGCCCGGTGGTATAATTGTGACAGTTGAAAACCATTTCAGTTATTTGAAACTCATTTGAGTTGACAGAAAACCCAGTCTATTACTTATTCAACTAGGCCATGACAGGAAATCAGAACATCTAAATATTGTGTATGTCTGCTGTAGAAATGAATGACTGAAATATTAACGCTAGTGACTTGATAGATATTGATCGGCGGTGTAATTGAGACACTTGAAAACAGTCCTGTAGAAGTTAATAACTGAACATCCTAAGAATACTTCCAGAACTAACAGAACGTCCTTTTACAGACTGTGAGTCAGTAGATATTGTCTGCCAGACTGTGAGTCAGTAGATATTGTCTGCCAGACTGTGAGTCAGTAGATATTGTCTGCCAGACAGTGAGTCAGTAGATATTGTCTGCCAGACAGTGAGTCAGTAGATATTGTCTGCCAGACAGTGAGTCAGTAGATACATTTGACCAGGGCCAATAGGAATAGCGTGCCATTTGGACCAGGGCCAATAGGAATAGCGTGCCATTTGGACCAGGGCCAATAGGAATAGCGTGCCATTTGGACCAGGGCCAATAGGAATAAAGAGGAGAGGAGAGGGGAGGGAAGGGGAGGGAGACACTGAGACTTTTGGTCTTTCTATAATGAGACATCCTCATTTCATTAAACCTCACCCCCCTGCATACTCACCTTGCCATCTACCCCACAATACAAAACAACATCACACATCACAATAACCAAAACCTCACCACTTCTACAACCGTATATCCAACCCATCTTGCCCAGACAGCCCCCCCCGAAACACCATATCTCCTGAATCATCTCCACACTGTTTATCATTTTATACAACTCAACATCCTCCCTAAGGCGTGCAGAGACCGTCCCATTAAATAATAGTATAATAGTAAAGAGTCTGTTCTCCCCTCACCTTTGACCCTGTTCCTCCTTGTTAGCCAAATAGCCAACTGAGAAAACAGAAAATTCAACAACACACATTTGGCCTTTCCTTATTCGAATACCTGTACCTGTACATCCCGACAGTAACCCCCCAGAGACATTAATGGCCTTAACCTGGCGCACAGACAACACGATGCACAGTTTCTCTCATAACACAGAAAGGACACCGCTGTCCGACTCCCGGGTCGACCCGTGCCAACCAGCTATTAGTGGCCAGGGCTCCATGTAGAACCCTCTACTGGAGGTCCCCTGACCTTTTTGGTACTGGGGGTTTGTAGAGCCCCCGCCATCTAAAACCCACCATACTCTCCGCCCCACATACCCCCTGCCATTGATGTGCCAGGACTTCCTGGGTTTTCCACCACTCCTCCCCCAGCATCTGCAGGTCACCCAGCCTTAGTAAACCCACTGCCATCAATCGCTTCTGCAGGGTGGCCGATTTAACCAATCTCAAAAGGATGGCAGGATTGTGGAAGATACACTCCTCCCACACCCACAGCCCAGGCTCCACAACCCCATCTCGTGTTGGCCTTAGCAGCTGCCAGGCCCTCAGCATCGCAGAGTAAAAATCAGAGCGACGTGCTGTACTCAGCCTCTCCAGACTCATGAGGAACAGCTGCCGGTCCAACCCTAATTCGCCAGCCAGCTCAGTATGGTACAGCAGTCTCTGCGCCGCCTTTAGTCGGAATGCAGCCACCCTGCTCTCCAGTTCCACCAGGCCCTGTCCTCCTTCGTGGACGGACATGTACAACACTGCCGCCCTCAGCCAGTGATGGCCCGACCAGAAAAAGTCCACCAGCTTGCGTTGCAGGTCTGCGAGCAGACCGGCGGGGGGGTTGAGGACAGACAGGGAAGATGCCACCAGGTTGTTGATTATCAGCATCCTCCCTCTAAATGACACTTAGGACAGGAGCCACCTCTACCTGGCCAGTCTTGACACCACTGCCTGTGACAGCCCCTCCCAGTTCTTCCTGACCCACCCCTCCGAGCCCAGGTACACCCCCAACACTTTAAGCCCTTCACAACCCCACTGTAAACCCCCTGGAAGCAGAGGAAGGGCCCTATCCCTCCATGCCCCACATAACAGAGCTTCACTCTTGCCCCAGTTCACCTAAGCTAATGAAGCTCCCTTGTACACCTTCAGACTGGTCTCTAGTGCCTGCATATCCTGACCATCCCTGACCATCACAGAAACGTCATCTGCATACGCTGACACTGCTATGCCTGTCAACACACCCATGCCTGTCCAGCACACTCCCACAGTCTCCTGCCTAGCAGGCCCACAAAAGGCTCAATGGCTAGTGAATATAACTGCCCCGATAGAGGGCATCCTTGTCTAATGCCCCGTCTCACCCAGACTGGCCTACTGAGCCCTCCTCCCACCTTGACCATTCAAGACGCCCCAGCATACAACATCTTCACACAAGCCAAAAACCTTTCCCAAAACCCAAACACAGACATCACATTGAACAGATACTCATGGTCCACTCTATCAAAAGCCTTCTCTTGCTCTAAAGAGACCAGTCCAAAGTTCCCATTAGAAACTCTCGACAAGTCCTGATTTAAGAACAAAAGAATCCAGATGGGACTTCAGTCTGTTAGCGAGGACCTTGGCAAATATCTTGTAGTCCGCACAGAGCAATGTCTCCAGTTCTTAAGTTCCCACAAGTCCCCTTTTCTGGGCAGGAGAGTCAGAGCCGTCCGACGGCAGATCATCGGCAGCTCTCCTACCCCGACGCGCTCACGCAACACGCAAAAGAAGTCCAGTCCAATTATTTCCCAGAATTTTTATAAAACTCCACTGGGAGTCCATCGACCCCCGGTGCATGGCCGGGGGACATCTGGGTTATGGCCTCTGCCAGTTCATGGGACAACAGGGGATTGTCCGTTTCATCACTCTGTGCCAGAGAGAGCTTAGGAAGTTCTGCAAACTAAACCCAAGCACACATAGAATCACACAGTTCTGCCCTATACAACTCAGTATAAAACTCCACAGTCCGCTCCTGCATCTCCCCCACCACAGAGGTCACCTGCCCATCAGACAGCCGCAGACAATGCATACCCTTGGCTTCACCGCTCTGTCTTTCCAAACCAAAGAAGAATGCTGGGAGCATCCATCTCCTTGAGCATGGAGAACCTACAGTAGCTCTTACAAGTGCTCCCTTTGCTTTAACCTGGAAAAAACTGCCCAGGTCCCTACGTAATTCAGCTAGATTAGCCTGGAGTCCTGTATTGCTTTGCCCCACCATCTCACTAATACAACGCTCTCCTAGCCTCTGAGGATGAGAGAGCTGTATACTGTTGACAGAAAGGCATAATTTGGACTTTCCCCACATCCCACCATTGACTCGCTGCCCCCACCTTCCCCAGAGAGAGAGAGAGAGAGAGAGAGAGAGAGAGAGAGAGAGAGAGAGAGAGAGAGAGAGAGAGAGAGAGAGAGAGAGAGAGAGAGAGAGAGAGAGAGAGAGAGAGAGAGAGAGAGAGAGAGAGAGAGAGAGAGAGAGAGAGAGAGAGAGAGAGAGAGAGTAGAGAGTATATATGACATTATGTATATATATGGCATAACACCCTGCATCCCACTGCTGGCTTGCTTCTGAAGCTAAGCAGGGTTGGTCCTGGTCAGTACCTGGATGGGAGACCAGATGCTGCTGGAAGTGGTGTTGGAGGGCCAGTAGGAGGCACTCTTTCCTCAGGTCTAAAAAAATATCCCATTGCACCAGGGCGGTGATTGGGGACATTGCCCTGTGTAGGGTGCTGTCTTTCGGATGGGACGTTAAACGGGTGTCCTGACTCTCTGAGGTCATTAAAGATCCCATGGCACTTATTGTAAGAGTAGGGGTGTTAACCACAGTGTCCTGGCTAAATTCCCAAGCTGTCCCTCATACTGTCACCTAACCATCACCAGCTCATTCATCCCCCTCCTCCCCTGTAACTATTCCCCAGGTTGTTGCTGTAAATGAGAATGTGTTCTCAGTCAACTTACCTGGTAAAATAATGGATAAATAAAAAATGTGTTAATTATCTACTTCACTTGCTTTGGCAATGTTAACATATGTTTCCCATGCTAATAAAGTGCCTTGCCTTGAATTTAATTGAATTGAGAGAATCTTTGCTGGCTACTAGCAGGAGAGGAGGGGGCACATTGGTGTCTGAGGTCTGTTTCATTATTGAGATTTTCACTGCAGTGTCTTTCCAATCTCCATCCCTCCATTAATCCTCTCTTCATCCCTGGCTCAAACTGAGGTCTGATTAAATCAGGAACCAGATTGGCTTTCCGCCTGCTGCAGACAGACCATTTACTCTCTCACCCTTCCTCTCTTCCTGTCTCTCTCTCTCTGTATCTCTCCTCCCTCTCTCTGTATCTCTCCTCCCTCTCTGTGTATCTCTCCCCCTCTCTCCCTCCTCTCTCCCCCCTCTCTCTGTATCTCTACCCCCTCTCTCTGTATCTCTCCCCCCTCTCTCTGAATCTCTCCCCTCTCCCTCCTCTCTCTGTATCTCTCCCCTCTTTCTGTATCTCTCCCTCTCTCTGTATCTCTCCCTCTCTCTGTATCTCTCCACCCTCTCTCTGAATCTCTCACCTCTCTCTGTATCTCTCCCCTCCTCTGTATCTCTCCCCTCTCTCTGAATCTCTCACCCTCTCTCTGTATCTCTCCCTCTCTCTGTACCTCTCCTCTCTCTGTATCTCTCCCCTCTCTGTATCTCCCTCTTTCTCTCTATATCTCTCCACCCTCTCTCTCTACCTCTCCTCTCTCTGTATCTCTCCCCTCTCTCTGAATCTCTCCCCCTCTCTCTGTATCTCTCCCCTCTCTCTGAATCTCTCACCCTCTCTCTGTATCTCTCCCCCTCTCTCTGAATCTCTCCCTCTCTCTGTATCTCTCCCTCCTCTGTATCTCCCCCTCTCTCTGTATCTCTTCCCTCTCTCTGTATCTCTCCACCCTCTCTCTCTACCTCTCCCTCTCTCTGTATCTCTCCCCTCTCTCTGTATCTCTCCCCTCTCTCTGTATCTCTCCCCTCTCTCTGTACCTCTCACCCCTCTCTCTGTATCTCTCCCCTCTCTCTGTATCTCTCACCCTCTCTCTGTATCTCTCCCCTCACTCTGTATCTCTCTGTATCTCTCCCCTCTCTCTGTACCTCTCCCCTCTCTCTTTATCTCTCCCCCCTCTCTCTGTATCTCTCCCCCCTCTCTCTGTACCTCTCCCCCTCTCTCTGTACCTCTCCCTCTCTCTGTATCTCTCCCCTCTCTCTGTACCTCTCCCCTCTCTCTTTATCTCTCCCCTCTCTCTGTATCTCCCCCTCTCTCTGTATCTCTCCCCTCTCTCTGTATCTCTCCCTCTCTCTGTACCTCTCCCTCTCTCTGTATCTCTCCCCTCTCTCTTTATCTCTCCCCTCTCTCTGTATCTCTCCCCTCTCTCTGTATCTCTCCCCTCTCTCTGTACCTCTCACCCCTCTCTCTGTATCTCTCCCCCTCTCTCTGTACCTCTCCTCTCTCTGTATCTCTCAGACCTCTCTCTGTATCTCTCCTCCTCTCTCTGTACCTCTCTCCCTCTCTCTGTACCTCTCACCCTCTCTCTGTATCTCTCCCTCTCTCTGTACCTCTCCCTCTCTCTGTATCTCTCTCCCTCTCTGTACCTCTCACCCTCTCTCTGTATCTCTCCCCTCTCTCTGTACCTCTCCTCTCTCTCTGTATCTCTCCCCTCTCTCTGTATCTCTCACCCTCTCTCTGTATCTCTCCCCTATCTCCCCCCTCACTCTGTATCTCTCTGTATCTCTCCCTTTCTCAGTACATCTCCCTCTCTCTGTATATCTCCCCCTCTCTCTGTATCTCTCCCCTCTCTCTGTATATCTCCCCTTTCTCAGTACATCTCCCTCTCTCTGTATATCTCCCCTCTCTCTGTATCTCTCCCCTCTCTCTGTACCTTTCCCTCTCTCTGTATCTCTCCCTCTCTCTGCATCTCTCCCCTCTCTCTCTGTATCTCTCCCCTTTCTCAGTACATCTCCCCTCTCTCTGTATCTCTCCCTCTCTCTGCATCTCTCCCTCTCTCTGTATCTCTCCCCTTTCTCAGTACATCTCCCCCTCTCTCTCTACCTCTCCCCCTCTCTCTGTATCTCTCCCTCTCTCTGCATCTCTCCCTCTCTCTGTATCTCTCCCCTTTCTCAGTACATCTCCCTCTCTCTCTACCTCTCCCCTCTCTCTGTATCTCTCCCCTCTCTCTGCATCTCTCCCCTCTCTGTATCTCTCCCCTTTCTCAGTACATCTCCCTCTCTCTGTATCTCTCCCTCTCTCTGTATCTCTCACCCTCTCTCTGTACCTCTCCCCTCTCTCTGTACCTCTCCCCCTCTCTCTGTATCTCTCCCTTTCTCAGTACATCTCCCCTCTCTCTCCTCCTCTCTCTGTATCTCTCCCTCTCTCTCTGTATCTCTCCTCTCTCTCTGTACCTCTCCCTCTCTCTGTATCTCTCCCCTCTCTCTGCATCTCTCCCTCTCTCTGTATCTCTCCCCTCTCTCTGTACCTCTCACCCTCTCTCTGTATCTCTCCCTCTCTCTGTACCTCTCCCTCTCTCTGTATCTCCACCCTCTCTCTGTATCTCTCCCCTCTCTCTGTACCTCTCTCCTCTCTCTGTACCTCTCACCCTCTCTGTATCTCTCCCCTCTCTCTGTACCTCTCCCCTCTCTCTGTATCTCTCTCCCTCTCTCTGTACCTCTCACCCTCTCTCTGTATCTCTCCCCTCTCTCTGTACCTCTCCCCTCTCTCTCTCTGTATCTCTCCCCTCTCTCTGTATCTCTCACCCCTCTCTCTGTCTCTCCCTCTCCCCCTCACTCTCTGTATCTCTCTGTATCTACCCCCTCTCTCTGTACCTCTCTCCCTCTCTCTTTATCTCTCCCTCTCTCTGTATCTCTCCCCTTTCTCAGTACATCTCCCCCTCTCTCTGTATCTCTCCCCCTCTCTCTGTACCTCTCCCCTCTCTGTATCTCTCCTCTCTCTGCATCTCTCCCCTCTCTCTGTATCTCTCCCCTTTCTCAGTACATCTCCCTCTCTCTACCTCTCCCTCTCTCTGTATCTCTCCCTCTCTCTGCATCTCTCCCCCTCTCTCTGTATCTCTCCCCTTTCTCAGTACATCTCCCCTCTCTCTCTACCTCTCCCCTCTCTCTGTATCTCTCCCTCTCTCTGCATCTCTCCCCTCTCTCTGTATCTCTCCCCTTTCTCAGTACATCTCCCCTCTCTCTCTACCTCTCCCCTCTCTCTGTATCTCCCCTCTCTCTGCATCTCTCCCTCTCTCTGTATCTCTCCCCTTTCTCAGTACATCTCCCCCTCTCTCTCTACCTCTCCCCTCTCTCTGTATCTCTCCCCTCTCTCTGCATCTCTCCCCCCCTCTCTGTATCTCTCCCCTTTCTCAGTACATCTCCCCTCTCTCTGTATCTCTCCCCTCTCTCTGTATCTCTCACCCTCTCTCTGTACCTCTCCCTCTCTCTCTGTACCTCTCCCCTCTCTCTGTATCTCTCCCCATTTCTCAGTACATCTCCCCCTCTCCTCTCTCTCTCTGTATCTCTCCCTCTCTCTGTATCTCTCCCCTCTCTCTGTACCTCTCCCTCTCTCTGTATCTCTCCCCCTCTCTCTGCATCTCTCCCTCTCTCTGTATCTCTCCCTCTTTCTCAGTACATCTCCCTCTCTCTGTATATCTCCCTCTCTCTGTATCTCTCCCCTCTCTCTGTATCTCCCCCTCTCTCTGTACCTCTCCCCCTCTCTCTGTATCTCTCCCCTCTCTCTGCATCTCTCCCTCTCTCTGTATCTCTCCCCCTCTCTCTGCATCTCTCCCCCTCTCTCTGTATCTCTCCCCTTTCTCAGTACATCTCCCCTCTCTCTGTATCTCTCCCCTCTCTCTGTATCTCTCCCCCTTTCTCAGTACATCTCCCTCTCTCTCTACCTCTCCCCTCTCTCTGTATCTCTCCCTCTCTCTGCATCTCTCCCCTCTCTCTGTATCTCTCCCCCTCTCTCTCTGTATCTCTCCCCTCTCTCTGTATCTCTCCCTCTCTCTGTATCTCTCCCTCTCTCTGCATCTCTCCCCTCTCTCTGTATCTCTCCCCTTTCTCAGTATCTCTCCCTCTCTCTGTATATCTCCCCTCTCTCTGTATCTCTCCCTCTCTCTGTATCTCCCCTCTCTCTGTACCTCTCCCCCTCTCTCTGTATCTCTCCCTCTCTCTGCATCTCTCCCTCTCTCTGTATCTCTCCCCTCTCTCTGCATCTCTCCCCCTCTCTCTGTATCTCTCCCCTTTCTCTCTGTACATCTCTCCCTCTCTCTGTATCTCTCCCCTCTCTCTGTATCTCTCCCCTTTCTCAGTACATCTCCCTCTCTCTCTACCTCTCCCCTCTCTCTGTATCTCTCCCCTCTCTCTGCATCTCTCCCCTCTCTCTGTATCTCTCCCCTCTCTCTGTACCTCTCCCTCTCTCTCTTTATCTCTCCCCTCTCTCTGTATCTCTCCCCCTCTCTCTGTATCTCTCCCCTCTCTCTCTGTACCTCTCCCTCTCTCTGTATCTCTCCCCTCTCTCTTTATCTCTCCCCTCTCTCTCTGTATCTCTCCCCTCTCTCTGTATCTCTCCCCCTCTCTGTACCTCTCCCTCTCTCTGTATCTCTCTCTCTCTCTGTACCTCTCACCCATCTCTCTGTATCTCTCCCCCTCTCTCTGTACCTCTCCCTCTCTCTGTATCTCTCCACCCTCTCTCTGTATCTCTCCCTCTCTCTGTACCTCTCTCCCCTCTCTCTGTACCTCTCACCCTCTCTCTGTATCTCTCCCCTCTCTCTGTACCTCTCCCTCTCTCTGTATCTCTCCCCTCTCTCTGTACCTCTCACCCCTCTCTCTGTATCTCTCCCCCCTCTCTCTGTACCTCTCCCCCTCTCTCTGTATCTCTCCCCTCTCTCTGCATCTCTCCCCTCTCTCTGTATCTCTCCCCTTTCTCAGTACATCTCCCCTCTCTGTACACCTCTCTCTCTCTGTATCTCTCCCCTCTCTCTGCATCTCTCCCCTCTCTCTGTATCTCTCCCCTTTCTCAGTACATCTCCCTCTCTCTCTACCTCTCCCCTCTCTCTGTATCTCTCCCCTCTCTCTGTATCTCTCCCCCTCTCTCTGCATCTCTCCCCCTCTCTGTATCTCTCCCCTTTCTCAGTACATCTCCCTCTCTCTCTACCTCTCCCCACTCTCTCTGTATCTCTCCCTCTCTCTGCATCTCTCCCCTCTCTCTGTATCTCTCCCCTTTCTCAGTACATCTCCCCCTCTCTCTACCTCTCCCCTCTCTCTGTATCTCTCCCCTCTCTCTGCATCTCTCCCCTCTCTCTGTATCTCTCCCTTTCTCAGTACATCTCACCCTCTCTCTCTATCTCTCCTCTCTCTGTATCTCTCCCCCTCTCTCTGTATCTCTCTCCCCTCTCTCTCTGTATCTCTCCCTCTCTCTCTCTCCCTCTCTCTGTATCTCTCCCCCTCTCTCTGTATCTCTCTCCTCTCTCTCTGTACCTCTCCCCCTCTCTCTGTATCTCTCCCCTCTCTCTGCCTCTCCCCTCTCTCTGTATCTCTCCCCTCTCTCTGTACCTCTCCCCTCTCTCTGTATCTCTCCCCTCTCTCTGCATCTCTCCCTCTCTCTGTATCTCTCCCCTTTCTCAGTACATCTCCCCTCTCTCTGTATCTCTCCCTCTCTCTGCATCTCTCCCTCTCTCTGTATCTCTCCCCTCTCTCTCAGTACATCTCCCTCTCTCTGTATCTCTCCCCCTCTCTCTGCATCTCTCCCTCTCTCTGTATCTCTCCCCTTTCTCAGTACATCTCCCCCTCTCTCTCTACCTCTCCCCTCTCTCTGTATCTCTCCTCTCTCTGCATCTCTCCCCTCTCTCTGTATCTCTCCCCTTTCTCAGTACATCTCCCTCTCTCTCTACCTCTCCCCCTCTCTCTGTATCTCTCCCTCTCTCTGCATCTCTCCCCTCTCTCTGTATCTCTCCCTTTCTCAGTACATCTCCCCTCTCTCTCTACCTCTCCCCTCTCTCTGTATCTCTCCCCCTCTCTCTGCATCTCTCCCCACCTCTCTGTATCTCTCCCCCTTTCTCAGTACATCTCCCCCTCTCTCTGTATCTCTCCCTCTCTCTGTATCTCTCACCCTCTCTCTGTACCTCTCTCCCTCTCTCTGTACCTCTCCCTCTCTCTGTATCTCTCCCCATTTCTCAGTACATCTCCCCCTCTCTCCTCCTCTCTCTCTCTGTATCTCTCCTCTCTCTCTGTATCTCTCCCCCCTCTCTCTGTACCTCTCCCTCTCTCTGTATCTCTCCCCTCTCTCTGCATCTCTCCCCCTCTCTCTGTATCTCTCCCCTTTCTCAGTACATCTCCCCCTCTCTCTGTATATCTCCCTCTCTCTGTATCTCTCCCCCTCTCTCTGTATCTCTCCCCTCTCTCTGTACCTCTCCCTCTCTCTGTATCTCTCCCCCTCTCTCTGCATCTCTCCCCTCTCTGTATCTCTCCCCTTTCTCAGTACATCTCCCCCTCTCTCTCTACCTCTCCCCTCTCTCTGTATCTCTCCCCTCTCTCTGCATCTCTCCCCCTCTCTCTGTATCTCTCCCCTTTCTCAGTACATCTCCCCTCTCTCTACCTCTCCCCCTCTCTCTGTATCTCTCCCCTCTCTCTGCATCTCTCCCCTCTCTCTGTATCTCTCCCCCTCTCTGTACCTCTCCCCCTCTCTCTTTATCTCTCCCCTCTCTCTGTATCTCTCCCCCCTCTCTCTGTATCTCTCCCCCTCTCTCTGTACCTCTCCCCTCTCTCTTTATCTCTCCCTCTCTCTTTATCTCTCCCTCTCTCTGTATCTCTCCCCTCTCTCTGTATCTCTCCCCCTCTCTGTACCTCTCCCCCTCTCTCTGTATCTCTCTCCCCTCTCTCTGTACCTCTCACCCATCTCTCTGTATCTCTCCCCCCACTCTCTGTACCTCTCCCCTCTCTCTGTATCTCTCCACCCTCTCTCTGTATCTCTCCCCCCTCTCTCTGTACCTCTCTCCCCTCTCTCTGTACCTCTCACCCCTCTCTCTGTATCTCTCCCCCCTCTCTCTGTACCTCTCCCCTCTCTCTGTATCTCTCTCCCCTCTCTCTGTACCTCTCACCCCTCTCTCTGTATCTCTCCCCCCTCTCTCTGTACCTCTCCCCCTCTCTCTGTATCTCTCCCCCTCTCTCTGTATCTCTCACCCCTCTCTCTGTATCTCTCCCCTTTCTCAGTACATCTCCCCTCTCTCTGTATCTCTCCCCCTCTCTCTGCATCTCTCCCCCTCTCTCTGTATCTCTCCCCTTTCTCAGTACATCTCCCCTCTCTCTCTACCTCTCCCTCTCTCTGTATCTCTCCCCCCTCTCTCTGCATCTCTCCCCCTCTCTGTATCTCTCCCCTTTCTCAGTACATCTCCCTCTCTCTCTACCTCTCCCCCTCTCTGTATCTCCCTCTCTCTGCATCTCTCCCTCTCTCTGTATCTCTCCCCTTTCTCAGTACATCTCCCTCTCTCTCTACCTCTCCCCCTCTCTCTGTATCTCTCCCTCTCTCTGCATCTCTCCCCTCTCTCTGTATCTCTCCCCTTTCTCAGTACATCTCACCCTCTCTCTCTACCTCTCCCTCTCTCTGTATCTCTCCCCTCTCTCTGCATCTCTCCCCTCTCTCTGTATCTCTCCCTTTCTCAGTACATCTCCCCTCTCTCTACCTCTCCCCCTCTCTCTGTATCTCTCCCCCTCTCTCTGTACCTCTCCCTCTCTCTGTATCTCTCTGTATCTCTCCCTCTCTCTGTATCTCTCCCCTCTCTCTGTATCTCTCACCCTCTCTCTGTACCTCTCCCTCTCTCTGTACCTCTCCCCCTCTCTCTGTATCTCTCCCCTTTCTCAGTACATCTCCCCCTCTCTCTGTATCTCTCCCCCTCTCTCTCTGCATCTCTCCCCCTCTCTCTGTATCTCTCCCCCTCTCTCTGCATCTCTCCACCCTCTCTCTGTATCTCTCCCCTCTCTCTGTACCTCTCTCCCTCTCTCTGTACCTCTCACCCCTCTCTCTGTATCTCTCCCCTCTCTCTGTACCTCTCCCTCTCTCTGTATCTCTCTCCCTCTCTCTGTACCTCTCACCCTCTCTCTGTATCTCTCCCTCTCTCTGTACCTCTCCCTCTCTCTGTATCTCTCCCTCTCTCTGTATCTCTCACCCCTCTCTCTGTCTCTCCCTCTCCCCCTCACTCTGTATCTCTCTGTATCTACCCCCTCTCTCTGTACCTCTCCCCTCTCTCTTTATCTCTCCCCCTCTCTCTGTATCTCTCCCCTTTCTCAGTACATCTCCCTCTCTCTGTATATCTCCCCTCTCTCTGTATCTCTCCCTCTCTCTGTACCTCTCCCTCTCTCTGTATCTCCCCCTCTCTCTGCATCTCTCCCCCTCTCTCTGTATCTCCCCCTTTCTCAGTACATCTCCCCCTCTCTCTGTATCTCTCCCCTCTCTCTGCATCTCTCCCTCTCTCTGTATCTCCCCCTTTCTCAGTACATCTCCCTCTCTCTCTACCTCTCCCCTCTCTCTGTATCTCTCCCCTCTCTCTGCATCTCTCCCCCTCTCTCTGTATCTCCCCCTTTCTCAGTACATCTCCCTCTCTCTCTACCTCTCCCTCTCTCTCTGTATCTCTCCCTCTCTCTGCATCTCTCCCCTCTCTCTGTATCTCTCCCCTTTCTCAGTACATCTCCCCTCTCTCTCTACCTCTCCCCCTCTCTCTGTATCTCTCCCCCTCTCTCTGCATCTCTCCCCTCTCTCTGTATCTCTTCCCCTTTCTCAGTACATCTCCCTCTCTCTGTATCTCTCCCCCTCTCTCTGTATCTCTCACCCTCTCTCTGTACCTCTCCCTCTCTCTGTACCTCTCCCCCTCTCTCTGTATCTCTCCCCATTTCTCAGTACATCTCCCCCTCTCTCCTCCTCTCTCTCTGTATCTCCCTCTCTCTCTGTATCTCTCCCTCTCTCTGTACCTCTCTCTCTCTCTGTATCTCTCCCTCTCTCTGCATCTCTCCCCTCTCTCTGTATCTCTCCCTTTCTCAGTACATCTCCCTCTCTCTCTGTATATCTCCCCTCTCTCTGTATCTCTCCCTCTCTCTGTATCTCCCCCTCTCTCTGTACCTCTCCCCTCTCTCTGTATCTCTCCCCTCTCTCTGCATCTCTCCCTCTCTCTGTATCTCTCCCCCTCTCTCTGCATCTCTCCCTCTCTCTGTATCTCTCCCCTTTCTCAGTACATCTCCCTCTCTCTGTATCTCTCCCCTCTCTCTGTATCTCTCCCCTTTCTCAGTACATCTCCCTCTCTCTCTACCTCTCCCTCTCTCTGTATCTCTCCCCCTCTCTCTGCATCTCTCCCCTCTCTCTGTATCTCTCCCCCTCTCTCTGTACCTCTCCCCTCTCTCTTTATCTCTCCCTCTCTCTCTGTATCTCTCCCCCTCTCTCTGTATCTCTCCCTCTCTCTCTGTACCTCTCCTCTCTCTTTATCTCTCCCCTCTCTCTTTATCTCTCCCCCTCTCTCTGTATCTCTCCCCTCTCTCTGTATCTCTCCCTCTCTCTGTACCTCTCCCCTCTCTCTGTATCTCTCTCCCTCTCTCTGTACCTCTCACCCATCTCTCTGTCTCTCCCCACTCTCTGTACCTCTCTCCTCTCTCTGTATCTCTCCACCCTCTCTCTGTATCTCTCCCTCTCTCTGTACCTCTCTCCCTCTCTCTGTACCTCTCACCCTCTCTCTGTATCTCTCCCCTCTCTCTGTACCTCTCCCTCTCTCTGTATCTCTCTCCCCTCTCTCTGTACCTCTCACCCTCTCTCTGTATCTCTCCCCCTCTCTCTGTACCTCTCTCCCTCTCTCTGTATCTCTCCCTCTCTCTGCATCTCTCCCCTCTCTCTGTATCTCTCCCCCTTTCTCAGTACATCTCCCCCTCTCTCTGTATCTCTCCCCCTCTCTCTGCATCTCTCCCCTCTCTCTGTATCTCTCCCCTTTCTCAGTACATCTCCCCCTCTCTCTACCTCTCCCCTCTCTCTGTATCTCTCCCCCTCTCTCTGCATCTCTCCCCCTCTCTGTATCTCTCCCCTTTCTCAGTACATCTCCCCTCTCTCTCTACCTCTCCCCCTCTCTCTGTATCTCTCCCCTCTCTCTGCATCTCTCCCCTCTCTCTGTATCTCTCCCCTTTCTCAGTACATCTCCCTCTCTCTCTACCTCTCCCCCTCTCTCTGTATCTCTCCCCCTCTCTCTGCATCTCTCCCCCTCTCTGTATCTCTCCCCTTTCTCAGTACATCTCACCCTCTCTCTCTACCTCTCCCCTCTCTCTGTATCTCTCCCCTCTCTCTGCATCTCTCCCCCTCTCTCTGTATCTCTCCCTTTCTCAGTACATCTCCCCTCTCTCTCTACCTCTCCCCTCTCTCTGTATCTCTCCCTCTCTCTGTACCTCTCCCTCTCTCTGTATCTCTCTGTATCTCTCCCCCTCTCTCTGTATCTCTCCCTCTCTCTGTATCTCTCACCCTCTCTGTACCTCTCCCCTCTCTCTGTACCTCTCCCCTCTCTCTGTATCTCTCCCTTTCTCAGTACATCTCCCTCTCTCTGTATCTCTCCCCTCTCTCTGCATCTCTCCCTCTCTCTGTATCTCTCCCCTTTCTCAGTACATCTCCCCCTCTCTCTGTATATCTCCCTCTCTCTGTATCTCTCCCTCTCTCTCTGTATCTCCCTCTCTCTGTACCTCTCCCCCTCTCTCTGTATCTCTCCCTCTCTCTGCATCTCTCCCTCTCTCTGTATCTCTCCCCTCTCTCTGCATCTCTCCTCTCTCTGTATCTCCCCTTTCTCAGTACATCTCCCTCTCTCTGTATCTCTCCCCCTCTCTCTGTATCTCTCCCCTTTCTCAGTACATCTCCCCTCTCTCTCTACCTCTCCCCCTCTCTCTGTATCTCTCCCCTCTCTCTGCATCTCTCCCCTCTCTCTGTATCTCTCCTCTTTTCTCAGTACATCTCCCCTCTCTCTCTACCTCTCCCCTCTCTCTGTATCTCTCCCTCTCTCTGCATCTCTCCCCTCTCTCTGTATCTCTCCCCTTTCTCAGTACATCTCCCTCTCTCTCTACCTCTCCCCTCTCTCTGTATCTCTCTGTATCTCTCCCCTCTCTCTGTATCTCTCCCTCTCTCTGTATCTCTCACCCTCTCTCTGTACCTCTCCCCCTCTCTCTGTACCTCTCCCCCTCTCTCTGTATCTCTCCCCTTTCTCAGTACATCTCCCCCTCTCTCTGTATATCTCCCCTCTCTCCTCCTCTCTCTGTATCTCTCCCTCTCTCTCTGTATCTCTCCCCCTCTCTCTGTATCTCTCCCCCTCTCTCTGAATCTCTCCCTCTCTCTGTATATCTCCCCTCTCTGCATCTCCCCTTTCTCTCTTTATCTCTCCCCTCTCTCTGTATCTCTCCCCCTCTCTCTGTACCTCTCACCCTCTCTCTGTACCTCTCACCCTCTCTCTGTATCTCTCCCCCTCTCTCTGTACCTCTCCCTCTCCCCCTCACTCTGTAACTCTCTGTATCTCTCCCCCTCTCTCTTTATCTCTCCCCCTCTCTCTGTATCTCTCCCCCTCTCTCTGTACCTCTCCCCTCTCTCTGTATCTCTCCCCTCTCTCTGTACCTCTCCCTCTCTCTCTGTACCTCTCCCCTCTCTCTGTATCTCTCCCCCTCTCTCTGTACCTCTCCCTCTCTCTGTATCTCTCCCCTCTCTCTGTACCTCTCCTCTCTCTGTATCTCTCCCTCTCTCTGTACCTCTCAGCCCTCTCTCTGTATCCCTCCCCTCTTTCTGTACCTCTCCCCCTCTCTCTGTTTCTCTCCCCTCTCTCTGTACCTCTCAGCCCTCTCTCTGTATCTCTCCCCCTCTCTGTATCTCTCCCTCTCTCTGTACCTCTCCTCTCTCTCTGTACCTCTCCCCTCTCTCTGTATCTCTCCCTCTCTCTGTACCTCTCAGCCCTCTCTCTGTATCTCTCCCCCTCTCTCTGTATCTCTCCCCCCCTCTCTCTATAGCCACTCACTTAGAAACACACACTCTCAGTCATAATATACACTTAGAAACACACACTCTCAGTCATAATATACTCTTAGAAACACACACTCTCAGTCATAATATACTCTTAGAAACACACACTCTGTCATAATACACACTCAGAAACACATGCGCAGTCTGGTTTGTTTAATATAAGGAATGTGAAATGATTTGTACTTTTACTTTTGATACTTAAGTATATTTTAGCATCTACATTTACTTTTGATACTTTTTAAGTACTGTATATTTAAAACCAAATACTTTTAGACTTTTACTCATGTAGTATTTTACTGGGTGACTTTCATTTTTACTTGAGTAATTTTCTATGAAGGTATCTTTACTTTTAATTAAGTATGACAGATGGGTTCTTTTCCCACCACTGATTCAAATTGCACGTGACCGTTGAGTCACGCTAATCGCCACTTATGCTCTCTGGACAGGTAATGGTAGTGATAGAGAGATAGGGAGGGAGGAGAGAGAGAGAGAGAGAGAGAGAGAGAGAGAGAGAGAGAGAGAGAGAGAGAGAGAGAGAGAGAGAGAGATAGGGACGCAACTCCCTAACGACTGTCAGGTCGCTAATGGCCTGGTACTCAGCGCTCTATTGTCCCTCTAACCACTCTGACATGAATGCAATGGAAAATCACATCAAACACTTATCATCAAGCAGTATCACGCTTTTAAAACTCACCTTACTGTGAACGATCAGTTTGAAGAAAGAAGTTCAACAACAGGTTGAAACTCAATATAAAACGTGGTCGTTGTGGATGTTGTTTCAAAGCTTAACAACAACGAAATGGACAGCGCTTTCTGAGGTGACAATGAAATCAAAACAGCCATATGCATATTCGAGTTTATGCCTATATATGAGCCCAAGCCAGAAACAAACCCTGATATGAAATAATGATTGTGCCGTTATACAATACATAGCATAAATGCCTATACCGAATATTACGCACGTCAGAAAAACATTTTAAAAACAACAACGTAGATTGAAGATGTCTTTGGTACGTGATTGGTCTAGCTAGTCTATACTCCAACATAAAAATAAATGATAGGAATCGCTTTTGACTGTATTATTAGACATACTGGATGGAATGGTTACCTTATGGTTACCTTATGCTACGCTCCAAACGTTCTATCCATGAGTCTGGGAGAGAACGTAGATAGGCCGAGGCGATGCTGTTGGTTCATTGATTATACAGGGCGGATTACAGTTAGCCTACATTGTTTTTGAATAGCCTAGTAATAGGGCATATTTAATATTTTCATAGTTAATAGGCTGACACATTACCTTTAGCTACAGAATATTTAACCACCGTGCGTTTCCATCTCTCCTCTCTCTCCTTCACTCCTTTCTTGAGCACGCAGAGAGAGAGAGAGGCTGTCGACAGTTTATTAATAAAATATGTGCTTGTGTTTCTAGCTCCAACAGTGCAGTAATACCTGGAAATAATTGTAAAAAAAATAAATAGCAATACACACATAATCCAGACAAAATAGAAATAAAAACATGAAGAAATACATATAAATAAGTATTATTATAAGCCCAGACATTTCTATACCGAATCCCGTGTGAAAGCTCTGCGTCTCACAAAGACATGGCGGTTGGAACCAAAAATCTCTAACTTGGACTCATCAGGCCAAAGGACAGATTTCCACCGGTCTAATGTCCATTGCTCTTGTTTCTTGACCCAATCAAGTCTCTTCTTCTTATTGGTGTCTTTTAGTAGTGGTTTCTTTGCAGAAATTCGACCATGAAGGCCTGATTCAATTATTTGCTGGACAATAACCGTGACTGACAAAATGTCACGATCGCCATATCCTTAGTTTCAAACCTCTCTGCCAATAACAACTCGTTTTCCGCTTTTCCCTCCCCACTCAGATCGCTCCCAGACAGCTTGAGAAATTGCTCTTTGCTAAGAAGCTATTTTAGTTTATTTTTGACCATTTTAATTGAAAACAATCACAGTAAGGTACTTCACTGTTACCCAGAAATGATTTCATATTGAGATTAAAACAGCTGCATTGGCCCTTTAAAAGGATGGGTACACACACGCACACGCACGCACGCACGCACGCACACACACACACACACACACACACACACACACACACACACACACACACACACACACACACACACACACACACACACACGTGTTCAGGGATGTGTTTTTCTCTGAGTGCATCCCAAATGGCACCCTATTCCGTATATAGAGCACTACTTTCAAGCCATATCAAAAGTAGTGCACTGTGTATGGAACAGGGTTCCATTTGAGACGCTTCCAGAGTCAGAGACCGTGTAAAGGGCTGTGTGTGTCTCTGTGTTTGTTATGACGTATTGACCGACTCTGGATCTCTGTGTGTGTCTGTGTTTGTGTGTGTCTGTGTGTGCGTGTGTCTGTGTTTGTGTGTGTCTGTGTTTGTGTGTTTCTGTGTGTGCGTGTGTGATGTGTGTGATGTATTGACTGACTCTGTGTCTGTGTGGGTCTTGGCTTCACAGGGGAAGTCCTATGTGTTTGACCGGGTGTTCCCCACCAACACTACACAGGAACAGGTGTACAACACCTGCGCCAAGCAGATAGTCAAAGGTGAGTGCCAGCCTCTCTCTCTCTCTCTCTCTCTCTCTCTCTCTCTCTCTCTCTCTCTCTCTCTCTCTCTCTCTCTCTCTGTATCTACAGTAACAGTCAAAAGTTTGGACACACCTTCTCATTCAATGGTTTTTCTTTATTTTTACTATTTTCTACATTGTAGAATAATAGTGAATACATCAAAATTCTGAAATAACACATATGGAATCATGTAGTAACCAAAATAGTGTTAAAAAAATTATCTTAAATGTGTTGAGGTCGGGTGATTGTGGAGGCCAGGTCATCTGATGCAGCACTCCATCACTCTCCTTCTTGGTCAAATAGCCCTTACACAGCCTGGAGGTGTGTTGGGTCATTGTCCTGTTGAAAAACAAATGTTAGTCCCACTAACCGCAAACCAGATGGGACGGCGTATCACCACAGAATGCTGTGGTAGCCATGCTGCTTAAATGTGCCTTTGATTCTAAATAAATCACTGACAGTGTCACCAACAAAGCACCCCCACTCCATCACACCTCCTCCTCCATGCTTCACGGTGGGAACCACACATGCGGAGATCATCCGTTCATCTACTCTGCGTCTCACAAAGACACGGCAGTTGGAACCAAAAATCTCAAATTTGGACTCATCAGACCAAAGGACAGATTTCCACCAGTCTAATGTCCATTGCTCGTGGTTCTTGTCCCAAGCATGTCTCTTCTTATTATTGGTGTCCTTTAGTAGTGGTTTCTTTGCAACAATTCGACCATAAAGGCCTGATTCATGCAGTCTCCTCTGAACAGTTGATGTTGAGATGTGTCTGTTACTTGAACTCTGTGAAGCATTTATTACGGCTGCAATTTCTGAGGCTGGAAATGCTAATGAACTCATCCTCTGTAGCAGAGGTACCTCTAGGTCTTCCTTTCCTGTGGCGGTTCCTTTCCTGAGAGACAGTTTCATCATAGCGCTTGATGGTTTTGTGACTGAACTTAAATAAACTTTCAAAGTTGAAATGTTCTGTATTGACTGACCTTCATGTCTTAAAGTAATGATGGTCTGTCGTTTCTCTTAGCTTATTTGAGCTGTTCTTGCCATAGTATGGCCTTGGTCTTTTACCAAGTAAGGCTATCTTCTGTATACCACCCCTACATTGTCATAACACAGCTGATTGGCTCAAACGCATTAAGGACAGAAATTCCACAAATTTACTTTTAACAAGGTACACCTTTTAATTGAAGTGCATTCCCGGTGACTACCTCATGAAGCTGGCTGAGACAATGCCAAGAGTGTGCAAAGCTGTCATTAAGGCAAAGGGTGGCTACTTTGAAGAATCTCCAGTATAACAGTAGAATTGTTTAAAACTTTTTTGGTTACTACATGATTCCATATGTGTTATTTCATAGTTTTGATGTCTTGATGTTTGGATGTCTTCCATAATTTAGAAAATAGTAAAAATAAAGAAAAAGCTTGGAATGAGTTGGTGTGTCCAAACCTTTGACTGGTACTGTATATGTTTCCAACATACCTACACATGTGCCAAGAAGATAGCCTAGTCAAAGGGTAGGACCAGCCACTACACAATCACTACCATCACCACACCCCAGAGCAGCCATAGCTGATAGAACAGCTGGTAGCTTCACTTTCATTCTAGTAGTAGTTTGGGCCTGATAAGAATAACCCCAAAAGCAATCATGTGCACGCTTATCTTGAATGAAAAATCAAGGCTTGTAAATGAGATATGGGCTCCCTCGAGCTCTACTATCTTGCTCCGGTCTCTCTCTCTCTCTCTCTCTCTCTCTCTCTCTCTCTCTCTCTCTCTCTCTCTCTCTCTCTCTCGCTCTCTCTCTCTTGCTGTCTGGCATTCACATTCTGCTACATTCAAAGATATTGCAGATTTCAATCCAGTTGTCTAACATGTCTGTCTGTGATTGAGCCTAGGACAGATAGATGGCTGGAAGAAGAAGATAACAGCACAGCCAGAACAAAGAGAGCATGAGGGAACAGAGAGAAACAACAGAGACACCCAATGAGAACCCAGACAGAGGTAGAGAGAGATACAACAGAGACACCCAATGAAAACCCAGACAGAGGCAGAGAGATACAACAGAGACACCCAATGAAAACCCAGACAGAGGCAGAGAGATACAACAGAGACACCCAATGAAAACGCAGACAGAGGTAGAGAGAAACAACAGAGACACCCAATGAAAACCCAGACAGAGGCAGAGAGATACAACAGAGACACCCAATGAAAACCCAGACAGAGGTAGAGAGAAACAACAGAGACACCCAATGAAAACGCAGACAGAGGTAGAGAGAAACAACAGAGACACCCAATGAAAACCCAGACAGAGGCAGAGAGATACAACAGAGACACCCAATGAAAACCCAGACAGAGGTAGAGAGAAACAACAGAGACACCCAATGAAAGCCCAGACAGAGGTAGAGAGAAACAACAGAGACACCCAATGAAAACCCAGACAGAGGTAGAGAGAAACAACAGAGACAGAGAAATGTGGGAGTTTATCAAGATTGGATTTGTTTATCAAGATTGGATTGGTTTCCTCCTCATTTTGTAGCCAGTGGTGGCCTCTCTCAAAAGAAAGGCTATGCTCACTGAGCCAAAGAAAGTGAACTAGATAATAAACAATAGTGAAATAAACGATAAAAAATGAACATTAAACGTTACACTCACAGAAGTTCCAAAGGAATAGAGACATTTCAAATGTCATATTATGTCTATGTACAGTGTTGTAACGATGTGAAAATAGTTAAAGTACAAAAGGGAAAATAAATAAACATAAGTATGAGTTGTATTTACAATGGTGTTTGTTCTTCACTGGTTGCCCTTTTCTTGTGGTAACAGGTTACACATCTTGCTGCTGTGATGGCACACTGTGGTATTTCACCCAGTAGATATGGGAGTTTATCAAAATTTGATTTATTTTCAAATTCTTTGTGGATCTGTGTAATCTGGGGGAAATATGTGTCATACATTTGTCAAGAGGTTAGGAAGTGCAGCTCAGTTTCCACCTCAGTTTGTGGGCAGCGTGCGCATAGCCTGTCTTCTCTTGACAGCCAGGTCTGCCTAAGGCTATGCTCACTGAGTCTGTACATAGTCAAAGCTTTCCTTAAGTTTGGGTCAATCACAGTGGTCAGGTATTCTGCCACTGTGTACTCTCTGTTTAGAGTCAAATAGCATTCTAGTTTGCTCAGTTTTTTTTTATCCTTTCCAATGTGTCAAGTAATTATCTTTTTGTTTTCTCATGATTTGGTTGGGTCTAATTGTGTTGCTGTCCTGGGGCTCTGTGGAGTCTGTTTGTGTTTGTGAACAGAGCCCCAGGACCAGCTTGCTTAGGGGACTCTTCTCCAGGGTCATCTCTCTGAAGGTGATGGCTTTGTTATGGAAGGTTTGTGAATCGCTTCCTTTTAGGTGGTTGTAGAATTTAAGGTCTCTTTTCTGGATTTTGATCATTAGCGGATGTCGGCCTAGTTCTGCTCTGTATGCATTATTTTGTGTTTTACGTTGTACACAGGGTAGTTTTGCAGAATTCTGCATGCAGAGTCTCGATTTGGTGTTTGCCCCATTTTGTGAATTCTTGGTTGGTGAGCGGAACCCCAGACCTCACAATCATTAAGGGCAATGTGTTCTATAACTGATTCAAGTATTTTTTTTGCCAGATTCTAATTGGTATGTCAAATTTTATGTTCCTTTTGACAGCATTGTCTCTCAGATCGTTCACAGCTCTGTGGAAGTTAGCTGTAGCGCTGATGTTTAGGCCGAGGTATGTATCGTTTTGTGTGTGCTCTAGGGCAACGGTGTCTAGATGGAATTTGTATTCGTGGTCCTGGCAACTGGACCTTTTTTGGAACACCATTATTTTTGTCTTGCTGAGATTTACTGTCAGAGCCCAGGTCTGACAGAATCTGTGCAGAAGTTCTAGGTGCTGCTTGTAGGCCCTCCTTGGTTGGGGATAGAAGCACCAGATCATCAGCAAACAGTAGACATTTGACTTCAGATTGTAGTAGGTTCTCTCTCTCTCTCCCGGCTCTGATGGTCTGATTGTCTGTCTGGCTCTGGCCTCTTGTCTTCCTTCCCTTCCTCTCATCTCAAAGACAGATTCCCTCTGTCTCTACTTCACTTGTTTATGTCACAGTTCGGCTCACTTCGATCCAACCTCAGCATGACCAGAATAGCTAACAGAGGAGGAAGATGTCTTGTTGTGAAGAGGAAAGAGAGAGAAATAGGGGGTATAGGGGGTGAAGAGAGAAAGTAAAAGAAACAGGAGGGAGGAGAGATAAAGGGAAGAGTGTGAAATGAAATGGTAGAGGATGAATGTATTTAAGGTTCCTGTGTGTACCAAGGTGTCCTGTTAGCCAGTAAATGCCAGCTTTTGCCCCCTCCCCCAAAAATAAAAACGATAAATAAAATGTTTGCCGGCCAAATTGCCCCCAAAAAAAAATTGCCATTGCAAAATAAATAATATTAATTGATGGAAATACCAGTCGATGGGCTCCAAATTCATAGGCTAATATACTTCATAGGCTAATAGGCTAATATACTTCATAGGATAATAAATCCTTGATTTGTTTGAGATTTAGTGTCGGGTGTGGGTTTCTATTCTTACTCAAGAAAAAGATGCAAGGTTCTCCTAAGGGACTTCAGCTAAGTGCAGCCTGACTGGGCAAAATTGGCGAAGATTGTGTTGATTATCCCCGTCTCCAGCGTGCGAGAGGGTATTATTTTCCCAAAACAGAGTAAAGACGGCTTCAAGATCGCTCTTTCTTTGAGGACAAAGTAGCGAAGCTGATGTGCATCAAGCTGCTCTAAGGAGTTGGACAGTTTTGACTTCCCAACAGCAGCGGCTCACTTTAAGCAGGCCAAGGCCCGCTGCAAACGCAAGTCAATTAGAGGCAAATTATTGTGTTCGTCAGACCCTGTCCTAGTAGTTTTTCTGCTGCTCTAGGCGAGATCAACATATGACGCCCATTTGTCATGTATAGTATAAAGATTTGGAATGTATTGATTTACTAGAGTAGAGTAATGGCTAGAGTAGAGTAATGGTGTGGATCATGCGCAATTGGTGCATTTCAGTTGAGATAATTCAGTAGCACTTGGAAAACAAAACGTCATTGCCAAGTATTCACATCGGAGAGTTACAATGCAATCACTAGGCAGCCAACTGCCTATATTAGGAAACGGACTTGTTATCAATAAGCCACGTAAATGACACATGACATGTGTCACACCCCCATGATACTTCAAATTACAATAAACCTAACATTTATTAACATCCTCCAGTAGAAGTGTAAAACAAGTGAGATCATTTGAGCTGTGGAAACAAGTGCTTTCATAAATGCATGGCGCCGGCCTCGTTTCCCAGAAGCATTTTAAAATAGACTTTCTTTCAATGAACCAGACTTAACGAATTTCGTTTATTTGCATATCGAATTTGATTGTCCAACGTCAGTTTTCTAACTTCTTCATTTTTGTGGCCGCCTAGAGTAGCCTCTTTCAACTGCAGAGAGTGCTGGTGCTGAATCCCGGCAGGAACGGGGAGTGGGTGTTCGTAGACAGACATGTTTTGTTATTTATTAGGCCTAATTAAAATGTTCATGCCTAGGCTAGATAATATTTGAAAAACAATTGTGTTTTGTTATTTATTAATTCAAATGTTCATACAAATAGATTATAGGACAGGTCATTCGCAAATTATGTTATATAAACATTATATTTTGAAGTTGTGTTTTATTTCATTTCTGTGTAGACGACCTGTTTACCTACGTTACATGTTAAAAATAATGATGATTATGATATACATTTATGATTTAGAGCAGGGACGGGCAACGTTTTGCTTTTCAATGAAACCTGTCATGTTGGTATAAGAATGTCATGTTGGTATCCGCTCTCTGTCTCCTCTCTCTGTCTCCTGTCTCCTCTCTCTGTCTCTCTGTCTCCTCTCTCTGTCTCCTGTCTCCTCTCTCTGTCTCTCTGTCTCCTCTCTCTGTCTCCTGTCTCCTCTCTCTGTCTCTCTGTCTCCTCTCTCTGTCTCTCTGTCTCCTGTCTCCTCTCTCTGTCTCCTCTCTCTGTCTCCTGTCTCCTCTCTCTGTCTCTCTGTCTCCTCTCTCTGTCTCCTGTCTCCTCTTTCTGTCTCTCTGTCTCCTGTCTTCTCTCTCTGTCTCCTCTCTCTGTCTCCTGTCTCCTCTCTCTGTCTCTCTGTCTCCTCTCTCTGTCTCCTGTCTCCTCTCTCTGTCTCTCTGTCTCCTGTCTCCTCTCTCTGTCTCCTGTCTCCTCTCTCTGTCTCCTGTCTCCTCTCTCTGTCTCTCTGTCTCCTGTCTCCTCTCTCTGTCTCTCTGTCTCCTGTCTCCTCTCTCTGTCTCCTGTCTCCTCTCTCTGTCTCTCTGTCTCCTGTCTCCTCTCTCTGTCTCCTGTCTCTTCTCTCTGTCTCCTGACCAGATGATGTTACAGTATAACTTCCATCTATCCCCTCACCTGTCTAGATGTGCTGTTCTGTTGAACATATTCTGTCTCCTGTCTCCTGTCTCTAGATGTTCTGGGGGGATACAATGGTACCATATTCGCCTACGGACAGACCTCCTCTGGAAAAACACACACCATGGAGGTCAGTCTACGGCGGGGGTTTGGAGAGACCACTTTGTAGACTACTTCCTGTAAAGAGTCTGTGTTCCAAATGGAACCGTAATCCTTCTGAAGTGTTCTACCGTCGGGACACTACCACAACTGGAGAATGAGTTTACACCACTGAGACCAAGTGCAGTCCTTGTGTAGTACCCTTAGTGTTGACAATGTTTTGTTCCAGCCCAGCACAAGCACACCTAGTTCAACTAATCAATGGTTTGATGATTAGTTGAAGAGTTGAATGGAATGTGGTTGTGTTAGGCAAGTACAGAAATGGTGCATCGCTGTATTGGGTGTACCAGAGGATGACCTCAGTTGAGAAACACTGTCCTAAGTCATTTTACACTCCAGTAGCTCAAGTCCCCTGGCTTTAAATGATTTACGGTCCTGCCTCCTCTCCTGTAAATATCTTCTGAATCTCTTCCAAATTAAGTCCCTGTCCCCTGTTCCTCCTTCTTTTCCGCCTCTCTCTCTCCCTCTTCTCTCCTCTCTCTCCCTCTCTTCTCCTCTCCTCCTCTAACTCTCTCTCTCCCCCTCTTCTCTCCTCCTCCCTAACTCTCCCTCTCCTCCTCCCTCTCCCCTCTTCTCTCCTCCCTAACTCCCCCTCTCCTCCTCCCTCTCCCCTCTTCTCTCCTCCTCCCTAACTCCCCGTCTTCTCCTTCCTAACTCTCCCTCTCCAACTCTTTTAACTCCCTCTCTTCTCTCCTCTTCCAGGGCAAGCTTCATGACCCACATGGGATGGGGATCATCCCCAGAATTGCAGAGGACATCTTCAATCACATATTCGCCATGGATGAAAACCTGGAGTTCCACATTAAGGTCTACACTCTATTGACAACGACACTGTCTGCCTACACTAGGGCTGTTGCGGTGACCTTATTACCCCCACACGGGCGGTCAAGGCAGGCAAATTCCACGTGACTGTTTAGTCACGGTAATTAGGCTTCTCCAAGCTCTGATACTACTTGTGAATGATGCCCAGCATAAGAAACAATGCCTTATTTTGCAACTTTTTCAAATCATAGTTCCACACCTCATGTAGGCTAGCCCATAGGCCTATATGTTTTGATATGGTTTGTATCACAACTAAAGTGGCCAAAGAAATTCTTCAAATTAAGCACATTCATCTGCTTTACAAGGGGTGTAGAGTCTAACGGGCATATGTAAGCAGCGCGTGAGTTTCAAATTTGGGGAAGATTACTTACAACATAAAAATGCACCTTTATACTAAAGGCATTACATGTATAATCACATTTGCAGTCACTTTTGATAATGGTGCTTTCCACTAATGGAACATTCACACTTATAGCCTACTATCATGTGTGCATTGCTGCGCTTACAATGTGTAAAAATAGCCTAATAGTTTATCAAAATTTTAAGCTAAACGATCTGATCTGTTGCGTCAGCCTCATTCCTTAAAAAAGGTTTTTTTGATGCTAGTGGTTGTATTAATTTGGGATCTATCGCATCCCACAACTGTCCCAGACTATGTTTGGAATATTTATTTCTTGCACAAAATAGAATAGGTCGACTTTTGTACTATGGGGGATAGTAGATTGACATAGGCTAGTGCTTTTGCTGTTCGTTAGGCCTACTCATCTTGTTGGCTGACGAAAAGTAAATGTGTAACGTTCTTCCAATATCTTTAAACGGCATGGATTTCTTTTTAGGGTGCATTACGACCACACAAAGGGGATGAATTTCTTTTTAGGGTGCATTACGGACACACAAAGGGGATACCACCGTGAAAATTTTAGGCATTATCAAGTGCTTGTCAAATTGTGAATGAGAGACTGATGAAGTGTGTACAGCCTGCGCAAAAAAACAAGGCAGAACTAATGCCTTTCAAGCAACTTTTGTCAAATCATCATTGGTCTCATCATGCAGACTTACAATGTATTAATACATATAGCCCAACGTTTGTAGAACAACTAAAGTTACATTAATAACTCTAAATGAAGGATGTTGGAGTACCTATTAACCGCTCAACACAGAATAGTTGCATGTGCGCACTCCCTCAAATCATTTGGGGAAAATACCATTTTTATATTTTATTCAGCTTTGTTCAGTTGTATTCTTCATACTATAAAATTATATAAAATAATGCCACAGAATTCTAACCAAATTTTGTCTGCTAAATGAACTAGTGTAGCCCACAGCCGTTTGGCATAGCCAGATGAGGACCTGACACGAGGACAACTCCGAGGATGTTATTCTGTTCTTCTGAAAGACATTTTCTTCATATCATGTTTCTTTAGACCTGTCTATAATAAATAATGGATTTATTGTGAAGGTGAAGGCTATATTACATGGGTTTATTGTGAAGGTGAAGGCTATATTACATGGATTTATTGTGAAGGTGAAGGCTATATTACATGGGTTTATTGTGAAGGTGTAGGCTATATTACATGGGTTTATTGTGAAGGTGTAGGCTATATTACATGGATTTATTGTGAAGGTGTAGGCTATATTACATGGATTTATTGTGAAGGTGTAGGCTATATTACATGGATTTATTGTGAAGGTGTAGGCTATATTACATGGATTTATTGTGAAGGTGGAGGCTATATTACATGGATTTATTGTGAAGGTGTAGGCTATATTACATGGATTTATTGTGAAGGTGAAGGCTATATTACATGGATTTATTGTGAAGGTGGAGGCTATATTACATGGATTTATTGTGAAGGTGTAGGCTATATTACATGGGTTTTTTGTGAAGGTGTAGGCTATATTACATGGATTTATTGTGAAGGTGTAGGCTATATTACATGGATTTATTGTGAAGGTGTAGGCTATATTACATGGATTTATTGTGAAGGTGTAGGCTATATTACATGGATTTATTGTGAAGGTGTAGGCTATATTACATGGATTTATTGTGAAGGTGTAGGCTATATTACATGGATTTATTGTGAAGGTGTAGGCTATATTACATGGATTTATTGTGAAGGTGAAGGCTATATTACATGGGTTTATTGTGAAGGTGTAGGCTATATTACATGGATTTATTGTGAAGGTGTAGGCTATATTACATGGATTTATTGTAAAGGTGTAGGCTATATTATATGGATTTATTGTGAAGGTGTAGGCTATATTACATGGATTTATTGTGAAGGTGTAGGCTATATTACATGGATTTATTGTGAAGGTGGAGGCTATATTACATGGATTTATTGTGAAGGTGTAGGCTATATTACATGGATTTATTGTGAAGGTGTAGGCTATATTACATGGATTTAGTAGACTTTTTAAAATGTAGATGTTCCAAAGATCAGCATCATTGGCTTGCAGTGGCATGTGTGGAAGCCAGGAGACGCTAAATGTGTTTTTGTTAATTAACGGTCAATTAACGTGAGACCAACAGTTATTTGATTGGCAATCAACGGCCGATGAAATGTTGTGACCTCCACAAGCCCTGGTCCGCATTAATAGTCCAGAAGTGTGGTCCAGTGGTAGTGCTGCTGACTCTGAACTACAAACTACCCCTCTAGGGCATCGGTTTGAAACCTGCCCTGTTACTCTCTGTCTTTCATCTATCCCATCACCTGTCTCTCTTTCATCTATCCCCTCATCTGTCTCTTCCATCTATCCCCTCACCTGTCTCTTTCGTCTATCCCCACACCTGTCTCTCTTCCATCTATCCCCTCACCTGTCTCTTTCGTCTATCCCCACACCTGTCTCTCTTTCATCTATCCCCTCACCTGTCTCTTTCATCTATCCCCTCACCTGTCTCTTTCATCTATCCCCTCACTAGACTCTCCGTCATCTATCCCCTCACCTGTCTCTCTTTCATCTATCCCATCACCTGTCTCTCTTTCATCTATCCCCTCACCTGTCTCTTTCATCTATCCCCTCACCTGTCTCTCTTTCATCTATCCCATCACCTGTCTCTCTTTCATCTATCCCCTCACCTGTCTTTCATCTATCCCCTCACCTGTCTCTCTCATCTATCCCCTCACCTGTCTCTTTCATCTATCCCCTCACCTGTCTCTCTTTCATCTATCCCCTCACCTGTCTCTTTCATCTATCCCATCACCTGTCTCTCTTTCATCTATCCCCTCACATCTCTCTTTCATCTATCCCCACACCTGTCTCTCTTCCATCTATCCCCACACCTGTCTCTCTTTCATCTATCCCCACACCTGTCTCTCTTTCATCTATCCCATCACCTGTCTCTCTTTCATCTATCCCCTCACCTGTCTCTCTTTCATCTATCCCCTCACCTGTCTCTTTCATCTATCCCCTCACCTGTCTCTTTCATCTATCCCCTCACCTGTCTCTCTTTCATCTATCCCATCACCTGTCTCTCTTTCATCTATCCCCTCACCTGTCTTTCATCTATCCCCTCACCTGTCTCTCTCTCATCTATCCCCTCACCTGTCTCTTTCATCTATCCCCTCACCTGTCTCTCTTTCATCTATCCCCTCACCTGTCTCTTTCATCTATCCCATCACCTGTCTCTCTTTCATCTATCCCCTCACATCTCTCTTTCATCTATCCCCACACCTGTCTCTCTTCCATCTATCCCCACACCTGTCTCTGTCATCTATCCCCACACCTGTCTCTCTTCCATCTATCCCTACACCTGTCTCTCTTCCATCTATCCCCACACCTGTCTCTCTTTCATCTATCCCCACACCTGTCTCTCTTTCATCTATCCCCACACCTGTCTCTCTTCCATCTATCCCCACACCTGTCTCTCTTTCATCTATCCCCTCACCTGTCTCTCTACCTCTTTCATCTATCCCCACACCTGTCTGTCTTTCATCTATCCCTACACCTGTCTCTCTTTCATCTATCCCCACACCTGTCTCTCTTCCATCTATCCCTACACCTGTCTCTCTTTCATCTATCCCCACACCTGTCTCTCTTCCATCTATCCCCACACCTGTTTCTCTTTCATCTATCCCCTCACCTGTCTCTCTTCCATCTATCCCCACACCTGTTTCTCTTTCATCTATCCCCTCACCTGTCTCTCTACCTCTTTCATCTATCCCCACACCTGTCTGTCTTTCATCTATCCCCACACCTGTCTCTCTTTCATCTATCCCAACACCTGTATCTCTTTCATATATCCCCTCACCCGTCTCTCTACCTCTTTCATCTATCCCCACACCTGTCTCTCTTTCATCTATCCCCACACTTGTCTCTCTATCTAGTTCATCTATCTAGTGGATGACATCACCACTCCCCTTTTTTCCTAGATCACTCTCCTTTTGTCCTAGATCTGAATTCCCTTAAGCCAACTCTTCCTGCTATTTTGTCTCATGTCATAATCATACAGACCACTGGACCAGACTTCTGCACTATTTAACCATACTTGAGGGTGGGATGTCTGTGTCCCTCCATGACTCTCTGGTCTGTACTGACAACAGGTTGTTCTACACCAGTATCCCGATGTGCCAGATCTCTAAAGCCCTCTGGCTGTTGTTGTCATTCTCAGATAGTCCAGGGGAGTTGGCTAAAGCTGTGATTCTCAACCAGCTGTCTCTAGAAACCTAGGAGGTCTTCAGAGAGCTTTCAATGGGTCCCTCGGGAACAGAAAAGTCTAGGAACCCCTGAATTAAAACCTCGAGTTCCACATCCAGATCTGTACTGTCTAGTCTGTATGTTCTGCACCAGTATCCCGGTGTCCCAGATATCTATACTCTCAATTCTCTAAACTCCTCTGGTTGTTATTGCCATTCTCCAGGGGAAAAGAGCAGATGATTTGGCTAAAGCACATCTGGGACCGGACCAGACTAGGATACCAACTAGCCATAACTGAGAACTACTGTGTGATGTCTGAATCCACCATAAACCTCTATAATCACTGGAATGGATTTGTCTGCACCAGTTTTGTGTGCTAGTCTGGCTATTATTGTCCTGTCATAGTATATAGATAATCATTTCCATGGTAATGTAGAATGTTCATTCAAATTATGCTAGTGCCGCGTTCATGTCATGTTGGAAACTTGGGACCTCCAAGTTCAAAGTAAGTTATTTGCGTAGAGTATCCTATTGGTTGATTCTGGTACCTCCCACGTGGGAAACTCGGTATCTGACTCTTCCACCTAGGTTAGCAAGTCGGGAATTGTAGGCATTTTTGACATGGGGTGAACGCGGCATAACTGATTTGGCTCACGCAGTGGGATGTATTTGTTGTAATTTCAGTTAAGTTGACTCAACGAATCACAGCACCTGCTTTTACTTCCTGGCATGAATACTTCCTGCCAGTCCATCCATTATGCATACCGTCATTAACTTGAATGGGGACGTCTGTTCTTTTCAATATATTTCTATGCATAGCCCTCTGTAATCACTGGAGTTACTGTGGATGTATACCGTCTGCATTATATTTAATAAAACATCAGTATCTACTAAATAACATAAAGATCTGGAACAAACCCAGTCTGCTGCATCAGTTTAGCACCACTGGCAACTGTGTCTGACGTCCGTATTCATCGACTCTGGACTGATGGAATGTGTACGAATAAATCATTACTTTCTTGTCATTATTTGTGTATTTGCCTGAATCACAACTATTTTATAATATCCAATAGTTAATGCCTAGTATAATCTCTGCACCCAGAACCACATCTGTGTTCACTGGAGGCTATATCTAACAGTTTTATTCCAGTTGATCATATTTGGCAGATTAGTATAATCATCCTCCTTTCCTCTCAACGATTAGTTTCTCTCAATAGGCTCTCTCCTCTCTTCACCAGGTGTCCTATTTTGAAATCTACATGGACAAAATACGGGACCTTCTGGATGGTAAGTAGTGTGTAATGTTGGGGCTGAGGGGCTGAGGAAATTCAGATACACGATTAATAAGCCATTGCTGTTTTCAATGTGACTCGTTATTTCGTCTTCAGTTTAGATGTTTGAAAAGGTCTTCTGTGTGTGTGTACAACAGTAAAATGATACCCACATCATGGTATGTGAAGTTATAGATCCCTGTAGGAAGTCTGAGGTAGAGAGAGAGAGAGAGAGAGAGAGAGAGAGAGAGAGAGAGAGAGAGAGAGAGAGAGAGAGAGAGAGAGAGAGAGAGAGAGAGAGAGAGAGAGACCTTTATTTTATACTATTGACACACAGCCTTTTCAGAAAATACACAACAGTGTCATTCTTAAATAAACATATCAGAAACAAATCAATTTAATAAAAAATAATTTACATTCAACTTATTTTAAATAGTTTCCCTTCCTCAGAAACTTTGCTGATTCAATAAACAATTGACTTTCAGGAAAATAAATCTGTTACATTATAATCCTGCATACATTTATTCCCTTTTGTCAAATTCAGAAATTGACATACTTTTTCAATCCCATACCTCCCTTCCACCCCATTTCTCTCGCTGTTTTGTTGTGATGCATCAGATGCCTCACTATCATCCCCAGAAGAGAACTCCACCATCTCTACAAACTGTTTATCCTCAACTGATTTATCATCTCTACCTTCTTCTTGGAATTAGAACCTTGCCCTTCTTCTTGGAATTAGAACCTTGCCCTTCTTCTTGGAATTAGAACCTTGCCCTTCTTCTTGGAATTAGAACCTTGCCCTTCTTCTTGGAATTCTTGGAATTCTTCTTGGAATTAGAACCTTGCCCTTCTTCTTGGAATTAGAACCTTGACCACTCCTTAAATTCTTCCTCTTCCTCCTCAAAAAACAGCTGCTTCATTTTACATTGCTTCACTCTCCTCTTGAACTCCCATTTCACTCTCCAGCACCCCCTCAGTGATCTCAATCGCAGCCTCACCTACTGCCCCCTCTCTTTTCCCTGCTCTACCACAACAAGCCACATTGCTCTCCTTTCCTATTCTTTCCCACCACATCTGCCCACCTTCTACCTTCTCCTGAACCCTTAGTCTGTTCATCCCTTCTCCTGAACCCTTAGCCTGTTCATCCCTTCTCCTGAACCCTTAGCCTGTTCATCCCTTCTCCTGAACCCTTAGCCTGTTCATCCCTTCTCCTGAACCCTTAGCCTGTTCATCCCTTCTCCTGAACCCTTAGCCTGTTCATACCTTCTCCTGAACCCTTAGCCTGTTCATCCCTTCTCCTGAACCCTTAGCCTGTTCATCCCTTCTCCTGAACCCTTAGCCTGTTCATCCCTTCTCCTGAACCCTTAGCCTGTTCATCCCTTCTCCTGAACCCTTAGCCTGTTCATCCCTTCTCCTGAACCCTTAGCCTGTTCATCCCTTCTCCTGAACCCTTAGCCTGTTCATCCCTTCTCCTGAACCCTTAGCCTGTTCATCCCTTCTCAGTGGTGCTGTCTGCCCTGTCATGGCCCCAGTCACCCCTCTGCCCTGTCATGGCCCCAGTCACCCCTCTGCCCTGTCATGGCCCCAGTCACCCCTCTACCCTGTCATGGCCCCAGTCACCCCTCTACCCTGTCATGGCCCCAGTCACCCCTCTACCCTGTCATGGCCCCAGTCACCCCTCTGCCCTGTCATGGCCCCAGTCACCCCTCTACTCTGTCATGGCCCCAGTCACCCCTACCCTGTCATGGCCCCAGTCACCCCTCTGCCCTGTCATGGCCCCAGTCACCCCTCTACCCTGTCATGGCCCCAGTCACCCCTCTACCCTGTCATGGCCCCAGTCACCCCTCTACCCTGTCATGGCCCCAGTCACCCCTCTACCCTGTCATGGCCCCAGTCACCCCTCTGCCCTGTCATGGCCCCAGTCACCCCTCTGCCCTGTCATGGCCCCAGTCACCCCTCTACCCTGTCATGGCCCCAGTCACCCCTCTACCCTGTCATGGCCCCAGTCACCCCTCTGCCCTGTCATGGCCCCAGTCACCCCTTTGCCCTGTCATGGCCACTGTCACCCCTCTACCCTGTCATGGCCCCAGTCACCCCTCTGCCCTGTCATGGCCCCAGTCACCCCTCTACCCTGTCATGGCCCCAGTCACCCCTCTACCCTGTCATGGCCCCAGTCACCCCTCTACCCTGTCATGGCCCCAGTCACCCCTCTGCCCTGTCATGGCCCAAGTCACCCCTTTGCCCTGTCATGGCCCCAGTCACCCCTCTACCCTGTCATGGCCCCAGTCACCCCTCTACCCTGTCATGGCCCCAGTCACCCCTCTACCCTGTCATGGCCCCAGTCACCCCTCTGCCCTGTCATGGCCCAAGTCACCCCTTTGCCCTGTCATGGCCACTGTCACCCCTCTACCCTGTCATGGCCACTGTCACCCCTCTGCCCTGTCATTACCCCAGTTGCATTGCATGTATTACCTGAAAGAGGTACGCTAGGACATCTATATATATGGCTATATATCAAGAAGAGGATTATCTAATTTGGATGCAATTTGAATGGAGTTGATGGAGAGAGAGAGGGAGACTGCGAGGGAGCGCTCGCTCGTGCACTGATTTTAAAGCAACGATATTCGAGTGACAGGCTGTTTTAAAACGCTGCAGCTGCAATTAAAAAAATTATAATCTTTACAATTAAAAAAACAAGGTGACCCTCGAAAGCCAGATGGAGATGTGTAAATTAGACGCCATTCAGTGTGGAGCGGCGCTCCACACTGAGATGGGTTGTTTGTCTCCATCCTGAGCGTTGACTCATCATGCAGAGAAGCTCGATTTAGACACGCCATGCTCTTCATATACTGTAAATCATTTATTATAATTCAACGGTTTCTCGTTGTTATTTATATCGGGAAAAGGGAGTAGTTTTGGGCGGTAAATCCCAGTAAATCTCGATAACCGGGTTCCCGCCATTCAATCCTACACTCTGTCCTGTCATGTCCCCAGCCGTTTCTCTTTCTTGTCATGTCCCCAGCCGTCCCTCTGTCCTGTCATGTCCCCAGCCGTCCCTCTGTCCTGTCATGTCCCCAGCCGTTTCTCTTTCTTGTCATGTCCTCAGCCGTCCCTCTGTCCTGTCATGTCCCCAGCCGTCCCTCTGTCCTGTCATGTCCCCAGCCGTCCCTCTCTCCTGTCCAGAATGAGTGTCTGCTTTGTCTGTAAGTTTCCAGTTGAAATGAACTCAGGTTGACAGTCCAGAGCCTGGGGAAGCTTGAGTCAGAGAAGCAACAGTTCTGGCAGAGATGACACACACAAACCTCTGACAGGGAACACAGCCTTGACTTAAATCTGAACAGATTAAATATGATCTCTCATCAAAAATACAAACCTGAAACATAAAGTACCTTCGTACATACACGGCCCCAGTCGCCCCTCTGTCCTGTCCAGAAGGAGATTTGTACCGGCCTGTTGTACCGTACATTTTCTGTTTATATAATTGAGTTGACATTCTGGGCCTGAGGGGAGGCCTGAGGTAGACAGTCAGAGTAGCAACAGGTGGTCTACGCCAGACTTTAGTAGTTGTTGCTCTCCTGTTCTGGGATTGTTCATGCACTGTAATGACCTCTTGTTTCTGTCTGTATGTGTGTTGCGTCTGCGTTTGTGACGTGTCTGGGAAGTACACTTTAAATACATTTTGATTTAAATCGATTTGAGTGTTTTGGGCCTTTTGGCAAGATATGAAAGTAAAATCTCTAAAAGTACTCCTCTCTTCTTCTGTCCATCTCTCTCAGTGACTAAGACTAACCTGGCAGTACATGAGGACAAGAACCGGGTTCCCTATGTGAAGGTGAGTCAGACAGCTGAGGTGATGATGTAATGTTAACTGACCGTCTATGGTGGTTTTTACATTAGAGACGGGTCATGGTTTTTTGACTGTCATTTGTTGAATTGTATCTCAGGGCTGCACTGAGCGTTTTGTCTCCAGCCCAGAGGAAGTGATGGATGTTATTGACGAGGGAAAATCCAATCGCCATGTAGCTGTCACCAGTAAGTCCAAATGACACTTAGTACAATGTATAGTGTGATGTGTAAAGTCACATCTGTAGAGAAACTCTGCAGATTATTCTATAGTGTCTTCTCTTCCCCTCTCCTCTCTATTTTCTTCTCCTCTCTCCTTCTCTCTTCTCCTCTCTCCTCTTTTCTCCTCCTCTCCTCTCTTCTCCTCCTCTCTTCTCCTCTTTTCTCTTCTCCACAGATATGAATGAGCACAGCTCCAGGAGTCACAGTATATTCCTGATCAACATTAAACAGGAACATGTGGAGACAGAGCAGAAACTGTGTGGGAAGCTCTACCTAGTGGATCTGGCTGGGAGTGAGAAGGTAAGAGTTCACTACATGCGTTCACTAAATAGACCCCAGGAGACCTATTTTTCCTGGCTGGGAGTGAGACGGTAAAGGACAAGACACATCATAATGAACTTTGATCACATGCTGGGCGTCGATGAACGGTGGCGATTCAACATGTAGAATGTTCAGTGGATGAAGGCCTGGAAGCAGAGGCTAGTGTGGTAATGAACTAGCGTTAACCAGGAAACAGAGGCTAGTGTGGTAATGAACTAGCGTTAACCAGGAAACAGAGGCTAGTGTGGTAAATGAACTAGCGTTAACCAGGAAACAGAGGCTAGTGTGGTAATGAACTAGCGTTAACCAGGAAACAGAGGCTAGTGTGGTAATGAACTAGCGTTAACCAGGAAACAGAGGCTAGTGTGGTAATGAACTAGCGTTAACCAGGAAACAGAGGCTAGTGTGGTAATGAACTAGCGTTAACCAGGAAACAGAGGCTAGTGTGGTAATGAACTAGCGTTAACCAGGAAACAGAGGCTAGTGTGGTAATGAACTAGCGTTAACCAAGAAACAGAGGCTAGTGTGGTAATGAACTAGCTTTAACCAGGAAACAGAGGCTAGTGTGGTAATGAACTAGCGTTAACCAGGAAACAGAGGCTAGTGTGGTAATGAACTAGCGTTAACCAGGAAACAGAGGCTAGTGTGGTAATGAACTAGCTTTAACCAGGAAACAGAGGCTAGTGTGGTAATGAACTAGCGTTCATGTGGGTCTTCACATGGTACATTAACAGAGTTTACAACCCCAGGGGGACCAGGCTGTTCAATTGTAGTGCTGGAGGTACTAAACACTTGTGGTTTTTTTTTCATTATTTGACTGGAACTGACATGAATAGATCAATTAACCACCTGCTACAAATTCAGCAGTAGGAAATAAACAACTGTCCTCTATACTGGTAGAAAATAACAAGTGTTAGTAATTAAATGATGAATGGTAATTGATGGATAGCAGGCTACCCATGACTAGCTATACATTTACAGATCTTGATTACATAGTTTACCTGTTTCTGTTTAGCTATAAATCAAATCAAATATCAATAACGAGGCTATATACAGGGGGGTACTGGTACCGAGTCAATGTGCGGGGGTACAGGTTAGTCGAGGTAATTGAGGTAATATGTACATGTAGGTAGAGGTAAAGTGACTATGCGTAGATAATAGATAATAAACAGAGAGTAGCAGCTGTGTAAAACAAAAAGGGGGAGGGGGGGTCAATATAAATAGTCTGGGTAGCCATTTGATTAATTGTTCAGCAGTCTTATGGCTTGGGGGTAGAAGCTGTTAACAAGCCTTTTGGTCCTAGACTTGGCGCTCCGGTACCGCTTGCCGTGCGGTAGCAGAGAGAACAGTCTATGACTAGGGTGGCTGGAGTCTTTGGCAATTTTTAGGGCCTTCCTCTGACACCGCCTGGTATTGAGGTCCTGGATGGCAGGAAGCTTGGCCCCAGTGATGTACTGGGCAGTACGCACTACCTTCTGTAGTACCTTGCGGTCGGAGGCCGAATAGTTGCCATACCAGGCAGTGGTACAACTGGTCAGGATGCTCTCGATGGTGCAGCTGTAGAAGTTTTTGAGGATCTGAGGACCCATGCCAAATATTTTCAGTCTCCTGAGGTGCAATTAAGGCAGCCCCCCGCACCTCTCTGATTCAGAGGGGTTGGGTTAAATGAAACATTTCGGTTGAAGGCATTCGGTTGTACAACTGACTAATAATGGTGACTTTGACTGACTTTGACTTTGACAATAGGCATGTACAGTATGAGTCTATATGTATGTTTCTGTGTAGCTGTACAGCGTGAATGAGGCTTATTCTGTGTAGCTGTACAGCGTGTATGAGGCTGATTCTGTGTAGCTGTACAGCGTGAATGAGGCTGATTCTGTGTAGCTGTAAAGCGTGTATGAGGATGTTTCTGTGTAGCTGTACAGCGTGAATGAGGCTGTTTCTGTGTAGCTGTAAAGGGTGTATGAGGATGTTTCTGTGTAGCTGTACAGCGTGAATGAGGCTGATTCTGTGTAGCTGTACAGCGTGAATGAGGCTGATTCTGTGTAGCTGTACAGTGTGAATGAGGCTGATTCTGTGTAGCTGTACAGCGTGTATGAGGCTGATTCTGTGTAGCTGTACAGCGTGTATGAGGCTGATTCTGTGTAGCTGTACAGCGTGTATGAGGCTGGTGCATAATCACCTGTACTGAATGTGTTTGTACTGTCCTTCCTCATACATGACTAACTATACATGACCAGATAAGATTTGATATATTATATATTTCCCCAGATCAGATTTTATATTTTATATATTTCCCCAGGTCAGTAAGACAGGAGCAGAGGGAGCGGTGTTGGATGAAGCTAAGAACATTAACAAGTCACTGTCTTCCCTGGGCAACGTCATCTCTGCTCTGGCCGAAGGAACTGTAAGTCTAGTCCCCCCCGCACACACACACACACACACACACACACACACACACACACACACACACACACACACACACACACACACACACACACACACACACACACACACACACACACACACACACACTGGGCAACGTAATCTCTGCTCTGGCCAAAGGTACTGTAAGTCTAGTCGTCCTGTTCCGTCCCTAATTGGTGTTGTGAAATGGAATGTAAATAAATAGATGTTCTAATTAATTAACTGGAAACTGGAACGTGGACCCCATGATGTAGAGAGTTATTCTGCAGCTGCCTGTGTTTGGTTCAGCGATTCATGTTTGCTCTCTTCTTTCTCTCTCCCCTCACTCTCTCTCCCCTCTCTCTCCCCTCTCTCTCCCTCTCTCCCTCTCTCCCCATTCTACCTCTCTCCCCCTCTCTCCCCCCTCTTTCTCTACCCCCCACCCTCTCTCTCTCTCCCACTCTCTCGCTCTCTCTCTCCCCTCTTTCTCCCACCCTCTCCCCCTCTTTCTCTACCCCCACCCTCTCTCTCTCTCCCACTCTCTCTCTCCCCTCTCTCTCTCTCTCTCTCTCTCTCTCCCCATTCTACCTCTCTCCCCCTCTTTCTCTATCCCCACCCTCTCTCTCTCTCCCACTCTCTCGCTCTCTCTCTCCCCTCTTTCTCCCACCCTCTCCCCCCTGTAGAAGACCCATGTCCCATACCGTGACAGTAAGATGACCCGTATCCTGCAGGACTCCCTAGGGGGAAACTGCAGGACCACCATGTTCATCTGCTGCTCTCCATCCAGCTACAACGACCAGGAGACCAAGTCCACACTCATGTTCGGACAACGGTAAAACACACACACACAGACGCATTCACACACACACGCACGCACGCACGCACGCACTCACGCACGCACGCACACACACACACACACACACACACACGCACGCACGCACGCACACGCACGCACACACACACACACTGCTCTGAAATGTGTTCTGATATAAAGACTTTCTCTCAACTGGAATTGAATCATCACCAAACCACAGTTAAGTTTATACACTCACTGTTCACAGTCACACATTCCTCCTCTGAGGAGCCTCCACTGGACCTCTCGTTCCTCCTCTGAGGAGCCTCCACTGGACCTCTCGTTCCTCCTCTGAGGAGCCTCCACTGGACCTCTCGTTCCTCCTCTGAGGAGCCTCCACTGGACCTCTCGTTCCTCCTCTGAGGAGCCTCCACTGGACCTCTCTTTCCTCCTCTGAGGAGCCTCCACTGGACCTCTCGTTCCTCCTCTGAGGAGCCTCCACTGGACCTCTCTTTCCTCCTCTGAGGAGCCTCCACTGGACCTCTCCTTCCTCCTCTGAGGAGCCTCCACTGGACCTCTCCTTCCTCCTCTGAGGAGCCTCCACGGGCACAAACATCCCATGTGGAGTCAGTCTAAATGAAAGTAGTAGTAATTTACAACACCCAAAACCATTCTGTGACTTTATTAAACCATGGGGGGAAAACCGATTAATAATACTGATGATTGTGAACGAGTTTTATTCATTTTAAAAACTGCTGGCTGCACAACGAATGTCCCTGTGGGGACCAATGAAGTTTGAATGGAATACAATTGTTATCGTTATTGCTATGTGAATTTGATTGAATTATGTCTCTCCTCTCCCCAACCAGAGCTAAGACCATCAGGAACACAGCCTCAGTGAACCTGGAGCTGACAGCAGAACAGTGGAAGAAGAAGTATGGGAAGGAGAAGGAGAGGAACAGGGTGATGAAGGAGACGGTCCAGAGACTGGAGGCTGAGCTGAACCAATGGAGGAACGGGGAGGCCGCCCACGGAACAGGCACGTCAAGTAGCACGCACACACACACACACATACATACATAGACTCGCGCATGCGCTCACACACACACACACGGAGCACGAATACACAGGTATACACTCACACGCGCACAATAAATAGCCTGATCACTAGAAATAGTCATACATTTTGGACGTTTGAAAAGGTCCTGAGAACCTCTGATATCCGCCTTCCTGTTGCCCAGCACTGGGACCCGTGATGCTCAGACCACTGCGCTACACTCTAGCAAGCCGTGAGGATGAATATTTGATGATACTTGATGGTATGAGGTCTGTTGGTTTGCAGAGTCTTCCCTAAACCATAGTCCTAACCTTAACCACTCAAAATGAATACCTTAACTTTTAACGTCTGAGTTGTTTGTGTTTTACCTCTTTCACTACGCGGAATTAACCCCGTAACCATACGGAATAAACCTGGTAACCACGCAGAATTAACCCTGTAACCACGAGGTATTAACCCGGTAACCATGTGGAATTAACCCGGTAACCATACGGAATTAACCCCGTAACCACGCGGAATTAACCCTGTAACCACGCAGAATTAACCCATCAAAAACGATGAGATCTTGTTGCACTAAAAGGCACACACACATGCTTGAGTTTAAACACACACTGACCTACACACACAGGTAGACACACACACACACACACCCATATTCTCTCTCGTAACAAACCTAATGGTAAATCTAAGCGCTGGCGGTAATGCTATAGGTTCGGTGTGTCAGAAACATGGGCGCAGTGCCGTGAAATGGCTGGGTTTTGACGCGCTCCATGGGTAAAAACTGTATGTGGTTGCTTCAAGTTGTGTATTTACAGTATTGCCTTGGAATCAACTTCAATGTTAGTCCTTTTTTATAATGTGTTAATTTTTATTTTACCAGGTAAGTTGACTGAGAACACTTTCTTATTTACAGCAACAACCTGGGGAATAGTTACAGGAGATTGTAAAGTAGGGATGATTAGCTGGTCATATTGGGAGTTTATCCAGGACACCAGGGTTAACACCCCTACTCTTATGATAAATGCCATTGGATCTTTAGTGACCACAGAGAGTCAGGACACACATTTAACATCCCATCTGAAAGACGGCACCCTACACAGGGCAATGTCCCCAATCACTGCCCTGGTGCAATGGGATATTTTTTTAGACCTGAGGAAAGAGTGCCCCCTACTGGCCCTCCAACACCACTTCCAGCAGCATCTGGTCTCCCATCCAGGGACTGACCAGGACCAACCCTGCTTAGCTTCAGAAGCAAACCAACAGTGGCATGCAGGGTGGTATGCTGCTGACATAGGTTAAGTATGTTACAGAAACAAAATAACAAAATAACAAAATGTAGACTTATCCCATCTTTGCTAATTGCTTTAACTGTAACCTGTTTGCAGTCCACAGTGTTCTAAGTAATTGCAATATGGAAATATGTAGGTCTACATAGCATTCACACTTATATAGGGGTTAGGTTTACTGTAAATTACATTATGGCTGAGCTTGGACATTCCAAACATGGTCAATAAGCAAGATTACATTCATGATTGATAAGGCCTGAGAAGAGAACGAATAATTCTAAACAAAATAACAACTTGTTGAATAGGCTCCGTCTAAATACACTTACAGACACCATCATTGCTCCCCGTGGGCATATAATAGGCCCAAGACAACGTAGACTATGGAGGGTTTTACGCACACTCCAAACGTTTCACAGAAGCTGGACAAAGATCCAATATAAAGAGAAAGAGAGAATGTCCCCTCACCGTTATACTGCTTCCTCAATACAATGTTTTAGGAATACAATCAGAACCATCTAACAGATCATTGCATGCGATCCACGGACGTTCTCACCATAAAACCAGGACGCTGAATCCTTCTAACACGTTTGCTTTTTTTATTAAATTAGACGAAAAACAAGCAATCCGTTGTTGTTTTTTTAAACAACAAGAATAAATATATGTCAATGTAATGACATCATGAAATCAGAGAGGTTCTCATCTCTTGCTTCCTGATGGGCATGGACATGTAGCCTACATCATGGAGGGGGTTAAGGTTTGTTTCCAAGCGGTCTCGCGAGCTGAAACCCTTTATCGACAGTCTGGACTACTTCGCGATTGCAAAGAGCATTACAAAAAAAAAGCCTTCATTGAGAAAAGGGGAGACTATACTTGGTTTCTAATCAAATAAAGCGAAATGGGGAAAAAAACTTGAGTTTGTTATGTTTCTAAATAAGAAGTATGCAGGCACCAAAAGCACATCTCTCTTGTTCCATGCACATATGGGCAGTGTGCGTCACGGCTGGAAAGCCTGCGTTTCCTCTGGCAAAATTCATGCCATAACCAACTGTGTTACCTACTAAACCAGCTTTTGGTTGGTCTTAAATATCTATACCTGCGCTGCCTGAAGTTAGCACTTTGGATCACATTTTTAAGGAAAAACCTCAGATATTTCCAGTCCTCCCATCTAAGTGCAAGCGAGCTGATATAGAGAAAAAAACAGGTAAATTACCAATCCAAAACAGTTTGAAATCGCAGCGCTGCCTTTAACAGGTCGAAATTGCCAACGAACGTGTTTGACATTTTATGCATTCTTATATTTTAGTCATCCACAGAACAGACCTGTCAGTAATCTACAGAGCAGACCTGTCAGTAATCCACAGAGCAGACCTGTCAATAATCCACAGAACAGACCTGTCAGTAATCTACAGAGCAGACCTGTCAGTAATCTACAGAGCAGACCTGTCAGTAATCCACAGAGCAGACCTGCCAGTAATCTACAGAGCAGACCTGTCAGTAATCCACAGAGCAGACCTGTCAGTAATCCACAGAGCAGACCTGTCAGTAATCCACAGAGCAGACCTGTCAGTAATCCACAGAGCAGACCTGTCAGTAATCTACAGAGCAGACCTGTCAGTAATCCACAGAGCAGACCTGTCAGTAATCCACAGAGCAGACCTGTCAGTAATCCACAGAGCAGACCTGTCAGTAATCCACAGAGCAGACCTGTCAGTAATCCACAGAGCAGACCTGTCAGTAATCCACAGAGCAGACCTGTCAGTAATCCACAGAGCAGACCTGTCAGTAATCCACAGAGCAGACCTGTCAGTAATCCACAGAGCAGACCTGTCAGTAATCCACAGAGCAGACCTGTCAGTAGTCTACAGAGCAGACCTGTCAGTAATCTACAGAGCAGACCTGTCAGTAGTCTACAGAGCAGACCTGTCAGTAATCCACAGAGCAGACCTGTCAGTAATCTACAGAGCAGACCTGTCAGTAGACTACAGAGCAGACCTGTCAGTAATCCACAGAGCAGACCTGCCAGTAATCTACAGAGCAGACCTGTCAGTAATCCACAGAGCAGACCTGTCAGTAATCTACAGAGCAGACCTGTCAGTAGACTACAGAGCAGACCTGTCAGTAATCTACAGAGCAGACCTGTCAGTAATCTACAGAGCAGACCTGTCAGTAATCCACAGAGCAGACCTGTCAGTAATCTACAGAGCAGACCTAATATCATTCATTACTCTCAATGGGCTAGTCTGTGAGGAGAACACACATACACACACAGTATATCTCCCCCAATGTGGTCTGTCCTCCTCATGACTCACTGACCCCCACCAGGTGAGGAGGTTCCTGAGCTGGATCAGTTGAGTCCCGGGGCTGTGCCGGTTGAGTGTCTGATACCCAGAGAAGATGGCCTGGGTCGACTCCCCAGAGAAGATAGTTCCTCTTCCAGTCTGAGTCGACTCCCCAGAGAAGATAGTTCCTCTTCCATAGTGATCAGGATCTCAGAGGAGGAGAGACAGAAGTACGAGGAGGAAATACGCAAACTCTACAAACAGCTGGATGACAAGGTCAGTGTTCAGACACACAATGAAACTTGCTAGGGAAGTTTGTGTTTGTCTCTGATGGAGATGCATGATCAACAATTTTTCCCATAAGCCTCTGTACAACATACCTGTTTTTTGTTGTTGTTGTTGTGTGTGTGTGTGTGTGTGTGTGTGTGTGTGTGTGTGTGTGTGTGTGTGTGTGTGTGTGTGTGTGTGTGTGTGTGTGTGTGTGTGTGTGTGTGTGTGTGTGTGTGTGTGTGTGTGTGTGTGCGTGCGTGCGTGTGTGTGTGTGTGTGTCTACACAGGACGATGAGATCAACCAGCAGAGTCAGCTGGTAGAGAAGCTGAAGGAACAGATGCTGGACCAGGAAGAGGTAGAATACACATATCTTTATTTCCTGTATCTCTCCATCTCCCTCTATCTCTCTACAGTATCTTCCTCTATCTCTCTACAGTATCTCCCTCTATCTCTCTACAGTATCTTCCTCTATCTCTCTACAGTATCTCCCTCTATCTCTCTACAGTATCTCCCTCTATCTCTCTACAGTATCTCCCTCTATCTCTCTACAGTATCTCCCTCTATCTCTCTACAGTATCTCCCTCTATCTCTCTACAGTATCTCCCTCTATCTCTCTACAGTATCTTCCTCTATCTCTCTACAGTATCTCCCTCTATCTCTCTACAGTATCTCCCTCTATCTCTCTACAGTATCTCCCTCTATCTCTCTACAGTATCTCCCTCTATCACTCTACAGTATCTCCCTCTATCTCTCTACAGTATCTCCCTCTATCTCTCTACAGTATCTCCCTCTATCTCTCTACAGTATCTTCCTCTATCTCTCTACAGTATCTCCCTCTATCTCTCTACAGTATCTTCCTCTATCTCTTTATCCTTCCAAAGGAAGAGGTACAGTAGAAGACATTGTCTTTATTTCCTCTTTTACCCAATCTATCTTCCTCTTTTTCTCTATATCTCCGTCCCTCTCTCCGTCCCTCTCTATCTCCCTCTATGTCCCTCTCTCTCTCTCTCTCTATATATATATATATATTCCTCTCTCTCAGTCTATCTCCCGCTCTCTCTATATTCCTGCCTCTCAATTATGTTCAATTCAAGGGGCTTTATTGGCATGGGAAACATATGTTAACATTGCCAAAGCAAGTGAAGTAGATAATATACAAAAGTGAAATAAACAATAAAAATGAACAGTAAACATTACACTCACAGACGTTCCAAAATAATAAAGACATTACAAATGTCATATTATGTATATATACAGTGTTGTAACGATGTGCAAATGGTTAAAGTACAAAATGGAAAATAAATAATCATAAATATGGGTTGTATTTACAATGGTTTGTTCTTCAGTGGTTGCCCTTTTCTTGTGGCAACAGGTCACACATCTTGCTGCTGTGATAGCACACTGTGATATTTCACCCAGTAGATATGGGAGTTTATCAAAATTGGGTTTGTTTTCGATTTCTTTGTGGGTCTGTGTAATCAGAGGGAAATATGTGTCTCTGATATGGTCATACATTTGGCAGGAAGTTAGGAAGTGCAACTCAGTTACCACCTCTTTCATTTTTGTTCAAATCAATCAACAAAAATGAAAGACAGGGCTACGTTCCAGAACACAAAGAAACAGGGCTACGTTCCAGAACACAAAGAAACAGGGCTACATTCCAGAACACAAAGAAAAAGAACACAAGGTTGACTAAGAAAGCAGAACAGAACCTTACACAGCTCCTTGCCTCGTCCCGTGGGGACAGTGAGAAGGTGTCTGTGGAGCTGGGTTATGTCTGACGGTGCTGTCTGTTTCTCTGTTTCTCTCCCAGCTCCTTGCCTCGTCCCGTGGGGACAGTGAGAAGGTGTCTGGGGAGCTTGGCAGGTTGCAGATGGAGAGTGAGGTTGCCAAGGCAGAGGTCAGGGAGGTTCTGCAGGCCTTGGAGGAGCTGGCAGTTAACTACGATCAGAAGAGCCAGGAGGTAGAGGACAAGAGTCTGCAGAACAAACTACTGGCTGAGGAACTGGCCAAGAAAATGGTAGGCTATAGCTCTACATCCTTATTCACTGTGAAAATAATGAAATAAATAAAAATCCATCCACCCATCCATCTGTCCATCCATCTATCCATCTGTCCATCCACCCATCCATCTGTCCATCCACCCATCCATCTGTCCATCCATCTATCCATCTGTCCATCCATCCACCCATCCATCTGTCCATCCATCCACCCATCCATCTGTCCATCCATCTATCCATCTGTCCATCCACCCATCCATCTGTCCATCCATCTATCCATCTGTCCATCCATCTATCCATCTGTCCATCCACCCATCCATCTGTCCATCCATCCACCCATCCATCTGTCCATCCATCTATCCATCTGTCCATCCACCCATCCATCTGTCCATCCATCTATCCATCTGTCCATCCATCTATCCATCTGTCCATCCATCTATCCATCTGTCCATCCATCTATCCATCTGTCCATCCATCTATCCATCTGTCCATCCACCCATCCATCTGTCCATCCATCTATCCATCTGTCCATCCACCCATCCATCTGTCCATCCATCTATCCATCTGTCCATCCATCTGTCCATCCATCCATCGATCTATCCATCTATCCATCCATCTGTCCATCCATCTATCCATCTGTCCATCCACCCATCCATCTGTCCATCCATCCATCGATCTATCCATCCATCCATCCATCCATCCATCCATCCATCATCCATCCATCCATCTATCCATCCATCCATCCATCCATCCATCTATCCATCCATCCATCCATCCATCTATCATCTATCCATCCATGTCCATCCATCCATCCATCCATCTGTCCATCCATCTATCCATCTGTCCATCCACCCATCCATCTGTCCATCCATCCATCCATCGATCTATCCATCTATCCATCCATCCATCATCCATCCATCTATCCATCCATCCATCCATCCATCCATCCATCCATCTATCCATCCATCCATCCATCCATCTATCCATCTATCCATCCATGTCCATCCATCCATCCATCTGTCCATCCATCCATCTATCCATCCATCCATGTCCATCCATCCATCCATCTATCCATCCATCCATGTCCATCCATCCATCTATCCATCTGTCCATCCATCCATCCATCGATCTATCCATCCATCCATCCATCCATCCATCTATCTATCTATCTATCCATCCATCCATGTCCATCCATCCATCTATCCATCTGTCCATCCATCCATCCATCGATCTATCGATCTATCCATCCATCCATCAATCCATCCATCCATCCATCCATCTATCCATCCATCCATCCATGTCCATCCATCCATCCATCGATCTATCGATCTATCCATCCATCCATCAATCCATCCATCCATCTGTCCATCCATCCATCTATGCATCTGTTCATCCATCCATTAATCCATCCATCATCCATCCATGCATCCATCCATGCATCTATCCATCCATCCATCATCCGTCCATCCATGCATCCATCCACGCATTGATTCCATCCATCCATCCCTCCATCCATCTATTGGTCATTCTATGGTAGCTGTTTGTGCTCCCTCTATGCTCCCTCTCTGCTCCCTCTGTGCTCCCTCTGTGCTCCCTCTCTGCTCCCTCTCTGCTCCCTCTGTGCTCCCTCTCTGCTCCCTCTGTGCTCCCTTTGTGCTCCCTCTCTGCTCCCTCTGTGCTCCCTCTCTGCTCCCTCTCTGCTCCCTTTGTGCTCCCTCTGTGTTTCCTCTATGCTCCCTCTGTGCTCCCTCTGTGCTCCCTCTCTGCTCCCTCTGTGCTCCCTCTCTGCTCCCTCTCTGCTCCCTCTCTGCTCCCTCTCTGCTCCCTCTGTGCTCCCTCTCTGCTCCCTCTCTGCTCCCTCTCTGCTCCCTCTCTGCTCCCCTGTGCTCCCCCAGGGCTCCCCCTGTGCTCCCTCTCTGCTCCCTCTGTGCTCCCTCTATGCTCCCTCTGTGCTCCCTCTCTGCTCCCTCTGTGCTCCCTCTCTGCTCCCTCTGTGCTCCCTCTGTGCTCCCTCTGTGCTCCCTCTCTGCTCCCTCTGTGCTCCCTCTGTGCTCCCTCTGTGCTCCCTCTCTGCTCCCTCTCTGCTCCCTCTGTGCTCCCTCTCTGCTCCCTCTGTGCTCCCTCTCTGCTCCCTCTGTGCTCCCTCTCTGCTCCCTCTCTGCTCCCTCTGTGCTCCCTCTCTGCTCCCTCTCTGCTCCCTCTGTGCTCCCTCTGTGCTCCCTCTGTGCTCCCTCTCTGCTCACACAGCTGTGTGCCGCTCCCTCCCTCCCCTCTTTTACTCCTTTGGTGTGTGTGTGTATGTGGGGGTTTGGGAGAAATAAAAAATACAAATAATTGTGTCTTCTCCTCCTTTTCTTCTTCTTCTTCTCTCCCCCCAGGCCCACCTGATGCGTATCGAAGCGGAGTTGTGTCGTCTACAAGAAGTGAGTGGTCATCAGAGGAAACGCATCGCTGAGGTTCTCAACGGCCTGATGAGGGACCTTTCTGAGTTCAGCGTTATCGTGGACAACAAGGACATCAAACTGGTCAGTACCACACTTTACTTTAGCTGTAAACACATGACTTCTGACTTCAATGAACTGTTACTACTTGATTGTTGATTCTTGAAATGTAATACTTTACTTTTACAACAAGAACATCAAACTGGTACATCTGCCTTCACCGAGGCTACGGCATGTACGCCCATATTCGAAAAGAGTAGGACTGCTGATCTATGATGCTGATCTAGGAGAGCTGTATTCTGGGAAACCCTCTCCTAGAAGACTGGAGGTGGAGGCTAGGTCCCCCTGTCCATGTCTCCTATTCATTCTGTTCTGAAAGTAAAAACAGATGTCCTGAGACTTTTGTCAACACAGGCCCTGTCATTACTTTTTCTAGTTAAAAAAACATCACTTTGAAGTTTCGTTTTCAAAGGCCGTCAGCAGAAGAAAAACATACCAGATTTCAGAGAGAGAGAGAGAGAGAGCTGAGTTCTCTGTCAACAACAACACGGGTATCATATTTAGATTGTTATTGATGTGTTTGCACTCTCCTTCGCACTTCGTTTTTGGTGATGTCATCTGCTAAATTACTGTTAACATAATAGATGTGTTTTTACAAATGTTTTACCTATCCCTCCCCCTTTTATCTCCCTCTCTCTGCCTCTCTCTCAATTCAATTGTAACGAGTGCGCTGAGAGTTGAGAAGCAAGTTCAGGGAGTGAGTGTTTTAATAAATAAAATAAACAATAAACACAAAACACAAACAACGCACCGACATGAAACAGAGTCAATACCACCTGAGGAAAGAACCAGGGGGAGTGACAGATATAGGGAAGATAATCAAGGAGGTGATGGAGTCCAGTCATGAGGCGCTGGTGCGCTTGACGATGGTGACAGGTGTGCGGGATAATCAGCAGCCCGATAAGGCCGGAGAGGGAGTATACGTGACATCAATATCAATTCAATTCAAGGGGCTTTATTGGCATGGGAAACGTATGTTAACATTGCCAAAGCAAGTGAAGTAGATAATAAACAAAAGTGAAATAAACTATAAAAATTAACAGTAAACATTACACTCACACAGAAGTTCCAAAAGAATAAAGACATTACAAATGTCATATTATGTCTATGTACGGTGTTGTAACGATCTGCAAATAGTTAAAGTGCAAAAGGGAAAATAAATAAACATAAGTATGAGTTGTATTTACAGTGGTGTTTGTTCTTCACTGGTTGCCCTTTTCTTGTGGCAACGGGTCACAAATCTTGCTGCTGTGATGGCACATTGTGGTAATTCACCCAGTAGATATGGGAGTTTATCAAAATTGGGTTTGTTTTCGATTTCTTTCTTTAACCATATACAGTATGGCTGAATATAAACAGTTATTCCCTCCGCAAGGCAATCAAACAAGTGAAATGCTGGTACAGAGACAAAGTGGAGTCGCAATTCAACGGCTCAGACACAAGACGTACGTGGAAGGGTCTACAGGAAATCACGGACTACAAAAAGAAAACCAGCCAGGTCACGGACACCGACGTCACACTTCCAGACAAACTAAACACCTTCTTTGCCCGCTTTGAGGATAATACAGTGCCACCATCGCGGCCCGCTAACAAGGACTGTACCCCCCCCTCTCCTTCTCCATGGCCGACGTGAGTAAAACATTTAAACGTGTTAACCCTTGCAAGGCTGATGACCCAGACGGCATCCCTAGCCGCGTCCTCAGAGCATGCACAGACCAGTTGGCTGGTGTATTTACGGACATATTCAATCGCTCCCTATCCCAGCCTGCTGTCCCCACATGCTTTAAGATGGCCACCATTGTTCCTGTACACAATAAGGCAAAGATAACTGAACTAAATGACTACCGCCACATAGCACTCACTTCTGTCATCATGAAGTTCTTTGAGAGGCTAGTCAAGGATCATATCACCTCCACCTTACCGGCCACCCTGGACCCACTTCAGTTTGCATACCGCCCCAACAGGTCCACAGACAATGCAATCGCCATCACACTGCACACTGCCCTATCCCATCTGGACAAGAGGAATACCTATGTAAGACAACAGCTCAGCATTCAACACCCTCCAAGCTCATCATCAAGCCGGAGGCCCTGGGTCTCAACCCTACCCTGTGCAATTGGGTCCTGGACTTTCTGACGGGCAACCCCCAGGTGGTGAAGGTAGGAAACATCTCCACTTTGCTGACCCTCAACACTGGGGCCCAACAAGGGTGCGACTACGTGGCCATGCACGCCTCTAACTCAATCATCAAGTTTGCAGACAACGCAACAGTAGTGGGCTTGATCACCAACAACGACGAGACAGCCTACAGGGAGGAGGTGAGGGCAGTCGGAGTGTGGTGTCAAGAAAACAACCTCTCATTCAACGTCAACAAAACAAAGGAGATGATTGTGGACTTCAGGAAACAGCAGAGGGAGCACCCCCTTATCCACATCAACGGGTCAGCAGTGGAGAAGGTGGAAAGTTTTTAGTTCCTTGGCGTACACATCACAGACAAACTGAAATGGTCCACCCACACAGACAGTGTGGTGAAGAAGGTGCAACAGTGCCTCTGCAACCTCAGGAGGCTGAAGAAATTTGGCTTGTCACCCAAAACCCTGACAAACTTTTACAGATGCACAATCGAGAGCATCCTGTTGGGCTGCTTCACAGCCTGGTACGGCAACTGCACCGCCCTCAACCACAAGGCTCTCCAGAGGGTGGTGCGGTCTGCACAACGCATCACGGGGGGCAAAATACCTGCCCTCCATGACACCTACAGCACCCGATGTCACAGGAAGGCCAAAAAGATCATCAAGGACAACAACCACCCGAGCCACTGCCTGTTCACACTGCTACCATTCAGAAGGCGAGGTCAGTACAGGTGCATCAAAGCTGGGACCGAGAGACTGAAAAACAGCTTCTATCTCAAGGTCATCAGACTGCTAAAGAGCAATCACTAACTCAGAGAGGCTGCTGCCTACATTGAGACCCAATCACTGGCCACTTTAATAAATGTATCACTAGTCACTTTAAACAATGCCACTTTAAATAATGCCACGTTAATAATGTTTACATATCTTGCATTACTCATATCATATGTACATACTGTATACCGTCTATTTAACCTTGTCTATGCCGCTCGGCCATCACTCATCCATATGTTTATATGTACATATTCTCAGTCACCCCTTTAGATTTGTGTGTATTAGGTAGTTGTTGGGGAATTGTTAGATTACTTGTAAGATATTACTGCACTGTCGGAACTAGAAACACAAGTATTTCGCTACACTCGCATTAACATCTGCTAACCATGTGTATGTGAACGATAAAAATGTATTTGATTTTGATTTGATGTAATTGGAGGTTCCAGTGGGTCACTGGTAGCCTTTAATAGTTGATTCTAAGATTTCTATTTGATAAAGTATATGTTTTTGCTGTGTGTTCTTTGTTATAGATTCAAAACGATTGGAGAAGGGGTTTACCGATACATCTCCGTTTTGGATAGATAACTCTTTGTGTTGTTTGTTTAGTGTTTGCCAATTTTCACAGAAGTGGTTGGAGTCTATGGATTCTTCAATTAGGTTGAGCTGATTTCTGACGTGCTGTTCCTTCTTTTCCGGTAGTGTATTTCTGTATTGTTTTAGTGATTCACCATAGTGAAGGCGTAGGCTCAGGTTTTCTGGGTCTATGTTTTTAGTTGGATAGGTTTCTCAATTTTGGATTGGTTTCTCAATTTCTTTCATAGATTTTTGCATTCTTCATCAAACCACTTGTCATTGTTGTTTTTTTCTTCGGTTTTCTGTTTGACATTTTTAGAAATGATAGGGGAATCTGGTCAAATATATTGTTTAGGTTTTCTACTGCCAAGTTTACACTTTCACTATTACAGTGAAATGTTTTGTCCAGGAAGTTGTGTAAAAGAGATTGAATTTGTTGTTGCCTGTGTTTTTTGGTAGGTTTCCATACTACTTTCCTTCCATCTATAGCATTTTTTGTGTATTATTCAGTTCCTTGGCTTTGATGCCTCATGATTGAGCATAGCTCTGTTCAAGTAGAGTGTGATTTTGCTGTGATCTGATAGTGGACTGACTGTGAACGCTCTGAGAGACTCTGGGTTGAGGTCAGTGATAAAGTAGTCTACAGTACTGCTGCCAAGAGATGAGCTATAGATGTACCTACGATAGGAGTCCCCTCGAAGCCGACCATTGACTATTTACATACCCAGCGTGCGACAGAGCTGCAGGAGTTGTGACACGTTTTTGTTGGTTATGTTGTTGTAGTTGTGCCTAGGGTGGCATATGGGGGAGGGAATGCTATCATCTCCAGGCAGGTGTTTGCCCCCCCTGTGTTCTGAGAGTGTCAGGTTATTGTCCAGTTCTGGCATTTAGGTCACCACAGACTAGTACATGTCCCTGGGCCAGGAAATTATTGATTTCCCCCTCCAGGATGGAGAAGCTGTCTTCATTAAAGTAAGGGATTCTAGTGGGGGGGTATAGGTAGCACACAGGAGAAAATGTTTCTCTGTTGAGATAATTTCCTTTTGAATTTCAAGCCAAATGTAACATGTTCCGGTTTGTATTATTTTAATAGAGAGAGTTAGGTCTGCTCTATAGCAAATTACTATACCCCCTGAGTCTCTTCCCTGTTTCACTTCTGATAGTTTGGTGGATGGGACTAGAGGGCAACCAATGGGTCCATCTCCTCTATACCATGTTTCTTGTGGGATGACAATGTCTGTATTTCTAAGTTATTTGTTGAAATCCAGGTTCCTGCTCTTTAGGCCGAAGACAAATGACCTCAGGCCTTGGATATTCCAGGATGAGATGGTGAAGGCTTTGTGTTCCATAAAGTGTCCAATGTTGTTAGTCGTGTGGTTTGGCCTCAGACCAGTAAGTGTGAGCAGAGCCTGCTGAGCGTCTGGTACATGCCATTGGCTTGGGCTAGTGTACGAGTAGGGTTGGGAGAGTGTCTCACTGGTCTTGGCGGGGTGTCTGTTGCTCCTGTGTGAGGTGTTGGGGCTGCGGTTGAGGGCGATGTCCTTTAAGGTCCGAGTGAAGGTTGGCACTGCTGCCTTGTATAGGTGGACCTGGTCATGAAGGCTGTTCAAGTCCAGGGTGGAGTGGTGGGCCAGGTAGACATTTGTTTCTGAGGCCCAGTCACGGGAAATACTTGCGTTTACCCGCTGTATGGTAGCAGGGTGGAAGTATTTTTGTGGTAGCAGGGTGGAGATAACCACTTGTGCGTTGGGGAAAGTAGAAGAAGCTTTTTCAATCACTCCCTTGAGTGCTGCGGCCACGCTTTCCTGCTGTGCTCTCAGGTCATTTGTGCCTGTGTGTATTATGTGGCTGGGTGACACTTTGGGTTGCTGGTCTGTGGGGTTGGTTAATGAAGAGGTCTGGTCTGACACGCTCGGGGTGGGGGTATCTTTCTCAAGAGAGAGCTTATCCTGCTGGGCTATCTCTTTGATTATGTGAAAGTCCAGCTGAAACTGTTTGGGGTTGCCCTGTACCGCTACTGTTCCAGACAGGTTGACATTGGCTGACTGAGAGTCTTCGTTGACTAATATCCTGAGTTTCCACCCATCGCTAACAGAGGGGTAGTGTGTTAATTTAGCACTGCGCCATGCCAGGGGATGGTCTGTGTGGAAGAATAACGTTCCCATTTTTATAACAGTCAGCAAAAAGTATCTCTTGATTTTCCAAAAGGAGCTTATTTTTGTAGTCTTTCCGTTCCTTCTCATTTTTTGAATCCAGAGGGTGTTGTATTGTAATGACCTCTGAACAGAGGGAGGGGGCTTCAAAGGCCTCTGCATTTGGGTTGGGTAGGCTGTGAAACTCTCCTGCCATTGTTGGGCTCAATGGATTTGACACCTCTCACTTCACACCTCAGTGCTAATTGAAGTTGCTGTCAGATCTGTCCTAGCAAGCTTGGTATCCTTAACTTAGCATTCAGTCCTTATCAAATAAAATATATAAATATATAAGTATTTTTCTTCTTAGCTATAAAAGTAGCTTCAGAATAAACATTACTCACTCAGTTCCAGAATGGATGGTGTTTTCAGGTTTCCATTGTTTGTTTGCCAGAGCATTTGCTATATAGCTTGGAAATAAGAATGTTTGGTAGTAGGAATCCTTCCAGGTAATTTTGTTATGTTGTGGAGGGTAGTATCCTTTGTATGTCCTTGCCAAACATTTTTTTGTAAAAACATGCTGAAAAATGCGAGAGCTCATCTGCTCTTCTCTCTCTCAATTCAATTTCAATTAAAATAAAATACACATCTTTGAATAAACTATTAAAGACTACCAGAACCCACTGGATTCTCCAATTACATGGAATGAACTACAGGACAAAATACAAATCCTCCAACCCAGAAAGGCCTGTGGTGTTGATGGTATTCTTAATGAAATTATAAAATATACAGACCACAAATTCCAATTGGCTATACTTAAACTCTTTAACATCATCCTTAAGTATGGTATCTTCCCTAATATTTGGAACTGTGACGCTGGCATGAAGAGATTCGGGAGACAAGCGCAGGAATGCGTCAACAGGTTTTTTATTAAGCCCCAAATGACGGCGTGCCGTGTAAAGGCACGGGGACGAAGACCAAACAAACACGTACACAAAACACAGGGTAGAAATGCAAAACAAAAGAGTGAGGAGTACCTCGAATAAATAACACTAGCGCACAATGATTAACACACGGGACGAGGCCTGTAATCATCTGCGCAATCCACAAGGGCACGAAAGCCCAAAACACACAGCACAGGTACTCAAACGCACCAACGGACATTGTAACAATAATCGACCCCCCAATGGAAACCTAAGGGCACACTTATACAAGTACTAGTCAGTGGGAATAGGGGACAGGTGTGCTTCAGTTCTGAAGGGATCCGTGACAGGAACCCCAATCCACAAAAGTGGAGACAAATTTGACCCCAATAACTACCGTGGGATATGCGTCAATAGCAACCTTGGGAAAATCCTCTGCATTATCATTAACAGCAGACTAGTTCATTTCCTCAGTGAAAACAATGTACAGTCGTGGCCAAAAGTTTTGAGAATGACACAAATATTAATTTCCACAAAGATTGCTGCTTCAGTGTCTTTAGATATTTTTGTCAGGTGTTACTATGGAATACTGAAGTATAATTACAAGCATTTCATAAGTGTCAAAGGCTTTTATTGACAATTACATGAAGTTGATGCAAAGAGTCAATATTTGCAGTGTTGACCCTTCTTTTTAAAGACCTCTGCAATCCGCCCTGGCATGCTGTCAATTAACTTCTGGCCCACATCCTGACTGATGGCAGCCCATTCTTGCATAATCAATGCTTGGAGTTTGTCAGAATTTGTGGGTTTTTGTTTGTCCACCCGCCTCTTGAGGATTGACTCCCAGTTCTCAATGGGATTAAGTTCTGGGGAGTTTCCTGGCCATGGACCCAAAATATCGATGTTTTGTTCTCCAAGCCACTTGCCTTATGGCAAGGTGCTCCACCATGCTGGAAAAGGCATTGTACGTCACCAAACTGTTCCTGGATGGTTGGGAGAAGAAGCTCTCGGAGGATGTGTTGGTACCATTCTTTATTCATGGCTGTCTTCTTAAAAATTGTGAGTGAGCCCACTCCCTTGGCCGAGAAGCAACCTCACACATGAATGGTCTCAGGATGCTTTACTGTTGGCATGACACAGGACTGATGGTAGCGCTCACCTTGTTTTCTCCGGACAAGCTTTTTTCCGGATGCCCCAAATAATCGGAAAAGGGATCCATCAGAGAAAATGGCTTTACCCCAGTCCTCAGCAGTCCAATCCCTGTACCTTTTGCAGAATATCAGTCTGTCCATGATGTTTTTCCTGTTGAGAAGTGGCTTCTTTGCTGCCCTTCTTGACATCAAGCCATCCTCCAAAAGTCTTCGCCTCACTGTGCGTGCAGATGCACTCACACCTGCCTGCTGCCATTCCTGAGCAAGCTCTGTACTGGTGGTGCCCCAATCCCGCAGCTGAATCAACTTTAGGAGACGGTCCTGGCGCTTTGCTGGACTTTCTTGGGCGCCCTGAAGCCTTCTTCACAACAATTTAACCGCTCTCCTTGAAGTTCTTGATGATCCGATAAATGGTTGATTTAGGTGCAATCGTACTGGCAGCAATATCCTTGCCTGTGAAGCCCTTTTTGTGCAAATCAATGATGACGGCTCGTGTTTCCTTACAGGTAACCATGGTTGACAGAGGAAGAACAATGATTCCAAGCACCACCCTCCTTTTGAAGCTTCCAGTCTGTTATTCGAACTCAATCAGCATGAGAGGGTGATCTCCAGCCTTTTCCTCGTCAACACTTACACCTGTGTTAACGAGAGAATCACTGACATGATGTCAGCTGGTCCTTTTGTGGCAGGGCTGAAATGCAGTGGAAATGTTTTTGGGGGATTCAGTTCATTTGCATGGCAAATTGGGACTTTGCAATTAATTGCAATTCATCTGATCACTCTTCAAGACATTCTGGAGTGTATGCAAATTGCCATCATACAAACTGAGGCAGCAGACTTTGTGAAAATTAATATTGTGTCATTCTCAAAACCTTTGGCCACGACTGTACTGAGCAAATGTCAAATTGACTTTTAACCGTACGACAGACCACGTATTCACCCTGCACACCCTAATTGACAAACAAATAAACCAAAACAAAGGCAAAGTCTACCTCATGCTTTGTGGATTTCAGAAAAGCTTTTGACTCAATTTGGCATGAGGGTCTGCTATACAAATTGATGGAAAGTGATGTTGGGGGAAAAACATACAACATTTTTAAATCCATGTTATCAAACAAGTGTGTTGTTAAAATTGACAAAAAACACACACATTGCTTTCCACAGGGCCGTGGAATGAGACAGGGATGCAGCTTAAGCCCCACCCTCTTCAACATATATAACAACGAATTGGCAAGGGCACTAGAACAGTCTGCAGCACCTGGCCTCACCCTACTAGAATCTGAAGTCAAATGTCTACTGTTTGATGATTATCTGGTGCTTCTGTCACCTGGGCCCTGCCAGGACCTGGGCCCTGACAGTAAATCTCAGTAAGACAAAAATAATGTTGTCTCAAAAAAAGGTCCAGTTGCCAGGACCACAAATACAAATTCCATCTAGACACCGTTTCCCTAGAGCACACAAAGAACTATACATACCTCGGCCTAAACATCAGCACCACAGGTAACATCCACAAAGCTGTGAACGATTTGAGAGACAAGGCAAGAAGGGCCTTCTATGCCATTAAAAGGAACATAAAATTCAACTTACCAATTAGGATCTGGCTAAAAATATTTGAATCAGTTAAAGAACCCATTGCCCTTCATGGTTGGGATGTCTGGGGTCCGCTCACCAACCAAGAATTCACAAATTGGGACAAACACCAAATTGAGACTCTGCATTCAGAATTCTGCAGAATACCTGACCACTGTTTCTGACCCAATCTTAAGGAAAGCTTTGACTATGTACAGACTCAGTGAGCATTGCCTTGCTATTGAAAAAGGCAGCCGAAGGCAGACCTGGCTCTCAAGAGAAGACAGGCTATGTGCACAATGCCCACCAAATAAGGTGGAAACTGAGCTGCACTTCCTAATCTGCCAAATGTATGACCATATTGGAGACACAAATTTCCCTCAGATTGCACAGACCCACAGATTGAAAACAAACCCAATTTTGATAAACTCACATATCTATTGGGTGAAATACCACAATGTGCCATCACAGCAGCAAGATTTGTGACCTGTTGTCACATGAAAAGGTCAACCAGTGAAGAACAAACACCATTGTTTATTTTCCCTTTTGTACTTTAACTATTTGCACATCGTTACAACACTGTATATAGACATAATATGACATTTGAAATGTCTTTATTGTTTTGGAACTTCTGTGAGTGTAATGTTTACTGTTCATTTTTATTGTTTATTTCACTTTGTATATTATCTACCTCACTTGCTTTGGCAATGTTAGCATATGTTTCCCATGCCAATAAAGCCCCTTGAATTGAATTGAGAGAGAGGGATGGATGCGTTCTCTCCATCCATCTCACTCTCTCTCTCTCTCTCTCTCTCTCTCTCTCTCTCTCTCTCTCTCTCTCTCTCTCTCTCTCTCTCTCTCTCTTTTCTCTGTCCCCAATTTGTCTCTCAAATTCAAAAGGTCATTATTGGCATGGAGAGTGTAGCCATATACGTTGCCAATGCAAACATACAGGAACATATTGAATCAATTAAAAAAATTGTAATCTTTCCCTCTCCTCCCCTCCTAGCCGATGGAGATAACGGGGGCGATCGAGGAGGAGTTTACAGTAGCTCGTCTCTATATCAGTAAGATTAAGTCAGAGGTCAAGTCCATGGTGAAACGCTGTCGTCAGCTAGAGAAGCTACAGATGGAGTGTCATAGGAAGATGGAGGAGACTGGAAGAGAGCTGTCCTCATGCCAACTACTCATCTCACAGGTGACTGAATATGACTCCCAATAGTACATTTTAGTATGCACCGGGGCTAGGGCAAGTGGATACTATACAGTTCATTTAGAGAGAGGGAGAGAGGGAGAGAGGGAGAGAGGAGAGAGGGGAGAGGGAGAGGGAGAGGGAGAGGGAGAGGGAGAGACTAAATGTTAATGGTTTAGAAGTCTGAGTGTACACTTCAGTTTATTGTGGAGAGTCATTTGAAGTGGAAAGCTAATTTGCACTGATCCCAAATGTGTGGAAGTTATTTTGCGGTTGATTCCCATTGGTCCCAACATTGGTACTAACATTGTGTGTGTGTGTGTGCAGCATGAGGTGAAGATCCGCTCCCTGACAGAGTACATCCAGAACGTAGAGCAGAAGAAGAGACAGCTGGAGGAGAACGTCGACTCTCTGAGTGAAGAACTGGACAAACTGCAGGCCCAAGGTATAACAATACAGTACAATACACTATAACCCTCAAACACAACTCTGGACCTGGAAGCCAGTTCCACTGCGTTTTTTTCATTGTTCCCCTAATCGGGGACTGAATTAGACCTGGGACACCAGTTGGGTGCAATTAATTACCAGGTAGAACAGAAAACCAGCAGGCTCCGGACCTCGTAGGGTCAGAGTTTTAATACCCCTGCTCTATAACAACACAGTATAACTGTGACTCTCTGAGTGAAGAACTGGCCAAACTCCAGGCACAAGGTAAAACTCCTGCTCCTACCAACACACTACACAGAGCCTTACAGTAAAACACACAATATAACAACCTAAAACACACTATACACTCTGACAACAGAAAAACTATGACTCTCTGAGTGAAGAGCTGGCTAAACTCCAGGTGCAAGGTAAAACTCCTGGCCCATGGTCCCTGGCTCAATGACTCACACTACAAAAGTGTAGCACAGTGTGACCAGCGAAGGTGAAATTAGGGGCGGCATGCACCCCAAAAATCGGAGAGGGCATAAAGTACGTGAGGATGACTGGGGGTGGTCCGGAGGGGGGCTCGACCCGCCCCCGTCCATAAATTGGAGAATTTAGCATTTTTCAAACACCTGAAACAGCTTCTTCCTGTAATCTATTCATTATGATTTAATGTAAAAAATATGTTTATTTTCTGCATATCTAAGCATACCTCTTGAGCTGTCTGTATCCTCCTGACTGGGGGTTCTATTTTGTTTTAAGAAAATAAATATGCTGGCGTGCCAGCTAAGATAGTTAGACATGCTAGCTACTCTAACTTTATTGATATCCTGAAATGGCTTCTGGGTATCTAGTTATGAGGTTGGGAGCCTATCTGGGCTAGCTAAAGCCAACTTCAACAAACATTTATATTAGATTTGTTATAAACAAATCTGAGGTGGCACGTGCTGCTGTGCCCCTGTGCCCCTGTGCTCCTGTACCCCTGTGCTCCTGTGCCCCTGTGCTCCTGTGCCCCTGTGCCCCCTAGGGGCATGACACCTCAGGGTGAAATGACCAGCTTTGTAGGCGTAGACTAAAATGCAATGTGTGCGTGTGTGTGCGTGTGTGTGTGTGTGTGTGTTTCAGAGAGCCTGTCAGCGGGGACAAAGGGAGAGAATCAGACAGACGTTGAGGAGTCTGCTGATGTCAAGGTAACCTGGTTACAGACTGTGGGGCGGGGGGGATCCGTTTATCACAGAGACTTATTGTTAATGTGAGTGTGTATTTTCCCCTGTCTTTCTCCCTGTCTCAGAGGGCTCCAGAGCAACAGATGGAGGCTCACCGTGAGACGCACCACAAGCAGCTGGGACGTCTCCGAGACGACATCAACGAGAAACAGAAGATCATTGACGACCTCACTGAGTCAGTACCTCTCTCCCCCTCGCTCATCTCCCTTTCACTGAGTCAGTACCTCTCTCCCCCTCTCTCCTCTCTCATCTCCCTTTCACTGAGTCAGTACCTCTCTCCCCCTCTCTCCTCTCTCATCTCCCTTTCACTGAGTCAGTACCTCTCTCCTCTCTCCTCTCCCTTTCACTGAGTCAGTACCTCTCTCCCCCTCTCTCCTCTCTCATCTCCCTTTCACTGAGTCAGTACCTCTCTCCCCCTCTCTCCTCTCTCATCTCCCTTTCACTGAGTCAGTACCTCTCTCATCTCTCATCTCCCTTTCACTGAGTCAGTACCTCTCTCCCCCTCTCTCCTCTCTCATCTCCCTTTCACTGAGTCAGTACCTCTCTCCCCCTCTCTCCTCTCTCCTCTCCCTTTCACTGAGTCAGTACCTCTCTCCCCCTCTCTCATCTCTCCTCTCCCTTTCACTGAGTCAGTACCTCTCTCCCCCTCTCTCCTCTCTCATCTCCCTTTCACTGAGTCAGTACCTCTCTCATCTCTCATCTCCCTTTCACTGAGTCAGTACCTCTCTCCCTCTCTCCTCTCTCATCTCCCTTTCACTGAGTCAGTACCTCTCTCCCCTCTCTCCTCTCTCCTCTCCCTTTCACTGAGTCAGTACCTCTCTCCCCCTCTCTCCTCTCTCATCTCCCTTTCACTGAGTCAGTACCTCTCTCATCTCTCATCTCTCTTTCACTGAGTCAGTACCTCTCTCCCCCTCTCTCCTCTCTCATCTCCCTTTCACTGAGTCAGTACCTCTCTCCCCCTCTCTCCTCTCTCATCTCCCTTTCACTGAGTCAGTACCTCTCTCATCTCTCATCTCCCTTTCACTGAGTCAGTACCTCTCTCCCCCTCTCTCCTCTCTCATCTCCCTTTCACTGAGTCAGTACCTCTCTCCCCCTCTCTCCTCTCTCATCTCCCTTTCACTGAGTCAGTACCTCTCTCCCCCTCTCTCATCTCTCCTCTCCCTTTCACTGAGTCAGTACCTCTCTCCCCCTCTCTCCTCTCTCATCTCCCTTTCACTGAGTCAGTACCTCTCTCATCTCTCATCTCCCTTTCACTGAGTCAGTACCTCTCTCCCCCTCTCTCCTCTCTCATCTCCCTTTCACTGAGTCAGTACCTCTCTCCCCCTCTCTCATCTCTCCTCTCCCTTTCACTGAGTCAGTACCTCTCTCCCCCTCTCTCCTCTCTCATCTCCCTTTCACTGAGTCAGTATCTTCCTCTCCTTCTCGCTCCTCTCTCCTCTCCCTATCTCCTTCTTACCCTTCATCTCCCTCTAGTTGTAATTCTATGCTATATTTCAGTGTCACCTGGCATCAGCATCTGTAACATCTTTGTGTAATCTTGGCACCCAGAACAAAAGCTCTGCTCTCTGATTAATCTCTGCTGTCACGAGAGAGTGTGACAGCCTCACTGAGTCAGTACCTTCATGATATCTGCCATTTATCAGACGCTTCTATCCAAAGCAACATACAGTTAGTTATGCAGGTATACATTTTTGTATGGGTGGCCCCAGCGGGAATCGGAACCCACAATCATGCTCTACCAACTGAGCCAGACAGGACCATCCCTCTCATTGTCATTCACTACCCTACTCTCCTTGTCATACTGTGTCACGCTGTGCATCCGTACTGCAGTGTGGGTTCCAATCTGTACTGCAGTGTGGGTCCCAATCTGTACTGCAGTGTGGGTTCCAATCTGTACTGCAGTGTGGGTCCCAATCTGTACTGCAGTGTGGGTTCCAATCTGTACTGCAGTGTGGGTCCCAATCTGTACTGCAGTGTGGGTTCCAATCTGTACTGCAGTGTGGGTTCCAATCTGTACTGCAGTGTGGGTCCCAATCTGTACTGCAGTGTGGGTTCCAATCTGTACTGCAGTGTGGGTTCCAATCTGTACTGCAGTGTGGGTCCCAATCTGTACTGCAGTGTGGGTCCCAATCTGTACTGCAGTGTGGGTCCCAATCTGTACTGCAGTGTGGGTCCCAATCAACTGCAGTGTGGGTCCCAATCTGTACTGAAGTGTGGGTCCCAAATCAGTACTGCAGTGTGGGTCCCAATCAACTGCAGTGTGGGTCCCAATCTGTACTGCAGTGTGGGTCCCAATCAACTGCAGTGTGGGTCCCAATCAACTGCAGTGTGGGTCCCAAACTGTACTGGTTTGTGGGTCCCAATCCGTACTGCAGTGCAGTTCTCTCCCTCCTTCCCCCTCCCTCTCCATTTCCCACTCTCCGTCTCTCCCATCATCTCCCTCATTGTAATTCTACCTACCCTGTTGTCTATTAACACCAGACTGTCTCTATAGTTACCCTGTTGTCTATTAACACCAGACTGTCTCTATAGTTACCCTGTTGTCTATTAACACCAGACTGTCTCTATAGTAACCCTGTTGTCTATTAACACCAGACTGTCTCTATAGTTACCCTGTTGTCTATTAACACCAGACTGTCTCTATAGTTACCCTGTTGTCTATTAACACCAGACTGTCTCTATAGTTACCCTGTTGTCTAGTAACACCAGACTGTCTCTATAGTAACCCTGTTGTCTAGTAACACCAGACTGTCTCTATAGTTACCCTGTTGTCTAGTAACACCAGACTGTCTCTATAGTTACCCTGTTGTCTAGTAACACCAGACTGTCTCTATAGTTACCCTGTTGTCTATTAACACCAGACTGTCTCTATAGTTACCCTGTTGTCTAGTAACACCAGACTGTCTCTATAGTTACCCTGTTGTCTATTAACACCAGACTGACTCTATAGTTACCCAGTTGTCTATTAACACCAGACTGTCTCTATAGTAACCCTGTTGTCTATTAACACCAGACTGTCTCTATAGTTACCCTGTTGTCTATTAACACCAGACTGTCTCTATAGTAACCCTGTTGTCTATTAACACCAGACTGTCTCTATAGTTACCCTGTTGTCTATTAACACCAGACTGTCTCTATAGTTACCCTGTTGTCTATTAACACCAGACTGTCTCTATAGTAACCCTGTTGTCTATTAACACCAGACTGTCTCTATAGTAACCCTGTTGTCTATTAACACCAGACTGTCTCTATAGTTACCCTGTTGTCTATTAACACCAGACTGTCTCTATAGTAACCCTGTTGTCTATTAACACCAGACTGTCTCTATAGTAACCCTGTTGTCTATTAACACCAGACTGTCTCTATATTAACCCAGTTGTCTATTAACACCAGACTGACTCTATAGTTACCCTGTTGTCTAGTAACACCAGACTGTCTCTATAGTAACCCTGTTGTCTATTAACACCAGACTGTCTCTATATTAACCCAGTTGTCTAGTAACACCAGACTGTCTCTATAGTAACCCTGTAGTCTAGTAACACCAGACTGTCTCTATAGTTACCCTGTTGTCTATTAACACCAGACTGTCTCTATAGTTACCCTGTTGTCTATTAACACCAGACTGTCTCTATAGTAACCCTGTTGTCTATTAACACCAGACTGTCTCTATAGTTACCCTGTTGTCTATTAACACCAGACTGTCTCTATAGTTACCCTGTTGTCTATTAACACCAGACTGTCTCTATAGTAACCCTGTTGTCTAGTAACACCAGACTGTCTCTATAGTAACCCTGTTGTCTATTAACACCAGACTGTCTCTATAGTTACCCTGTTGTCTATTAACACCAGACTGTCTCTATAGTTACCCTGTTGTCTAGTAACACCAGACTGTCTCTATAGTTACCCTGTTGTCTATTAACACCAGACTGTCTCTATAGTTACCCTGTTGTCTATTAACTCCAGACTGTCTCTATAGTAACCCTGTTGTCTAGTAACACCAGACTGTCTCTATATTAACCCTGTTGTCTAGTAACACCAGACTGTCTCTATATTAACCCTGTTGTCTATTAACTCCAGACTGTCTCTATAGTAACCCTGTTGTCTAGTAACACCAGACTGTCTCTCTCTAGTCGTAACTATCGTCTTCATCTGGAGTTGGAGCATCTGAGGAGCGACTTTGATCGTCTCATGAGACAGGAGCATCACAAGAGCCTGCAACTGGAGGAGCTGACGTGAGTCACACACACACGTACACACACACGTACACACACACATACACACACTGTAGCAGGCTAAAGTGGTGGGGTTTCCACGTCACCAAGTTCAATCGCCAAGCAAACACACGAAGCACAACTAGAATACAAATGGGGAATGTATTAGGGAGATTTGCATAGGGGGAGATATTCAGCAACCAGTCCACAATCCGTTCTCGTTGTCCGCTCCGTTCTCCAGGGGTAATCCTAAAACTCGGGTCCTCAGCCAAACCGGTTCTGTACACAGTGGGGGTAATCAGACAGTCCAGGTCACCGGGTAATCACACATATAATTCTCTCTCTTCTCACACTCTCCATAACACACGTTTCCCTCTCAGTCCTCTCCCTGTTTGTGCAGCCTGCTTCTTCTTTTATCCCCATGGCTTCATTTTTTTATTTGTTTTATTTAACCAGGTAGTTCTATATGATGTCATAATACGGTTTATTTCCCCTTTATTTAACCAGGTAGTTCTATATGATGTCATAATACGGTTTATTTCCCCTTTATTTAACCAGGTAGTTCTATATGATGTCATAATACAGTTTATTTCCCCTTTATTTAACCAGGTAGTTCTATATGATGTCATAATACAGGGAGGCCAGTTGAGAACAAGTTCTCATTTACAACTGCGACCTGGCCAAGATAAAGCAAAGCAGTGCGACACAAACAATAACACAGAGTTACACATGGAATAAACAAATGTACAGTCAATAACACAATAGAAATAGTCTATATACAGTGTGTGCAAGTGGCGTAAGGAGGTAAGGCAATAGATAGGCCTTAGTAGCGAAGTAATTACAAGTTAGCAAATGAACACTGGAATGATAGATGTGCAGATGATGATGTGCAAGTAGAAATACTGGTGTGCAAAACAGCTAAAAGTAAATAAAAACAATATGAGGATGAGGTAGGTAGTTGGATGGGCTATTTACAGATGGATTATGTACAGCTGCAGCGATCGGTAAGCTGCTCAGATAGCTGATGCTTAACTTCTTTGGGAGCAGCGCACGAAGTGACGGTTTTGGAGAGCCTGGTGTGCCCAAAGTAAAATGCCTCCCATTCAGGTCCAGAAAATAGGATTTGCACATATTTAATACCATTGGATAGGAAACACGCTGAAGTTTCTAAAAGTGTTAACATTTTGTCTGTGAGTATAACAGAACGGATATGGCAGGCGAAAATCCGAGGAATTTCTGTCCTGAAAAAAGTGATTTTGACACATTGCCTCATTTGGAACTCCTCCCTTATGAAAATGCCCATATAAGGGCATATGAATGCAGTACCTATTGCTTCCTCTGGATGTCAACAGTCTCGAGAAAGTGTTTTGATTCTGTTTAGATGCTTTATATGGCAGAAGAAGAGGAATTAGGAAGTGGTCACACAGAATGTCAATAGAGGAAAAGGCGCGTTCCCGGCTGGCTCGCACTGTGTTTTTTTCCTTTCTTATCGCCCAGTTTATATTCCGGTTGAAATATTATACTATTTATACATAAAAGTGTTCCTAAGGATACATTTAAAACTATGTTTGATTGTTCTTGGACAAGTTTATAGGTATAAGATGAACGAGTTCTCGTCACGTTTCAATGGAGTAGTGGAAGCTGTATTTTTCTCATTATAACGCGCAAACCAAATGGAGATTTAAGGATATAATACATTACTTTTTCTAACAAAAGAACCATGGATTGTCTTCGTTGGACACTTGGGAAGCCCTCAGCAGAAGTTCTTCAAAAGGTAATTGATTTGTTTTCACTGTGAAATGTGTTATGTGTGAACCGTGATGGCTTATGAATTTATGGTAATGGAAAACATATGTGAGGTGCGATCCTAAAACAATCAAATGTGGTGCTTTCGCTATAAAGCCTTTTTGAAATCTGACAACGCTGTGATTGTCACGATTATCTTCTGAGGGGACAGACCAAGACGCAGCGATGTAGCCAGAATACATGATTTAATGAAAATACACGGGACAGAACGAAAACAAAACAAGAAGCGATGAACAAGGCGAGAGCCCTAGCAGCTAAATGCTAAACTATACACAAAGAGAACTAAACCTAACCACGGCGGAAGAGACCTAGCTAAACCTCGAGCAATGAAACCTAACTAGACAAGAACCCGACTAGAACCTAACATAATCATGACATGAACATACAATAACCCACGAAACTAAGGTGCAATTCCCAAACATATAAATGGTTCCCAATTAGAACACGAGAGACTCAGCTGCCTCTGGTGGGGAGCCATGTAACATAGAACTAGACACCATAGAACTGTGAAAACCCCTAAGCCAAAATGAACCCAAAATGCTCTAGCCTGTAAACCCAGGCCTGGGCGTTACAGTACCCAAAGGCGCGGACTCGGGGCGCTAAGCTATCTGTGGGGGGGATCTGGGGTGGGTTCCTTTTTGTCCCAGGTGGGGAGCTCGATTGCTGGCCGTGCTGGTCTGATGTCACTTGCAGGAGGCCCTGGACCCTTTCTAGGAACTCTGGTGTGCGTGGAGCAGGAAGCTGGCCCTATCGGACTCGTGATGCTCACTGGAACTCTGGTGCGTGGAGCAGGAACTGGCAGTACTGGACTTGTGATGCTCACTGGAACTCACAGTGCGTGGAGCAGGAACTGGCAGTACTGGACTTGTGATGCTCACTGGAACTCTGGTGCGTGGAGCAGGAACTGGTCGTACTAGACTTGTGATGCTCACTGGAACACTGGTGCGTGGGCAGAGAACTGGTGCGTACTGGACTTGTGATGCTCACTGGAACTCTACAGGTGCGTGGAGCAGGACCTGGCAGTACTGGACTCGTGATGCTCACTGGGACTCTGGTCAAGTGGGCGGGAACTGAGTCGTACTGGACTCGTGATGCTCACTGGGACTCTGGTGTGTGGAGCGGGAACAGGCCGAACTGGGCTCGTGATGCTCACTGGAACTCTGGTGCGTGGAGCAGGAACTGGCAGTACTGGACTCGTGATGCTCACTGGGACTCTGGTGCGTGGAGCAGGAACTGGCAGTACTGGACTCGTGATGCTCACTGGGACTCTGAGTGCGTGGAGCAGGAACTGGTCGTACCCGGACTCGTGGCGCTCACTGGAACTCTGGTGCGTGGAGCGGGCACTGGCAGTGCGGACTCGTGATGCTCACTGGAACTCTGTGCGTGGAGGCGGAACAGGCGAACTGGGCTGGGCAGCGCACTCTGGTGCGAGGAAGCGGGAACAGGCGAACTGGGCTCGGGGCAGCGCGCTCTGGTGCGGGGAGGCGGGAACAGGCCGAACTGGGCTCTCTGGCGCCGCGGGGAGCTTAGTGCGCGGGCGGAACAGGGCGTGCTGGACTCTCGGAAACTACGGGGAACGAGTGCCTTGCGGGCGGAACAGGGCGTGCTGGACTCGGAGCGCCGGGGAGCTGGAGTGTGGGCGGGCAGGGCGTGCTGGACTCCGGGCGCCGCGGGGAGCTTAGTGTGAGCGGGAAGGGACAGGGCGTCACGGAAACCACTACTGCGGACTGGGATCTTGGAACACGGGCTGGAATCTTGGAGCGTGGAACAGGGATCTTGGAACGTGGAACAGGGATCTTGGAGCGTGGAACAGGGATCTTGGAGCGTGGAACAGGGATCTTGGAACGTGGAACAGGGATCTTGGAACGTGGAACAGGGATCTTGGAGCGTGGAACAGGGATCTTGGAGCGTGGAACAGGGATCTTGGAGCGTGGAACAGGGATCTTGGAGCGTGGAACAGGGATCTCGGGCGTGGAACAGGGATCTCGGGCGTGGAACCCGGGACTGGGCGTGTAGAAACCTCCACCGGACCTGGGACCTGATACGGAGAAACCGACATACCTCCAGCTAGCTCACTAACCCTGGCCTCACGGGTGAGTGGGCTGGAATCTCTCGCACTGGGCTGTGGATGCGTGCCGGAGATTCTGCCACGTAGGACCACAGGATAGCTTGGTCCTAAAGTGCTGCACTGGAGGCCTGGCTGCATAGCTGGCACCACTCTCCCAGGTAGCACACAGACCTCGGCCCGACCAATGAGTGGCGCTGGGATCTCTCGCACTGGGCTGCGGACAGCGTACGGAGACACCGCACCGGAACTGGAGCAGGATATCCGGGTCCCAGGAGGCGTGCCAGGGGACTTAGTGCGCGCGATGGCACCACTCTTTCTGGCTGCACCCTTATTTTCCCCGACTGATGAGTGGGCGGGAATCACTCGCACGGCCTCTGAATCCCTATAGGAAACCGTGCTGTAACACTGCATAACACGGCCTCCCTTCGGCTGCGGCAGCTCTCCCTAAACTCTCTCCATAAAGCACGAGGGTTGGCTCAGGAGTCCCTCCTGAACGGCCAACCCCTCGTGTGCCCCCAAAAGTTTCTTGGGGCTGCCTTACGGGCTTCCGTGCCAGGCGAGTTCAATGAACTTTTCTCTCTCCGAGGTCCAGGCGCCATATAAGTCCTCATAGCTCCCACGCTCAGTCCTCGCACACCTCGCTGCTCCTTTCCCAGAGCTAAGCTCCCGGGTCTCTCGCTGCTTGGTCTTTTGTTGGTGGGTTATTCTGTCACGATTCTCTACTGAGCAGGGTGGGTTATTCTGTCACGATTATCTTCTGAGGGGACAGACCAAGGCATGCTGTGATGTAGCCAGAATACATGATTTAATGAAAATACAGGGACAGAAGCGAAAACAAAACAAGGAAGCTTGATGAACAAGGCAGAGAGCCCTAACGCTAAATGCTAAACTATACACAAAGAGAACTAAACCTAACCCACGTGGAAAGACTAACTAAACCTCGAGCGGCGAGAAACCTAACAGACAAGAACCCGACTGAGACCTAACATAATCATGACATGAACATACAATAACCCACGAAACTAGGTGCAATTCCCAAACATATAAATGGTTCCCAATTAGAGACAACGAGACTCAGCTGCCTCTAATTGGGAGCCATTAACTTAACATAGAACTAGACACCATAGAACTGTGAAAACCCCTAAACCAAATGAACCCAAAATGCTCTAGCCTGTAAACCCAGGCCTGGGCGTTACAGTGATATTGCCAAGAAGCAGAGCTTTTGATGACTATGCAACACTTGTATATTGATGCATGTTTAATAATTCAACTTTTGGATTTTGAATTTGGCACCTTGCATTTCACCGGGTAGTGTCGGGAGCTAGCGCCCCACCGCTCCCTAAGAAGTTAAAGTTAGTGAGGGAGATATAAGTCTCCAACTTCAGAGATTTTTGCAATTCGTTCCAGTCATTGGCAGCAGAGAACTGGAAGGAAAGGCGGCCAAAGTAGGTGTTGGCTTTGGGGATGACCAGTGAGATATACCTGCTCGAGCGCGTGTTGTTATGGTGACCAGTGAGCTGAGATAAGGCGGGGCTTTACCTAACAAAGACTTATAGAGGACCTGGAGCCAGTGGGTCTGGTGACGAATATGTAGCGAGGGCCAGCCGACGAGAGCATACAGGTCGCAGTGGTGGGTGGTATATGGGGCTTTGGTGATGAAACGGATGGCACTGTGATAGACTGCATCCAGTTTGCTGAGTAGGGTGTTGGAGGCTATTTTGTAAATGACATCCGAAGTCGATGATTGTAGGATAGTCAGTTTACGAAGGTATGTTTGGCAGCGTGAGTGAATGAGGTATATAAGGCTTTGTTGCAAAATAGGAAGCCGATTCTGGATTTCTGGCATCATCAGCCGAGGTGTCGGTTTTGGAGAGTCTGGCGTGCCCAAAGTAAAAGGCCTGCCACTCAGGCCCAGAAACTAGGATATGCACATAATTAGTACTATTGGATAGGAAACACTCTGAAGTTTCTAAGGGTGTTAAAATATTGTCTGTGAGTATAACAGAACTGATATAGCAGGCAAAAACCCGAGGAATTTCTGTCCTGGAAAAAGTGTTTTTGACACATTGCCTCATTTTGAACCCCACCCTATTGAAAATATATGGGAGTAAGATTGCAGTACCTATTGCTTCCACTGGATGTCAACAGTCTCTAGACAGTGTTTGGTGATGTTAGGTTGCTCTGGATGGTAATAGAAGAAGAATTTCAAACTAGTCACCGGATGTAAACAGAAGATGAGGCGTGTTCACGGGCTCGCGCGCACTGTGGTTTTTTCCTTTCCTATCGTCCAGTTTATAATCCGGTTGAAATATTATAGTAAATATACATAAAAATGTTCCTAAGGATACATTATCAATGATGTTTGATTGTTCTTGGACAAGTGTATAGGTATAGGTTGAACGTGTTCTCTTCACGGTTCAATGGGCGAGTGGACGCTGTATTTTATGAACATAACGCGCCAACCAAACTGAGATTTATGGATATAATAAATTACTTTTTCTAACAAAAGAACCATTGGATGTCTTCGTTGGACACTTGGGAAGCCCTCAGCAGAGGTTCTTCGAAAGGTAAGGGATTTTATATTAGCGATTTTATGTGTTTTATGACACCCCGCTTTGGTTATGGATTTATGCTAATGCATCAAATATGAGAGGGGGCTATCCTCAAACAATCAAATGTTGTGCTTTCGCCGTAAAGCCTTTTTGAAATCTGACAACGCTGTGATATTGCCAAGAATCAGAGCTTTTGATGACTATGCAACACTTGTATATTGATGAATGTTTAATAATTCAACTTTTGGATTTTGAATTTGGCGCCTTGCATACTGCCCCACTGCTCCCTAAGTAGTTAACACAGTGTCCAAAGAAGGGCCAAATGTATACAGAAAGGTGTCGTCTGCATAGAGGTGGATCAAGGAATCACCCGCAGCAAGAGCGACACCTTTGATTGATTGATTGATTGATACATACAGAGAAAAGAGTCAGCCCGAGAATTGACCCCTGTGGTACCCCCATAGAGACTGCCAGAGGTCCGGACAACAGGCCCTCCGATTTGACACACTGAACTCTATCTGAAAGAAGTTGGTGAACCAGGCGAGGCAGTCTTTTGAGAAGCCAAGGCTGTTGGTGATTGACAGAGTCGAAAGCCTTGGCAAGGTCGATGTGGTCAGTGATCTGTTTGTTAACTTGGCTTTTGAAGACTTTAGAAAGGCAGGGCAGGATGGATATAGGTCTGTAACAGTTTGGGTCTATAGTGTCGCCCCCTTTGAAGAGGGGGATGACCGCGGCAATTTTCCAATCTTTAGGAATCTCGGACGATACGAAAGAGAGGTTGAACAGACTGGTAATAGGGGTTGCAACAATGGAGGCGGATAATTTTAGAAAGAGAGGGTCCAGATTGTCTAGCCCAGCTGATTTGTACGGAACCAGGTTTTGCATCTCTTTCAGAACATCTGCTATCTGGATTTGGGTGAAGGAGAAGCTGGGGAGGATTGGGAAAGAATTTGCAGGGCATGTAACTGCAGGGGGTAGCCAGGAGGAAAGCATGGCCTGCCGTAGAGATATGCTTCTTGAAATTCTCGATTATCGTGGATTTATCGGTGGTGACAGTGTTTCCTAGCCTCAGTGCAGTGGTCAGCTGGGAGGAGGTGCTCTTATTTTCCATGGACTAATGATCCACAGCCTCGCCTCGTTGGGGACGGAAGTCCATATAAGGCTCGGGGGTGGAGACAACGGGCTGCAAGATATCTCCCTTCAATCACCACTCACCTCACCTCTCCCTGCCATCTGCCACAACACATACACACACACACACTCGCACATACACCGTCTCATGAGTCAGGAGCACCACAACAGCTGGAGGAGCTGAGTCCCAAACCGCTTCCTAGCCCCTACCCTTCCCCCTTAGTTCTAAAGGAATTTTTAATTGACACGTGCAAGCCGGGCAAATTACTTGAACTTTGAGGACAGTGGCGTTGACCCCAAAGTGCTGCGGCAAACATCACTTAGATTAGCTGGGAGCAATGGCTCCTTCATTGTGAAAACGCCTCTCAAATCAAACCTTCTTAACCTTTGGATGTTTGCAGAGCTTTCACCATATTATTATTCTACCATATTATTATTCCACCATGTTATTATTCTACCATGTTATTATTCTACCATGTTATTATTCCACCATATTATTATTCCACCATATTATTCTACCATGTTATTATTCCACAATATTATTATTCCACCATATTATTATTCCACCATATTATTCTACCATATTATTATTCCACCATATTATTCTACCATGTTATTATTCCAACATATTATTATTCTACCATGTTATTATTCTACCATATTATTATTCCACCATATTATTATTCTACCATATCATTATTCTGCCATGTTATTATTCCACCATATTATTATTCCACCATGTTATTATTCCACCATGTTATTATTCCACCATATTATTGTTCCACCATATTATTGTTCCAACATATTATTATTATTCCACCATATTATTATTACAATATATTATTGTTCTACCATGTTATTATTCCACCATGTTAATATTCCACCATGTTATTATTACACCATGTTCTTATTCTACCATATTATTATTCTACCATGTTATAATTCTACCATGTCAGTATTCCACCATATTATTATTATACCATATTATAATTCCACCATATTATTATTATTATTATTACACCATATTATTATTATTATTACACCATATTATTATTATTATTATTATTACACCATATTATTATTATTATTACACCATATTATTATTATTCCCCATATTTTTGTTATTATTATTATTCCACCATATTATTTTTATTAATACACCATAGTATTATTATTCCCCCATATTGTTATTATTTCAACATATTATTATTATTGTTATTATTATTATGCCACCATATTGTTACTATTATTATTATTATTATTCCACCATTTTATTATTATTATTCCACCATATAATTAGTATTATGTCAGCATATTATTAGTATTATTATTCCACCATATTATTAGTATTATTCCACCATATTATTATTATTGTTATTCCACAATAATTGTATTATTATTATTATTCCACCGTATTTTTATTATTATTATTATTCCACCATATTATTAGTATTATTCCACCATATTATTAGTATTATTCCACCATATTTTTTGTATTACTTTTCCACCATATTATTATTATTATTCCACCATATTATTATTCCACCATATTATTATTATTATTCCACCATATTATTATTATTATTATTCCACCATATCATTATTATTATTATTCCACCATATTATTATTATTCCACTATATTATTATTATTATTCCACCGTATTATTAATATTATTCCACCATATTATTAGTATTATTATTCCACCATATTATTATTATTCCACCATATTATTATTATTCCCCCATATTATTATTTTCCCCCATCATATTATTAGTATTATTATTCCACCATGTTATTATTCCACCATATTATTATTGTTATTCCACCATATTATTATTATTCCCCCATATTATTATTTTCCCCCATCATATTATTAGTATTATTATTCCCCCATATTATTATTTTCCCCCATCATATTATTAGTATTATTATTCCACCATGTTATTATTCCACCATATTATTATTGTTATTCCACCATATTATTATTATTCCACCATATTATTATTATTCCCCCATATTATTATTATTCCCCCATATTATTATTATTCCCCCATATTATTATTATTCCCCCATATTATTATTATTATTCCACCATATTATTATTATTATTATTCCACCATATCATTATTATTATTCCACCATATTATTATTATTCCACTATATTATTATTATTATTCCACCGTATTATTAATATTATTCCACCATATTATTAGTATTATTATTCCACCATATTATTATTATTCCACCATATTATTATTATTCCCCCATATTATTATTTTCCCCCATCATATTATTAGTATTATTATTCCACCATGTTATTATTCCACCATATTATTATTGTTATTCCACCATATTATTATTATTCCCCCATATTATTATTTTCCCCCATCATATTATTAGTATTATTATTCCCCCATATTATTATTTTCCCCCATCATATTATTAGTATTATTATTCCACCATGTTATTATTCCACCATATTATTATTGTTATTGTTATTCCACCATATTATTATTATTCCCCCATATTATTATTATTCCCCCATATTATTATTATTCCCCCATATTATTATTATTCCCCATACTATTGTTATTATTCCCCCATATTATTATTATTCCCCCATATTATTATTTTCCCCCATCATATTATTAGTATTATTATTCCACCATGTTATTATTCCACCATATTATTATTATTTTTCCACCATATTATTATTATTCCACCATATTATTATTCCACCTTATTATTGTTATTCCACCATATTATTATTTAAAAATAAATGTGTGGTAGCAGCCTAATGAATATGCCTACATTACATCTAAGCACAGCATGAATGCATGTATTAATGTCAAGTGGTACTGAATAGGTTTTATATATTTATGTTTTTGCTCTTTAACTCTGTATCCCCAGATTTCTTCATGAACGCCACGAGCAGTCTAAGCAGGACCTTAAAGGGCTGGAGGAGACTGTCGTAAGTATATCTATCTCTCCCTCTTACAATCTCTCTCTCACTCTCCCTCTCTCTCTCTCTCTCTTGCTCTCTGTCTCTTCCACCATCTCTCTCTGACATTCAGTTGAATCCACTGTAGGATCATTTGACCACGACCCATTAATGCACCTCTCCCTCACTTTCTCTCACTTTCTCTCTCTCTCTCCCTCTCTCTCTCCCTCACTTTCTCTATCTCTCTCTTTGTGCCCACCTGTCTTGCTTTTCTCTCTTCCTCTATCCCTCCCTCGCTCCCTGTCTTTCTCTTTCTCTCTGTTGACAGGCTCGTGAACTCCAGACCCTCCACAACCTGCGGAAGCTTTTTGTTCAAGACCTCACGATTCGAGTCAAAAGAGTGAGTAAAGGAGAAAAAGGAAGAGAAGAAGTGAAGGAGGGAGGGAGAGGAGGAATGAAGGAGGGAGGGAGAGGAGGAATGAAGGAGGGAGGGAGAGGAGGAATGAAGGAGGAAGATAACATCTCAACTATTCAATAGTCTATATGCTGTGATCTTAACCACATCTCTCCTCTCCCCCATCCCCATCCACAGCATTCAGAGATGGAGCGAGATGATAGCGGGGATCTAGCCACCAAAAGCAGAAGATTTCCTTCCTTGAGAACAACCTGGACCAGCTTACAAAGGTTCACAAACAGGTGGGCAGTTGAATGGTTCAATGTGTTGTTCAGAGCAGACTGGAGCTCTGGGCCCATATTAACAAAAAGTCTCGGAGGAGGAGGGCCGATATACTGACTATTATAATAACAAATCTGATCATAATGAATGATTATATGGTCAGTGGGTGGGACCTGATCCTAGATCAGCACTCCAACTCTGACATGCTAAACCGCTCCTTACCCTACTGAAGCAAATCCTTTTTCTATTCCATACACACCTGCAGTATGACTTACTGCTGAGGCGCCAGAGCACAATGAGTAGGAGAAGGGTCAAATGGACCAAGTAAACGGTATTAGTCCTGGCTGTGCTGTTAGTCATTACTATCCTCTGGCAACGAGCCAGCTACATCAATCACCCTGTATTGCAGATACAAGTCCCCTGGAAAATAAGGCAGCAGGAAATGTTATGTTACCTACTGCTGGTACTACTACTGCAATACAATGTTATGTTACCTACTGCTGCTACTACTGCAATACAATGTTATGTTACCTGCTGCTGCTACTACTGCAATACAATGTTATGTTACCTACTGCTGCTGCTACTGCAATACAATGTTATGTTACCTACTGCTGCTACTACTACTGCAATACAATGTTATGTTACTGCTGCTGCTGCTACTGCAATACAATGTTATGTTACCTACTGCTGCTACTACTGCAATACAATGTTATGTTACCTACCGCTGCTACCACTGCAATACAACGTTATGTTACCCACCGCTGCCACTACCGCAATACAACGTTATGTTACCCACCGCTGCTACTACTGCAATACAACGTTATGTTACCCACCGCTGCTACCACTGCAATACAACGTTATGTTACCCACCGCTGCAAATACTCACTGCAATACAACGTTATGTTACCCACTGTTACCGCTGCTGCCACTGCTGCAATACAACGTTATGTTACCCGCCGCTGCTACCGCTGCAACACAACGTTATGTCACCCGCCGCCACCGCTGCAATACAACGTTATGTTACCCGCCGCTGCTACCAGCTGCAATACAACGTTATGTTACCCACCGCCGCAAATACCACCGCAATACAACGTTATGTTACCCGCCGCCACCGCTGCCACCGCAATACAACGTTATAAGTTACCTGCCGCCGCTACCGCTGCAATACAACGTTATGTTACCCACCGTTACCGCTGCTGCCACCGCTGCAATACAACGTTATGTTACCCGCCGCTGCCACCGCTGCAATACAACGTTATGTTACCCGCCGCTACCGCTGCAATACAACGTTATGCCACCCGCCGCTGCCACCGCTGCAACACAACGTTATGATTACCCGCTGCGCCGCTGCTGCTACCACTGTAATACAACGTTATGTTACCCACCGCTGCCACTGCTATGCAACGTTATGTTACCCACCGCTGCCACTGCTGCTACCACTGCAATACAACGTTATGTTACCCACCGCTGCCACTGCAATACAACGTTATGGCGTTACCCTGCCGCTGCCACTGCAATACAACGTTATGTTACTCCACCGCCGCTTTACTGCAATACAACGTTATGTTACCCGCCGCTGTTGCTGCTGCTGCTACTGAAATACAACGTCATGTTACCACACCGCTGCTGCTGGCGCAATACAACGTTATGCCACCCGCCGCTACCACTGCAATACAACGTTATGTTACCCGCCGCTGCTGCTGCTGCAACACAACGTTATTGTACCCACCGCCGCTACCGCTGCAATACAACGTTATGCGTCATCTGGCCGCTGCCACCACTGCAATACAACGTTATGTTACCCACCGCTGCCACCGCTGCAATACAACGTTATGTTACCCGCCGCTGCTGCTGCTACCACTGCAATACAACGTTATGTTACCCACCGCTGCCACTGCTGCAATACAACGTTATTGTACCCACCGCTGCCACCGCTGCAATACAACGTTATGCCACCCGCCGCTGCCACCACTGCAATACAACGTTATGTTACCCACCGCTGCTGCAACTGCTGCAATACAACGTTATTGTACCCACCGCCGCCACCGCTGCAATACAACGTTATGTTACCCGCCGCTACCACTGCAATACAACGTTATGTTCACCTGCCGCCGCTGCCGCTACCACTGCAATACAACGTTATGTTACCCACCGCTGCTACCACTGCAATACAACGTTATTGTACCCACCGCCGCCGCTGCTGCAATACAACGTTATATTACCCGCTGCTGCCACCGCAATACAACAGTATGCCACCCGCCGCTACCACCGCAATACAACGTTATGTTACCCACCGCCGCTGATACCACTACCGCAATACAACGTTGGTTACCCACCGCTGCTACCACTGCAATACAACGTTATGTTACCCACCGCTGGCACCACCACCGCAATACAACGTTGTGTTACCCGCCGCCGCTGCTACTGCAATACAACGTTATGTTACCCACCGCCGCTGCTGCCACTGCAATACAACGTTATGTTATCTACCGCTGCAGCCACCGCTGCAATACAACGTTATGTTACCCACCGCCGCAGCCACTACTGCAATACAACGTTATGTTACCCACCGCTGCTGCAATACAACGTTATGTTACTTACCGCTGCTGCTGCCACCACTGCAATACAACGTAATCGTTACCCACCGCTGCTGCCACTGCAATACAACGTTATGTTACCCACCGCCGCTACCACTGCAATACAACGTTATGTTACCCACCGGCTCGCTGCTACCACTGCAATACAACGTTATGTTACATACCGCTGCTGCTACTGCAATACAACGTTATGTTACCCGCCGCTGCTGCTGCTACTACTCGCAATACAACGTTATGTTACCCACCGCTGCCACCCCCACTGCAATACAACGTTATATTACCCACCGCTGCAGCTTTCACTGCAATACAACGTTATGTTACCACGCTGGCCGCCCCTACCACTGCAATACAACGTTATGTTACCTACCGCTGCAGCCACTGCAATACAACGTTATGTTACTCCGCGCCTGGTACTTACTACTGCAATACAACGTTATGTTACATACCGCTGCAAATACAACCGCAATACAACGTTATGTTACCCACTGCTACTGCTACCGCAACGTTACCTACCGCTGCTACACTGCAATACAACGTTATGTTACCCGCCGCTGGTACCACTACCGCAATACAACGTTATGTTACATACCGCTGCAAATACAACCGCATTACAACGTTATGTTACCCACTGCCACCGCTACTGCAACGCCACCCACCGCTGCTACCACCGCAATACAACGTTATAAGTTACCCGCCGCTGGTACTACTACCGCAATACAACGTTATATTACCCACCGCCGCTACCACTGCAATACAACGTTATGTTACCCACCGCCGCTGCCACTGCAATACAACGTTATGTTACCCGCCGCTGGTACTACCACCGCAATACAACGTTATATTACCCACCGCTGCTACCACTGCAATACAACGTTATGTTACCCGCCGCTGCCACCACCGCTATACAACGTTATGTTACCCGCCGCTGCCACTGCAATACAACGTTATATTACCCACCGCTGCTACCACCGCAATACAACGTTATGTTACCCGCCGCTGCTACCACTGCAATACAACGTTATGTTACCCGCTGTTACCGCTGCTGCCATTGCTGCAATACAACGTTATATTACCCGTTGCTGCTACTCGCTGCAACACAACGTTATGTTACCCGCTGTTACCGCTGCTGCTACCGCTGAAATACAACGTTATATTACCCACCGCTGCTACCGCTGCAATACAACGTTATGTTACCCGCCGCTACCGCTGCAATACAACGTTATGTTACCCGCCGCTGCTACCACTGCAATACAACGTTATGTTACCCGCCGCTGCTGCCACTGCAATACAACGTTATGTTACCCACCGCCGCTGCTGCTGCAACACAACGCCATGTTACCCACCGCCGCTGCTACCACCGCAATACAACGTTATGTTACCCACCGCTGCTGCTACTGCAATACAACGTTATGTTACCCACCGCTGTTGCTACTACTGCAATACAACGTTATGTTACCCACCGCTGCTGCTACTGCAATACAACGTTATGTTACCTGCCGCTGCTACCACTGCAATACAATGTTATGTTACTCCACTGCTGTGCTGGCACTGCAATACAATGTTATGTTACCTACTGCTGCCAACACTGCAATACAATGTTATGTTACCTACTGCTGCTGCTACTGCAATACAATGTTATGTTACCTACTGCTGCTGCTACTGCAATACAATGTTATGTTACCTACTGCTGCTGCTACTGCAATACAATGTTATGTTACCTACTGCTACTGCAATACAATGTTATGTTACCTGCTTTTGCTGCTACTGCTGCAATACAATGTTATGTTACTTACTGCTGCTACTACTGCAATACAATGTTATGTTACCTGCCTGTTTCTGCTGTAATACATGTGGCTCTAACTGCAGGCTGAGTAAGACGGACAAACTCACAAGCGCACTCATGCACACGCACACACACACACGCGCACACACACATATATGCAAGTACGCATGCAGAATCACACACATTTAGACTACGTCCCAATTCTCCACCCTTCTCCTAAAGTTTACAGTTGCGCACTCCATGTCATAGATTTAAAAACAAAAAAACCAGTGCCCACTTTGTGAGATGTGTGGAGAATCAGCCCAAGGATTTCACCAAGGTAATAGCAGACTGCAGACTACCTCACATACACAGACAGACAGACGGACAGACAGACTCACTGCTGGCACTGCAGCAGTATCAACCTCAAACTCAATTTCAGTCTCTGCTGAAGTCCTCACATAACCTGCTGATAGAGGCCGTACACACGCACGCACACGCACGCACACGCTCGCACACGCACGCACGCGCGCACACACACACACACACACACACACACAGGGAACAGGGAATATGAGGTCTATGAAATGCAATATATTATTGTCTATCACACACCATACCTAGATTCAAATATTGTTTCAATTATTTCAATGACTTTCCATACATTTAGAAGTATTCAGATATGTTTTATTTGAAAATACAAGTATTTGAATATTTGAATGTATACAGAGTATACAGAGTATTCAATAAATTATTGTTTGTCTGAAGGCAAATTTTTTTAACACTCTCTATATTGGCTATTGACTCATCTGCCATTGTGCCCTTTAGCAAGGCACTTAACCTCTAACCCCTCTCCCCCTCTCTCCCTATCTTCCTCTCCCCTCAGACCTCCATTTACATTCAGCTGCTCTCTCTCTCTCTCTCTCTCTCTCTCTCTCTCTCTCTCTCTCTCTCTCTCTCTCTCTCTCTCTCTCTCCCTCCCTTTCTTTCTCTCTCCCTCTCTCTCTCTCTCTCCCTTTCACTCTCTCTCCCTTTCTCTCTCTCTTTCTCCCCTCTCTCTTTCTCTCTCCCTCTCCCACTCTCTCTCTCTCTCTCTCTCCCTTTCTCTCTCTCTCCCTTTCTCTCTCTCTTTCTCTCCCCCTTTCTCTCTCTCTCTCTTTCTCTCTTTCCCTCTCCTTCTCCCTCCCTCTCCCTCTCCCTCTCTCTCAATTCAATTCAATTGTAACGATGTACAAATGCTTAAAGTACAAACGGGAAAATAAATAAGCATAAATATGGGTTGTCTCCCTCTCTCCCACCCTCTCTTCATCTCCCTCTCTCTCCAGTTGGTACGTGACAACGCAGACCTGCGTTGTGAGCTTCCTAAGCTTGAGAAGCGTCTTCGGTCTACGGCTGAGAGAGTGCGGGCGTTGGAGGGTGCACTGAAGGAGGCTAAGGAGGGGGCTATGAAGGACCGGAGACGCTATCAACAGGAAGTGGAGAGGATCAAAGACGCTATGAGGGTCAAGAACCCCCTACGCAGGCCGCACGCAGCTCAGATAGGTGATAATACATTCTCTCTCTCTCTCTCTCTCTCTCTCTCTCTCTCTCTCTCTCTCTCTCTCTCTCTCTCTCTCTCTCTCACTCCCTCCCTCCCTCCCTCCCCCACCTACACCCATACACACACTGATGATGATGATGATGATGATAACGATGATTTTGATACCACTGCTATGTCTCTATATCCAGCCAAGCCGGTCCGTCCCGGCCAGTTCCCGCTCTGCTCTCCCACCAACCCCTGGATCCGTGTTACTGAACAGCAACACTCCATCCATTTTAGTAATGCCATGTTCCAGAAGCCCAGTCTGACCCCCAGCCAGATAGCCAGTCATCATGCTGCATCCCCAGCAACAGCCCCTTACTCCAAACCTTCCCAGAGCAAGGACCAGACCAACAATCACAACTCCACTGAGTCCAACATGCCCCAGACCAACAAGTGAGTACAAACATAGCTTTGAGTGAAGGCAAAACAGAGGGGAGGAAAGCTAGTTATCATAACCACCATCGATAAAAGACAGTACTGTGCAGCCGTCTTCATCGACCTGGCCAAGGCTTTCGACTCTATCAATCACCGTATTCTTATCGGCAGACTCAATAGCCTTGGTTTCTCAAATGACTGCCTCGCCTGGTTCACCAACTACTTTGCTGACAGAGTTCAGTGTGTCAAATTGGAGGGCCTGCTGTCCGGACCTCTGGCAGTCTCTATGGGGGTACCACAGGGTTAAATTCTCGTGCCGACTCTTTTCTCTGTATACATCAATGATGTCACTCTTGCTGCGGGTGATTCCCTGATCCGCCTCTACGCGGACGACACCATTCTGTATACTTCTGGCCCCTCTTTGGACACTGTGTTAACTAACCTCCAAACGAGCTTCAATGCCATACAGCACTCCTTCCGTGGCCTCCAACTGCTCCTAAACGCTAGTAAAACCAAATGCATGCTTTTCAACCGTTCGTTGTCCGCACCCGCCCGCCTGACTAGCATCACTACCATGGACGGCTCTGACCTAGAATATGTGGACAACTACAAATATCTAGGTGTCTGGCTAGACAGTAAACTTTCCTTCCAGACTCATATTAAACATTTCCAATCCAAAATCAAATCCAGAATCGGCTTTCTATTTCGCAACAAAGCCTCCTTCACTCACGCCGCCAAACTTGCCCTAATAAAAACGGACTATCCTACCGATCCTCGACTTCGATGTCATCTACAAAATAGCTTCCAATACTCTACTCAGCAAACTGGATGCAGTCTATCACAGTGCCATCCCTTTCGTTACCAAAGCCCCATATACCACCCACCACTGCGACCTGTATGCTCTAGTCGGCTGGCCCTCGCTACATATCCGTCGCCAGACCCACTGGCTCCAGGTCGTCTACAAGTCCCTGCTAGGTAAAGCTCCGCCTTATCTCAGCTCACTGATCACGATAACAACACCCACCCGTAGCACGCGCTCCAGCAGGTATCTCTCACTGGTCATCCCCAAAGCCAACACCTCCTTTGGCCGCCTTTCCTTCCAGTTCTCTGCTGCCAATGACTGGAACGAATTGCAAAAATCGCTGAAGCTGGAGACTTATATCTCCCTCACTAACTTTAAACACCAGTTTTCTGAGCAGCTAACTGATCGCTGCAGCTGTACATAGTCCATCTGTAAATAGCCCACCCAACTACCTCATCCCCATACTGTATTTATTTACTTTTCTGTTCTTTTGCACACCAGTATCTCTACTTGCACATCATCATCTGCTAAATTGTAATTTACTTTGCTACTATGGCCTATTTATTGCCTACTTCCCCACGCCATTTGCACACACTGTATATAGACTTTCTTTTTTTTCCTATTGTGTTATTGACTGTACGCTTGTTTACTCCATGTGTATCTCTGTGTTGTTGTTTGTGTCGCACTGCTCTGCTTTATCTTGGCCGGTCGCAGTTGTAAATGAGAACTTGTTCTCAACTAGCCTACCTGGTTAAATAAAGGTGAAATAAAAATCAAAATAAAACTAGTGTTATTTATTGTTTTATTTAACCAGGAAAGACCCTTGAGGTTAGAAATCTCTTTCTGCCATCTGGTGATAGTTGTTATTGATTGAGATACTGTACAATCATATGAATAGGTGACTAACAGGCCTCTGTCTGTCCTGTAGGCTGCCAGCTGAGCCAGTCAACAGCCCCACAGAGGACAACAGCCCCACAGAGGACAACAGCCCCACAGTGGACAACAGCCCCACAGAGGACAACAGCCCCACAGAGGACAACAGCGCCACAGAGGACAACAGCTCCACAGAGGACAACAGCCCCACAGAGGACAACAGCCCCACAGAGGACAACAGCCCCACAGAGGACAACAGCGCCACAGAGGACAACAGCGCCACAGAGGACAAGAGTGCCACAGAGGACAATGGCGCCACAGTGGATAACACAATAGTGCAGAACCATACAGAAAGGGACACTACAGAGAAGGACACTACAGAGAAGGACACTACATTGAAGAGCACTAGAGAGAATGCCACTACATTGAAGAACACTACTTCCAACTCTACAGAGACACTGGATGTGGACACCGTCAACGGTAAGGTTAACAGAACGGACCTTTTCCTATTTCTGTGTTCTCCACTTTGACTCACTACTGCTTCATAGACATAGATAGACTTACTTCAATTCCCTGGTCTGCTCACTGTTCACTGGTGTGACTGCATCCTCACCCTGACACTAGCTCTGTCTATCCACAGGGAACACCACAGATATCAATGACAACAGGTAAGACTGCCCACTGTCACTGACCTGGCTTGCGCTTTGTGTTTAATCCTGCCGTTATCCCCTGCATCCTACACAACACTACTACTTGCTTGATAATTAATTGTCATTGATTGGATTTATAAATCACTTTTGTAGGTACGCTCGAAGCACTTATCGCTTTAGTTAGCTGACTAGCCAAACACTTTAGCATTAATCAAACCTTGTTAAAGATATTCGATTGTGAACCTTAAGCCCGACACTGACACACACGCCTACACTTGTCCCTCACTGCGTCCCGTCCCATCACTGTTACGCTGCTGTGCTTCTGGTTTCTACGGCCTACCTGCCTGACTGCCTCCTGTTTGCCCTGCCTGGTGCTGTTGTATCGTGTGTCTCTGAGTGTCCACTCTGCTGCTGTGTCCAGGAGTGACCTGCAGCGCTGCGACAACCAGAACCAGGACAGCCCAGCCAAGCTGCACCACGTCATCCAGCCAGAACAGGCTACCAGCTAGTGACCCAGCTCCTCACGTAAGGGAGGAAGGGAGAGATGGAGAGAGGGAGAGAGGGAATAGGGAGAATATTGAATGAGTATTTCATAACAGACATAATCTAAGATGGCAGATTCATTAACTTGTGTATTTCTATACACCTGCCCTCTCCGTCTCTCTCTCTCTCTCTATTCAATTTCAATTTAAGGGCTTTATTGGCTTGGGAAGTGAACTAGATAAACTCTAGATCTCTCTCTTTCTCTCCCCTTTTCTCTCTCTCTTTCTCTCTCTCTCTCCCTCTCTCTCTCTTTCTCTCTTTTTATCTCTCTCTCTCTCTCTCTCTCCCACTCTTGTTTTCTCTCTTTCTCTCTCCCTCTGTCTTTTTCTCTCTTTTTCTCTCTCTCCCTCTCATTCTCTCGCTCTCTTTTTCGCTCTCTATCTATCTCTCCCTCTCTCTCTCTTTCTTTCTCTCTATCTCTGGGAAACAGAGGGAGTGGGAGAGGGAGCACTGAATATATTTATGCAGAGTTCCATATATTGAGCGAGCCACTCACATACCCAATATTGGGTCCATATAATAATTGTTGTTATTATGGCTTCATCTTGCCTTCTGATTGGCTAGGAGGAAATGCAGCATATTAAATGTGATTTCAGCATATTTAGCATATTAGACTGGTGAAATTCATCCCACAGTTTTCCCACTCACAATAAAGATTCCATATCAGACAAATAATGTACGCCTGGTGCTGTTTATGGGACTCATTGCATTGTTTGTTTCTCTTCTCTCTCTCTCTCTCTCTCTCTCTCTCTCTCTCTCTCTCTCCAGGCGTCCGGTTCTGCCAAGACCGCCCTCATAAATCTGCATGCTGCTGATCTGTGACCTTCTGATCTCCCTCTCCTCCCCCCTTTCCCAGTAAGACTGTCTCTCTCCCTCTCCTGCCCCCTCTCCCCCATTCTGCTTGCTGACTGTTCGTCTACTCTCTTGAACCGTTTGTTCAGTCACTTGTTGTTTGTGATATGAATATAACGTACTGTACTATATAGGCTATGTATGGGAGTATAGGAACAGTGGTACAGAAACGTATCAGAGTTTGTGATATGAATATAACGTACTGTACTATATAGGCTATGTATGGGAGTATAGGAACAGTGGTACAGAAAGCACTGTAAAATAACCACTAGAATTGGCAGCGAGAGAGGGTGCGGTGTTCTGTGTGGCCACTAGGGCGCGCTCCTGCTGCTCCTCGCCATTCCTGGAGGCAAAGTGAGGGTAAATGAGATGATCTTTTTAGGCTATTTTGAGTTAAATCTGTTGGAAAATAGACAATAACCTGACCTAACAATCACCTTGCAATTGAAGATTGATAGAAGTAAACGCACACGGCATAGCCTTAATACATTTCTAATAAACCTATTCACACTTTACATTTTTCACTCGATACAATTCACACACAGTAATAGTCAAAAGTTTGGACACAACTACTCATTCGTGTTTTTCTTCATTTTTTTTAAACTTTTCTCTACATTGTAGAATAATAGTGAAGACATCAAAACTATGACATAACACATATTATTATTATTATTTTATTTTTTTACCTTTTATTTCACTAGGCAAGTCAATTACGAACAAATTCTTGTTTACAATGACGGCCTACTCCGGCCGAACCCGGACGACGCTGGGCCAATTGGGTATATTGAAGTATATACAAACATGTCTGTGTACATGTGCCCCTTCAAGGTTGATTTTGTATTGGACAAGACTTTTACTATAGCTGACTGGTGTCCTACTTCTAATGGTTGTATATTAGTCCTAGTTGGCTATCTGAGCTGGTTAACATATCAGACAGCTGTTTCTTTCACCTCCTCAATAAGGGTTAGGATCAATTCCATTTAGATTCTAAGTTGAAAGTTTAAAGTTCCTGTTTACTTCCTGAATTGACTGAAATGAAATTGACCCTAACCCTGATGTCCTCACTATAAAGACAACAGGTGACTTCTTCTCTTGCATCCAGTATGTCCTGTCGTGTACTCAGGCTCTGAGACATATATTTACATATTTGTAAATATGGCTCTGCTCAGGTCTAGATTGAATGGGACAGAGTACATGTAGGTAGGGGGCAGATCACGATCCCCTGTGCTATTAGCTATGGTTTAAATGCCATGACTCAGAACCTCAGATGAAGCTTACAGCAGCATCATGCTCAGAATATAGCTGAAATACAGTCAGTAGATGAGTAAAGGTCATAGGTCATCCTCAAACTTCCTACAGCAAGCTCTGTGTTGTACTTGAATGTGTGTATATATTACCCTGACTATAGAATAACAGCTGCTACAGTCAGACGCAAACAAGCATGTCTGTTGTATGCGGACGCTTCAACCAAGCACTGCAAGGCTAGCCTGGCTGCCAGGCTGTTTCGGCTCTCTTGCCAACTCCTTATGGAATGGATGACAATGCCAATGGAGTAGGTGGATGCACAAACTGTTCTGGGACCAGGCTACTTCACGGCTGGCTTTCAGAGTAATGTATGCTTTAATGCAGTAACTCATGGTTTACATCAAATAGGCTATCTGATATGAGAGCAAACTACTAGTGTGTCTGATAACTAGGAAAAGTCTGGACTTTTATATTATTTTCAGTGCTTTTCTATGCATCAATGTATACAGAGAGAGAGAAAGGGATATTTTGGAGCTGTAACGTATTGTACTACCGTATCCAGACATGGGTTCAAATACTACTTGAAATCTTCCAAATGCTTTAGCTGGACTTGATTGAGCTTGTCTGGAACCAATAGAAGAATAGCACGTGTGTTCAAACCCAGCCCATCTGGTACTCCAGGTAGACTAGAGAAAACACTTGTTTCATGTTTTATTAGTCTTATGTACAGGATATACATGGTATACACCATCCAATGAAATGCTTACTTGCAGGTTCCTTCTCGACAACACATCAATAATAAACAGTACAAGAATAGGAACATAAAGTAAACAGCTCAGTAGAATAATCATGTTAGCATCAGTGTAATACATGAAGGGACAATTTATAGTCCAATATTCACGTGTTTTGTGGAGGGTTGGGGAACAAGTGTTTAAATTGTGCAGTATTTAGTCTGGTAGCAGCAGTTGTGATGTGTGTGTGTGTAGCATGAATGTGTGTGTGCGTGTGTGGCGTGCATGCTAAGGTGCTGAGAGTCAGTGCAGGTGGTCAGTCCAGTTCAAGTGTTCAGCAGTCTGATGGCTTGTAGATAGCCTGTTGGTATCAGACATCATGCTCCGATACAGTCTGCCCGACGGTCAGGGAATGAACAGCTCGTGGCAGGAAGTGACCTCATGCCGGGGTGTGTGGGGTCCTTGATGATGCTGCGGGACTTCCTCAGGCACCATTTCAAGTAGATGTCCTGGACGGGTGGGAACACAATCCCAGTGATGTACTGGGCCGTCTTCACCACCCGCTGGAGGGCCTTTCGGTCATAGACGGAGCAATTCCCGTACCAGGCCGTAATGCAACCGGTCAGGACACTCAATGGTGTAACGGTAGTATTTGAAGACGGCCCCGGGTGGCACGCCGAATTTCTACAGCCGCCTTAGGAAGTAGAGACGCTGTTGCGCTGTCTGGACCAGAGGGGTGGTGTTGGTCCATGTCAAGTCCTCGGTGATGTGGACGACCAGGAACTTGTGGATCAGTAGAGGGCTGAGGACACACCCTTGGGGGGCCCCTGTGTTAAGAGTCAGTGTGCAGGAGGTGTTGTTGCCAATATTTACAGCCTGTGGTCTGCCCGTCATGAAGTCCAGGACCCAGTTTCAGAGGGTAGTGTCCAGACCCACGGCTCTGAGCTTGGTGTCGAGCTTGGAGGGAACAAGTGTGTTGAAGGCTGAACTGTAGTCAGTGAACAGTATTCTCACATAGGTGTTCCTCTTGTCCAGATGTGTTAGGGCCGTTTGAATAGCAATGGAAATTTAATATTTTGTGGTTCTGTTGGAGCGGTAGGCAAATTGGAATGGGTCCAGTGTGCCCGGCATGATGCGAATGAAAATAAATATTTAAAAGATTTCAAATAGTATTTGAAACCAGGTCTGACTGTATCTACATGGGTGGGCGGTTCTATATACCTTCATCTCAATATGTCTGTTCTGTTGTGGTCTGTCCAGTGGTCAGTTACATTCACTAACACAGAATGGAAAAAATTATTGGAAAAATACTACATTTTAGTAATTATGTAGCAACTATTTTTATACAATTTATTTCAGTTTTGAAAGATTATTTATGCTATGTATTATTTGTGCATTTAAATATATGTGTTATTTATTGCAAGTTGTGTTTTTATTGTTAATATTCAATATCATGTTATATTCATGTTTACCCTGATTTGCACATGGATAGTGTATTTGTCATGTACTATGTATCAACTGACTGTTTGTATTATTGTTGAATACTTCCTGATATATCAGAAGACACTTTAGTTGCAGACTGGTAGAGAGAAACAGTGAAACAGAGAAACAGTATGAGATGTGTAAACCTGCCATTCTAAACAGTGGTACAATGGTACAAGTGGTACAAGTATCGGAGACTACCCATCTGAACTTTCCCCAAAGCCACCTCTGATCACACCCACACACAGACACACAGAATTGCTGCCTCCCAGTGAGATCCCTTCTGATCAGCCATTCAAGACAAGAGGGCCAGGAAGGCTTCACAAGTGCGTGTGTATGTTAGGGTTTGAACTACCAGGGTTGTAACCACCAGGGTCGTAACCACCAGGGTCGTAACCACCAGGTCCATTCTCTCTTGCTCTGTGACTCCTCTGAACCCTGTATACAAAAACAACACCCCCTTTAAACTGCCACGAGGCTGAACAACAATGCATTGTACGCTTTACCTTGTGTAAACAACTTATTTTTGTTTACGCTCCTCTACTATTTGAAATCAACAGCCTATAGATAGCAGTAGCGGTGCGTGGGTAAAATCACTGGACAAGCTAAGCCAGTCAAAAAATCCATATTAACCTAGATTGTGATAATTGCTCTATAACTCATTAGTTCATACGCCACCGTGATATACAATAAGGCCGTGACAACAAAAAGACAACAGTCTCACAGTGGCGGAATAAATTCAACTACACACACAGAGTACCAGTCAACAGTTTGGACACACCTACTCCTTCATGGGTTTTTCTTAATTTTTTAAAACTATTTTCTACAATGTAGAATAATAGTGACTACATCAAAACCATGAAATAACACATATGAAATAATGTAGTAACCAAAATATATTATATTATAAAATCAAATCAAAGTTTATTTGTCACATGCGCTGAATACAACCGGTGTAGACCTTACAGTGAAATGCTTACTTACAGACTCTAACCAACAGTGCAAAAAAGGTATTAGGTGAACAATAGATAAGTAAAGAAATAAAAACAACAGTAAAAAGACAGTGAAAAATAACAGTAGAGAGGCTATATACAGTAGAGAGACTATATACAGTAGAGAGGCTATATACAGTAGAGAGGCTATATACAGTAGTGAGGCTATATACAGTAGAGAGGCTATATACAGTAGAGAGACTATATACAGTAGAGAGGCTATATACAGTAGAGAGGCTATATACAGTAGAGGGGCTATATACAGTAGAGAGACTATATACAGTAGAGAGGCTATATACAGTAGCGAGGCTATATACAGTAGAGGGGCTATATACAGTAGAGAGGCTATATACAGTAGAGGGGCTATATACAGTAGTGAGGCTATATACAGTAGAGAGGCTATATACAGTAGAGAGGCTATATACAGTAGCGAGGCTATATACAGTAGCGGGACTATATACAGTAGAGAGGCTATATACAGTAGAGAGGCTATATACAGTAGAGAGGCTATATACAGTAGCGAGGCTATATACAGTAGTGAGGCTATATACAGTAGAGGGGCTATATACAGTAGAGGGGCTATATACAGTAGAGAGGCTATATACAGTAGTGAGGCTATATACAGTAGAGAGGCTATATACAGACACCAGTTAGTCAGGCTGATTGAGGTAGTATGTACATGTAGTTATGGTTAAAGTGACTATGCATATATGATGAACAGAGAGTAGCAGTAGCGTTAAAGAGGGGTTGGCGGGTGGTGGGTGAGATTCTTCAAAGTAGCCACCCTTTGCCTTGATGACAGCTTTAAACACTCTTGGCATTCTCAACCAACTTCACCTGGAATGCTTTTCCAAAAGTCTTGAAGGAGTTCCCACATATGCTGAGTACTTGTTGGCTGGTTTTCCTTCACTCTGCGGTCCAACTCATCCCAAACGATCTCAATTGGGTTGAGGTCGGGCGATTGTGGATGCCTGGTCATCTGATGCAGCACTCCATCACTCTCCTTCTTGGTCAAATAGCCCTTACACAGTCTGGAGGTGTGTTGGGTCATTGTCCTGTTGAAAAACAAATGATTGTCCCACTAACCGCAAACCAGATGGGACGGGATATCACCACAGAATGCTGTGGTAGCCATGCTACTTAAATGTGCCTTTGATTCTAAATAAATCACTGACAGTGTCACCAACAAAGCACCCCCACTCCATCACACCTCCTCCTCCATGCTTCACAGTGGGAACCCCACATGCAGAGATCATCCGTTCACCTACTCTGCATCTCACAAAGACACGGCGGATGGAACCAAAAACCTCAAATTTGGACTCATCAGATCAAAGGACAGATTTCCATCGGTCTAATGTCCATTACTCATGTTTCTTGGCCCAAGCAAGTCTATTCTTCTTATTGGTGTCCTTTAGTAGTGGTTTCTTTGCAGCAATTCGACCAGCCTGATTCACGCAGTCTCCTCTGAACAGTTGATTTTGAGATGTGTGAAGCATTTATTTGGGCTGCAATCTGAGGCTGGTAACTCTAATGAACTTATCCTCTGCAGCAGAGGTAACTATGGGTCTTGATTTCCTGTGGCAGTCCTCATGAGAGCCAGTTTCATCATAGCGCTTGATTTATTTAGCGACTGCACTTGAAGAAACTTTCCAAGTTCTTGAAATGTTCCACATTGACTGACCTTCATGTCTTAAAGCAATGATAGTCTGTCATTTCTCTCTGCTTATTTGAGCTGTTCTTGCCATAATATGGACTTGGTCTTTTACCAAATAGGGCTATCTTCTGTATACCACCCCTACCTTCTAACAACACAACTGATTGGCTCAAACGCATTAAGATGGAAATCAATTCGACTATTTAACTTTTAACAATGCACACCTGTTAATTTAAATGCATTCCAAGTGACTAACTCATGAAGCTGGTTGAGAGAATGCCACGAGTGTGCAAAGCTGCCATCAAGGCAAAGGGTGGCTACTTTGAAAATCTAAAATAGAACATATATTTTGATTTCTTTAACACTTCTCTGGTTACTACATGATTCCATATGTGTTATTTCATCGTTTTGATGTCTTCACTATTATTCTACAACGTAGAAAATTTAAAAAATGAAGAAAAACCTTTGAATAAGTAGGTGTGTCCAAAACCTTTGACTGGTACTGTGTGTTTGTTTCATCACAAAACCCATCTGTCCAGTAAAGTCCACAAAGCAAATATTGCATGTAACAAACAGTTACATGACCTGGAACATGGTCCACCAAGTTAATGTTTTCGACAGATTACTGAACAACTACTGATTTAGAACCACTGAGTTTACCGCACAAAGACAACGAGAGTATCGACTCGGCTATTACAGAACCTTTCAACTTAAACATTTACATCGAATCAACGAGGCTCTATATGCTTAGTTGAACCCCAATGCTATCCTCCTCTCTTACATGTTGGCAAAACAGTCAATGGGTCTGTCATACAGTACTCTTTAAGTTGTTATTGTCATAGGCTACCTGGCTAAAATGCTTGCTAGCCTAACTTCCTGGCATGGGCAACAATGAGACAGCTTAGTTAGCTAGTTAGTTAACGTGAGCCTACTAGGCTACATCTTGAACTTAAATTGTCACAGGCCAGTGGTACAATATATTAATTCATGGTTAGATCAGAATCGGCGTCATAATCATTGGCCTGTAAAGGGAATTAAGTCAAAACCACAAGTCCAAATCCCCATCTCCATCCATGGCTTAGGAAAGGGCCGATTTAGCAATCTAGCTACTGCAGGACATCAACAAAAGTAGACCAGAAACGAAAATGGCTTTTTTCTTAGGATGTGACAGCGTCAGATACATGGGCTACCCAGAGGGGGCGCTGTTTCCCTTGCTCAGATGATTTCGCCGGCGAGATTAAGCCACTTGCGAATTGACGGAAAATTACGAAAACACAGAGAGAGACGAAAGATACATTTAAATGTTTTTATTGGTCAAATATTTGGGGAAGCCTGGCTTCCTTTGGTATACATGAATACACGCCACTGATAGATAGTGGCTGGGATCTCTGCACTATAGGTTTAGACATGTGGAATGTGGAATGTTTGGGGATGATGAGGATAATGTTGATGATGATGTTGAGGATGATGTTGATGACGACGATGACGATGATGTTGAGGATGAAACTGAGTGTGAGTCTGTCTGTCTGTCTGTCTGTCTGTTGTCTGATTTGTAACCAATCTGAAGATGTTCTAGTCCTATCCCTGATGCATTATGGGGACTGTAGTACATCGTGGTAGTATTCTAAAATACAGTGTACAGTAGTAATAAACTAAAGAAAAAGACAACAACGTATCAATGTACGGGCCTTTGTTTGTTTGTTAGTTTGTTTGTTTGTTTGTTAGTTTGTTTGTTTTGTTAGTTTGTTTGTAGTGTGCTGGATAGTGCATGCAGTACATGCCTGTAGCTGCTGAGAAACAACAAACATATTATTATAATGAAACTATTACAATAAAGATGATCCGTATCACAGACAGTCAGGCCTCCGTGTTTTATTGCTACAAATAGCGTTGTGTTTTTTTTAAGCTGTAGGATATGCCATCACGTAAAGAGGAAACAGATTAATGTAATTAAGTTACAATATAACGGCTCATCAACCATTTAATAGCCAATATATAAGTTCATGTAATGTACAGTAAAGATGTGTATTTTATTCTAAAATGATCTATGCACCGAATTGAATAGAACACTGATCAGAATAGATAACAGTAATATAGTTCTCCATGGAATCTAGAGGTAGGAGAAAAGAAAGATTAAAAGGTCATTAATGGGTCATTAAAAGGTGCCGTAACAATGGGGTCAAAGACACTACAGCAAAAAACAGATAGAGGGAAAATACACGGGATGATAATTCCTTAGTACTGTAAGAACTTGTCCAGTCATCTTCCTATACACACGCACACACACACACACACACACACACACACACACACACACACACACACACACACACACACACACACACACACACACACACACACACACACACACACACACACACACACACACACACACACACACACACACACACACACACACTAATACTAATACCCTAATACATCTCTGGTCTAGATATACTAGTCTCATTATGGGCCCTAATGCATCTCTGGTCTAGATATACTAGTCACACTATGGACCCTAATACAGCTCTGGTCTAGATATACTAGTCTCACTATGGACCCTAATACAGCTCTGGTCTAGATATACTAGTCTCACTATGGGCCCTAATACAGCTCTGGTCTAGATATACTAGTCTCACTATGGACCCTAATACAGCTCTGGTCTAGATATACTAGTCTCATTATGGGCTCTAATACATCTCTGGTCTAGATATACTAGTCTCATTATGGGCCCTAATACATCTCTGGTCTAGATATACTAGTCTCATTATGGGCCCTAATACATCTCTGGTCTAGATATACTAGTCTCATTATGGGCCCTAATACATCTCTGGTCTAGATATACTAGTCTCATTATGGGCCCTAATATATCTCTGGTCTAGATATACTAGTCTCATTATGGGCCCTAATGCATCTCTGGTCTAGATATACTAGTCGGCCAGCCAGCCAGCCAGCCAGCCAGGTGACTACAGGAAAAGGGTAGGACCTCAGCCAAGTCGGGCAAAGATCAACCTTTCAGCTGATGTAAGAGAGGTACACAGTTCACACACACACACACACACAAACACACCAGAGAGACACTCAGCGACACTGCTTCTCCCTGAGGATCACTCCCTGGAGCCTGTCTGTGTCAGGGGAGACCTGAACCTGAGACTAGAACACTGTGAGTAACCTACAATGTGATTACAAATTGAACACAATATAATGTATGTTATTTACAATATCTAGAGCTATATTTATTTGGCTGTGACCCCAGTGTAAATAATTATTTACAGTATATTTATATATTTATATATATATATATATATTTATATATGGCTCTGGTGGAACCCCGCTTGGGTCACAGAGATTAGATATGGCCTTAGAGAGATCAGAGATTACCTTAGAGATCACAGAGATCCGCGATTACTTTAGAAATCACAGAGATCAGAGATGACCTTAGAGATCACAGAGCTCATTCTATTCTATATCTGCTATGTATGTGAAAGGACCATATGACTGAGAAACAGGTAAGCAGGTACATGGTGCTTGTTAATATAAAGTGATGAGTCATTTATTCATTTTCAGCTCTGGTAGATAATCTAATAACATAAAGCAATAACAGGATGTAGGCCTGGACGACAGAAAATCCCAAATATTCAGTACTCTATGGTGAGGGACGGAGATGGCCAACATCTTGGTGGTACGAATTGCTACAATTTGATGGTAGTTTGAGTTCAACCAAAGAAGGATGGATGCTACTGTACTGTCTAATGACAAATACACCTAAATGTACTGTAAAGAAGACCCAGACGATCAGTGTTTCTACTTTGTGTCTTCTAGTTCTGGGAACTGGGCATTGACACAACTCAACTGGGAATTGACTCAACTCAACTGGGCATTGACACAACTCAACTGGGAATTGACTCAACTCAACTGGGCATTGACACAACTCAACTGGGAATTGACTCAACTCAACTGGACATTGACTCAACAAGCAAAGAATATTCAGAGAAATAGTTAAACACTCCTCTTCATTTAATTCCCACATGACCATAAGCATGTTTCATTGCTGTGTTTTACGTCACACTAATATTCAATCCGCATAGCGGAAGTTCAGCTTTACAGCCTGATTGAAATTTAAAGGCAATGTTCCCGCGTTAGCAGAGACTGCATTCGCGGTAAACGCTGCATATGCCAGTACAACCGTAAATTACCATTACATTTCTATAGCGGAATGTTTAACGCTTCAGCGATACAGACTGAATAGATCCCTTGGACTTTAATGTCTTCAACCTTTACAATGTCATATAAGCAGATTCTGTCATTAGTTCAAAAATGAAAGAACAGCCTCTACTCACATGAAAATAATCATTGAGTAAATGATTGCATTGGTGGGAGAGAGAGAGAGGGGGAGGGAGAGAGAGAGAGAGAGAGGGGAGAGAGGGAGGGAAAGAGGAGAGAGAGAGGGGAGAGAGGGAGGGAGGGCAAGATGAGAGAGAGAGAGGGGAGAGAGGGAGGGAGAGAGGAGAGAGAGAGAGAGAGAGAGAGAGAGAGAGAGGGTGAGAGGATAGAGAGACATTGGGAATGAGGGAGGGAGAGAGGAGAGAGAGGGGGGGCGGAGGGAGAGAGGAGAGAGAAAGGGGGAGAGAGGGAGGGAGAGAATGAAAACAGAAAACACACAAGAGATGATAACCTCTAGTAAACCATGACACTGATCAAACACTACCATTAAACAAACGTGTGCTACTACTTGTAGGGGGTATGTGACTTGTTTTTGTCCAGTGGGCCGTTGGGATGACAATGAACAGGTTGTTCACCATCTCGTTCTTCCAATCCTGTCGTCAACATATCTTCAGAATAGCTCATGTGCTATTTACAAATCAAACCCTTCCAATAACATACAGTACAGCGAGTTAAACGGGTCAACAGAAATGGAAGGATAAGGAACGATGAGGTTATTGTTGGTCATGATGACAGACCCTCTTAATCTCTCTCCCGATAGAGACAGAAACAGAGAGATAGAGAGTGAAACTGAGGTTACTATTGGTCATGACAGACCCTCTTAATCTTTCTCCCCTTCTGTACTGCAGAGGCTGATCATCATATCTCAAGACAGACCTCAACTATGTACAAGTCCAATCCCCCATAAAGATAGTACAGATAGTACAGGGAGTCAATGGAAAGGGATGAGGAGCACAGTCCCTCTGAAAAGAAATACTTAGAATCTTTCCTCTACCATCTCCCCCTATGGGTCCGCGGAGTTACTGCAGGGGGTCTGCACATTATTTTATCTTTTTTTTTAAGGGGGTATTTTGGGGGAAATTATTAGTTTGGGATTTTTGGGGTGAAAATGTATTATTTTATGAAATTCGCTAACTACAACAGAATACCATTGTGGATGCAATTTTTATGTCTCTGCGTCCGGTATGAAGGAAGTTAGAGGCAGTTTCACGAGCCAATACTTACTAGCGTTAGCGCAATGACTGGAAGTCTACAGGAACAGTTAGCCTGCTAGCTGTTCCCGTTCATCCGACTCTGGGGAAGTAGATAAATGACTTCATTGCCAAAATGTCTAACTATCCCTTTAATATGGAGCAAATGACAGTCATTGGAGCTAATTACAGGGCCGTCTAATGGTTGTTTTCGTGACGGAAGGACAGTTTCAGTGTCAACTTTACGATCAACACCAGATAGAAAGCATACAGAAAGGATGTTGAACTATATACATACTCTATATGTTTTATTAATACCATCTTCGAGAAATAACAATCAAATTAAAGCTAGGCAGTTAAAAAAAAACTACAAAAGAAAAATGAATTGCCATTCAGAGCACATTAGCTTTAAAACTACAAAATTGTCTCTCATCCATGACAATTAAGCCCCCCCCTCAAAAGAAAATGGAAAAATGTGTAGAATAGCATTACAACAGCAAAAGAAATCCAGTTGCTAAGATACCTTTCTAGCTAAAATACTATATTGGAGTTTACACTTCCTCTTACACTGAACAGTTGGGGAGGTCAAAATCTACAAAATCTATTCATTTTAAAATGTTGCTTACTACAGTACAGAAGTGCTAAATATAGGATCCCATAGGGACGTTTCCCTATATCTTTATGAGACAGCTATCTTCTCTTTCTGGTTATTTATGTGTTTCTGACTTTTTATTTTCACAAGATCCGGGGCTACAAGTACAAGGGAGTTTTCATTGCTGCTATACACTTTAAAAACTACAGGAGATTCTAGTCAATGGGCTGGGTCTGTAAAAGGTGCTGTCTTCATCCATACACATGTTCTATTTTAACCTCGTTTCTCCTTCAGGTTTCTCCAGCAGGGCGATACCTGTACACAACCCAATCCCTGCGTCTTGACCAGGAGGTGCCATGGCAGACCTAGAAACAGACAGCGACAGACTTGGGGACACCATGGCCACAGAGACGGCGACCAGACTGGTGCACCGAAACATTAACAACACCAACGCTGGAGAGAGCAACGGCGCTCTGTCCAGCGGAGAGGTCACTAACCACGGTGAGGAGTTAGTCAACACAAAGCAACAACAGAGGCAACACACTATCCTCCAAATCATCATCATCATCTTCATCATCATCATCACAGATTGATCATGTCCTGTAATGTAATAGATATTACAGTAGGCTAGCTACCGTAACTGATGTTTGTTTATTTCTGTGTGCAGCGGGGAAGCATGCTGAGGATTTGATACAGTGGAAGAAGCATGTGGAGGTCGGTACACCGATGTCTCTATTGCACCTACATGTCACTTATCAAGCAAAGTAAAGTACTCTGTCTATATGTGCCAACCTATGCTGTGTGTGTGTGTGTGTGTGTGTGTGTGTGTGTGTGTGTGTGTGTGTGTGTCCTGTGCAGCGAGTAAAGAGTAAGGTGCTGGACCAGATTCAGGGGCAACTTAGTGACCTGCTAGACAAGGCCCTGACTGAATCTGTCCAGATATTCACACAGAACGGGAACCATGGCAACAACCACATCAACCATGTCACCAGGGACGGGACAGTCACCACCACTAACGACAACTCACACAGGTTAGGACCTATGGCTTTGATAATGCTGCACTATACTGTACTGTACTGTAAGATACTTTACTGTACTATACTGTACTATACTATACTGTACTATACTATACTATACTGTACTGTAATATACTTTACTGTACTGTACTATACTATACTATACTGTACTATACTATTCTATACTGTACTATACTATACTTTAAAGTACTGTACTATACTATACTATACTTTACTGTACTATACGTTACTGTACTATACTATACTGTACTTTACTGTACTATACTATACTGTACTATACTATACTGCACTGTACTATACTACACCATACTGTACTGTACTATACTGTACTGTACTGTAATATACTATACTGTACTGTACTGTACTGTACTTTACTGTACTATACTATACTGTACTATACTTTACTGTACTGTACTATACTATACTGTACTGTACTGTACTATACTGTACTATACTTTACTATACTTTCCTGTACTATACTATACTATACTATACTGTACTGTACTGTACTATACTACACCATACTGTACTGTACTATACTGTACTGTACTGTAATATACTATACTGTACTGTACTATACTATACTGTACTGTACTATACTACACCATACTGTACTATACTGTACTGTAATATACTATACAGTACTGTACTGTACTGTACTATAATGTACTATACTGTACTATACCATACTATACCATACTGTATGGAGGACAACACACAGTTTAGGATCTATGTGCGAGGTAGGGCCCAGTCTTTCCTGGTCAACTCCCTACTATGTCCATGAAGGTACCTGTAGATGTTTGTATGAATGTGAATATAGCTGTTGATCTTCTCATGCTGATTTCTTCTTCTTTATTCATTTCAGAACCCACACGGAAAAGGACGGAAAAGTATTTATGGACAGACGTTCCATTCTAGAGTTAGTTCATTTTATTGATTTAAGCAGACGCTCCATTCTAGTTAGTTCATTTCATTGATTTAAACAGACGCTCCATTATAGAGTTAGTTTGTTTTATTTATTTAAACAGACGTTCCATTCTAGAGTTAGTTCATTTCATTGATTTAAACAGACGCTCCATTCTAGAGTTAGTTTGTTTTATTTATTTAAACAGACGCTCCATTCTAGAGTTAGTTCGTTTTATTCAGTTATAAGTGGGAGTGGCCTTAAACTGAATCTGATCCATTAGATGTATTGTAGTGTAGGTACATCATGTATTATAATGTTGGTACATCATGTATTTACCTTGTCATTGTGGATTTGTTTATTGTACTCTAGGTAAGCTTATCTATCATGCAACACCATTGTATTATGGGATTAATCTCAAACAAACCAACAAACACAGGATACTAGACATGAAATTACTGTTTTATCCAGTAGAGAGGATGTACTGTGTCCATACGACACAATATTGTGTTATCATGCAACACCATTGTATCAATCAATTGTGTGGTATGGACAGTACATCCTCTCTACTGGATAAAACATGAATGTCATGTCTAGTGTCCTGTGTTTGTTTGTTTGAGCTGTTTGAGATGAATCCCATCAGAATAATGTAATACTGTATATGACAGTTAGATGAATCCTGTGTGCTTTCCTCCACAGTGATCCGTCTGAGATGAATCCCATCAGAATAATGTAATACTGTATATGACAGTTAGATGAATCCTGTGTGATTTCCTCCACAGTGATCTGTCTGAGATGAATCCCATCAGAATAATGTAATACTGTATATGACAGTTAGATGAATCCTGTGTGATTTCCTCCACAGTGATCTGTCTGAGATGAATCCCATCAGAATAATGTAATACTGTATATGACAGTTAGATGAATCCTGTGTGTGTTCCTCCACAGTGATCTGTTTGAGATAAACCACATTCGGACCATCTACCACATGTTCATCTCAGTGCTCCTCCTCTTCATCATCAGTACACTGGCTGTGGACTACATCGACCAGGGAAGGTGTGTGTGTGCATGTGCATGTGTGTGTGGGTGCGTGTGTACGGAAATGATGTCACGCTGCTTGCTTAGCGAATGCGCTTTCTCCTGATTCGGCTCACACCGAGGCTCAAACACAGGACCGCTGATTTGCTAGCACACGTGACCCCGCCCTCCCGAAGCATCTTACCAGTCGTGTCATGCAAAAAACCTAGCTATTCGGTGGCGCAATCGGGCGCACATCAGGCTAAGGCGTAAGTTTCACATATCAAATCAAATCAAATCTGTCACACGTGCCAAATACAACAGGTGTAGATCTTACCGTGAAATGCTTACTTACAAGCCATTAACCAACAATGCAGTTCAAGAAAGAGTTAAGAAAATATTTACCAAAGGAACTAAAGTAAAATATTATAAAATGTAACACAATAAAATAACAATAACGAGGCTGTGCGGGGGTACAGGTTAGTAGAGGTAATTTGTACATGTAGGTCAAGTGACTATGCATAGATAATAAACAGCGAGTAGCAGCAGTGTACAAACAAATGAGTGGGGTCATTGTGGCTAGGAGTCTTTGAAAAAATTTGGGCTTTCCTCTGACACGCCTAGTATATAGATCCTGGATGGCAGGAAGCTTGGCCCCAGTGATGTACTGGGCCATACGCACTACCCTCTGTAGCACCTTATGGTCAGATGCCGAGCAGTTGCCATACCAGGCGGTGATGCAACCGGTCAGGATGCTGTCGATGGTGCAGCTGTAGAACTTTTTGAGGATCTGGGGGCCCATGCCAAATCTTTTTAGTCTCCTGAGGGGGAAAAGGTGTTGTTGTGCCCTCTTCACGACTGTCTTGTTGAGTTTGGACCATGATAGTTCGTTGGTGATGTGGACACCAACGAACTTGAAACTGTCGATCCGCTCCACTGCAGCCCCGTCGATGTTAATGGGGTCCTGTTCAGCCTGCCTTTTCCTGTAGTCCACGATGAGCTCCTTTGTCTTGCTCACATTGAGAAAGAGGTTGTTGTCCTGCCACCACACTGCCAGGTCTCTGACCTCCTCCCTATAGGCTGTCTCATTGTTGTCAGTAATCAGGCCTACCACTGGTGTGTCGACAGGAAACTTAAGGGTGGTGTTGGAGTTGTGTTTGGCCACGCAGTCGTGGGTGAACAGGGAGTACAGGAGGGGACTAAACACGCACCCCTGAGGTGCCCCGGTGTTGAGGATTATCGTGGCAGATGTGTTGTTGCCTACCCTCACCACCTGGAGGCGGCCCATCAGGAAGTCCAGGTTCCAGTTGCAGAGGGAGGTGTTTAGTCCCAGGGTCCTTAGCTTAGTGATGAGCTTTGTGGGCACTATGGTGTTGAGGGCTGAGCTGTAGTCAATGAACAGCATTCTCACATAGGTGTTCCTTTTGTCCAGGTGGGAAAGGGCAGTGTGGAGTGCGATTGAGATTGTGGATCTGTTGGGGCGGTATGAAAATTGGAGTTGGTCTAGGGTATTCAGGATGATGCTGTTGATGTGAGCCATGGCCAGCCTTTCAAAGCACTTCATGGCCACCGATGTGAGTGATACGGGGTGGTAGTCATTTAGGCAGGTTACCTTTGCTTCCTTGGGCACAGGGACTATGGTGGTCTGCTTGAAACATGTAGGTATCACAGACTCAGGGAGAGGTTGAAAATGTCAGTGAAGACACTTGCCAGTTGGACCTGGGTACGGATTAGAGCCACGGACCTGGGTACGGATTAGAGCCATGGACCTGGGTATGATTTAGAGCCAAGGACCTGAGTACGGATTAGAAACATTCTGGCTGGCTGCCTCTCTGATGAATATTATTGGCACTTCAACCACCTCAGACCCTACAAGTTTACACCTGGCTGCCTTTATCTCCTTTCATCATCCTTCTCCTCTCATCTTGTCTTCCTTCATCCTCCTCCATCCTCCTGCCCTCTTTCTCTGTCTCACTTCATTCTCCTCCTCCTCCTCTCATCTTCTGTCATCCTTCTCCTCCTATCTTCCTCTGTCTCCCTACATGACACCTCACCAACTGCCTGCCTAGGCAGTTCCATTCTACCTTCAGGAGGTTTCTGCTGCTATAACCCAAGGAAACTCTGACACACCGCGCACGCTTTTAGTGTTACTTTTCAAGAATGGTAAAGGCGTCCGCATACATAGGTTCGATTTTTGCTCCTAGCAGAACTCGGCTAGGTCGAAGCGACCGTCTGTGATCGCATACTCCCTAAAGACCTTCGCTTGAAAAACAGCAATATTACTGTTGTTTGTCTCTCTTGAGCCACCAATGCAACAACATAGCCAGAAACACTTCGTCAAAATGATCTAAGATAAAACAAGAAATCTGTCAATAGTTGTTTACGTTTTTGGCCGAGGAGGTCTTAATCTTGCAATTTTACATCTAGCTAAGATGTTTGGTGTAGTATTTCTCAAGTTGAAAAAATGTGCATAAAAACTTGGCATCTCTTGTGGAATGACAACAAACACTTTATGTTCCCACTCCTACTAGGAGTAGTATTTATTTTTTATTTCACCTTTATTTAACTAGGTAGGCTAGTTGAGAACAAGTTCTCATTTGCAGCTGCGACCTGGCCAAGATAAAGCATAGCAATTAGGCACATACAACGACACAGAGTTACACAATAAACAAAACATACAGTCAATAATACAGTAGGGAAAAAATAAATAATCTATATACAGTGAGTGCAAATGAGGTAAGAGAAGGGAGTTAAGGCAATAAATAGGCCATGGTGGCGCAGTAATTACAATATAGCATTTAGACACTGGAATGGTAGATGTGCAGTAGATGAATGTGCAAGTAGAGATACTGGGGTGCAAAGGAGCAAGATAAATTAATAAATACAGTATGGGGATGAGGTAGCTAGATGGGCTGTTTACATGTGGGCTATGTACAGGTGCAGTGATCTGTGAGCTGCTCTGACAGCTGGTCTTTAAAGCTAGTGAGGGAGATATGAGTCTCCAGCTTCAGTGATTTTTGCAGTTCGTTCCAATCATTGGCAGCAGAGAACTGGAAGGAAAGGCGACCAAAGGAGGAATTGGCTTTGGGGGTGACCATTGAGATGTACCTGCTGAGATAAGGCGGGGCTTTACCTAGCAGAAACTTGTAGATAACCTGTAGCCAGTGGGTTTGGCGACGAGTATGAAGCTAGGAGTGGTACTGTTGACCAATCACAGACAAAGGTTTAGACTGGGAAGCATACGAAAAGCTTTTGAAGCATCCATTCTATTACATTTCAATATATTCTATTCAATTCTATTTTGAAGCATCCATTCTATTATATTTCAATGTATTCTATTCAATTATATTTCGAAACATCCGTTCTATTACATTTCAATATATTCTATTCAATTCCATCCCCAGACTGGTGCTGGAGTTTGACCTGTTGTCCTATGCCTTTGGGAAACTACATATAGTAGCTTGGGCCTGGCTGTTGATGTTCAGCTACACGTTGGCCGTGCCCTACAATGCCCTAGATCTCTGGGGGACTCTCTACCATCGCAGCCCGCTAAAGGTGGTACTGTCGGTGGGCGCTGTGCTGGTGCTCTCCGCCCTGCAGGCCGCTGTACTGGGGGTGCTCCCTATATACGTGGTCTTTCACTACCAGCTGCCTCCAGCCTCACGATTCATCATCATACTGGAACAGGTATGGATAACATTGTATAGTAAAGTCAACACTATCAAATGTGGAATTACTAGAAGAGGTATGGATGGATGTGTGTGTGTACCTACAGTGGTGTGTGGTGGAGATCTGTCTGATAGTGGTGTATGGTGGAGATCTGTCTGATAGTGGTGTATGGTGGAGATCTGTCTGATAGTGGTGTATGGTGGAGATCTGTCTGATAGTGGTGTATGGTGGAGATCTGCCTGATAGTGGTGTATGGTGGAGATCTGTCTGATAGTGGTGTATGGTGGAGATCTGTCTGATAGTGGTGTATGGTGGAGATCTGCCTGATAGTGGTGTATGGTGGAGATCTGCCTGATAGTGGTGTATGGTGGAGATCTGTCTGATAGTGGTGTATGGTGGAGATCTGCCTGATAGTGGTGTATGGTGGAGATCTGTCTGATAGTGGTGTATGGTGGAGATCTGTCTGATAGTGGTGTATGGTGGAGATCTGTCTGATAGTGGTGTGTGGTGGAGATCTGCCTGATAGTGGTGTATGGTGGAGATCTGCCTGATAGTGGTGTATGGTGGAGATCTGTCTGATAGTGGTGTATGGTGGAGATCTGTCTGATAGTGGTGTATGGTGGAGATCTGTCTGATAGTGGTGTATGGTGGAGATCTGCCTGATAGTGGTGTATGGTGGAGATCTGCCTGATAGTGGTGTGTGGTGGAGATCTGTCTGATAGTGGTGTATGGTGGAGATCTGTCTGATAGTGGTGTATGGTGGAGATCTGTCTGATAGTGGTGTATGGTGGAGATCTGTCTGATAGTGGTGTATGGTGGAGATCTGTCTGATAGTGGTGTATGGTGGAGATAGATAGTGGAAAGTTTAGTAAATAAGTAAAGACAATGATAGACACGAGCATCAACAACATCTCATATTAAACGAGTGAAAATAGAGAACTGATCCTGATTGGACACGTCCCATCTCTGCTCGTTGTGACAGTGTTCATATTTATCTGGATTGGACACGTCCCATCACTACTTGTTGTGGCACTGTCTATATTTATCTGTATTGGACACGTCCCATCACTACTTGTTGTGGCACTGTCTATATTTATCTGTATTGGACACGTCCCATCACTACTTGTTGTGGCACTGTCTATATTTATCTGGATTGGACACGTCCCATCACTACTTGTTGTGGCACTGTCTATATTTATCTGGATTGGACACGTCCCATCACTACTTGTTGTGGCAGTGTTTATGTTTAACTGGATTGGACTCATCCCATCTCTGCCCTGCTCCTCTTATCTACCCACTGCCATTGTCAATATAGAAAGGTTGATTTAATAAATCAGCTGGATGACTAGCTTGGTCATTTGTTATCTTTTTTTATAGAGTACTTTTTAGAATTGGCAGTAGAACATTTGAGACTTTGGATGCAGTAACCAAACCTGGGTTCAAATACTATTTGAAATTATTTCAAATAATTTGATGGAGCTTGATTGGTGCAAGGGAACCAATAGAATAGTTACAAAAGAGCAGCCCTGTCCATCTGGCACTCCAGGCAGGCTAAAGAAAAGGCAAAAATTATTTGAAAGATTTCAAAAACTAATTGAACCCAGGTCTGGCAATAACTCTCACAAGGACAATTCTCTTCCAATCACTTGATTCATCTAAGGTGTGGATGTCAATGTAACAAGTTACAGTCATTCATTAGTCATGATTGATTTGTTTTATAGCCTTTTCCATTTGCCTTGTATAACGTTTACGTGTTGTCTTTCTCCCCTGTTCAGATCCGTTTCCTGATGAAAAGCTACTCTTTCATCCGAGAGAATGTCCCAGTCATCCTAAAACACAAGACAAAGGAAGGTAATGACAAGGATAATGTAATGTAATATAATATAATTTATGTAATGACAAAGAAACTACCACCCAATGACCATTACATTTATATTGGAGTCATTCAGTTGACCATGATGAGTCATATTGTCATTATAGTGTCAGAACCTCAGAACCTTTATAGAGGTGACATATAGAACATCAGAACCTTGTCTCAAGTGTGTATAGAGGTGACATAGAACATCAGAACCTTGTCTAAAGTGTTTATAGAGGTGACAAATAGAACATCAGAACCTTGTCTAAAGTGTATATAGAGGTGACATAGAACATCAGAACCTTGTCTAAAGTGTATATAGAGGTGACATAGAACATCAGAACCTTGTCTAAAGTGTATATAGAGATGACATATAGAACATCAGAACCTTGTCTAAAGTGTATATAGAGGTGACATATAGAACCCCAGAACCTTGTCTAAAGTGTTTATAGAGGTGACAAATAGAACATCAGAACCTTGTCTAAAGTGTATATAGAGGTGACATATAGAACATCAGAACTTTGTCTAAAGTGTTTATAGAGGTGACATAGAACATCAGAACCTTGTCTAAAGTGTATATAGAGGTGACATATAGAACATCAGAACCTTGTCTAAAGTGTTTATAGAGGTGACATAGAACATCAGAACCTTGTCTAAAGTGTATATAGAGGTGACATATAGAACATCAGAACCTTGTCTTAAGTGTGTATAGAGGTGACATATAGAACCCCAGAACCTTGTCTAAAGTGTTTATAGAGGTGACATATAGAACATCAGAACCTTGTCTCAAGTGTGTATAGAGGTGACATATAGAACCCCAGAACCTTGTCTAAAGTGTTTACAGAGGTGACATATAGAACATCAGAACCTTGTCTAAAGTGTATATAGAGGTGACATATAGAACATCAGAACCTTGTCTCAATTACATATGACATCACCTCAACAGACAATACTGCCTGACTAATGACATCATTGTGTTTCTCAGGAGAGGGTCCCAGGGGACAGGGTCCCAGGTTCCCAACGTTCTCGAGCTACCTCTATTTCCTCTTTGCTCCCACCCTCATCTACAGAGAGTCTTACCCCAGAAACCCACACATTAGATGGAACTATGTTGGCGTAACGTTTGCTAAGGTGCGTCCTACTTTTAATCTTAATGATAGATTGTCTGTATTGTCTGCTGTAGATATACAGTTCATGTTTTAGTCTATTCTAAAATAATCTGTGAACATATTTACCCTAATAATAAATAGTTGACTTGATTTGATACTGTAATGTGTTTTTCCAGAGCCCAATTTGCTTTATATAGTAAGGGAGAGACTCCCCTTATTCGCCCTCTGTTGGTAGAGGTGTTGAATGCAGCCTGTGGCTCAGTATTGTTCCAGTAGCAGGTCATTGACCTACCAGTAGAGTTCAGGTCTCCAAGCTATGCTATAATTTAACTGTTATCTGTACTTTTGTCAGTATATACGGTATTGTATTGTATATACTGTGCAGTATCTTTTGTTTTTATAATTCTGAACTCTGGACAGATTCCTCTGCCATGGTTAGCCATGGGAATTGGCAAGACCCACAAACAGATCTGGTACGAGGCTTTCCATGGGTGACTTTTCCATTTATCCTCAACCTGTATCCCTCCTGTCCTTCACACAGATTCTGGGCTGTCTTTTCTATGGTTACTTTATCCTGGTGAGACTGTGCATCCCTGTCTTCATGAATGACAGCAACACGCCTTTCAGCACCAGAACACTGGTCCTGGCCTTGTTCCATGCTACACTTCCAGGTAATTCATCAGTCAAATGTGTATATATATATATATATATATATATATATATATATATAGCCACATCAGCAGTAGAATGTAGCCTGTATTCGAATTGGGAGTGGTGATTATTATTTTTAAATTGAACCTTGATTTAACTAGGCAAGTCAGTTAAGAACAAATTCATATTTACAATGACGGCCTACCCCCGGCCAAACCCCGGACGACGCTCGGCCAATTGTGCGTCGCCCTATGGGACTCCCAATCACAGCCGGTTGTGATACAGCCTGGATTCAAACCAGGGTGTCTGTAGTGACGCCTCTAGCACTGAGATGCAGTGAGCCCCAGAGTGAACTGCAGTGCCCTGATGGTGTTTGCACTTTTTTTAACCTTACATTTAAGGAGGAAAGACCTTTGACAGCAACCTCATCCAATGTGAACTCATCAGGGGTAGACCCAGAATGTACTAGACAGAAGGCTTACTGACAAAGTTCTAGTTTGTTAGGTTAGAGGTTGAAGGTCAAATCTAAATGTATTTGTCACATGCTTCGTGAAACAACAGGTCTAGACTACCAGTGAAATATGTACGGGCCCTTACCAACAATGCAGAGAGAAAGAACACAGAGCAATAATAGAAAGGTAAAACACTTAATAACAGAAGTGATAATAATACACAATGTGTAACTATAACTTGGCTATATACACGGAGTACCAGTACTGAGTTGATGTGCAGGGGTACGAGGTAATAACTTGGCTATATACACAGAGTACCAGTACAAGGGGTACGAGGTAATTGAGGTAGATATGTACATATAACTAGGAATAAAGTGACCACTAATAAACAGTATCAGCATTGCATGCGATGAGTCAAAACAATTTGTGGCAAATGGGTCAATGCAGATAGTTAAATAGTTACCCGGACGAACTATTTAGTGGCCTTATGGCTTTGGGGTAGAAGCTGTTCAGGGTCCTGTTGGTTCCAGATTGGTGCAACGGTACCCCTTGCCGTGCAGTAGCAGAGAAAACAGTCTATGACTAGGGTGGCTGGAGTCTTTGACAACTTTTAGGGCCTTCCTCTGACACCGCCTGGTATAGAGGTCATGGCTGGCAGGGAGCTCGGCCCCAGTGATGTACTGAGCCGTACGCACCACCCACCGTAGTGCCTTGCGGTCGGACGCCGAGCAGTTGTCATGCCAGGCGGTGATGCAACCAGTACTCTCAATGGTGCAGCTGCAGAACTTTGAGGATCTGAGGTCCCATGCCAAATCTTTTCAGCCTCCTGAGGGGGAAGAGGCGTTGTCGTGCCCTCTTCACGACTGTGTTGGTGTGTGTGGACAATAATTGATCCTTAGTGATGTGGACACAGAGGAACTTGAAATTCTCTACCTGCTCCACTACAGTCCCGTTGAATTGGGGCATGCTCGGCCCTCCATTTTCTATAGTCCATGATCAGCTCCATTGTCTTGCTGACGATGAGGGAGAGGTTGTTTTCCTGGAACCACACTGCCGGGTCTCCGTTCTCTTCCCTATAGGCTGTCTCATCGTCGTTGGTGATCAGGCCTACCACCGTCATGTCGTTGGCAAACTTAATGGTGGCGTTGGAGTCGTACTGTCCACACAGTCGTGGGTGAACAGGGAGTACAGGAGGGGACTAAGCACGCACCCCTGAGGGGCCCCCGTGTTGAGTGTGAGCGAGGCGGATGTGTTGTTGCCTACCCTCACCACCTGGGTGAGGCCCGTCAGGAAGTCCAAGATCCAGTTGCAGAGGGAAGTGTTCAGTCCCAGGGTCCTTAGCGTAGTGATGAGCTTTGAGGGTACTATGGTGTTGAATGGTGAGCTGTAGTCAATGAATAGCATTCTCACGTAGGTGTTTCTTTTTGTCCAGGTGAGAAAGGGCACTGTGGAGTGCAATAGAGATTGCGTCATCTGTGGATCTGTTGGGGCGGTATGCGAATTGGAGTGGGTCCAGGGTGTTTGGGATGATGGTGATGATGTGAACCATAACCAGCCTTTCAAAGCATTTAATGGCTACAGATGTGAGTGGTATGGGGCGATAGTCATTTAGACAGGCTACCTTGGCGTTCATGGGCACAGGGACTATGGTGGTCTGCTTGAAACAAGTAGGTATTACAGACTGTGTCAGGGAGAGGTTTAAAATGTCAGTGAAGACACTTGCCAGCTGGTCAGTGCATGGTCTGAGTACATGTCCTGGTAATCAGCTCTAGCCTTGAGGTCAGTGCGGATGTTGCCTGTAATCTATGGCTTCTGGTCGGGAAATGTACGTACGGTCACTGTGGGGACGATGCTGTCGATGCACTTATTAATGAAGTCTGTGACTGATGAGGTAAACTCCTTAATGCCATCGGATGAATCACGGAACATATTCCAGTCTGTGCTAGCAAACCAGTCCTGTAGCTTTGCATCCGCTTCATCAGACCACTTCTGTCTTGAGAGTGTCACTGTTACTTCCTTTTTAAGTTTTTGCTTGTAAGCAGGAATCAGGAGGATAGAGGTACAAGGCACTGCATCTCAGGGCTAGAGGTGTCACTACAGACTCCAGGCTGTATCACAATCGACTGTGATTGGGAGTCCCATAGGGAAGCGCACAATTGGCCCAGTGTCGTCCGGGTTAGGGTTTGGCCGGGGTAGGCCTTCATTGTAAACAAGAATTTGCTCTTAACTGACTTGCCTAGTTAAATAAAGGTCAAATAATAAATAAATGATTTGCCAAATGAAGGGCGAGGAGGGAGAGCTTTCTATGCGTTTCTGTGTGTTGAGTAAAGGTGATCTAGTTTTTACGCCTCTAGTTGCACAGGTGATATGCTGGTAGAAGGGATTTCAGTTTTTCTGCCTAAAAATCACCGGCAGCTAGGAGCGCCGCTTCTGGGTGAACATTTCTTGTTTGCTTATGGCCCTATATAGCTTGTTGAATGCGGTCTTAGTGCCAGCATCGGTCTGCGGAGGTAAATAGACAGCTACAAAAAATATGGTAAATAGTACGGTCTACAGCTTATCATGAGAAGTCCGCTGCGGGGGGGCCGAGCTCCCCCCGCAGTAAGTCCGCTGTACTGATGTTCAGAAGCTCTTTTCAGGTCATAGGATCATCATCGCAAAATAGCCAGTAGAAACGGCTGCTATACATTGCAGCGCAATTCTATAGATCTACAGGTGATCTATTTACTATGAACGACAGGGAGGTTTGTCTCCCAGAGAGATAACACACTGTTCTATTTCGATGGTGTCTCCAGTCTATTCCCCTAGGCTGTGATAGGAACTAGCATTACAATGAGATAATAATACCAATACAACCTCTTAAGTTTATGGTTGTGACCCGATGTGTCAGTAGGTTGTCGAGTTTCTTACTGTGAGGTAAGTAGACAAGTCAGATAAGTTGTGTTATTTAAGTACATTCTGATAGGGGGGTGGTAAATCTCTCTCTCTCCCCCCCCATCCTCCCTCTCCACCTTCTCCTCTCCCTATCCTCCCCTCTCTCCCACCCCCTCTTCTCCCTCTCCTCCCTCCCTTCCTCCCAGGTATGTTATTGCTACTGCTGGCATTCTTTGCCTTCCTCCACTGCTGGCTAAACGCCTTCGCTGAGATGCTACGCTTTGCAGACAGGATGTTCTATAAGGTAAAACTTTGACACACACACACACTCTACATGTAATACCTCTGTAGCACACTGTCTATTTGTTATAATCAGACCAGGAAAAACTCCTGGCACTATTTAAAATGCCATAGAACCAAATTAAATAATTTATCCTTTTTGTTCTGCAGGACTGGTGGAACTCGACATCATTTGCCAATTACTACAGGACCTGGAACGTGGTGGTTCATGACTGGCTTTACTACTATGGATACAGAGATTTTCTCTGGGTAATTATCTCCCTAAATCTCACCCTAAATATAGCCCCAAATCTCATACAGACCCACTACTGGAGCCAAGTTGCAGTGTTAGCATCGAAAACAGAATATGCAAGAGATTTATAAAAAAAAAGATTCTAAGAGATGAAATGGGATTGACCGTCCACAACCCTGTTAAACCATGCTTGTAAAAAAAAGAGCTGACCTACTCTAACACTTAAAAGGCTTAAAAATTAGAAATGAGGTAAAAAGGTTAAAAATTACTACATTTATTTTAAAACTGCAAGTTAAGCCATTGGCAGTAAAAACATCACCTTGTTTGGAGGAAATACAGCCGACACTTTAACATGTTCCTTCAATTAGGTAAAAGCATGTGCACCTGTGTCAGAATGAACGACCAATGAGCAGTGGTGGAAAAAGTACCCAATTGTCATACTTGAGTAAAAGTAAAGATACCTTAATAGAAAATGACTCAAGTAAAAGTCACCCGGTGAAATACTACCTGAGTAAAAGTCTAAAAGTATTTGGTTTGTAATATACTTAAGTATCCACGTCAAAGTATATATATATTTCAAATTCCTTATATTAAGCAAACCAGACAGCACAATTTTCTTGTTTTTGTTAATTTACGGATGACTTATGCAAGAAAACCACGTATAAGTAGTTATTTATCAAACCTTACTTTGACGTGGATCGTATCTTATCGCTACGCAAAGTCTAGAGTTGACGTAAGCGAGTTTCTTGCTGGTTATGTATGGCTATTGTTTTTTTCCCTTGCAGTTTAAGGACAGACCATTTCTTTTTCACATCAGCCACAGTTCTGTCTTGCTGCCCCACCTGGTTCACTGCAGCGGCGACACACTCCCAAGCTTCCTGTTTGGCTTCGTTTGTCAACCCACTATTTAGTCCACCGAATAATACGTGTTTCCTGTCTTCAATCTCCTCTACCATCGCCGTGATCTCGTCTTCCAAAAGGATTTATAGATCACAGGAGCGTAAGTTACAAACGGCTTCTCAAAACCTGCGTTAGCAAGGTTTTTTATGCTCAGTGTCTTTTATGAATCGAACGTAAGCACACCGGAAATGATCTTACGACTAAGTTCAAGTATAAATCAAATTCCTTTATTTATAAATGAGGCCCCAGGTACGTTCACTTAATAAGTGAGGAAATTGGACCATTTTTCTGTCCTGTTAAGCATTCAAAATGTAATGAGTACTTTTGGTTGTCAGGGAAAATGTATGAAGTAAAAACTTCATTATTTTGTTTAGGAATGTAGTGAAGTAAAACTCAGTTGTCAAAAATATAAATGGTAAAGTACAGATACCCCAAAAAACTATTTAAGTAGTACTTTATAGTATTTTTACACGACTGTCAATGAGAACTCAGTAACAGTTATAATGACTGCACGGCCAGGCACGACTCCAACACCATCATTAAATTTGCAGATGACACAACAGTGGTAGGCCTGATCACCGACAACGAGACGGCCTATAGGGAGGAGGTCAGAGACCTGGCCATGTGGTGCCAGGACAACAACCTCTCTCTCAACGTGATCAAGACCAAGGAGATGATTGTTTTTGGTTTTAATTAAGGTCAGGCATAAGGTTAGCAGTGTGGTTACGTTTTTTTTTTAAAATAACATTTTAATAAGATAAAAATAGACAGGGTTTGTGAGTTGTGACCAGGCACACCTCCAATAATGTTTTTTCTCAATGTTGCCAGGATGTCATGTGTCTTACTTACATGCGTATCAGTACGCTCGCTTCAACCTAATCATTACGAAACTTCTAAATAAGCCACATGTAGCAAATAAGCCATTAAATGTTTTGTTAAACAAATTCGACTCTCGTTGACCTCCATACAAAAACTCCTCGCAAAAAAACACCACCTGCTGGATGGGCCCAGTTATCCCTCTCGTTTCACCTCTTCCTCTCTGGCGCAGGCTTATGGAACGTTTGAATGGAATGGCAAATGAACAGAAATACAAAGACATTCCGTTACTTGCTTCACAGTTCACAGAAGTTACTTTAAAATGAGTCTCAGTACAAGTGAAGGATTTTTATATGGAGAGACGAAGTGACTCAAACAATACCCTATTCCCTACATCAGGTTAAAAGTTGTGCACTATAAAGGGAATAGGGTGTCATTTTGGACACAACTAGTGTCATGTTCATTGTGTATGTCCACTCGTCCCTGTGACCCTGTCCAGCCCCTAACTTTTGACCTGTAACCCCTGACTGTAGCTGTCCAGGAGGAAGTTCCGTACGGCGGCCATGTTGTCAGTGTTTGCCGTGTCGGCCTTGGTCCATGAATATGTCTTCACCCTGGGCTTCGGATTCTTTTACCCAGTAATGTTCTGTCTCTTCGCTTTCTTCGGAGGTGAGCCACACACGCACGCAAACACACACATGTTCTGCCTCTGCACTGTCATTAGAGATGATCGAGAGCCATAGACTATATGGGCCAGTTTCCCAGATTACAGATTACGTCTAGTCCCTTTAATATGCATTCAAGACAGAAAATCTCTCTGTCTCTCTCTCTGTCTCTCTCTCTGTCTCTCTCTGTCTCTGTCTCTGTCTCTCAGTGGCGTTCAACTTCACTCTGAATGACAATAGGAAGAGTCCTGTGTGGAACATCTTGATGTGGACTTGTCTGTTCATTGGACAAGGGGTCATGGTGTGTCTGTACTGCCAGGAGTGGTACGCCCAGATACACTGTCCTCGCACTGGGGTACGTATCACTCACAGACATTATTTTATATAATTGTTTACAGATATTACACTGGGTTACGTATAACAGGTAGATAACTATAAATGATCCAGTACAAATGTATGACAGCACTGCAATACTACAGTACCCAGTACAACATTATGACAGCACTGCAATACTACAGTACCCAGTACAACATTATGACAGCACTGCAATACTACAGTACCCAGTACAACATTATGACAGCACTGCAATACTACAGTACCCAGTACAACATTATGACAGCACTGCAATACTACAGTACCCAGTACAACATTATGACAGCACTGCAATACTACAGTACCCAGTACAACATTATGACAGCACTGCAATACTACAGTACCCAGTACAACATTATGACAGCACTGCAATACTACAGTAACTATTCCAAGTTATGACAGCACTGCAATACTACAGTACCCAGTACAACATTATGACAGCACTGCAATACTACAGTACCCAGTACAACATTATGACAGCACTGCAATACTACAGTACCCAGTACAACATTATGACAGCACTGCAATACTGCAGTACCCAGTACAACATTATGACAGCACTGCAATACTGCAGTACCCAGTACAACATTATGACAGCACTGCAATACTACAGTAACTATTCCAAGTTATGACAGCACTGCAATACTACAGTACCCAGTACAACATTATGACAGCACTGCAATACTGCAGTACCCAGTACAACATTATGACAGCACTGCAACACTACAGTACCCAGTACAACATTATGACAGCACTGCAGTACCCAGTACAACATTATGACAGCACTGCAGTACCCAGTACAACATTATGACAGCACTGCAGTACCCAGTACAACATTATGACAGCACTGCAATACTACAGTACCCAGTACAACATTATGACAGCACTGCAATACTGCAGTACCCAGTACAACATTATGACAGCACTGCAATGCTGCAGTACCCAGTACAACATTATGACAGCACTGCAATACTGCAGTACCCAGTACAACGTTAGGACAGCACTGCAATACTACAGTACCCAGTACAACATTATGACAGCACTGCAACACTACAGTACCCAGTACAACATTATGACAGCACTGCAATACTACAGTACCCAGTACAACATTATGACAGCACTGCAGTACCCAGTACAACATTATGACAGCACTGCAGTACCCAGTACAACATTATGACAGCACTACAGTACCCAGTACAACATTATGACAGCACTGCAATACTACAGTACCCAGTACAACATTATGACAGCACTGCAATACTACAGTACCCAGTACAACATTATGACAGCACTGCAATACTGCAGTACCCAGTACAACATTATGACAGCACTGCAATACTGCAGTACCCAGTACAACATTATGACAGCACTGCAATACTACAGTACCCAGTACAACATTATGACAGCACTGCAATACTGCAGTACCCAGTACAACATTATGACAATACTGCAACACTACAGTACAACATTATGACAGCACTGCAGTACCCAGTACAACATTATGACAGCACTGCAGTACCCAGTACAACATTATGACAGCACTGCAGTACCCAGTACAACATTATGACAGCACTGCAATACTACAGTACCCAGTACAACATTATGACAGCACTGCAATACTGCAGTACCCAGTACAACATTATGACAGCACTGCAATACTGCAGTACCCAGTACAACATTATGACAGCACTGCAATACTGCAGTACCCAGTACAACATTAGGACAGCACTGCAATACTACAGTACCCAGTACAACATTATGACAGCACTGCAATACTACAGTACCCAGTACAACATTATGACAGCACTGCAATACTACAGTACCCAGTACAACATTATGACAGCACTGCAGTACCCAGTACAACATTATGACAGCACTGCAATACTACAGTACCCAGTACAACATTATGACAGCACTGCAATACTACAGTACCCAGTACAACATTATGACAGCACTGCAATACTACAGTACCCAGTACAACATTATGACAGCACTGCAATACTGCAGTACCCAGTACAACATTATGACAGCACTGCAATACTACAGTAACTATTCCAAGTTATGACAGCACTGCAATACTACAGTACCCAGTACAACATTATGACAGCACTGCAATACTGCAGTACCCAGTACAACATTATGACAGCACTGCAACACTACAGTACAACATTATGACAGCACTGCAGTACCCAGTACAACATTATGACAGCACTGCAGTACCCAGTACAACATTATGACAGCACTGCAATACTGCAGTACCCAGTACAACATTATGACAGCACTGCAATACTACAGTACCCAGTACAACATTATGACAGCACTGCAATACTGCAGTACCCAGTACAACATTATGACAGCACTGCAATGCTGCAGTACCCAGTACAACATTATGACAGCACTGCAATACTGCAGTACCCAGTACAACGTTAGGACAGCACTGCAATACTACAGTACCCAGTACAACATTATGACAGCACTGCAACACTGCAGTACCCAGTACAACATTATGACAGCACTGCAATACTACAGTACCCAGTACAACATTATGACAGCACTGCAATACTACAGTACCCAGTACAACATTATGACAGCACTGCAGTACCCAGTACAACATTATGACAGCACTGCAATACTACAGTACCCAGTACAACATTATGACAGCACTGCAATACTACAGTACCCAGTACAACATTATGACAGCACTGCAATACTACAGTACCCAGTACAACATTATGACAGCACTGCAATACTGCAGTACCCAGTACAACATTATGACAGCACTGCAATACTGCAGTACCCAGTACAACATTATGACAGCACTGCAATACTACAGTACCCAGTACAACATTATGACAGCACTGCAATACTGCAGTACCCAGTACAACATTATGACAGCACTGCAACACTACAGTACAACATTATGACAGCACTGCAGTACCCAGTACAACATTATGACAGCACTGCAGTACCCAGTACAACATTATGACAGCACTGCAGTACCCAGTACAACATTATGACAGCACTGCAATACTACAGTACCCAGTACAACATTATGACAGCACTGCAATACTGCAGTACCCAGTACAACATTATGACAGCACTGCAATACTGCAGTACCCAGTACAACATTATGACAGCACTGCAATACTGCAGTACCCAGTACAACGTTAGGACAGCACTGCAATACTACAGTACCCAGTACAACGTTATGACCGCACTGCAACACTACAGTACCCAGTACAACATTATGACAGCACTGCAATACTACAGTACCCAGTACAACATTATGACAGCACTGCAATACTGCAGTACCCAGTACAACATTATGACAGCACTGCAGTACCCAGTACAACATTATGACAGCACTGCAATACTACAGTACCCAGTACAACATTATGACAGCACTGCAATACTACAGTACCCAGTACAACATTATGACAGCACTGCAATACTACAGTACCCAGTACAACATTATGACAGCACTGCAATACTACAGTACCCAGTACAACATTATGACAGCACTGCAGTACCCAGTACAACATTATGACAGCACTGCAGTACCCAGTACAACATTATGACAGCACTGCAATACTGCAGTACCCAGTACAACATTATGACAGCACTGCAATACTACAGTACCCAGTACAACATTGACAGCACTGCAATACTGCAGTACCCAGTACAACATTATGACAGCACTGCAATCCTGCAGTACCCAGTACAACATTATGACAGCACTGCAATCCTGCAGTACCCAGTACAACATTATGACAGCACTGCAATACTGCAGTACCCAGTACAACATTATGACAGCACTGCAATACTGCAGTACCCAGTACAACATTATGACAGCACTGCAATACTACAGTAACTATTCCAAGTTATGACAGCACTGCAATACTGCAGTACACAGTACAACATTATGACAGCACTGCAATACTACAGTACCCAGTACAACATTATGACAGCACTGCAATACTGCAGTACCCAGTACAACATTATGACAGCACTGCAACACTACAGTACAACATTATGACAGCACTGCAGTACCCAGTACAACATTATGACAGCACTGCAATACTGCAGTACCCAGTACAACATTATGACAGCACTGCAATACTACAGTACCCAGTACAACATTATGACAGCACTGCAATACTACAGTACCCAGTACAACATTATGACAGCACTGCAATACTGCAGTACCCAGTACAACATTATGACAGCACTGTAATACTGCAGTACCCAGTACAACATTATGACAGCACTGCAATACTACAGTACCCAGTACAACATTATGACAGCACTGCAATACTGCAGTACCCAGTACAACATTATGACAGCACTGCAATACTGCAGTACCCAGTACAACATTATGACAGCACTGCAATACTGCAGTACCCAGTACAACATTATGACAGCACTGCAATACTACAGTACCCAGTACAACATTATGACAGCACTGCAACACTACAGTACCCAGTACAACATTATGACAGCACTGCAATACTGCAGTACCCAGTACAACATTATGACAGCACTGCAATACTGCAGTACCCAGTACAACATTATGACAGCACTGCAATACTACAGTACCCAGTACAACATTATGACAGCACTGCAATACTACAGTACCCAGTACAACATTATGACAGCACTGCAATACTACAGTACCCAGTACAACATTATGACAGCACTGCAATACTGCAGTACCCAGTACAACATTATGACAGCACTGCAATACTGCAGTACCCAGTACAACATTATGACAGCACTGCAATACTGCAGTACCCAGTACAACATTATGACAGCACTGCAATACTACAGTACCCAGTACAACATTATGACAGCACTGCAATACTGCAGTACCCAGTACAACATTATGACAGCACTGCAATACTACAGTACCCAGTACAACATTGACAGCACTGTAATACTGCAGTACCCAGTACAACATTATGACAGCACTGCAATACTGCAGTACCCAGTACAACATTATGACAGCACTGCAATACTGCAGTACCCAGTACAACATTATGACAGCACTGCAATACTACAGTACCCAGTACAGCATTATGACAGCACTGCAATACTGCAGTACCCAGTACAACATTATGACAGCACTGCAATACTACAGTACCCAGTACAACATTATGACAGCACTGCAATACTACAGTACCCAGTACAACATTATGACAGCACTGCAATACTACAGTACCCAGTACAACATTATGACAGCACTGCAGTACCCAGTACAACATTATGACAGCACTGCAGTACCCAGTACAACATTATGACAGCACTGCAATACTGCAGTACCCAGTACAACATTATGACAGCACTGCAATACTACAGTACCCAGTACAACATTGACAGCACTGTAATACTGCAGTACCCAGTACAACATTATGACAGCACTGCAATCCTGCAGTACCCAGTACAACATTATGACAGCACTGTAATACTGCAGTACCCAGTACAACATTATGACAGCACTGCAATACTACAGTACCCAGTACAGCATTATGACAGCACTGCAATACTGCAGTACCCAGTACAACATTATGACAGCACTGCAATACTGCAGTACCCAGTACAACATTATGACAGCACTGCAGTACCCAGTACAACATTATGACAGCACTGTAATACTGCAGTACCCAGTACAACATTATGACAGCACTGCAATACTACAGTACCCAGTACAACATTATGACAGCACTGTAATACTGCAGTACCCAGTACAACATTATGACAGCACTGTAATACTGCAGTACCCAGTACAACATTATGACAGCACTGCAATACTACAGTACCCAGTACAACATTATGACAGCACTGCAATACTGCAGTACCCAGTACAACATTATGACAGCACTGTAATACTGCAGTACCCAGTACAACGTTATGACAGCACTGCAATACTGCAGTACCCAGTACAACGTTATGACAGCACTGCAATACTACAGTACCCAGTACAACATTATGACAGCACTGCAATACTACAGTACCCAGTACAACATTATGACAGCACTGCAATACTACAGTACCCATTACAACATTATGACAGCACTGCAATACTACAGTACCCAGTACAACGTTATGACAGCACTGCAATACTGCAGTACCCATTACAACATTACGACAGCACTGCAATACTACAGTACCCAGTACAACATTATGACAGCACTGCAATACTGCAGTACCCAGTACAACATTATGACAGTGTGGCAGCATATTAATCTGACTGTGGCACAAATACACAGTAGTCTCTCTCTGTTTGTCTTTCTCTGTCCTCGTCACTTTCACACACAAGCAAACACCCACACGCGTGTGGGGTGTGACAGCACTGCAATACTACAGTACCCAGTACAACATTATGACAGCACTGCAATACTGCAGTACCCAGTACAACATTATGACAGCACTGCAACACTACAGTACAACATTATGACAGCACTGCAGTACCCAGTACAACATTATGACAGCACTGCAATACTGCAGTACCCAGTACAACATTATGACAGCACTGCAATACTACAGTACCCTGTACAACATTGACAGCACTGCAATACTACAGTACCCAGTACAACATTATGACAGCACTGCAGTACCCAGTACAACATTATGACAGCACTGCAATACTACAGTACCCAGTACAACATTATGACAGCACTGCAATACTACAGTACCCAGTACAACATTATGACAGCACTGCAGTACCCAGTACAACATTATGACAGCACTGCAATACTACAGTACCCAGTACAACATTATGACAGCACTGCAGTACCCAGTACAACATTGACAGCACTGCAATACTACAGTACCCAGTACAACATTATGACAGCACTGCAATACTACAGTACCCAGTACAACATTATGACAGCACTGTAATACTGCAGTACCCAGTACAACATTATGACAGCACTGTAATACTGCAGTACCCAGTACAACGTTATGACAGCACTGCAATACTACAGTACCCATTACAACATTACGACAGCACTGCAATACTACAGTACCCAGTACAACGTTATGACAGCACTGCAATACTGCAGTACCCATTACAACATTACGACAGCACTGCAATACTACAGTACCCAGTACAACGTTATGACAGCACTGCAATACTACAGTACCCAGTACAACATTATGACAGCACTGCAACACTGCAGTACCCAGTACAACATTATGATAGCACTGCAGTACCCAGTACAACATTATGACAGCACTGCAATACTACAGTACCCAGTACAACATTATGACAGCACTGCAATACTACAGTACCCAGTACAATATTATGACAGCACTGCAATACTACAGTACCCAGTACAACGTTATGACAGCACTGCAATACTACAGTACCCAGTACAACATTATGACAGCACTGCAACACTGCAGTACCCAGTACAACGCTAGGACAGTGTTGTCAGTCCTCGTAAAACATATTAATCTGACTGTGGCACAAATACACAAAGTAGTCTCTCTCTGTTTGTCTTTCTCTGTCCTCGTCACTTTCACACACAAGCAAACACCCACACGCGTCTCATACACACACACACAAACAAACACACACGTACTGTACGTCACTCACTCACGCCCGTATGCACACAACCCCCCCATACACACCAACAGGTCACACGTGTTAGCGTGTGGATATGGATATTTTTGATAATTTCAAAATTAATAAACATAACTTTTTTTAAACAGCAGAAAATCTGATGTTTCTATGTCAAACGGTTTTGTTACATTTCAGTCTTCTGTGATGTATATAAAGTGTAATATTGGAATGCAAACTCAAAATGTAATAAACTCAGCAAAAAAAGAAACGTCCCTATTTCAGGACCCTGTCTTTCAAAGATAATTTGTAAAAATCTAAATAATTTCACAGATCTTCATTGTAAAAGGGTTTAAGCACTGTTTCCCATGCTTGTTCAATGAACCATAAACAATTAATGAACATGCACCTGTAGAACGGTCATTAAGACACTAACAGCTTACAGATGGTAGGCAATTAAGGTCACAGTTATGAAAACTTAGGACACTGACTCTGAAAAACACCAAAAGAAAGATGCCCAGGGTTCCTGCTCATCTGCGTGAACGTGCCTTAGGCATGCTGCATGGAGGCATGAGGACTGCAGATGTGGCCAGGGCAATAAATTGCAATGTCTGTACTGTGAGACGCCTAAGACAGCGCTACAGGGAGACAGGACGAACAGCTGATCGTCCCCACAGTGGCAGACCACGTGTAACAACACCTGCACAGGATCGGTACATCCAAACATCACACTTGCGGGACAGGTACATGAAGGCAACAACAACTGCCCGAGTTACACCAGGAACGCACAATCCCTCCATCAGTGCTCAGACTGTCCGCAATAGGCTGAGAGAGGCTGGACTGGGGGCTTGTAGGCCTGTTGTAAGGCATGTCCTCACCAGACATCACTGGCAACAACGTCGCCTGTGGGCACAAACCCACCGTCGCTGGACCAGACAGGACTGGAAAAAAGTGCTCTTCACTGACGAGTCGCGTTTTTGTCTCACCAGGGATGATGGTCGGATTCGTGTTTACTGTCGAAGGAATGAGCGTTACACCGAGGCCTGTACTCTGGAGCGGGATTAATTTGGAGGTGGAGGGTCCATCATGGTCTGGGGCGGTGTGTTACAGCATCATCGGCCTGAGCTTGTTGTCATTGCAGGCAATCTCAACGCTGTGCGTTACAGGGAAGACATCCTCCTCCCTCATGTGGTACCCTTCCTGCAGGCTCATCCTGACATGACCCTCCAGCATGACAATGCCACCAGCCATACTGCTCATTCTGTGCGTGATTTCTTGCAAGACAGGAATGTCAGTGTTCTGCCATGGCCAGCGAAGAGCCCCGATCTAAATCCCATTGAGCACATCTGGGACCTGTTGGATCGGTGGGTGAAGGCTAGGGCCATTCCTCCCAGAAATGTCCGGGAACTTGTAGGTGCCTTGGTGGAACAGTGGGGTAACATCTCACAGCAAGAACTGGCAAATCTGTTGCAGTCCATGAGGAGGAGATGCACTGCAGTACTTAATGCAGCTGGTGGCCACACCAGATACTGACTGTTACTTTTGATTTGACCCCCTCTTTGTTCAGGGACACATTATTCCATTTCTGTTAGTCACATGTCTGTGGAAATGTTTAGTTTATGTCTCAGTTGTTGAATCTTGTTATGTTCATACAAATATTTACACATGTTAAGTTTGCTGAAAATAAACGCAGTTGACAGTGAGAGGACGTTCCTTTTTTTGCTGAGTTTCCATTTCACCTCTATATCTGATATGGTACAGGTATCTTCTTTTTTTAAGCCCATAACCATGCGTGTTCTATACTTTTCTTTCAAAGTAGATTTATTTAAAGACTGCAAAGAAACACTCTGTGTGACCCGGATTTAGCCCACTGCAGTAAATTAAACCACAAACCCAGTGGCAATGCTTTCTAAAACAAGTGACAATGCTTTTCTGAACAGTGTGTGTGTGTGTGTGTGTGTGTGATCTCTTTCTACAGGCTAGCTTCTGGGAGTTGGTGACACCCCGATCCTGGTCCTGCAGCAACTAGGTCTGAAACTACGACATGGAGTTGCCTGCTTCATCCAGGGATTGAGACATGGGCTGTGTCTCAATAGTAAACCCAGCTGTTCAACCCTCCACTTTGAACTTGGTGTCAGGGGACAAACTCCGCTGTAAACCTTGCCTTTGATCCTTGGCTAAAACAGAGGCCTTTTGAGAGTGTGATTCATTGATAGAATCCTGTCAGGAAACAAGATCTAACGTGGAATATAAACTAATTTAGTAGTATTAGAAAACGTGTTTACTGTTTGGATGGAACATGTATGGATGGATTGTGTATCTATGGATGTGTTTAACTATACTTGTGGGGACCAAAGGTCCTCACAAGAATAGTAAACAAAAAAACATTTTGACCAACTGGGGACATTTTGTTAAATGCTATTTCTAGGGGGTTTAGGGTTAAGGTTAGAAATAGTGTTAGGTTTAGAATTAGGTTAAGTTTAGGGTTAGGAGCTTAGGGTTATGAGCTAGGGTTAGTTTTAGGGTTAAGGTTAGGTTTTTGGATTAAGGTTAGTGTAAGGGCTAAGGGAAGTGGTGGAAAAAGTACCCAATTGTCATACTTGAGTAAAAGTAAAGATTCCTTAATAGAAAATGACTCAAGTAAAAGTGAAAGTTACCCACTAAAATACTACTTGAGTAAAAGTCAAAAATTGTTTGGTTTTAAATATACTTAAGTATTAAAAATAAATGTAATTGATAAAATGTACTTAAGTATCAATGGTAAAAGTAAAGTATAAATAATAAGCAAACCAGACAGCACCATTTTCTTGTTTTTTTTAATTTACGGATAGCCAGGGGCACACTCCAACACTCAGACTTAATTTACAAACGAAGCATTTGTGTTTAGTGAGTCCGTCAGATCAGAGGCAGTTTAAAAAAGAAATATATATATATATATATATTTCACCTTTATTTAACCAGGTAGGCTAGTTGAGAACATGTTCTCATTTACAACTGCGACCTGGCCAAGCAAAGCAGTGCAACACAAACAACAACACAGAGTTACGCATGGAATAAACAAGCGTACAGTCAATAACACAATAGAAAAAATAAAGTCTATATACAGTGTGTGCAAATGGAGTGAGGAGAGGTAAGGCAATAAAAAGGCCATAGTAGCGAAGTAATTACAATTTAGCAATTAACACTGGAGTGATAGATGTGCAGATGATGATGTGCAAGTAGAAATACTGGTGTGCAAAAGAGCAGAAAAGTAAATAAAAACAATATGGGGATGAGGTAGTTAGATTGGATGGGCTATTTACAGCTGCAGCGATCGGTTAGCTGCTCGGATAGCTGATGTTTAAAGTTAGTGAGGGAAATATCAGTCTCCAGCTTTAGCGATTGTTGCAATTTTTTCCAGTCATTGGCAGCAGAGAACTGGAAGGAAAGGCGGCCAAAAGAGGTGTTGGCTTTGGGGATGACCAGTGAGATATACCTGCTGGAGCGTGTTCTATGAGTGGGTGTTGTTATCGTGACCAGTGAGCTGAGATAAGGTGGAGCTTTACCTAGCAAAGTCTTATAGATGACCTGGAGCCAGTGGTTCTGGCAACGAATATGTAGCGAGGGCCAGCCCATTAGAGCATACAGGTCGCAGTGGTGGGTGGTATATGGGGCTTTGGTGACAAAACGGATGGCACTGTGATAGACTGCATCCAGTTTGCTGAGTAGAGTGTTTTTTGTAAATGACATCGCCGAAGTCAAGGATCGGTAGGATAGTCAGTTTTACGAAGGTATGTTTGGCGGCGTGAGTAAAGGAGGCTTTGATGCGAAATAGAAAGCCAGTTCTAGATTTAATTTTGGAGATGTTTAATATGAGTCTAGAAAGAGAGTTTGCAGTCTAGGCAGACACCTATGTATTTGTAGTTGTCCACATATTCTAAGAACCGTCCAGAGTAGTGATGCTAGTCGGGCGGGCAGGTGCGGGGCAGCTATCGGTTGAAAAGCATGCATTTAGTTTTACTAGCGTTTAAGAGCAGTTTGAGGCCATGGAATGAGTGGTGTATGGCATTGAAGCTCGTTTGGAGGTTTGTTAACACAGTGTCCAAAGAAGGGCCAGATGTATACAGAATGGTGTCGTCTGTGTAGTGGTGGATCAGGGAACCACCCAGCAAGAGCGACATCGTTGATATATACAGAGAAAATAGTCGGCCCGAGAATTGAACCCTGTGGTACCCCCATAGAGACTGCCAGAGGTCCGGACAACAGGCCCTCCGATTTTACACACTGAACTCTGTCTGAGAAGTAGTTGGTGAACCAGGCGAGGCAGTCATTTGAGAAACCAAGGCTATTGAGTCTGCCGATAAGAATACTGTGATTGACAGAGTCGAAAGCCTTGTCCAGGTCGATGAAGACGGCTGCACAGTACAATCTTTTATCGATGGCGGTTATGATATCGTTTAGTACCTTGAGCGTGGCTGAAGTGCACCTGTGACCAGCTCGGAAACCGGATTGCACAGCGGAGAAGGTACGGTGGGATTCGAAATGGTCAGTGATCTGTTTATTAACTTGGCTTTCGAAGACTTTAGAAAGGCAGGGCAGGATGGATATAGGTCTATAACAGAATGGGTCTAGAGTGTCACCCCCTTTGAAGAGGGGGATGACCCGTGGCAGCTTTCCAATCTTTAGGAATCTATAATTTTAGAAAGAGAGGTTCCTGATTGTCTAGCTCAGCTGATTTGTACGGGTCCAGGTTTTGCAGCTCTTTCAGAACATCGGCACACTGTATTTGGGTGAAGGAGAAGCTGGGGAGGCTTGGGCAAGAACTTGCAGTGCAAGTAGCTGCGAGGGGTGCGGAGCTGTTGGCCGGAGTTGAGGTAGCCAGGAGGAAAGCATGGCCAGCCGTAGAGAAATGCTTATTGAAATTCTCGATTATCGTGGATTTATCGGTGGTGGCAGTGTTACCTAGTCTCAGTGCAGTGGGCAGCTGGGAGGAGGTGCTCTTGTTCTCCATTGACTTTACAGTGTCCCAAAACCTTTTTGGAGTTGGAGCTACAGGATGCAAATTTCTGTTTGAAAAAGCTAGCTTTTGCTTTCCTGACTGACTGCGTGTATTGGTTCCTGACTTCCTTGAACAGTTGCATATCGCGGGGGCTATTCGATTCTAATGCAGTACGCCACAGGATGTTTTTGTGCTGGTCGAGGGCAGTCAGGTCTGGAGTGAACCAAGAGCTATATCTGTTCTTAGTTCTACATTTTTTGAATGGGCCATGCTTATTTAAGATGGTGAGGAAACAACGTTTAAAGAACGACCGGGCATCCTCGACTGACGGGATGAGGTCAATATCCTTCCAGGATACCCGGGCCAGGTCGATTAGAAATGCCTGCTCGCAAAAGTGTTTTAGGGTGCATTTGACAGTGATGAGGGGTGGTTGTTTGACCGCGGACCCATAGCGGATGCAGGCAATGAGGCAGTGATCGCTGAGATCCTGATTGAAAACAGCAGAGGTGTATTTGGAGGGCAAGTTGGTCAAGATAATATCTATGAGGGTGCCCATGTTTACGGATTTAGGATTTTACCTGGTGGGTTCCTTGATAATTTGTGTGAGATTGAGGGCATCTAGCTTAGATTGTAGGACTGCCGGGGTGTTAAGCATAACCCAGTTTAGGTCACCTAACAGAACGAACTCTGAACTCCTCCCCCTTTTGGCAGTTCTATCTTGATGGAATTGGGGATCGAAATCTCCGAATTTTTGGTGGCCTTCCTAAGCCAGGATTTAGACACGGCAGGGCAGGGACATCAGGGTTGGCGTAGAGTGCTAAAGCAGTGAGTAAAACAAACTTAGGGAGGAGGCTTCTGATGTTAACATGCATGAAACCAAGGCTTTTTTGGTTACAGAAGTCAACAAATGAGAGTGCCTGGGGACACGCAGGGTTAACCTCCACATGACCCGAGGAACAGAGGAGGAGTAGAATGAGGGTATGGCTAAAGGCTATCAAGACTGGTCATCTAGTGCGTTGTAGGGATGACCAGGGATGTTCTCTTGACAAGTGCGGGAATCTTCTTCAGGAAAGTATGGAGTAAAAGGTACATTATCTTCAGGAATGTATGGAGTAAAAGGTACATTATCTTCAGGAATGTATGGAGTAAAAGGTACATTATCTTCTTCAGGAATGTAGGGAAGTAAAAGTTGTCAAAAGAAAAATTAAAGTAAAGTACAGAAACCAAAAAAAACGACTTAAGTAGTACTTGAAAGTATTTTTACTTAAGTACTTTACACCACTGGGTTAGGGTTAGCAGATAGGGTTAGGTTTAGGGTTAAGGTTAGGGGTTAGAGAAAATAGGATTTTGAATGGGACTCTGTGTATTCTGTGTCCCCACAAGGTTAGTTATACAAGAATGTGTGAATTTAAATGGCATGGACAGCATTCTGTATTACCTAGGTGTCAAGACTTCCAAGCCAGGGGATGCAATTGTTAACACATTTTAATGTTCTATTGGTTAAATTCAGACATTCTTCACTGAGTTATATTGTTTTGTAAATTCAAGACAATTTGTAAATTAATGCAAAACAAAATCATATCACATTTGTAAACGTATGCTTAAAATGTAGAAAAACGTTTTTGTTACAATACTGTATTTACACATTTTTGTCTTTACACTTTATAAAGATATCTCAATAAAATGTGGTTATAGATATGAAGCAAGAATACCATTTCACTGCAGAGAAACTCTAATCTGCACTAACAATGACAGGAACCAAGGGAAAACAAGGACTATAGTGATGATACCATGATTTATTGATCTAACGAGTGAAACGTCTACTCCACATCACTGTCCTCATCTCCTCCATCCAGAAATATCTGATTCAGCACTCCAGTCATCCTGTGATAGAGAAACATCATCTACTGTATGTGTCCAAATGTGTTTAGTACTGGGATAGGAACAACAACCCACTGAGGCAGTCCCCAGGACCAGTGGTGAAGAGCATTGTCTGCAATTGGACGTTGTGGCATGGCAGCATGCCTAATCTAGCCTGCAGGGTGTACAGTGTGTTTCCCCAAAGGAAAGACAACCCCTAGACAGTAATTGTGGTTTAAATCTGTGGCACAAACAGTCCACCGTCTTACCTAGCGTTCAGGGTGCGCATTGCGTTGACTCTTCCTCGGTTGATTTCCATCTCCAGCAGGCGTGGGATACAACGGATGTTAGAGGGCCCGGCCGGGATCTTCCTGGCCAGCCACATGCAGCGCAGAGTCTTGTCTGCCTGCCACAGAGTCTTCATCTTGCCTTGTTCTTTTTCGCTATGACACACACACAAACACAAACAGAGAGAGAGAGACAGGAAGCAGAGGATTACATGGTGCTCTGTGTGGAATGTTCTGTTGACAGTGTTAGCAGCAGATGTTGTTGGGGGGGTACAGGACTAGGTGTGTTAGTAGTTGATGTGGTTGGGGGTACAGGACTAGGTGTGTTAGTAGTTAATGTGGTTGGGGGATACAGGACTAGGTGTGTTAGTAGTTGATGTGGTTGGGGGTACAGGACTAGGTGTGTTAGTAGTTGATGTGGTTGGGGGTACAGGACTAGGTGTGTTAGTAGTTGATGTGGTTGGGGATACAGGACTAGGTGTGTTAGTAGTTGATGTGGTTGGGGGTACAGGACTAGGTGTGTTAGTAGTTGATGTGGTTGGGGGTACAGGACTAGGTGTGTTAGTAGTTGATGTGGTTGGGGGTACAGGACTAGGTGTGTTAGTAGTTGATGTGATTGGGGGTACAGGACTAGGTGTGTTAGTAGTTGATGTGGTTGGGGATACAGGACTAGGTGTGTTAGTAGTTGATGTGGTTGGGGGATACAGGACTAGGTGTGTTAGTAGTTGATGTGGTTGGGGGATACAGGACTAGGTGTGTTAGTAGTTGATGTGGTTGGGGGTACAGGACTAGGTGTGTTAGTAGTTGATGTTGTTGGGGGTACAGGACTAGGTGTGTTAGTAGTTGATGTGGTTGGGGGTACAGGACTAGGTGTGTTAGTAGTTGATGTGGTTGGGGGTACAGGACTAGGTGTGTTAGTAGTTGATGTGATTGGGGGTACAGGACTAGGTGTGTTAGTAGTTGATGTGGTTGGGGGAGATACAGGACTAGGTGTGTTAGTAGTTGATGTGGTTGGGGATACAGGACTAGGTGTGTTAGTAGTTGATGTGGTTGGGGGTACAGGACTAGGTGTGTTAGTAGTTGATGTGGTTGGGGGTACAGGACTAGGTGTGTTAGTAGTTGATGTGGTTGGGGATACAGGACTAGGTGTGTTAGTAGTTGATGTGGTTGGGGTACAGGACTAGGTGTGTTAGTAGTTGATGTGGTTGGGGGATACAGGACTAGGTGTGTTAGTAGTTGATGTGGTTGGGGGTACAGGACTAGGTGTGTTAGTAGTTGATGTGGTTGGGGGTACAGGACTAGGTGTGTTAGTAGTTGATGTGGTTGGGGGTACAGGACTAGGTGTGTTAGTAGTTGATGGGTTGGGGGTACAGGACTAGGTGTGTTAGTAGTTGATGTGGTTGGGGGTACAGGACTAGGTGTGTTAGTAGTTGATGTGGTTGGGGATACAGGACTAGGTGTGTTAGTAGTTGATGTGGTTGGGGGTACAGGACTAGGTGTGTTAGTAGTTGATGTGGTTGGGGGTACAGGACTAGGTGTGTTAGTAGTTGATGTGGTTGGGGATACAGGACTAGGTGTGTTAGTAGTTGATGTGGTTGGGGGTACAGGACTAGGTGTGTTAGTAGTTGATGTGGTTGGGGGTACAGGACTAGGTGTGTTAGTAGTTGATGTGGTTGGGGATACAGGACTAGGTGTGTTAGTAGTTGATGTGGTTGGGGGTACAGGACTAGGTGTGTTAGTAGTTGATGTGGTTGGGGGATACAGGACTAGGTGTGTTAGTAGTTGATGTGGTTGGGGGTACAGGACTAGGTGTGTTAGTAGTTGATGTGGTTGGGGGTACAGGACTAGGTGTGTTAGTAGTTGATGTGGTTGGGGATACAGGACTAGGTGTGTTAGTAGTTGATGTGGTTGGGGATACAGGACTAGGTGTGTTAGTAGTTGATGTGGTTGGGGGTACAGGACTAGGTGTGTTAGTAGTTGATGTGGTTGGGGGTACAGGACTAGGTGTGTTAGTAGTTGATGTGGTTGGGGGTACAGGACTAGGTGTGTTAGTAGTTGATGTGGTTGGGGGTACAGGACTAGGTGTGTTAGTAGTTGATGTGGTTGGGGGTACAGGACTAGGTGTGTTAGTAGTTGATGTGGTTGGGGGTACAGGACTAGGTGTGTTAGTAGTTGATGTGGTTGGGGGTACAGGACTAGGTGTGTTAGTAGTTGATGTGGTTGGGGGTACAGGACTAGGTGTGTTAGTAGTTGATGTGGTTGGGGGTACAGGACTAGGTGTGTTAGTAGTTGATGTGGTTGGGGGTACAGGACTAGGTGTGTTAGTAGTTGATGTGGTTGGGGGTACAGGACTAGGTGTGTTAGTAGTTGATGTGGTTGGGGGTACAGGACTAGGTGTGTTAGTAGTTGATGTGGTTGGGGATACAGGACTAGGTGTGTTAGTAGTTGATGTGGTTGGGGGTACAGGACTAGGTGTGTTAGTAGTTGATGTGGTTGGGGATACAGGACTAGGTGTGTTAGTAGTTGATGTGGTTGGGGGTACAGGACTAGGTGTGTTAGTAGTTGATGTGGTTGGGGATACAGGACTAGGTGTGTTAGTAGTTGATGTGGTTGGGGGTACAGGACTAGGTGTGTTAGTAGTTGATGTGGTTGGGGGTACAGGACTAGGTGTGTTAGTAGTTGATGTGGTTGGGGATACAGGACTAGGTGTGTTAGTAGTTGATGTGGTTGGGGGATACAGGACTAGGTGTGTTAGTAGTTGATGTGGTTGGGGGTACAGGACTAGGTGTGTTAGTAGTTGATGTGGTTGGGGTACAGGACTAGGTGTGTTAGTAGTTGATGTGGTTGGGGGGTACAGGACTAGGTGTGTTAGTAGTTGATGTGGTTGGGGTACAGGACTAGGTGTGTTAGTAGTTGATGTGGTTGGGGGTACAGGACTAGGTGTGTTAGTAGTTGATGTGGTTGGGGGTACAGGACTAGGTGTGTTAGTAGTTGATGTGGTTGGGGGTACAGGACTAGGTGTGTTAGTAGTTGATGTGGTTGGGGGGTACAGGACTAGGTGTGTTAGTAGTTGATGTGGTTGGGGGATACAGGACTAGGTGTGTTAGTAGTTGATGTGGTTGGGGATACAGGACTAGGTGTGTTAGTAGTTGATGTGGTTGGGGGGGTACAGGACTAGGTGTGTTAGTAGTTGATGTGGTTGGGGGTACAGGACTAGGTGTGTTAGTAGTTGATGTGGTTGGGGATACAGGACTAGGTGTGTTAGTAGTTGATGTGGTTGGGGGATACAGGACTAGGTGTGTTAGTAGTTGATGTGGTTGGGGATACAGGACTAGGTGTGTTAGTAGTTGATGTGGTTGGGGGGTACAGGACTAGGTGTGTTAGTAGTTGATGTGGTTGGGGGTACAGGACTAGGTGTGTTAGTAGTTGATGTGGTTGGGGGTACAGGACTAGGTGTGTTAGTAGTTGATGTGGTTGGGGGTACAGGACTAGGTGTGTTAGTAGTTGATGTGGTTGGGGGATACAGGACTAGGTGTGTTAGTAGTTGATGTGGTTGGGGGTACAGGACTAGGTGTGTTAGTAGTTGATGTGGTTGGGGGTACAGGACTAGGTGTGTTAGTAGTTGATGTGGTTGGGGATACAGGACTAGGTGTGTTAGTAGTTGATGTGGTTGGGGGTACAGGACTAGGTGTGTTAGTAGTTGATGTGGTTGGGGGTACAGGACTAGGTGTGTTAGTAGTTGATGTGGTTGGGGGTACAGGACTAGGTGTGTTAGTAGTTGATGTGGTTGGGGGATACAGGACTAGGTGTGTTAGTAGTTGATGTGGTTGGGGATACAGGACTAGGTGTGTTAGTAGTTGATGTGGTTGGGGGTACAGGACTAGGTGTGTTAGTAGTTGATGTGGTTGGGGATACAGGACTAGGTGTGTTAGTAGTTGATGTGGTTGGGGGTACAGGACTAGGTGTGTTAGTAGTTGATGTGGTTGGGGATACAGGACTAGGTGTGTTAGTAGTTGATGTGGTTGGGGATACAGGACTAGGTGTGTTAGTAGTTGATGTGGTTGGGGGTACAGGACTAGGTGTGTTAGTAGTTGATGTGGTTGGGGGGGTACAGGACTAGGTGTGTTAGTAGTTGATGTGGTTGGGGGTACAGGACTAGGTGTGTTAGTAGTTGATGTGGTTGGGGGTACAGGACTAGGTGTGTTAGTAGTTGATGTGGTTGGGGGTACAGGACTAGGTGTGTTAGTAGTTGATGTGGTTGGGGGTACAGGACTAGGTGTGTTAGTAGTTGATGTGGTTGGGGGGTACAGGACTAGGTGTGTTAGTAGTTGATGTTACAGGACTAGTGTGTTAGTAGTTGATGTGGTTGGGGTACAGGACTAGGTGTGTTAGTAGTTGATGTGGTTGGGGGTACAGGACTAGGTGTGTTAGTAGTTGATGTGGTTGGGGGTACAGGACTAGGTGTGTTAGTAGTTGATGTGGTTGGGGGTACAGGACTAGGTGTGTTAGTAGTTGATGTGGTTGGGGGTACAGGACTAGGTGTGTTAGTAGTTGATGTGGTTGGGGGTACAGGACTAGGTGTGTTAGTAGTTGATGTGGTTGGGGGGTACAGGACTAGGTGTGTTAGTAGTTGATGTGGTTGGGGGTACAGGACTAGGTGTGTTAGTAGTTGATGTGGTTGGGGGATACAGGACTAGGTGTGTTAGTAGTTGATGTGGTTGGGGGGTACAGGACTAGGTGTGTTAGTAGTTGATGTGGTTGGGGGTACAGGACTAGGTGTGTTAGTAGTTGATGTGGTTGGGGGTACAGGACTAGGTGTGTTAGTAGTTGATGTGGTTGGGGGTACAGGACTAGGTGTGTTAGTAGTTGATGTGGTTGGGGGTACAGGACTAGGTGTGTTAGTAGTTGATGTGGTTGGGGTACAGGACTAGGTGTGTTAGTAGTTGATGTGGTTGGGGGTACAGGACTAGGTGTGTTAGTAGTTGATGTGGTTGGGGGTACAGGACTAGGTGTGTTAGTAGTTGATGTGGTTGGGGGTACAGGACTAGGTGTGTTAGTAGTTGATGTGGTTGGGGGTACAGGACTAGGTGTGTTAGTAGTTGATGTGGTTGGGGGTACAGGACTAGGTGTGTTAGTAGTTGATGTGGTTGGGGGTACAGGACTAGGTGTGTTAGTAGTTGATGTGGTTGGGGGTACAGGACTAGGTGTGTTAGTAGTTGATGTGGTTGGGGGTACAGGACTAGGTGTGTTAGTAGTTGATGTGGTTGGGGGTACAGGACTAGGTGTGTTAGTAGTTGATGTGGTTGGGGGTACAGGACTAGGTGTGTTAGTAGTTGATGTGGTTGGGGTACAGGACTAGGTGTGTTAGTAGTTGATGTGGTTGGGGGTACAGGACTAGGTGTGTTAGTAGTTGATGTGGTTGGGGGTACAGGACTAGGTGTGTTAGTAGTTGATGTGGTTGGGGGTACAGGACTAGGTGTGTTAGTAGTTGATGTGGTTGGGGGTACAGGACTAGGTGTGTTAGTAGTTGATGTGGTTGGGGGGTACAGGACTAGGTGTGTTAGTAGTTGATGTGGTTGGGGGGTACAGGACTAGGTGTGTTAGTAGTTGATGTGGTTGGGGATACAGGACTAGGTGTGTTAGTAGTTGATGTGGTTGGGGGGTACAGGACTAGGTGTGTTAGTAGTTGATGTGGTTGGGGATACAGGACTAGGTGTGTTAGTAGTTGATGTGGTTGGGGGTACAGGACTAGGTGTGTTAGTAGTTGTAGTTGATGTGGTTGGGGTACAGGACTAGGTGTGTTAGTAGTTGATGTGGTTGGGGGTACAGGACTAGGTGTGTTAGTAGTTGATGTGGTTGGGGGTACAGGACTAGGTGTGTTAGTAGTTGATGTGGTTGGGGGTACAGGACTAGGTGTGTTAGTAGTTGATGTGGTTGGGGGTACAGGACTAGGTGTGTTAGTAGTTGATGTGGTTGGGGGTACAGGACTAGGTGTGTTAGTAGTTGATGTGGTTGGGGATACAGGACTAGGTGTGTTAGTAGTTGATGTGGTTGGGGGTACAGGACTAGGTGTGTTAGTAGTTGATGTGGTTGGGGGTACAGGACTAGGTGTGTTAGTAGTTGATGTGGTTGGGGGTACAGGACTAGGTGTGTTAGTAGTTGATGTGGTTGGGGGTACAGGACTAGGTGTGTTAGTAGTTGATGTGGTTGGGGTACAGGACTAGGTGTGTTAGTAGTTGATGTGGTTGGGGGTACAGGACTAGGTGTGTTAGTAGTTGATGTGGTTGGGGGATACAGGACTAGGTGTGTTAGTAGTTGATGTGGTTGGGTACAGGACTAGGTGTGTTAGTAGTTGATGTGGTTGGGGGTACAGGACTAGGTGTGTTAGTAGTTGATGTGGTTGGGGGTACAGGACTAGGTGTGTTAGTAGTTGATGTGGTTGGGGATACAGGACTAGGTGTGTTAGTAGTTGATGTGGTTGGGGGTACAGGACTAGGTGTGTTAGTAGTTGATGTGGTTGGGGATACAGGACTAGGTGTGTTAGTAGTTGATGTGGTTGGGGATACAGGACTAGGTGTGTTAGTAGTTGATGTGGTTGGGGTACAGGACTAGGTGTGTTAGTAGTTGATGTGGTTGGGGGTACAGGACTAGGTGTGTTAGTAGTTGATGTGGTTGGGGGTACAGGACTAGGTGTGTTAGTAGTTGATGTGGTTGGGGGTACAGGACTAGGTGTGTTAGTAGTTGATGTGGTTGGGGATACAGGACTAGGTGTGTTAGTAGTTGATGTGGTTGGGGGTACAGGACTAGGTGTGTTAGTAGTTGATGTGGTTGGGGGTACAGGACTAGGTGTGTTAGTAGTTGATGTGGTTGGGGGTACAGGACTAGGTGTGTTAGTAGTTGATGTGGTTGGGGATACAGGACTAGGTGTGTTAGTAGTTGATGTGGTTGGGGGTACAGGACTAGGTGTGTTAGTAGTTGATGTGGTTGGGGGTACAGGACTAGGTGTGTTAGTAGTTGATGTGGTTGGGGGTACAGGACTAGGTGTGTTAGTAGTTGATGTGGTTGGGGGTACAGGACTAGGTGTGTTAGTAGTTGATGTGGTTGGGGGTACAGGACTAGGTGTGTTAGTAGTTGATGTGGTTGGGGATACAGGACTAGGTGTGTTAGTAGTTGATGTGGTTGGGGGGTACAGGACTAGGTGTGTTAGTAGTTGATGTGGTTGGGGTACAGGACTAGGTGTGTTAGTAGTTGATGTGGTTGGGGGTACAGGACTAGGTGTGTTAGTAGTTGATGTGGTTGGGGATACAGGACTAGGTGTGTTAGTAGTTGATGTGGTTGGGGAGTACAGGACTAGGTGTGTTAGTAGTTGATGTGTTAGTGGGGGTACAGGACTAGGTGTGTTAGTAGTTGATGTGGTTGGGGGGTACAGGACTAGGTGTGTTAGTAGTTGATGTGGTTGGGGGGTACAGGACTAGGTGTGTTAGTAGTTGATGTGGTTGGGGGTACAGGACTAGGTGTGTTAGTAGTTGATGTGGTTGGGGGATACAGGACTAGGTGTGTTAGTAGTTGATGTGGTTGGGGGATACAGGACTAGGTGTGTTAGTAGTTGATGTGGTTGGGGGTACAGGACTAGGTGTGTTAGTAGTTGATGTGGTTGGGGGTACAGGACTAGGTGTGTTAGTAGTTGATGTGGTTGGGGGTACAGGACTAGGTGTGTTAGTAGTTGATGTGGTTGGGGGTACAGGACTAGGTGTGTTAGTAGTTGATGTGGTTGGGGGTACAGGACTAGGTGTGTTAGTAGTTGATGTGGTTGGGGGTACAGGACTAGGTGTGTTAGTAGTTGATGTGGTTGGGGGATACAGGACTAGGTGTGTTAGTAGTTGATGTGGTTGGGGATACAGGACTAGGTGTGTTAGTAGTTGATGTGGTTGGGGGTACAGGACTAGGTGTGTTAGTAGTTGATGTGGTTGGGGGTACAGGACTAGGTGTGTTAGTAGTTGATGTGGTTGGGGGTACAGGACTAGGTGTGTTAGTAGTTGATGTGGTTGGGGGTACAGGACTAGGTGTGTTAGTAGTTGATGTGGTTGGGATACAGGACTAGGTGTGTTAGTAGTTGATGTGGTTGGGGGTACAGGACTAGGTGTGTTAGTAGTTGATGTGGTTGGGGGTACAGGACTAGGTGTGTTAGTAGTTGATGTGGTTGGGGGTACAGGACTAGGTGTGTTAGTAGTTGATGTGGTTGGGGGTACAGGACTAGGTGTGTTGATGTGGTTGGGGGTACAGGACTAGGTGTGTTAGTAGTTGATGTGGTTGGGGTACAGGACTAGGTGTGTTAGTAGTTGATGTGGTTGGGGGTACAGGACTAGGTGTGTTAGTAGTTGATGTGGTTGGGGATACAGGACTAGGTGTGTTAGTAGTTGATGTGGTTGGGGATACAGGACTAGGTGTGTTAGTAGTTGATGTGGTTGGGGATACAGGACTAGGTGTGTTAGTAGTTGATGTGGTTGGGGGTACAGGACTAGGTGTGTTAGTAGTTGATGTGGTTGGGGATACAGGACTAGGTGTGTTAGTAGTTGATGTGGTTGGGGGTACAGGACTAGGTGTGTTAGTAGTTGATGTGGTTGGGGGTACAGGACTAGGTGTGTTAGTAGTTGATGTGGTTGGGGGTACAGGACTAGGTGTGTTAGTAGTTGATGTGGTTGGGGGTACAGGACTAGGTGTGTTAGTAGTTGATGTGGTTGGGGGTACAGGACTAGGTGTGTTAGTAGTTGATGTGGTTGGGGATACAGGACTAGGTGTGTTAGTAGTTGATGTGGTTGGGGGTACAGGACTAGGTGTGTTAGTAGTTGATGTGGTTGGGGGTACAGGACTAGGTGTGTTAGTAGTTGATGTGGTTGGGGGGTACAGGACTAGGTGTGTTAGTAGTTGATGTGGTTGGGGGTACAGGACTAGGTGTGTAGGACTAGGTGATGTGGTTACAGGACTAGGTGTGTTAGTAGTTGATGTGGTTTACAGGACTAGGTGTTAGTAGTTGATGGTTGGGTACAGGACTAGGTGTGTTAGTAGTTGATGTGGTTGGGGACAGGACTAGGTGTGTTAGTAGTTGATGTGGTTGGGAGTACAGGACTAGGTGTGAGTAGTTGATGTGGTTGGAGATACAGGACTAGGTGTGTTAGTAGTTGATGTGGTTGGGGGTACAGGACTAGGTGTGTTAGTAGTTTGATGTGGTTGGGGGTACAGGACTAGGTGTGTTAGTAGCTGATGTGGTTGGGGTACAGGACTAGGTGTGTTAGTAGTTGATGTGGTTGGGGTACAGGACTAGGTGTGTTAGTAGTTGATGTGGTTGGGGGTACAGGACTAGGTGTGTTAGTAGTTGATGTGGTTGGGGGTACAGGACTAGGTGTGTTAGTAGTTGATGTGGTTGGGGGTACAGGACTAGGTGTGTTAGTAGTTGATGTGGTTGGGGATACAGGACTAGGTGTGTTAGTAGTTGATGTGGTTGGGGGTACAGGACTAGGTGTGTTAGTAGTTGATGTGGTTGGGGGTACAGGACTAGGTGTGTTAGTAGTTGATGTGGTTGGGATACAGGACTAGGTGTTAGTAGCAGGACTAGGTGTGTTAGTAGTTGATGTGGTTGGGGTACAGGACTAGGTGTGTTAGTAGTTGATGTGGTTGGGGGTACAGGACTAGGTGTGTTAGTAGTTGATGTGGTTGGGGGATACAGGACTAGGTGTGTTAGTAGTTGATGTGGTTGGGGGTACAGGACTAGGTGTGTTAGTAGTTGATGTGGTTGGGGGTACAGGACTAGGTGTGTTAGTAGTTGATGTGGTTGGGGGTACAGGACTAGGTGTGTTAGTAGTTGATGTGGTTGGGGATACAGGACTAGGTGTGTTAGTAGTTGATGTGGTTGGGGTACAGGACTAGGTGTGTTAGTAGTTGATGTGGTTGGGGGTACAGGACTAGGTGTGTTAGTAGTTGATGTGGTTGGGGATACAGGACTAGGTGTGTTAGTAGTTGATGTGGTTTACAGGACTAGGTGTGTTAGTAGTTGATGTGGTTGGGATACAGGACTAGGTGTGTTAGTAGTTGATGTGGTTGGGGGTACAGGACTAGGTGTGTTAGTAGTTGATGTGGTTGGGGGATACAGGACTAGGTGTGTTAGTAGTTGATGTGGTTGGGGTACAGGACTAGGTGTGTTAGTAGTTGATGTGGTTGGGGGTACAGGACTAGGTGTGTTAGTAGTTGATGTGGTTGGGGGTACAGGACTAGGTGTGTTAGTAGTTGATGTGGTTGGGGGGTACAGGACTAGGTGTGTTAGTAGTTGATGTGGTTGGGGTACAGGACTAGGTGTGTTAGTAGTTGATGTGGTACAGGACTAGGTGTGTTAGTAGTTGATGTGGTTGGGGGTACAGGACTAGGTGTGTTAGTAGTTGATGTGGTTGGGGGTACAGGACTAGGTGTGTTAGTAGTTGATGTGGTTGGGGTACAGGACTAGGTGTGTTAGTAGTTGATGTGGTTGGGGGTACAGGACTAGGTGTGTTAGTAGTTGATGTGGTTGGGGGTACAGGACTAGGTGTGTTAGTAGTTGATGTGGTTGGGGGTACAGGACTAGGTGTGTTAGTAGTTGATGTGGTTGGGGGTACAGGACTAGGTGTGTTAGTAGTTGATGTGGTTGGGGGATACAGGACTAGGTGTGTTAGTAGTTGATGTGGTTGGGGGTACAGGACTAGGTGTGTTAGTAGTTGATGTGGTTGGGGATACAGGACTAGGTGTGTTAGTAGTTGATGTGGTTGGGGGTACAGGACTAGGTGTGTTAGTAGTTGATGTGGTTGGGGATACAGGACTAGGTGTGTTAGTAGTTGATGTGGTTGGGGGTACAGGACTAGGTGTGTTAGTAGTTGATGTGGTTGGGGGTACAGGACTAGGTGTGTTAGTAGTTGATGTGGTTGGGGTACAGGACTAGGTGTGTTAGTAGTTGATGTGGTTGGGGGTACAGGACTAGGTGTGTTAGTAGTTGATGTGGTTGGGATACAGGACTAGGTGTGTTAGTAGTTGATGTGGTTGGGGGTACAGGACTAGGTGTGTTAGTAGTTGATGTGGTTGGGGGTACAGGACTAGGTGTGTTAGTAGTTGATGTGGTTGGGGGTACAGGACTAGGTGTGTTAGTAGTTGATGTGGTTGGGGATACAGGACTAGGTGTGTTAGTAGTTGATGTGGTTGGGGGTACAGGACTAGGTGTGTTAGTAGTTGATGTGGTTGGGGGGTACAGGACTAGGTGTGTTAGTAGTTGATGTGGTTGGGGGTACAGGACTAGGTGTGTTAGTAGTTGATGTGGTTGGGGGGTACAGGACTAGGTGTGTTAGTAGTTGATGTGGTTGGGGATACAGGACTAGGTGTGTTAGTAGTTGATGTGGTGGGGGATACAGGACTAGGTGTGTTAGTAGTTGATGTGGTTGGGGGTACAGGACTAGGTGTGTTAGTAGTTGATGTGGTTGGGGTACAGGGACTAGGTGTGTTAGTAGTTGATGTGGTTGGGGGTACAGGACTAGGTGTGTTAGTAGTTGATGTGGTTGGGGGTACAGGACTAGGTGTGTTAGTAGTTGATGTGGTTGGGGATACAGGACTAGGTGTGTTAGTAGTTGATGTGGTTGGGGGTACAGGACTAGGTGTGTTAGTAGTTGATGTGGTTGGGGGTACAGGACTAGGTGTGTTAGTAGTTGATGTGGTTGGGGGTACAGGACTAGGTGTGTTAGTAGTTGATGTGGTTGGGGGTACAGGACTAGGTGTGTTAGTAGTTGATGTGGTTGGGGATACAGGACTAGGTGTGTTAGTAGTTGATGTGGTTGGGGATACAGGACTAGGTGTGTTAGTAGTTGATGTGGTTGGGGATACAGGACTAGGTGTGTTAGTAGTTGATGTGGTTGTACAGGACTAGGTGTGTTAGTAGTTGATGTGGTTGGGGGTACAGGACTAGGTGTGTTAGTAGTTGATGTGGTTGGGGGTACAGGACTAGGTGTGTTAGTAGTTGATGTGGTTGGGGGATACAGGACTAGGTGTGTTAGTAGTTGATGTGGTTGAAGTACAGGACTAGGTGTGTTAGTAGTTGATGTGGTTGGGGGTACAGGACTAGGTGTGTTAGTAGTTGATGTGGTTGGGATACAGGACTAGGTGTAGTAGTTGATGTGGTTGGGGGTACAGGACTAGGTGTGTTAGTAGTTGATGTGGTTGGGGATACAGGACTAGGTGTGTTAGTAGTTGATGTGGTTGGGGATACAGGACTAGGTGTGTTAGTAGTTGATGTGGTTGGGGGTACAGGACTAGGTGTGTTAGTAGTTGATGTGGTTGGGGATACAGGACTAGGTGTGTTAGTAGTTGATGTGGTTGGGGTACAGGACTAGGTGTGTTAGTAGTTGATGTGGTTGGGGGTACAGGACTAGGTGTGTTAGTAGTTGATGTGGTTGGGGGTACAGGACTAGGTGTGTTAGTAGTTGATGTGGTTGGGGGTACAGGACTAGGTGTGTTAGTAGTTGATGTGGTTGGGGATACAGGACTAGGTGTGTTAGTAGTTGATGTGGTTGGGGATACAGGACTAGGTGTGTTAGTAGTTGATGTGGTTGGGGGTACAGGACTAGGTGTGTTAGTAGTTGATGTGGTTGGGGGTACAGGACTAGGTGTGTTAGTAGTTGATGTGGTTGGGGGTACAGGACTAGGTGTGTTAGTAGTTGATGTGGTTGGGATACAGGACTAGTGTGTTAGTAGTTGATGTGTTGGGCAGGACTAGGTGTGTTAGTAGTTGATGTGTGGGGTACAGGACTAGGTGTGTTAGTAGTTGATGTGGTTGGGGGTACAGGACTAGGTGTGTTAGTAGTTGATGTGGTTGGGGATACAGGACTAGGTGTTAGTAGTTGATGTAGTACAGGACTAGGTGTGTTAGTAGTTGATGTGGTTAGGTGTGTTAGTACAGGACTAGGTGTGTTAGTAGTTGATGTGGTTGGGGGTAGTACAGGACTAGGTGTGTTAGTAGTTGATGTGGTTGGGGGTACAGGACTAGGTGTGTTAGTAGTTGATGTGGTACAGGACTAGGTGTGTTAGTAGTTGAGTACAGGACTAGGTGTGTTAGTAGTTGATGTGGTTGGGGGATACAGGACTAGGTGTGTTAGTAGTTGATGTGGTTGGGGAGTACAGGACTAGGTGTGTTAGTAGTTGATGTGGTTGGGGGTACAGGACTAGGTGTGTTAGTAGTTGATTACAGGACTAGGTGTGTTAGTAGTTGATGTGGTTAGGTACAGGACTAGGTGTGTTAGTAGTTGATGTGGTTGGGGGTACAGGACTAGGTGTGTTAGTAGTTGATGTGGTTGGGGGTACAGGACTAGGTGTGTTAGTAGTTGATGTGGTTGGGGGATACAGGACTAGGTGTGTTAGTAGTTGATGTGGTTGGGTACAGGACTAGGTGTGTTAGTAGTTGATGTGGTTGGGGATACAGGACTAGGTGTGTTAGTAGTTGATGGTTGTACAGGACTAGGTGTGTTAGTAGTTGATGTGGTTGGGGGTACAGGACTAGGTGTGTTAGTAGTTGATGTGGTTGGGGGATACAGGACTAGGTGTGTTAGTAGTTGATGTGGTTGGGGATACAGGACTAGGTGTGTTAGTAGTTGATGTGGTTGGGGGTACAGGACTAGGTGTGTTAGTAGTTGATGTGGTTGGGGATACAGGACTAGGTGTGTTAGTAGTTGATGTGGTTGGGGGTACAGGACTAGGTGTGTTAGTAGTTGATGTGGTTGGGGGTACAGGACTAGGTGTGTTAGTAGTTGATGTGGTTGGGGTACAGGACTAGGTGTGTTAGTAGTTGATGTGGTTGGGGGTACAGGACTAGGTGTGTTAGTAGTTGATGTGGTTGGGGGTACAGGACTAGGTGTGTTAGTCAGGACTAGGTGTGTTAGTAGTTGATGTGGTTGGGGGTACAGGACTAGGTGTGTTAGTAGTTGATGTGGTTGGGGGTACAGGACTAGGTGTGTTAGTAGTTGATGTGGTTGGGGGTACAGGACTAGGTGTGTTAGTAGTTGATGTGGTTGGGGGTACAGGACTAGGTGTGTTAGTAGTTGATGTGGTTGGGGATACAGGACTAGGTGTGTTAGTAGTTGATGTGGTTGGGGGTACAGGACTAGGTGTGTTAGTAGTTGATGTGGTTGGGGGTACAGGACTAGGTGTGTTAGTAGTTGATGTGGTTGGGGGTACAGGACTAGGTGTGTTAGTAGTTGATGTGGTTGGGGGTACAGGACTAGGTGTGTTAGTAGTTGATGTGGTTGGGGGTACAGGACTAGGTGTGTTAGTAGTTGATGTGGTTGGGGGTACAGGACTAGGTGTGTTAGTAGTTGATGTGGTTGGGGGTACAGGACTAGGTGTGTTAGTAGTTGATGTGGTTGGGGGTACAGGACTAGGTGTGTTAGTAGTTGATGTGGTTGGGGGATACAGGACTAGGTGTGTTAGTAGTTGATGTGGTTGGGGGTACAGGACTAGGTGTGTTAGTAGTTGATGTGGTTGGGGGTACAGGACTAGGTGTGTTAGTAGTTGATGTGGTTGGGGGTACAGGACTAGGTGTGTTAGTAGTTGATGTGGTTGGGGGATACAGGACTAGGTGTGTTAGTAGTTGATGTGGTTGGGGGTACAGGACTAGGTGTGTTAGTAGTTGATGTGGTTGGGGGTACAGGACTAGGTGTGTTAGTAGTTGATGTGGTTGGGGGTACAGGACTAGGTGTGTTAGTAGTTGATGTGGTTGGGGGTACAGGACTAGGTGTGTTAGTAGTTGATGTGGGTACAGGACTAGGTGTGTTAGTAGTTGATGTGGTTGGGGATACAGGACTAGGTGTGTTAGTAGTTGATGTGGTTGGGGATACAGGACTAGGTGTGTTAGTAGTTGATGTGGTTGGGGGTACAGGACTAGGTGTGTTAGTAGTTGATGTGGTTGGGGGTACAGGACTAGGTGTGTTAGTAGTTGATGTGGTTGGGGGTACAGGACTAGGTGTGTTAGTAGTTGATGTGGTTGGGGGTACAGGACTAGGTGTGCTAGTAGTTGATGTGGTGGGGGATACAGGACTAGGTGTGTTAGTAGTTGATGTGGTTGGGGGTACAGGACTAGGTGTGTTAGTAGTTGATGTGGTTGGGGGTACAGGACTAGGTGTGTTAGTAGTTGATGTGGTTGGGGGGTACAGGACTAGGTGTGTTAGTAGTTGATGTGGTTGGGGGTACAGGACTAGGTGTGTTAGTAGTTGATGTGGTTGGGGGTACAGGACTAGGTGTGTTAGTAGTTGATGTGGTTGGGGGGTACAGGACTAGGTGTGTTAGTAGTTGATGTGGTTGGGGGTACAGGACTAGGTGTGTTAGTAGTTGATGTGGTTGGGGGTACAGGACTAGGTGTGTTAGTAGTTGATGTGGTTGGGGGATACAGGACTAGGTGTGTTAGTAGTTGATGTGGTTGGGGGTACAGGACTAGGTGTGTTAGTAGTTGATGTGGTTGGGGGTACAGGACTAGGTGTGTTAGTAGTTGATGTGGTTGGGGGTACAGGACTAGGTGTGTTAGTAGTTGATGTGGTTGGGGGTACAGGACTAGGTGTGTTAGTAGTTGATGTGGTTGGGGGTACAGGACTAGGTGTGTTAGTAGTTGATGTGGTTGGGGGTACAGGACTAGGTGTGTTAGTAGTTGATGTGGTTGGGGATACAGGACTAGGTGTGTTAGTAGTTGATGTGGTTGGGGGATACAGGACTAGGTGTGTTAGTAGTTGATGTGGTTGGGGGTACAGGACTAGGTGTGTTAGTAGTTGATGTGGTTGGGGGTACAGGACTAGGTGTGTTAGTAGTTGATGTGGTTGGGGGTACAGGACTAGGTGTGTTAGTAGTTGATGTGGTTGGGGTACAGGACTAGGTGTGTTAGTAGTTGATGTGGTTGGGGGTACAGGACTAGGTGTGTTAGTAGTTGATGTGGTTGGGGGTACAGGACTAGGTGTGTTAGTAGTTGATGTGGTTGGGGGATACAGGACTAGGTGTGTTAGTAGTTGATGTGGTTGGGGATACAGGACTAGGTGTGTTAGTAGTTGATGTGGTTGGGGGTACAGGACTAGGTGTGTTAGTAGTTGATGTGGTTGGGGGTACAGGACTAGGTGTGTTAGTAGTTGATGTGGTTGGGGGTACAGGACTAGGTGTGTTAGTAGTTGATGTGGTTGGGGGTACAGGACTAGGTGTGTTAGTAGTTGATGTGGTTGGGGGTACAGGACTAGGTGTGTTAGTAGTTGATGTGGTTGGGGGTACAGGACTAGGTGTGTTAGTAGTTGATGTGGTTGGGGGTACAGGACTAGGTGTGTTAGTAGTTGATGTGGTTGGGGGTACAGGACTAGGTGTGTTAGTAGTTGATGTGGTTGGGGATACAGGACTAGGTGTGTTAGTAGTTGATGTGGTTGGGGGTACAGGACTAGGTGTGTTAGTAGTTGATGTGGTTGGGGGTACAGGACTAGGTGTGTTAGTAGTTGATGTGGTTGGGGGTACAGGACTAGGTGTGTTAGTAGTTGATGTGGTTGGGGGTACAGGACTAGGTGTGTTAGTAGTTGATGTGGTTGGGGGTACAGGACTAGGTGTGTTAGTAGTTGATGTGGTTGGGGATACAGGACTAGGTGTGTTAGTAGTTGATGTGGTTGGGGGTACAGGACTAGGTGTGTTAGTAGTTGATGTGGTTGGGGGTACAGGACTAGGTGTGTTAGTAGTTGATGTGGTTGGGGGTACAGGACTAGGTGTGTTAGTAGTTGATGTGGTTGGGGGTACAGGACTAGGTGTGTTAGTAGTTGATGTGGTTGGGGGTACAGGACTAGGTGTGTTAGTAGTTGATGTGGTTGGGGGTACAGGACTAGGTGTGTTAGTAGTTGATGTGGTTGGGGGTACAGGACTAGGTGTGTTAGTAGTTGATGTGGTTGGGGGTACAGGACTAGGTGTGTTAGTAGTTGATGTGGTTGGGGATACAGGACTAGGTGTGTTAGTAGTTGATGTGGTTGGGGGTACAGGACTAGGTGTGTTAGTAGTTGATGTGGTTGGGGGTACAGGACTAGGTGTGTTAGTAGTTGATGTGGTTGGGGGTACAGGACTAGGTGTGTTAGTAGTTGATGTGGTTGGGGGTACAGGACTAGGTGTGTTAGTAGTTGATGTGGTTGGGGGATACAGGACTAGGTGTGTTAGTAGTTGATGTGGTTGGGGGTACAGGACTAGGTGTGTTAGTAGTTGATGTGGTTGGGGATACAGGACTAGGTGTGTTAGTAGTTGATGTGGTTGGGGGTACAGGACTAGGTGTGTTAGTAGTTGATGTGGTTGGGGATACAGGACTAGGTGTGTTAGTAGTTGATGTGGTTGGGGATACAGGACTAGGTGTGTTAGTAGTTGATGTGGTTGGGGGTACAGGACTAGGTGTGTTAGTAGTTGATGTGGTTGGGGGTACAGGACTAGGTGTGTTAGTAGTTGATGTGGTTGGGGGATACAGGACTAGGTGTGTTAGTAGTTGATGTGGTTGGGGGTACAGGACTAGGTGTGTTAGTAGTTGATGTGGTTGGGGGTACAGGACTAGGTGTGTTAGTAGTTGATGTGGTTGGGGGTACAGGACTAGGTGTGTTAGTAGTTGATGTGGTTGGGGGTACAGGACTAGGTGTGTTAGTAGTTGATGTGGTTGGGGGTACAGGACTAGGTGTGTTAGTAGTTGATGTGGTTGGGATACAGGACTAGGTGTGTTAGTAGTTGATGTGGTGGGGGATACAGGACTAGGTGTGTTAGTAGTTGATACGGGTGGTTGGGGGATACAGGACTAGGTGTGTTAGTAGTTGATGTGGTTGGGGGTACAGGACTAGGTGTGTTAGTAGTTGATGTGGTTGGGGGTACAGGACTAGGTGTGTTAGTAGTTGATGTGGTTGGGGGTACAGGACTAGGTGTGTTAGTAGTTGATGTGGTTGGGGATACAGGACTAGGTGTGTTAGTAGTTGATGTGGTTGGGGGTACAGGACTAGGTGTGTTAGTAGTTGATGTGGTTGGGGTACAGGACTAGGTGTGTTAGTAGTTGATGTGGTTGGGGGATACAGGACTAGGTGTGTTAGTAGTTGATGTGGTTGGGGGTACAGGACTAGGTGTGTTAGTAGTTGATGTGGTTGGGGGTACAGGACTAGGTGTGTTAGTAGTTGATGTGGTTGGGGGTACAGGACTAGGTGTGTTAGTAGTTGATGTGGTTGGGGGTACAGGACTAGGTGTGTTAGTAGTTGATGTGGTTGGGGGTACAGGACTAGGTGTGTTAGTAGTTGATGTGGTTGGGGATACAGGACTAGGTGTGTTAGTAGTTGATGTGGTTGGGGGTACAGGACTAGGTGTGTTAGTAGTTGATGTGGTTGGGGGTACAGGACTAGGTGTGTTAGTAGTTGATGTGGTTGGGGGTACAGGACTAGGTGTGTTAGTAGTTGATGTGGTTGGGGGTACAGGACTAGGTGTGTTAGTAGTTGATGTGGTTGGGGGTACAGGACTAGGTGTGTTAGTAGTTGATGTGGTTGGGGGTACAGGACTAGGTGTGTTAGTAGTTGATGTGGTTGGGGGTACAGGACTAGGTGTGTTAGTAGTTGATGTGGTTGGGGTACAGGACTAGGTGTGTTAGTAGTTGATGTGGTTGGGGGTACAGGACTAGGTGTGTTAGTAGTTGATGTGGTTGGGGGTACAGGACTAGGTGTGTTAGTAGTTGATGTGGTTGGGGGTACAGGACTAGGTGTGTTAGTAGTTGATGTGGTTGGGGGTACAGGACTAGGTGTGTTAGTAGTTGATGTGGTTGGGGATACAGGACTAGGTGTGTTAGTAGTTGATGTGGTTGGGGGTACAGGACTAGGTGTGTTAGTAGTTGATGTGGTTGGGGGTACAGGACTAGGTGTGTTAGTAGTTGATGTGGTTGGGGGTACAGGACTAGGTGTGTTAGTAGTTGATGTGGTTGGGGGTACAGGACTAGGTGTGTTAGTAGTTGATGTGGTTGGGGATACAGGACTAGGTGTGTTAGTAGTTGATGTGGTTGGGGATACAGGACTAGGTGTGTTAGTAGTTGATGTGGTTGGGGGTACAGGACTAGGTGTGTTAGTAGTTGATGTGGTTGGGGATACAGGACTAGGTGTGTTAGTAGTTGATGTGGTTGGGGGTACAGGACTAGGTGTGTTAGTAGTTGATGTGGTTGGGGGTACAGGACTAGGTGTGTTAGTAGTTGATGTGGTTGGGGGTACAGGACTAGGTGTGTTAGTAGTTGATGTGGTTGGGGGTACAGGACTAGGTGTGTTAGTAGTTGATGTGGTTGGGGGTACAGGACTAGGTGTGTTAGTAGTTGATGTGGTTGGGGGTACAGGACTAGGTGTGTTAGTAGTTGATGTGGTTGGGGATACAGGACTAGGTGTGTTAGTAGTTGATGTGGTTGGGGGTACAGGACTAGGTGTGTTAGTAGTTGATGTGGTTGGGGGTACAGGACTAGGTGTGTTAGTAGTTGATGTGGTTGGGGGTACAGGACTAGGTGTGTTAGTAGTTGATGTGGTTGGGGGTACAGGACTAGGTGTGTTAGTAGTTGATGTGGTTGGGGGTACAGGACTAGGTGTGTTAGTAGTTGATGTGGTTGGGGGTACAGGACTAGGTGTGTTAGTAGTTGATGTGGTTGGGGATACAGGACTAGGTGTGTTAGTAGTTGATGTGGTTGGGGGTACAGGACTAGGTGTGTTAGTAGTTGATGTGGTTGGGGGTACAGGACTAGGTGTGTTAGTAGTTGATGTGGTTGGGGGTACAGGACTAGGTGTGTTAGTAGTTGATGTGGTTGGGGGTACAGGACTAGGTGTGTTAGTAGTTGATGTGGTTGGGGGTACAGGACTAGGTGTGTTAGTAGTTGATGTGGTTGGGGGTACAGGACTAGGTGTGTTAGTAGTTGATGTGGTTGGGGGTACAGGACTAGGTGTGTTAGTAGTTGATGTGGTTGGGGGGGTACAGGACTAGGTGTGTTAGTAGTTGATGTGGTTGGGGATACAGGACTAGGTGTGTTAGTAGTTGATGTGGTTGGGGGTACAGGACTAGGTGTGTTAGTAGTTGATGTGGTTGGGGGTACAGGACTAGGTGTGTTAGTAGTTGATGTGGTTGGGGGTACAGGACTAGGTGTGTTAGTAGTTGATGTGGTTGGGGGTACAGGACTAGGTGTGTTAGTAGTTGATGTGGTTGGGGGGGTACAGGACTAGGTGTGTTAGTAGTTGATGTGGTTGGGGATACAGGACTAGGTGTGTTAGTAGTTGATGTGGTTGGGGGATACAGGACTAGGTGTGTTAGTAGTTGATGTGGTTGGGGGGGTACAGGACTAGGTGTGTTAGTAGTTGATGTGGTTGGGGATACAGGACTAGGTGTGTTAGTAGTTGATGTGGTTGGGGGTACAGGACTAGGTGTGTTAGTAGTTGATGTGGTTGGGGATACAGGACTAGGTGTGTTAGTAGTTGATGTGGTTGGGGATACAGGACTAGGTGTGTTAGTAGTTGATGTGGTTGGGGGTACAGGACTAGGTGTGTTAGTAGTTGATGTGGTTGGGGATACAGGACTAGGTGTGTTAGTAGTTGATGTGGTTGGGGGTACAGGACTAGGTGTGTTAGTAGTTGATGTGGTTGGGGGTACAGGACTAGGTGTGTTAGTAGTTGATGTGGTTGGGGATACAGGACTAGGTGTGTTAGTAGTTGATGTGGTTGGGGGTACAGGACTAGGTGTGTTAGTAGTTGATGTGGTTGGGGGTACAGGACTAGGTGTGTTAGTAGTTGATGTGGTTGGGGTACAGGACTAGGTGTGTTAGTAGTTGATGTGGTTGGGGGTACAGGACTAGGTGTGTTAGTAGTTGATGTGGTTGGGGTACAGGACTAGGTGTGTTAGTAGTTGATGTGGTTGGGGGTACAGGACTAGGTGTGTTAGTAGTTGATGTGGTTGGGGGTACAGGACTAGGTGTGTTAGTAGTTGATGTGGTTGGGGGATACAGGACTAGGTGTGTTAGTAGTTGATGTGGTTGGGGGTACAGGACTAGGTGTGTTAGTAGTTGATGTGGTTGGGGGTACAGGACTAGGTGTGTTAGTAGTTGATGTGGTTGGGGGTACAGGACTAGGTGTGTTAGTAGTTGATGTGGTTGGGGATACAGGACTAGGTGTGTTAGTAGTTGATGTGGTTGGGGATACAGGACTAGGTGTGTTAGTAGTTGATGTGGTTGGGGGTACAGGACTAGGTGTGTTAGTAGTTGATGTGGTTGGGGGTACAGGACTAGGTGTGTTAGTAGTTGATGTGGTTGGGGGTACAGGACTAGGTGTGTTAGTAGTTGATGTGGTTGGGGATACAGGACTAGGTGTGTTAGTAGTTGATGTGGTTGGGGGTACAGGACTAGGTGTGTTAGTAGTTGATGTGGTTGGGGGTACAGGACTAGGTGTGTTAGTAGTTGATGTGGTTGGGGATACAGGACTAGGTGTGTTAGTAGTTGATGTGGTTGGGGGTACAGGACTAGGTGTGTTAGTAGTTGATGTGGTTGGGGGTACAGGACTAGGTGTGTTAGTAGTTGATGTGGTTGGGGGTACAGGACTAGGTGTGTTAGTAGTTGATGTGGTTGGGGGTACAGGACTAGGTGTGTTAGTAGTTGATGTGGTTGGGGGTACAGGACTAGGTGTGTTAGTAGTTGATGTGGTTGGGGGTACAGGACTAGGTGTGTTAGTAGTTGATGTGGTTGGGGGTACAGGACTAGGTGTGTTAGTAGTTGATGTGGTTGGGGGGTACAGGACTAGGTGTGTTAGTAGTTGATGTGGTTGGGGTACAGGACTAGGTGTGTTAGTAGTTGATGTGGTTGGGGGTACAGGACTAGGTGTGTTAGTAGTTGATGTGGTTGGGGGATACAGGACTAGGTGTGTTAGTAGTTGATGTGGTTGGGGGTACAGGACTAGGTGTGTTAGTAGTTGATGTGGTTGGGGGTACAGGACTAGGTGTGTTAGTAGTTGATGTGGTTGGGGGTACAGGACTAGGTGTGTTAGTAGTTGATGTGGTTGGGGGTACAGGACTAGGTGTGTTAGTAGTTGATGTGGTTGGGGATACAGGACTAGGTGTGTTAGTAGTTGATGTGGTTGGGGGTACAGGACTAGGTGTGTTAGTAGTTGATGTGGTTGGGGGTACAGGACTAGGTGTGTTAGTAGTTGATGTGGTTGGGGGTACAGGACTAGGTGTGTTAGTAGTTGATGTGGTTGGGGATACAGGACTAGGTGTGTTAGTAGTTGATGTGGTTGGGGGTACAGGACTAGGTGTGTTAGTAGTTGATGTGGTTGGGGGTACAGGACTAGGTGTGTTAGTAGTTGATGTGGTTGGGGGTACAGGACTAGGTGTGTTAGTAGTTGATGTGGTTGGGGGATACAGGACTAGGTGTGTTAGTAGTTGATGTGGTTGGGGGTACAGGACTAGGTGTGTTAGTAGTTGATGTGGTTGGGGGTACAGGACTAGGTGTGTTAGTAGTTGATGTGGTTGGGGATACAGGACTAGGTGTGTTAGTAGTTGATACGGGTGGTTGGGGGATACAGGACTAGGTGTGTTAGTAGTTGATGTGGTTGGGGGTACAGGACTAGGTGTGTTAGTAGTTGATGTGGTTGGGGGTACAGGACTAGGTGTGTTAGTAGTTGATGTGGTTGGGGGTACAGGACTAGGTGTGTTAGTAGTTGATGTGGTTGGGGGTACAGGACTAGGTGTGTTAGTAGTTGATGTGGTTGGGGGTACAGGACTAGGTGTGTTAGTAGTTGATGTGGTTGGGGGTACAGGACTAGGTGTGTTAGTAGTTGATACGGGTGGTTGGGGGATACAGGACTAGGTGTGTTAGTAGTTGATGTGGTTGGGGGTACAGGACTAGGTGTGTTAGTAGTTGATGTGGTTGGGGGATACAGGACTAGGTGTGTTAGTAGTTGATGTGGTTGGGGGTACAGGACTAGGTGTGTTAGTAGTTGATGTGGTTGGGGGTACAGGACTAGGTGTGTTAGTAGTTGATGTGGTTGGGGATACAGGACTAGGTGTGTTAGTAGTTGATGTGGTTGGGGGTACAGGACTAGGTGTGTTAGTAGTTGATGTGGTTGGGGATACAGGACTAGGTGTGTTAGTAGTTGATGTGGTTGGGGGTACAGGACTAGGTGTGTTAGTAGTTGATGTGGTTGGGGGTACAGGACTAGGTGTGTTAGTAGTTGATGTGGTTGGGGGTACAGGACTAGGTGTGTTAGTAGTTGATGTGGTTGGGGGTACAGGACTAGGTGTGTTAGTAGTTGATGTGGTTGGGGGTACAGGACTAGGTGTGTTAGTAGTTGATGTGGTTGGGGATACAGGACTAGGTGTGTTAGTAGTTGATGTGGTTGGGGGTACAGGACTAGGTGTGTTAGTAGTTGATGTGGTTGGGGGTACAGGACTAGGTGTGTTAGTAGTTGATGTGGTTGGGGATACAGGACTAGGTGTGTTAGTAGTTGATGTGGTTGGGGGTACAGGACTAGGTGTGTTAGTAGTTGATGTGGTTGGGGGATACAGGACTAGGTGTGTTAGTAGTTGATGTGGTTGGGGGTACAGGACTAGGTGTGTTAGTAGTTGATGTGGTTGGGGGTACAGGACTAGGTGTGTTAGTAGTTGATGTGGTTGGGGGTACAGGACTAGGTGTGTTAGTAGTTGATGTGGTTGGGGTACAGGACTAGGTGTGTTAGTAGTTGATGTGGTTGGGGGTACAGGACTAGGTGTGTTAGTAGTTGATGTGGTTGGGGGTACAGGACTAGGTGTGTTAGTAGTTGATGTGGTTGGGGGTACAGGACTAGGTGTGTTAGTAGTTGATGTGGTTGGGGATACAGGACTAGGTGTGTTAGTAGTTGATGTGGTTGGGGATACAGGACTAGGTGTGTTAGTAGTTGATGTGGTTGGGGGTACAGGACTAGGTGTGTTAGTAGTTGATGTGGTTGGGGTACAGGACTAGGTGTGTTAGTAGTTGATGTGGTTGGGGATACAGGACTAGGTGTGTTAGTAGTTGATGTGGTTGGGGGTACAGGACTAGGTGTGTTAGTAGTTGATGTGGTTGGGGTACAGGACTAGGTGTGTTAGTAGTTGATGTGGTTGGGGGTACAGGACTAGGTGTGTTAGTAGTTGATGTGGTTGGGGGTACAGGACTAGGTGTGTTAGTAGTTGATGTGGTTGGGGGTACAGGACTAGGTGTGTTAGTAGTTGATGTGGTTGGGGGTACAGGACTAGGTGTGTTAGTAGTTGATGTGGTTGGGGGTACAGGACTAGGTGTGTTAGTAGTTGATGTGGTTGGGGGTACAGGACTAGGTGTGTTAGTAGTTGATGTGGTTGGGGGTACAGGACTAGGTGTGTTAGTAGTTGATGTGGTTGGGATACAGGACTAGGTGTGTTAGTAGTTGATGTGGTTGGGGGTACAGGACTAGGTGTGTTAGTAGTTGATGTGGTTGGGGGTACAGGACTAGGTGTGTTAGTAGTTGATGTGGTTGGGGGTACAGGACTAGGTGTGTTAGTAGTTGATGTGGTTGGGGGTACAGGACTAGGTGTGTTAGTAGTTGATGTGGTTGGGGGTACAGGACTAGGTGTGTTAGTAGTTGATGTGGTTGGGGGATACAGGACTAGGTGTGTTAGTAGTTGATGTGGTTGGGGGTACAGGACTAGGTGTGTTAGTAGTTGATGTGGTTGGGGGTACAGGACTAGGTGTGTTAGTAGTTGATGTGGTTGGGGGTACAGGACTAGGTGTGTTAGTAGTTGATGTGGTTGGGGATACAGGACTAGGTGTGTTAGTAGTTGATGTGGTTGGGGGTACAGGACTAGGTGTGTTAGTAGTTGATGTGGTTGGGGGTACAGGACTAGGTGTGTTAGTAGTTGATGTGGTTGGGGATACAGGACTAGGTGTGTTAGTAGTTGATGTGGTTGGGGGTACAGGACTAGGTGTGTTAGTAGTTGATGTGGTTGGGGGTACAGGACTAGGTGTGTTAGTAGTTGATGTGGTTGGGGGTACAGGACTAGGTGTGTTAGTAGTTGATGTGGTTGGGGGTACAGGACTAGGTGTGTTAGTAGTTGATGTGGTTGGGGTACAGGACTAGGTGTGTTAGTAGTTGATGTGGTTGGGGGTACAGGACTAGGTGTGTTAGTAGTTGATGTGGTTGGGGATACAGGACTAGGTGTGTTAGTAGTTGATGTGGTTGGGGGTACAGGACTAGGTGTGTTAGTAGTTGATGTGGTTGGGGGTACAGGACTAGGTGTGTTAGTAGTTGATGTGGTTGGGGGTACAGGACTAGGTGTGTTAGTAGTTGATGTGGTTGGGGGATACAGGACTAGGTGTGTTAGTAGTTGATGTGGTTGGGGATACAGGACTAGGTGTGTTAGTAGTTGATGTGGTTGGGGGTACAGGACTAGGTGTGTTAGTAGTTGATGTGGTTGGGGGTACAGGACTAGGTGTGTTAGTAGTTGATGTGGTTGGGGGTACAGGACTAGGTGTGTTAGTAGTTGATGTGGTTGGGGGATACAGGACTAGGTGTGTTAGTAGTTGATGTGGTTGGGGGTACAGGACTAGGTGTGTTAGTAGTTGATGTGGTTGGGGGATACAGGACTAGGTGTGTTAGTAGTTGATGTGGTTGGGGGTACAGGACTAGGTGTGTTAGTAGTTGATGTGGTTGGGGGTACAGGACTAGGTGTGTTAGTAGTTGATGTGGTTGGGGGATACAGGACTAGGTGTGTTAGTAGTTGATGTGGTTGGGGGGATACAGGACTAGGTGTGTTAGTAGTTGATGTGGTTGGGGGGTACAGGACTAGGTGTGTTAGTAGTTGATGTGGTTGGGGGTACAGGACTAGGTGTGTTAGTAGTTGATGTGGTTGGGGGTACAGGACTAGGTGTGTTAGTAGTTGATGTGGTTGGGGGTACAGGACTAGGTGTGTTAGTAGTTGATGTGGTTGGGGGTACAGGACTAGGTGTGTTAGTAGTTGATGTGGTTGGGGGTACAGGACTAGGTGTGTTAGTAGTTGATGTGGTTGGGGGTACAGGACTAGGTGTGTTAGTAGTTGATGTGGTTGGGGGTACAGGACTAGGTGTGTTAGTAGTTGATGTGGTTGGGGGATACAGGACTAGGTGTGTTAGTAGTTGATGTGGTTGGGGGTACAGGACTAGGTGTGTTAGTAGTTGATGTGGTTGGGATACAGGACTAGGTGTGTTAGTAGTTGATGTGGTTGGGGGTACAGGACTAGGTGTGTTAGTAGTTGATGTGGTTGGGGGTACAGGACTAGGTGTGTTAGTAGTTGATGTGGTTGGGGGTACAGGACTAGGTGTGTTAGTAGTTGATGTGGTTGGGGGTACAGGACTAGGTGTGTTAGTAGTTGATGTGGTTGGGGGTACAGGACTAGGTGTGTTAGTAGTTGATGTGGTTGGGGGTACAGGACTAGGTGTGTTAGTAGTTGATGTGGTTGGGGGTACAGGACTAGGTGTGTTAGTAGTTGATGTGGTTGGGGATACAGGACTAGGTGTGTTAGTAGTTGATGTGGTTGGGGATACAGGACTAGGTGTGTTAGTAGTTGATGTGGTTGGGGGTACAGGACTAGGTGTGTTAGTAGTTGATGTGGTTGGGGGTACAGGACTAGGTGTGTTAGTAGTTGATGTGGTTGGGGGATACAGGACTAGGTGTGTTAGTAGTTGATGTGGTTGGGGGTACAGGACTAGGTGTGTTAGTAGTTGATGTGGTTGGGGGATACAGGACTAGGTGTGTTAGTAGTTGATGTGGTTGGGGATACAGGACTAGGTGTGTTAGTAGTTGATGTGGTTGGGGTACAGGACTAGGTGTGTTAGTAGTTGATGTGGTTGGGGGATACAGGACTAGGTGTGTTAGTAGTTGATGTGGTTGGGGGTACAGGACTAGGTGTGTTAGTAGTTGATGTGGTTGGGGGTACAGGACTAGGTGTGTTAGTAGTTGATGTGGTTGGGGTACAGGACTAGGTGTGTTAGTAGTTGATGTGGTTGGGGGGGTACAGGACTAGGTGTGTTAGTAGTTGATGTGGTTGGGGGATACAGGACTAGGTGTGTTAGTAGTTGATGTGGTTGGGGGATACAGGACTAGGTGTGTTAGTAGTTGATGTGGTTGGGGGGTACAGGACTAGGTGTGTTAGTAGTTGATGTGGTTGGGGGGGTACAGGACTAGGTGTGTTAGTAGTTGATGTGGTTGGGGGATACAGGACTAGGTGTGTTAGTAGTTGATGTGGTTGGGGGATACAGGACTAGGTGTGTTAGTAGTTGATGTGGTTGGGGATACAGGACTAGGTGTGTTAGTAGTTGATGTGGGGGGGTACAGGACTAGGTGTGTTAGTAGTTGATGTGGTTGGGGGATACAGGACTAGGTGTGTTAGTAGTTGATGTGGTTGGGGGTACAGGACTAGGTGTGTTAGTAGTTGATGTGGTTGGGGATACAGGACTAGGTGTGTTAGTAGTTGATGTGGTTGGGGGTACAGGACTAGGTGTGTTAGTAGTTGATGTGGTTGGGGGTACAGGACTAGGTGTGTTAGTAGTTGATGTGGTTGGGGTACAGGACTAGGTGTGTTAGTAGTTGATGTGGTTGGGGGTACAGGACTAGGTGTGTTAGTAGTTGATGTGGTTGGGGGTACAGGACTAGGTGTGTTAGTAGTTGATGTGGTTGGGGTACAGGACTAGGTGTGTTAGTAGTTGATGTGGTTGGGGGTACAGGACTAGGTGTGTTAGTAGTTGATGTGGTTGGGGGTACAGGACTAGGTGTGTTAGTAGTTGATGTGGTTGGGGATACAGGACTAGGTGTGTTAGTAGTTGATGTGGTTGGGGGTACAGGACTAGGTGTGTTAGTAGTTGATGTGGTTGGGGGTACAGGACTAGGTGTGTTAGTAGTTGATGTGGTTGGGGGTACAGGACTAGGTGTGTTAGTAGTTGATGTGGTTGGGGGTACAGGACTAGGTGTGTTAGTAGTTGATGTGGTTGGGGATACAGGACTAGGTGTGTTAGTAGTTGATGTGGTTGGGGGTACAGGACTAGGTGTGTTAGTAGTTGATGTGGTTGGGGGTACAGGACTAGGTGTGTTAGTAGTTGATGTGGTTGGGGGATACAGGACTAGGTGTGTTAGTAGTTGATGTGGTTGGGGGATACAGGACTAGGTGTGTTAGTAGTTGATGTGGTTGGGGTACAGGACTAGGTGTGTTAGTAGTTGATGTGGTTGGGGGTACAGGACTAGGTGTGTTAGTAGTTGATGTGGTTGGGGGTACAGGACTAGGTGTGTTAGTAGTTGATGTGGTTGGGGGTACAGGACTAGGTGTGTTAGTAGTTGATGTGGTTGGGGTACAGGACTAGGTGTGTTAGTAGTTGATGTGGTTGGGGGTACAGGACTAGGTGTGTTAGTAGTTGATGTGGTTGGGGATACAGGACTAGGTGTGTTAGTAGTTGATGTGGTTGGGGATACAGGACTAGGTGTGTTAGTAGTTGATGTGGTTGGGGGTACAGGACTAGGTGTGTTAGTAGTTGATGTGGTTGGGGATACAGGACTAGGTGTGTTAGTAGTTGATGTGGTTGGGGGTACAGGACTAGGTGTGTTAGTAGTTGATGTGGTTGGGGGTACAGGACTAGGTGTGTTAGTAGTTGATGTGGTTGGGGGTACAGGACTAGGTGTGTTAGTAGTTGATGTGGTTGGGGGTACAGGACTAGGTGTGTTAGTAGTTGATGTGGTTGGGGTACAGGACTAGGTGTGTTAGTAGTTGATGTGGTTGGGGGTACAGGACTAGGTGTGTTAGTAGTTGATGTGGTTGGGGGTACAGGACTAGGTGTGTTAGTAGTTGATGTGGTTGGGGGATACAGGACTAGGTGTGTTAGTAGTTGATGTGGTTGGGGGTACAGGACTAGGTGTGTTAGTAGTTGATGTGGTTGGGGGTACAGGACTAGGTGTGTTAGTAGTTGATGTGGTTGGGGATACAGGACTAGGTGTGTTAGTAGTTGATGTGGTTGGGGTACAGGACTAGGTGTGTTAGTAGTTGATGTGGTTGGGGATACAGGACTAGGTGTGTTAGTAGTTGATGTGGTTGGGGGTACAGGACTAGGTGTGTTAGTAGTTGATGTGGTTGGGGGTACAGGACTAGGTGTGTTAGTAGTTGATGTGGTTGGGGGTACAGGACTAGGTGTGTTAGTAGTTGATGTGGTTGGGGGTACAGGACTAGGTGTGTTAGTAGTTGATGTGGTTGGGGATACAGGACTAGGTGTGTTAGTAGTTGATGTGGTTGGGGATACAGGACTAGGTGTGTTAGTAGTTGATGTGGTTGGGGATACAGGACTAGGTGTGTTAGTAGTTGATGTGGTTGGGGGTACAGGACTAGGTGTGTTAGTAGTTGATGTGGTTGGGGGTACAGGACTAGGTGTGTTAGTAGTTGATGTGGTTGGGGGTACAGGACTAGGTGTGTTAGTAGTTGATGTGGTTGGGGATACAGGACTAGGTGTGTTAGTAGTTGATGTGGTTGGGGATACAGGACTAGGTGTGTTAGTAGTTGATGTGGTTGGGGGTACAGGACTAGGTGTGTTAGTAGTTGATGTGGTTGGGGGTACAGGACTAGGTGTGTTAGTAGTTGATGTGGTTGGGGGGTACAGGACTAGGTGTGTTAGTAGTTGATGTGGTTGGGGGTACAGGACTAGGTGTGTTAGTAGTTGATGTGGTTGGGGGTACAGGACTAGGTGTGTTAGTAGTTGATGTGGTTGGGGATACAGGACTAGGTGTGTTAGTAGTTGATGTGGTTGGGGATACAGGACTAGGTGTGTTAGTAGTTGATGTGGTTGGGGATACAGGACTAGGTGTGTTAGTAGTTGATGTGGTTGGGGGGGTACAGGACTAGGTGTGTTAGTAGTTGATGTGGTTGGGGGATACAGGACTAGGTGTGTTAGTAGTTGATGTGGTTGGGGATACAGGACTAGGTGTGTTAGTAGTTGATGTGGTTGGGATACAGGACTAGGTGTGTTAGTAGTTGATGTGGTTGGGGGGTACAGGACTAGGTGTGTTAGTAGTTGATGTGGTTGGGGGATACAGGACTAGGTGTGTTAGTAGTTGATGTGGTTGGGGGATACAGGACTAGGTGTGTTAGTAGTTGATGTGGTTGGGGGATACAGGACTAGGTGTGTTAGTAGTTGATGTGGTTGGGGATACAGGACTAGGTGTGTTAGTAGTTGATGTGGTTGGGGGATACAGGACTAGGTGTGTTAGTAGTTGATGTGGTTGGGGGATACAGGACTAGGTGTGTTAGTAGTTGATGTGGTTGGGGATACAGGACTAGGTGTGTTAGTAGTTGATGTGGTTGGGGATACAGGACTAGGTGTGTTAGTAGTTGATGTGGTTGGGGATACAGGACTAGGTGTGTTAGTAGTTGATGTGGTTGGGGGTACAGGACTAGGTGTGTTAGTAGTTGATGTGGTTGGGGATACAGGACTAGGTGTGTTAGTAGTTGATGTGGTTGGGGGTACAGGACTAGGTGTGTTAGTAGTTGATGTGGTTGGGGGTACAGGACTAGGTGTGTTAGTAGTTGATGTGGTTGGGGATACAGGACTAGGTGTGTTAGTAGTTGATGTGGTTGGGGGATACAGGACTAGGTGTGTTAGTAGTTGATGTGGTTGGGGATACAGGACTAGGTGTGTTAGTAGTTGATGTGGTTGGGGATACAGGACTAGGTGTGTTAGTAGTTGATGTGGTTGGGGATACAGGACTAGGTGTGTTAGTAGTTGATGTGGTTGGGGTACAGGACTAGGTGTGTTAGTAGTTGATGTGGTTGGGGGATACAGGACTAGGTGTGTTAGTAGTTGATGTGGTTGGGGGTACAGGACTAGGTGTGTTAGTAGTTGATGTGGTTGGGGATACAGGACTAGGTGTGTTAGTAGTTGATGTGGTTGGGGGTACAGGACTAGGTGTGTTAGTAGTTGATGTGGTTGGGGGTACAGGACTAGGTGTGTTAGTAGTTGATGTGGTTGGGGGATACAGGACTAGGTGTGTTAGTAGTTGATGTGGTTGGGGATACAGGACTAGGTGTGTTAGTAGTTGATGTGGTTGGGGATACAGGACTAGGTGTGTTAGTAGTTGATGTGGTTGGGGATACAGGACTAGGTGTGTTAGTAGTTGATGTGGTTGGGGGTACAGGACTAGGTGTGTTAGTAGTTGATGTGGTTGGGGGTACAGGACTAGGTGTGTTAGTAGTTGATGTGGTTGGGGGTACAGGACTAGGTGTGTTAGTAGTTGATGTGGTTGGGGGTACAGGACTAGGTGTGTTAGTAGTTGATGTGGTTGGGGGTACAGGACTAGGTGTGTTAGTAGTTGATGTGGTTGGGGGTACAGGACTAGGTGTGTTAGTAGTTGATGTGGTTGGGGGATACAGGACTAGGTGTGTTAGTAGTTGATGTGGTTGGGGGTACAGGACTAGGTGTGTTAGTAGTTGATGTGGTTGGGGGTACAGGACTAGGTGTGTTAGTAGTTGATGTGGTTGGGGGTACAGGACTAGGTGTGTTAGTAGTTGATGTGGTTGGGGGTACAGGACTAGGTGTGTTAGTAGTTGATGTGGTTGGGGGTACAGGACTAGGTGTGTTAGTAGTTGATGTGGTTGGGGGTACAGGACTAGGTGTGTTAGTAGTTGATGTGGTTGGGGGTACAGGACTAGGTGTGTTAGTAGTTGATGTGGTTGGGGGTACAGGACTAGGTGTGTTAGTAGTTGATGTGGTTGGGGTACAGGACTAGGTGTGTTAGTAGTTGATGTGGTTGGGGGTACAGGACTAGGTGTGTTAGTAGTTGATGTGGTTGGGGGTACAGGACTAGGTGTGTTAGTAGTTGATGTGGTTGGGGGTACAGGACTAGGTGTGTTAGTAGTTGATGTGGTTGGGGATACAGGACTAGGTGTGTTAGTAGTTGATGTGGTTGGGGGTACAGGACTAGGTGTGTTAGTAGTTGATGTGGTTGGGGGTACAGGACTAGGTGTGTTAGTAGTTGATGTGGTTGGGGGTACAGGACTAGGTGTGTTAGTAGTTGATGTGGTTGGGGGATACAGGACTAGGTGTGTTAGTAGTTGATGTGGTTGGGGGTACAGGACTAGGTGTGTTAGTAGTTGATGTGGTTGGGGGTACAGGACTAGGTGTGTTAGTAGTTGATGTGGTTGGGGATACAGGACTAGGTGTGTTAGTAGTTGATGTGGTTGGGGGTACAGGACTAGGTGTGTTAGTAGTTGATGTGGTTGGGGGGTACAGGACTAGGTGTGTTAGTAGTTGATGTGGTTGGGGGTACAGGACTAGGTGTGTTAGTAGTTGATGTGGTTGGGGGTACAGGACTAGGTGTGTTAGTAGTTGATGTGGTTGGGGGTACAGGACTAGGTGTGTTAGTAGTTGATGTGGTTGGGGGTACAGGACTAGGTGTGTTAGTAGTTGATGTGGTTGGGATACAGGACTAGGTGTGTTAGTAGTTGATGTGGTTGGGGGTACAGGACTAGGTGTGTTAGTAGTTGATGTGGTTGGGGGTACAGGACTAGGTGTGTTAGTAGTTGATGTGGTTGGGGGTACAGGACTAGGTGTGTTAGTAGTTGATGTGGTTGGGGGTACAGGACTAGGTGTGTTAGTAGTTGATGTGGTTGGGGGATACAGGACTAGGTGTGTTAGTAGTTGATGTGGTTGGGGGTACAGGACTAGGTGTGTTAGTAGTTGATGTGGTTGGGGGTACAGGACTAGGTGTGTTAGTAGTTGATGTGGTTGGGGGTACAGGACTAGGTGTGTTAGTAGTTGATGTGGTTGGGGGTACAGGACTAGGTGTGTTAGTAGTTGATGTGGTTGGGGATACAGGACTAGGTGTGTTAGTAGTTGATGTGGTTGGGGGTACAGGACTAGGTGTGTTAGTAGTTGATGTGGTTGGGGGTACAGGACTAGGTGTGTTAGTAGTTGATGTGGTTGGGGGTACAGGACTAGGTGTGTTAGTAGTTGATGTGGTTGGGGGTACAGGACTAGGTGTGTTAGTAGTTGATGTGGTTGGGGGATACAGGACTAGGTGTGTTAGTAGTTGATGTGGTTGGGGGTACAGGACTAGGTGTGTTAGTAGTTGATGTGGTTGGGGGTACAGGACTAGGTGTGTTAGTAGTTGATGTGGTTGGGGGTACAGGACTAGGTGTGTTAGTACAGGACTAGGTGTGTTAGTAGTTGATGTGGTTGGGGGTACAGGACTAGGTGTGTTAGTAGTTGATGTGGTTGGGGGTACAGGACTAGGTGTGTTAGTAGTTGATGTGGTTGGGGGTACAGGACTAGGTGTGTTAGTAGTAGTTGATGTGGTTGGGGGTACAGGACTAGGTGTGTTAGTAGTTGATGTGGTTGGGGGTACAGGACTAGGTGTGTTAGTAGTTGATGTGGTTGGGGATACAGGACTAGGTGTGTTAGTAGTTGATGTGGTTGGGGGGTACAGGACTAGGTGTGTTAGTAGTTGATGTGGTTGGGGATACAGGACTAGGTGTGTTAGTAGTTGATGTGGTTGGGGGGTACAGGACTAGGTGTGTTAGTAGTTGATGTGGTTGGGGGATACAGGACTAGGTGTGTTAGTAGTTGATGTGGTTGGGGATACAGGACTAGGTGTGTTAGTAGTTGATGTGGTTGGGGGTACAGGACTAGGTGTGTTAGTAGTTGATGTGGTTGGGGGTACAGGACTAGGTGTGTTAGTAGTTGATGTGGTTGGGGGTACAGGACTAGGTGTGTTAGTAGTTGATGTGGTTGGGGATACAGGACTAGGTGTGTTAGTAGTTGATGTGGTTGGGGATACAGGACTAGGTGTGTTAGTAGTTGATGTGGTTGGGGTACAGGACTAGGTGTGTTAGTAGTTGATGTGGTTGGGGGATACAGGACTAGGTGTGTTAGTAGTTGATGTGGTTGGGGATACAGGACTAGGTGTGTTAGTAGTTGATGTGGTTGGGGGTACAGGACTAGGTGTGTTAGTAGTTGATGTGGTTGGGGGGTACAGGACTAGGTGTGTTAGTAGTTGATGTGGTTGGGGGATACAGGACTAGGTGTGTTAGTAGTTGATGTGGTTGGGGGTACAGGACTAGGTGTGTTAGTAGTTGATGTGGTTGGGGATACAGGACTAGGTGTGTTAGTAGTTGATGTGGTTGGGGATACAGGACTAGGTGTGTTAGTAGTTGATGTGGTTGGGGGATACAGGACTAGGTGTGTTAGTAGTTGATGTGGTTGGGGATACAGGACTAGGTGTGTTAGTAGTTGATGTGGTTGGGGGTACAGGACTAGGTGTGTTAGTAGTTGATGTGGTTGGGGGTACAGGACTAGGTGTGTTAGTAGTTGATGTGGTTGGGGATACAGGACTAGGTGTGTTAGTAGTTGATGTGGTTGGGGGTACAGGACTAGGTGTGTTAGTAGTTGATGTGGTTGGGGGTACAGGACTAGGTGTGTTAGTAGTTGATGTGGTTGGGGATACAGGACTAGGTGTGTTAGTAGTTGATGTGGTTGGGGATACAGGACTAGGTGTGTTAGTAGTTGATGTGGTTGGGGGATACAGGACTAGGTGTGTTAGTAGTTGATGTGGTTGGGGGATACAGGACTAGGTGTGTTAGTAGTTGATGTGGTTGGGGGTACAGGACTAGGTGTGTTAGTAGTTGATGTGGTTGGGGATACAGGACTAGGTGTGTTAGTAGTTGATGTGGTTGGGGGTACAGGACTAGGTGTGTTAGTAGTTGATGTGGTTGGGGGTACAGGACTAGGTGTGTTAGTAGTTGATGTGGTTGGGGGTACAGGACTAGGTGTGTTAGTAGTTGATGTGGTTGGGGGTACAGGACTAGGTGTGTTAGTAGTTGATGTGGTTGGGGGGTACAGGACTAGGTGTGTTAGTAGTTGATGTGGTTGGGGATACAGGACTAGGTGTGTTAGTAGTTGATGTGGTGGGGGATACAGGACTAGGTGTGTTAGTAGTTGATGTGGTTGGGGGTACAGGACTAGGTGTGTTAGTAGTTGATGTGGTTGGGGGTACAGGACTAGGTGTGTTAGTAGTTGATGTGGTTGGGGATACAGGACTAGGTGTGTTAGTAGTTGATGTGGTGGGGGGTACAGGACTAGGTGTGTTAGTAGTTGATGTGGTTGGGGGTACAGGACTAGGTGTGTTAGTAGTTGATGTGGTTGGGGGATACAGGACTAGGTGTGTTAGTAGTTGATGTGGTTGGGGGTACAGGACTAGGTGTGTTAGTAGTTGATGTGGTTGGGGGTACAGGACTAGGTGTGTTAGTAGTTGATGTGGTTGGGGGTACAGGACTAGGTGTGTTAGTAGTTGATGTGGTTGGGGGTACAGGACTAGGTGTGTTAGTAGTTGATGTGGTTGGGGGATACAGGACTAGGTGTGTTAGTAGTTGATGTGGTTGGGGGTACAGGACTAGGTGTGTTAGTAGTTGATGTGGTTGGGGGATACAGGACTAGGTGTGTTAGTAGTTGATGTGGTGGGGATACAGGACTAGGTGTGTTAGTAGTTGATGTGGTTGGGGGTACAGGACTAGGTGTGTTAGTAGTTGATGTGGTTGGGGATACAGGACTAGGTGTGTTAGTAGTTGATGTGGTTGGGGGTACAGGACTAGGTGTGTTAGTAGTTGATGTGGTTGGGGGTACAGGACTAGGTGTGTTAGTAGTTGATGTGGTTGGGGATACAGGACTAGGTGTGTTAGTAGTTGATGTGGTTGGGGATACAGGACTAGGTGTGTTAGTAGTTGATGTGGTTGGGGGTACAGGACTAGGTGTGTTAGTAGTTGATGTGGTTGGGGGTACAGGACTAGGTGTGTTAGTAGTTGATGTGGTTGGGGGTACAGGACTAGGTGTGTTAGTAGTTGATGTGGTTGGGGGTACAGGACTAGGTGTGTTAGTAGTTGATGTGGTTGGGGGTACAGGACTAGGTGTGTTAGTAGTTGATGTGGTTGGGGGATACAGGACTAGGTGTGTTAGTAGTTGATGTGGTTGGGGGTACAGGACTAGGTGTGTTAGTAGTTGATGTGGTTGGGGGTACAGGACTAGGTGTGTTAGTAGTTGATGTGGTTGGGGGTACAGGACTAGGTGTGTTAGTAGTTGATGTGGTTGGGGGTACAGGACTAGGTGTGTTAGTAGTTGATGTGGTTGGGGGTACAGGACTAGGTGTGTTAGTAGTTGATGTGGTTGGGGGTACAGGACTAGGTGTGTTAGTAGTTGATGTGGTTGGGGATACAGGACTAGGTGTGTTAGTAGTTGATGTGGTTGGGGGTACAGGACTAGGTGTGTTAGTAGTTGATGTGGTTGGGGGTACAGGACTAGGTGTGTTAGTAGTTGATGTGGTTGGGGGTACAGGACTAGGTGTGTTAGTAGTTGATGTGGTTGGGGGTACAGGACTAGGTGTGTTAGTAGTTGATGTGGTTGGGGGATACAGGACTAGGTGTGTTAGTAGTTGATGTGGTTGGGGGTACAGGACTAGGTGTGTTAGTAGTTGATGTGGTTGGGGGTACAGGACTAGGTGTGTTAGTAGTTGATGTGGTTGGGGATACAGGACTAGGTGTGTTAGTAGTTGATGTGGTTGGGGGTACAGGACTAGGTGTGTTAGTAGTTGATGTGGTTGGGGGTACAGGACTAGGTGTGTTAGTAGTTGATGTGGTTGGGGGTACAGGACTAGGTGTGTTAGTAGTTGATGTGGTTGGGGGTACAGGACTAGGTGTGTTAGTAGTTGATGGTGGTTGGGGATACAGGACTAGGTGTGTTAGTAGTTGATGTGGTTGGGGGTACAGGACTAGGTGTGTTAGTAGTTGATGTGGTTGGGGGTACAGGACTAGGTGTGTTAGTAGTTGATGTGGTTGGGGGTACAGGACTAGGTGTGTTAGTAGTTGATGTGGTTGGGGGTACAGGACTAGGTGTGTTAGTAGTTGATGTGGTTGGGGGTACAGGACTAGGTGTGTTAGTAGTTGATGTGGTTGGGGGTACAGGACTAGGTGTGTTAGTAGTTGATGTGGTTGGGGGATACAGGACTAGGTGTGTTAGTAGTTGATGTGGTTGGGGGTACAGGACTAGGTGTGTTAGTAGTTGATGTGGTTGGGGGATACAGGACTAGGTGTGTTAGTAGTTGATGTGGTTGGGGATACAGGACTAGGTGTGTTAGTAGTTGATGTGGTTGGGGGTACAGGACTAGGTGTGTTAGTAGTTGATGTGGTTGGGGGTACAGGACTAGGTGTGTTAGTAGTTGATGTGGTTGGGGGGATACAGGACTAGGTGTGTTAGTAGTTGATGTGGTTGGGGGTACAGGACTAGGTGTGTTAGTAGTTGATGTGGTTGGGGGTACAGGACTAGGTGTGTTAGTAGTTGATGTGGTTGGGGGATACAGGACTAGGTGTGTTAGTAGTTGATGTGGTTGGGGGATACAGGACTAGGTGTGTTAGTAGTTGATGTGGTTGGGGATACAGGACTAGGTGTGTTAGTAGTTGATGTGGTGGGGGGTACAGGACTAGGTGTGTTAGTAGTTGATGTGGTTGGGGGTACAGGACTAGGTGTGTTAGTAGTTGATGTGGTTGGGGGTACAGGACTAGGTGTGTTAGTAGTTGATGTGGTTGGGGGTACAGGACTAGGTGTGTTAGTAGTTGATGTGGTTGGGGATACAGGACTAGGTGTGTTAGTAGTTGATGTGGTTGGGGGTACAGGACTAGGTGTGTTAGTAGTTGATGTGGTTGGGGGTACAGGACTAGGTGTGTTAGTAGTTGATGTGGTTGGGGGTACAGGACTAGGTGTGTTAGTAGTTGATGTGGTTGGGGATACAGGACTAGGTGTGTTAGTAGTTGATGTGGTTGGGGGTACAGGACTAGGTGTGTTAGTAGTTGATGTGGTTGGGGGTACAGGACTAGGTGTGTTAGTAGTTGATGTGGTTGGGGGATACAGGACTAGGTGTGTTAGTAGTTGATGTGGTTGGGGGTACAGGACTAGGTGTGTTAGTAGTTGATGTGGTTGGGGGTACAGGACTAGGTGTGTTAGTAGTTGATGTGGTTGGGGATACAGGACTAGGTGTGTTAGTAGTTGATGTGGTTGGGGATACAGGACTAGGTGTGTTAGTAGTTGATGTGGTTGGGGGTACAGGACTAGGTGTGTTAGTAGTTGATGTGGTTGGGGGATACAGGACTAGGTGTGTTAGTAGTTGATGTGGTTGGGGGTACAGGACTAGGTGTGTTAGTAGTTGATGTGGTTGGGGGATACAGGACTAGGTGTGTTAGTAGTTGATGTGGTTGGGGGTACAGGACTAGGTGTGTTAGTAGTTGATGTGGTTGGGGGTACAGGACTAGGTGTGTTAGTAGTTGATGTGGTTGGGGATACAGGACTAGGTGTGTTAGTAGTTGATGTGGTTGGGGGTACAGGACTAGGTGTGTTAGTAGTTGATGTGGTTGGGGGTACAGGACTAGGTGTGTTAGTAGTTGATGTGGTTGGGGATACAGGACTAGGTGTGTTAGTAGTTGATGTGGTTGGGGATACAGGACTAGGTGTGTTAGTAGTTGATGTGGTTGGGGGTACAGGACTAGGTGTGTTAGTAGTTGATGTGGTTGGGGGTACAGGACTAGGTGTGTTAGTAGTTGATGTGGTTGGGGGATACAGGACTAGGTGTGTTAGTAGTTGATGTGGTTGGGGATACAGGACTAGGTGTGTTAGTAGTTGATGTGGTTGGGGGTACAGGACTAGGTGTGTTAGTAGTTGATGTGGTTGGGGGATACAGGACTAGGTGTGTTAGTAGTTGATGTGGTTGGGGATACAGGACTAGGTGTGTTAGTAGTTGATGTGGTTGGGGGTACAGGACTAGGTGTGTTAGTAGTTGATGTGGTTGGGGGATACAGGACTAGGTGTGTTAGTAGTTGATGTGGTTGGGGATACAGGACTAGGTGTGTTAGTAGTTGATGTGGTTGGGGGTACAGGACTAGGTGTGTTAGTAGTTGATGTGGTTGGGGGTACAGGACTAGGTGTGTTAGTAGTTGATGTGGTTGGGGATACAGGACTAGGTGTGTTAGTAGTTGATGTGGTTGGGGGTACAGGACTAGGTGTGTTAGTAGTTGATGTGGTTGGGGGTACAGGACTAGGTGTGTTAGTAGTTGATGTGGTTGGGGGTACAGGACTAGGTGTGTTAGTAGTTGATGTGGTTGGGGGTACAGGACTAGGTGTGTTAGTAGTTGATGTGGTTGGGGGATACAGGACTAGGTGTGTTAGTAGTTGATGTGGTTGGGGGTACAGGACTAGGTGTGTTAGTAGTTGATGTGGTTGGGGATACAGGACTAGGTGTGTTAGTAGTTGATGTGGTTGGGGGATACAGGACTAGGTGTGTTAGTAGTTGATGTGGTTGGGGGTACAGGACTAGGTGTGTTAGTAGTTGATGTGGTTGGGGGTACAGGACTAGGTGTGTTAGTAGTTGATGTGGTTGGGGGTACAGGACTAGGTGTGTTAGTAGTTGATGTGGTTGGGGGTACAGGACTAGGTGTGTTAGTAGTTGATGTGGTTGGGGGTACAGGACTAGGTGTGTTAGTAGTTGATGTGGTTGGGGGTACAGGACTAGGTGTGTTAGTAGTTGATGTGGTTGGGGGATACAGGACTAGGTGTGTTAGTAGTTGATGTGGTTGGGGGTACAGGACTAGGTGTGTTAGTAGTTGATGTGGTTGGGGGGTACAGGACTAGGTGTGTTAGTAGTTGATGTGGTTGGGGGTACAGGACTAGGTGTGTTAGTAGTTGATGTGGTTGGGGGTACAGGACTAGGTGTGTTAGTAGTTGATGTGGTTGGGGGATACAGGACTAGGTGTGTTAGTAGTTGATGTGGTTGGGGTACAGGACTAGGTGTGTTAGTAGTTGATGTGGTTGGGGGTACAGGACTAGGTGTGTTAGTAGTTGATGTGGTTGGGGATACAGGACTAGGTGTGTTAGTAGTTGATGTGGTTGGGGGTACAGGACTAGGTGTGTTAGTAGTTGATGTGGTTGGGGGATACAGGACTAGGTGTGTTAGTAGTTGATGTGGTTGGGGGTACAGGACTAGGTGTGTTAGTAGTTGATGTGGTTGGGGGATACAGGACTAGGTGTGTTAGTAGTTGATGTGGTTGGGGGTACAGGACTAGGTGTGTTAGTAGTTGATGTGGTTGGGGGTACAGGACTAGGTGTGTTAGTAGTTGATGTGGTTGGGATACAGGACTAGGTGTGTTAGTAGTTGATGTGGTTGGGGGTACAGGACTAGGTGTGTTAGTAGTTGATGTGGTTGGGGGTACAGGACTAGGTGTGTTAGTAGTTGATGTGGTTGGGGATACAGGACTAGGTGTGTTAGTAGTTGATGTGGTGGGGGATACAGGACTAGGTGTGTTAGTAGTTGATGTGGTTGGGGGATACAGGACTAGGTGTGTTAGTAGTTGATGTGGTTGGGGATACAGGACTAGGTGTGTTAGTAGTTGATGTGGTTGGGGGTACAGGACTAGGTGTGTTAGTAGTTGATGTGGTTGGGGGATACAGGACTAGGTGTGTTAGTAGTTGATGTGGTTGGGATACAGGACTAGGTGTGTTAGTAGTTGATGTGGTTGGGGGTACAGGACTAGGTGTGTTAGTAGTTGATGTGGTTGGGGGTACAGGACTAGGTGTGTTAGTAGTTGATGTGGTTGGGGGATACAGGACTAGGTGTGTTAGTAGTTGATGTGGTGGGGGATACAGGACTAGGTGTGTTAGTAGTTGATGTGGTTGGGGATACAGGACTAGGTGTGTTAGTAGTTGATGTGGTTGGGGATACAGGACTAGGTGTGTTAGTAGTTGATGTGGTTGGGATACAGGACTAGGTGTGTTAGTAGTTGATGTGGTTGGGGATACAGGACTAGGTGTGTTAGTAGTTGATGTGGTTGGGGATACAGGACTAGGTGTGTTAGTAGTTGATGTGGTTGGGGATACAGGACTAGGTGTGTTAGTAGTTGATGTGGTTGGGGATACAGGACTAGGTGTGTTAGTAGTTGATGTGGTTGGGGATACAGGACTAGGTGTGTTAGTAGTTGATGTGGTGGGGGATACAGGACTAGGTGTGTTAGTAGTTGATGTGGTGGGGGATACAGGACTAGGTGTGTTAGTAGTTGATGTGGTGGGGGATACAGGACTAGGTGTGTTAGTAGTTGATGTGGTTGGGGATACAGGACTAGGTGTGTTAGTAGTTGATGTGGTTGGGGATACAGGACTAGGTGTGTTAGTAGTTGATGTGGTTGGGGGTACAGGACTAGGTGTGTTAGTAGTTGATGTGGTTGGGGTACAGGACTAGGTGTGTTAGTAGTTGATGTGGTTGGGGGTACAGGACTAGGTGTGTTAGTAGTTGATGTGGTTGGGGGTACAGGACTAGGTGTGTTAGTAGTTGATGTGGTTGGGGATACAGGACTAGGTGTGTTAGTAGTTGATGTGGTTGGGGGGGTACAGGACTAGGTGTGTTAGTAGTTGATGTGGTGGGGGATACAGGACTAGGTGTGTTAGTAGTTGATGTGGTTGGGGGATACAGGACTAGGTGTGTTAGTAGTTGATGTGGTTGGGGATACAGGACTAGGTGTGTTAGTAGTTGATGTGGTTGGGGATACAGGACTAGGTGTGTTAGTAGTTGATGTGGTTGGGGATACAGGACTAGGTGTGTTAGTAGTTGATGTGGTTGGGGATACAGGACTAGGTGTGTTAGTAGTTGATGTGGTTGGGGGGGTACAGGACTAGGTGTGTTAGTAGTTGATGTGGTGGGGGGGTACAGGACTAGGTGTGTTAGTAGTTGATGTGGTTGGGGGATACAGGACTAGGTGTGTTAGTAGTTGATGTGGTTGGGGGATACAGGACTAGGTGTGTTAGTAGTTGATGTGGTTGGGGGATGCAGGACTAGGTGTGTTAGTAGTTGATGTGGTTGGGGGGGATACAGGACTAGGTGTGTTAGTAGTTGATACGGGTGGTTGTCTTGGCACATGATGGAGAAAGTTTACTCTTAGTTTCTGCCTCATGATGTAACTGATATCGGGAGACATTTTTATTGGAGGATTCTATCTAGAGATTGAAAACTTTGAAGACGTGCAATTTTCCTTAGTTTAGGAAAGGCCAACGTACTTCGAGATATAACAAAAAGTAAACAAAATCACTGAGCTAAATGATGTGGTGTGTTGTGTTTGCGTTGTAGCCTACCTGTGAACACTGCTCCATGGGTATGTCTCAGGTAAAGGTGGGGGTAAGTGTACCAGGGAAGATGTGGGATGGTGTGCCAATGACGATGGACGTGGGTGTTCAGGCGATGCCAGGTGTGTAAGTGGGTATAGGTGTGCGGACGGCGGGGTTGGGAGTAAAGACGGGGCTAGACGTGCCAGTGACAGGGATGATGGAAGATTGGAGCTGGGACTGGGCCTCAGAGACCACTGTAGTTTCGTAGGCACCACCGTCATGATGGGATGGGGCAGCTCCGTGCTGGTGTTGCATGGGACCGGAGCGGCCAGATGTAAGTTGTAGTCCACTCTCAGCTGTTGAGATACGGTAGGACAGAGTAATGTAGTGTAGAGTAGAGTAGGACAGAGTAATGTAGTGTACAGTAGAGTATAGTAGAGTATAGAGTACAGTATAGTAGGGTAGAGTAGAGTAGGACAGAGTAATGTAGTGTACAGTAGAGTATAGTAGAGTATAGAGTACAGTATAGTAGGGTAGAGTAGAGTAGGACAGAGTAATGTAGAGTACAGTAGAGTATAGTAGAGTAGAGTATACAGTATAGTAGTGTAGAGTAGAGTAGGACAGAGTAATGTAGTGTACAGTAGAGTATAGTAGAGTAGAGTAGGACAGAGTAATGTAGTGTACAGTAGAGTAGAGTAGGACAGAGTAATGTAGTGTACAGTAGAGTAGAGTATAGTATAGAGTACAGTATAGTAGTGTAGGGTAGAGCAGAGTAGGACAGAGTAATGTAGTGTACAGTAGAGTAGAGTAGAGTATAGAGTACAGTATAGTAGTGTAGGGTAGAGCAGAGTAGGACAGAGTAATGTAGTGTACAGTAGAGTAGAGTAGAGTATAGAGTACAGTATAGTAGTGTAGGGTAGAGCAGAGTAGGACAGAGTAATGTAGTGTACAGTAGAGTAGAGTATAGAGTACAGTATAGTAGTGTAGGGTAGAGCAGAGTAGGACAGAGTAATGTAGTGTACAGTAGAGTAGAGTAGAGTACAGTACAGTATAGTAGTGTAGGGTAGAGCAGAGTAGGACAGAGTAATGTAGTGTACAGTAGAGTAGAGTAGAGTATAGAGTACAGTATAGTAGTGTAGGGTAGAGCAGAGTAGGACAGAGTAATGTAGTGTACAGTAGAGTAGAGTATAGAGTACAGTATAGTAGTGTAGGGTAGAGCAGAGTAGGACAGAGTAATGTAGTGTACAGTAGAGTAGAGTAGAGTATAGAGTACAGTATAGTAGTGTAGAGTAGAGTAGGACAGAGTAATGTAGTGTACAGTAGAGTATAGAGTACAGTATAGTAGTGTAGAGTAGAGTAGGACAGAGTAATGTAGTGTACAGTAGAGTATAGAGTACAGTATAGTAGAGTATAGTCGAGTAGTGTATAGCAGTGTAGAGTAGAGTAGTGGAGTAGTGTAGAGTATAGTGGAGTAGTGTAGATTAGAGAAGTGTAGAGTGGTGTAGAGTAGAGTATAGTAGTAGAGTAGTGTAGAGTAAAGTAGTAGAGTGGTGTAGAGTAGTTTAGAGTAGAGTACAGTAGTAGAGTGGTGTAGAGTAGTGTAGAGTACAGTAGTAGAGTGGTGTAGAGTAGAGTAGAGTACAGTAGTAGAGTACAGTAGTAGAGTAGAGTAGTAGAGTAGTGTAGAGTAGAGTACAGTAGTAGAGTGGTGTAGTTTAGAGTAGAGTACAGTAGTAGAGTGGTGTAGAGTAGAGTAGTTTAGAGTAGAGTACAGTAGTAGAGTGGTGTAGAGTAGAGTAGTAGAGTAGTTTAGAGTAGAGTATAGTAGTAGAGTAGTGTAGAGTAGAGTAGTAGAGTGGTGTAGAGTAGAGTAGTTTAGAGTATACTCTACTCTACTATACTCTACTATACTGTACTCTATATTCTACTGTACACTACATTACTCTGTCCTACTCTACTCTACACTACTATACTGTACTCTATACTCTACTCTACTATACTCTACTGTACACTACATTACTCTGTCCTACTCTACTATACACTACTATACTGTACTCTATACTCTACTCTACTGTACACTACATTACTCTGTCCTACTCTACTATACACTACTATACTGTACTCTATACTCTACTATACTGTACACTACATTACTCTGTCCTACTCTACTATACACTACTATACTGTACTCTATACTCTACTATACTGTACACTACATTACTCTGTCCTACTCTACACTACTATACTATACTGTACTCTATACTCTACTCTACTGTACACTACATTACTCTGTCCTACTCTACTATACACTACTATACTGTACTCTATACTCTACTATACTGTACACTACATTACTCTGTCCTACTCTACTATACACTACTATACTGTACTCTATACTCTACTCTACTGTACACTACATTACTCTGTCCTACTCTACTCTACCCTACTATACTCTACTCTACTGTACACTACATTACTCAGTCCTACTCTGCCATACCCTACACTACTATACTGTACTCTATACTCTACTCTACATTACTCTTTCCTACTCTACTCTACTATACTGTACTCTATACTCTACTGTACACTACATTACTCAGTCCCACTCTGCTCTACCCTACACTACTATACTGTACTCTATACTCTACTCTACATTACTCTTTCCTACTCTACTCTACTCTACTATACTGTACTCTATACTCTACTGTACACTACATTACTCAGTCCTACTCTGCCATACCCTACACTACTATACTGTACTCTATACTCTACTCTACATTACTCTTTCCTACTCTACTCTACTATACTGTACTCTATACTCTACTGTACACTACATTACTCAGTCCTACTCTGCCATACCCTACACTACTATACTGTACTCTATACTCTACTCTACATTACTCTTTCCTACTCTACTCTACTATACTGTACTCTATACTCTACTGTACACTACATTACTCAGTCCCACTCTGCTCTACCCTACACTACTATACTGTACTCTATACTCTACTCTACTCTACTGTACACTACATTACTCTGTCCTACTCTGCTCTACCCTACACTACTATACTGTACTCTATACTCTACTCTACTCTACTGTACACTACATTACTCAGTCCCACTCTGCTCTACCCTACACTACTATACTGTACTCTATACTCTACTCTACATTACTCTGTCCTACTCTACTCTACTCTACACTACTATACTGTACTCTATACTCTACTCTACATTACTCTGTCCTACTCTACTCTACTCTACACTACTATACTGTACTCTATACTCTACTCTACTCTGTCCTACTCTACTCTACTATACTGTACTCTATACTCTACTCTACTATACACATTTCTTTATAGGCTTGAGGTCAGGGCGTTGGCCACTCCAATACCTTGACTCTATTGTCCTTAATCCATTTTGCCACAACTTTGGAAGTATGCTTGGGGTCATTGTCCATTTGGAAGACCCATTTGCGACCAAGCTTTAACTTCCTGACTGATGTCTTGAGATGTTGCTTCAATATATCCACATAATTTTCCTCTCTCATGAATCCATCTATTTTGTGAAGTGCACCAGTCCCTCCTGCAGCAAAGCACCCCCACAACATGATGCTGCCACCCCTGTGCTTCACGGTTGGGATGGTGCTCTTCGGTTTGCAAGTCTCCCCCTTTTTCCTCCAAACATAACAATGGTCATTATGGCCAAACAGTTCTATTTTTGTTTCATCAGACTAGGAGGACATTTCTCAAAAAAGTACAATCTTTGTCCCCATGTGCAGTTGAAAACCATAGTCTGGCTTTTTTTATGGCGGTTTTGGAGCAGTGGCTTCTTCCTTGCTGAGCGGCCTTACAGGTTATGTCGATATAGGACTCGTTTTACTGTGGATATAGATACTTTTGTACCTGTTTCCTCCAGCATCTTCACAAGGTCCTTTGCTGTTGTTCTGGGATTGATTTGCACTTTTTCGCACCGAAGTACGTTCATCTCTAGGACAGAACGCGTCTCCTTCCTGAGCGGTATGACGGCTGCGTGGTCCCATGATGTTTATACTTGCGTACTATTGTTTGTACAGATGAACGTGGTACCTTCAGGCGTTTGGAAATTGCTCCCAAGGATGAAACAGACTTGTGGAGGTCTACAAGTGGTTGAAAAATGAGTTTTAATGACTCCAACCTAAGTGTATGTAAACTTCCGACTTCAACAGTAGTGTAGAGTAGTAGATTAGAGTAGAGTAGAGTAGAGTATAGTATTGTAGAGTGGTAGTGTAGAGTAGTGTAGTATAGAGTAGAAAATAGTATAGTAGTGTAGAGTAGTGTAGAGTAGTGTAAAGTAGAGTTGTATAGTAGAAAATAGTAGGGTAGTGTAAAGTAGAGTAGTGTAGGGTAGAGTAGAGTAGTGTAGTGTAGTATAGAGTAGATTAGAAAATAGTATAGTATATAAAAACTAGATATGTAAAAATAAAACAATCCTGACCTTGGAATAGAATCCTGGTTTTGAGGTATCAAAAACAAAAACATTTTCCCTCCTAAAAGTTCCTATTTATATTTCTGGATTAAGGTCTACCCCTCAACCACATTGACTCCTCCTAACCTGACTGAAGATGTAGAGCATGTGTGCCAGGCATCTGGTCCGTGCCAGTTCAATGGAAGTTTGCTTCTCAGACCACTGCCTCGTCATAGTAGATTGGTGCACGTCCAGTCTTTGTAGGGACTTGTACAAGTCCTTGGCTGCCTGTCCGTCGTTCATGTCACGCGCCAAGAGCAGTCTAGCATTCAGATTGTTTCTGTTTTGTAATAAAAAATCATCTGTGGTTAGCGTTTAGATTTGACCAATTTCAAACAAGTATCATAGTTCCCTACAACAATTTATTTTTTTCATGAGAAAAAACCTTTCCAAGCTAAACCATGTCATAACCGCTACACACTGCCTACATCGTTGTCCCTGTATTAGCTAAAGTAACGTCATAGTCATCATAGCTAATAGAACTAACGCGTTAGTGAACCCTCTACAGTCATGCAGTAACGTCACAGTGTACAGTCAGTAAGCAGTTACACCGGCAGCAATAAATTAGTAAAACCAAAAGCTTACCTTGACTTGGAAGAGTTCCAGTGTTATGTTGGATGGCCATAGCCAGCTAGCTAACATAGCAACCCTCTGTTTGAGCAGGTTGTTTGAGTAGGCTAAACTAGCTAGCTGTATTTGCTAGCTAAGTGAAACTGGAGAAAAAAATGACAATCGCTCTCTTGCTTCTCCTTCATTTTGGAAGAAATCAATATTTCTTTCTCTCTCTTTGAGTCAACTACTCACCACATGTTATGCACTCCAGTGCTAGCTATCTGTAACTTATGCTTTCAGTACTAGATTCATTCTCTGATTGTTTGATTGGGTGGAAGACATGTCTGTTCATGCTACAAGAGCTCTGATAGGTTGGAGAACGTCCTCCGGAAGTTGTCATAATTTACTATGTATTTACTATTACTATGTAAATCTATGGAAGGTGGTGAGAACCATGAGCCTCCTCTGTTTTTTATTGAAGTCAATGTACCCAGAGAAGGACAGAAGCTAGCTGTCCTCCGACTACACCATGGTGCTACCCTACAGAGTGCTGTTGAGGCTACTGTAGACCATTGCAAAATAGTGTGTTTTAATCAATTATTTTTTGACGTGATTATATTTAGTTATGTTTTATCTAAAAAGGATAACTTTTTTATGTTTTACAATTTTTTTTTTAATGAAATTCTCTGAGGAGCCTCCACTGCCCTACAACTACCTAGAGGCCATTTTGGGACCAAACTATGTTATAGCCAGACAGGTACTAAATCATCCAGCAAACCAGTCAACCAGACAGCCAACCAACCAGTCAGCCAACCAGACAACCGACTAGCCACCCATCCATCATCCATTAATCCACCCAGCCAGCCAGCCTACCAGACAGCCAACCAACCGACTAGACACCCATCCATCAATCCACCCAGCCAGCCAGACAACCAACCAACCGACTAGCCACCCATCCATCATCCATCAATCCACCCAGCCAGCCAACCAGACAACCAACCAACCGAATAGCCACCCATCCATCATCCATCCATCAATCCACCCAGCAAGCCAGCCAGCCACCCCAGGCAGCCAGCCAGACACCCACCCGCCCAGCCAGCCAACCAGACAACCGACTAGCCACCCATCCATCATCCATCAATTAACCGAGCCAGCCAGCCACCCAGCCAGCCACCCACCCAGCCAGCCAGCCAGCCTATAGTACCTGACGTGCTGCAGAGCTTTGTGCTTTATGAACCTCCTGAACAGACAGAGTATTCTGATCTCCACACTGCTAAGTGTCTGGATGATTAGGTCCTTCACCATGCGGTAGAGCTGTGGGGAGATATGCCGGTTCACCACAGCCTGGTGGAGCAGCTTCAAGTTGGACCTGTAGGAAGTGAACCCCAATCAATCCATCAATCAATCATTTATTTTATGAAGCCCTTTTTACATCAGCAGTTGTCACAAAGTGCTTTACAGTTTACCGGCCTAGACCCCGGTAAACCCTAGAACAAGTAGAAACAGAAGCAGAAGCACAGTGGCCAGGAAGAACTCCCTAGACGGAAGGAACCTAGAGAGGTGAAGTAAAAAGTCTTGCAGCTCCAAAAGCGTTAAGTCAAGCAACAAGTTTAACTATATGAACCACCTATTGACATTATACTCGCCATTGATCAACTGTCCTTACATGATCCCCTCTTGATCCTTGATCTGAGTAAAACCATACAGACCCCTGGGACTCCACGTCCACAATGTGCCTCACACACTATTCACTTTATAGTGCACTACTTTTGACCAGGGCCCTATGGGTAATGTCCTATATAGGGAATAGAAAGGGTGCCCTTTGCGATGCAGACATTACCTCTGGGATTCCACGTGGAGGATGTGGTTCACTCCCACCATGCGAGTCTTCATCAACTTGTCCGCCTCCAACGTCATGTCTGAGCTGTAGCGTTCCACGTGGTCTGTCCACGACCTGGACTCGGCCATCTTCATGGGGATCCGTTTCTGGGTCTTCTGCACGATGATGGAACGTCTCCTGGTTTTCCTCTGCTTCTCTTCCACCTGAAGAGATGTTTATTTACAACACATTATCTATTACACCTGAAGAGATGTTTATTTACAACACATTATCTATTACACCTGAAGAGATGTAAGTGTTATGTTATATGTATGACAGGTATGCTTATAACCAAATTGCCCTATGGGACATTAAAGTATTCATTAATTCATTTGTTTGTTCATTCACATTCATTCAATTGTTTGTTCATTCATTTATTCGTTCAATCATTTATTTGTTCATATGAGGACCACAATGGAAATAAGCCTCTGGGCATTATTGTGTTTTTATTCTCAATCAGCCTGCTACTTTTAATTATCGTAAAACTTCAATTAATAGCCCAGGGCTTTTATTTGCTTCAATCACTGAACACAACAGGCACATATTAGAGACAGGCTTCTATTTGAGACATGCTTCTATTTCCTTAACAAACATAGCTTTTGCTGAATAAAATTTTGAAAAGACTACCACACTGTTTACTGTGACCAGTACGACCAGTATAAATATGTGTTACTTCATGCTTTACCTTCAAATGTGTTTTGGTTTAAAGTTCCAATGCAGCCATTTTGATCTTAATATCAAATTATATCTGGTTAACAATAAAGCACCTTATTGTTTTCAATGAAAATGGTCAAAAAAATATATAAACAAATATAGCTTCTTAGCAAAGAGCAATTTCTCAAGCTAGAATTTTTCTATGACTGTCCGGGAGTGGTCTTGAGTGGGGAGGGGAAAATGGAAAATTAGATGTTATTGGCAGAGAGGTTTGGAACTCTCATTCTTATTGGTCTATTAACTAATTTAACTCATGGTGATGTCACCGTGGAAGGCCAAATCTCCATTCCACCAAAACAGGCTGAAATTTCAGGCGGTCTTTTCAAACAGCTCTTACACTAAAAGGGCATTTATCATAGTTTTCACAATTTCACATTATTATTCTAACCTCATAGTGTTGAAATTTATATAAAACACAGTAAAATCTAGTTTTTGACTGCACTGGGCCTTTAACAATCTTAACCCTTACCTGCCTTCACTTCGCCCATAGACGTTTAAAAAGGGACAGGCGGCTACTTGAGACTGTGTTCAATTGAAGTTTTACGGTATCTAATAAATTCAATCAATCAATTCATTCACCTCAATCTCCTCCAGCTCCTCCAGTTCCTCCTCTGATTCCTCGGGGGAGAGAATGGGGAGGTGGACCTGATGGGGGAGTTGTGGTTCCTCTGGACCTCTGGTCTCAGGCTTCTCCTGGTTCCCCTTCCTATGCATCTCCACCAGGCTCTCCAGGGTCAGACGCATCTTGCACACCTAGCAATGAATCAACAAAATGTATTTTATAAAAGTCCTTTTTACTACATCAGCAGTTGTCACAAAGTCTTCTACAATAACCCTGTTTAGAGCACAAACAGAAAGTAAAAGGCAAGTCAAGTGAAGTCATGACATTTGTATGTATTAGAATACATATTAAATAGGAATATGTTTTGTAAAAACTCAAGACAAAAAACAAAACAATAAAAACATACACAAGACAAGTCAGTGTAAATACAGACCAAAACTATAGGCTACCTAGGCTAAAAGCACGAGGAATATACCTACATGCTTACATAAAGTGCTTTCAGTAAAGTGCTATAGCTATGGAGAGAGCTTTCCAAATGGCACCCTATTCCCTATATAGTGCTCTAGTTCCCTATGTAGTCACACAGGGCTCGGGTCAAAAGTAGTGCACTATATAGGGAATATTGTGCCATTTGGAATGAAAAATAAATAAAGACCTGTTTCTTGCCCATCTCGTTGAGGTTCTTGAACTGGTCCATGATGATGTTCAGGGAGTGGCGACGACTCTTTCCCTTGAGGTTTGACAAAGTCTTCTTACCTAACGAGGACCACCATTGGAGTACAACAATACATACATAAACAATCATCAAGAATTAAAAACACAATCAATTTCAACAACTTATTTCCATGTAAGTTGTTAGAATTCGTTGTGTTATTAATTCTTGATGATTTGTAATGTATGTATTGTTGTTCTCTAATGGCTTAGGCAATGTATTAATTAATTAATTAATCCATCTATCCATTCACCTTCCAAGTCAAAGAGCGCTTGTATGTTGGCTCCCACATCCTTCACCGTGCGGTCGTGGTTCTGTATCTCATTGCTGATCTCCTTCAGCATGTCTCCTGGGGTCTTCTGGGTTGAGTCCCAGAATGCTGATTCGTCCAGTTTGTTGTCGTTGTCCATGAGCGGCACGTCTATGATGTCGTCGTCAAACTTCCCCTGGAGGGGAATCACCACAAGTGAGAGACTGTCAGTGGGACAAAGGGCCCTAAACTGCAGCAATAATAAAATAAAGGCAGAATGTCGGCTAGTATGATGCAGGAAACTTCACAAAACACCAAGCGACCTCATCAAGATATTCAGATCTCTTGGCGTCATGGCTAAGGTGTTGGGTTGACATTCGCTGGCCCGGGGCTACACCCCCAAAATTTGCTACAATATGCTGATGTGCTCCTACCTGTAGCTGTGTGATCATGCCGTTAAAAGAGTCTCTGATGGACCTCTGTAGAACGCAGTACAGCTTGATGATATCAGCTGCCTTGGCTTCTCTGCTGGCGGCATCCATCCCTTCTAGCAGCTCACCATCTTTCCCCTTGTCCTTGTCACCAGAAATTGACACTATACACTGCTCAGACTTCTGGATGGCCTCCAGAAGATCCATGCTCTTCCTCTCCACCTGCTCTATGATGTCTTCTGGATCCACTGAGATGTCTTCCAGGGACTCCACTTCTTCCACTTCTTCACCAACAGTCTGGCCTGGCTCCGGCTTTGGTTTTGGCCTCCGTTTGGGGTACTTAAGCTTGGGGGTTGGTTGCGGAACCAGCTGATTGTTGAGAACTGGAACTCCCTGTACGTTTTTGGGGGGAGTAACGACCACTATCTGCTGTTTCGGCCATGGATGTGTCGGGATCTCCTGCATCTGTTGGATCTGGAACAGTAGAACATCGTTCTGCTCCCTGACTGACGAAAGCTCATCCTCCATCTTGGTCATCTTGATCTGACTGTCTCCCACTTGGATCTTGATCTGGGCCAGCTCGAAGCGACAGTCCATAGACTGCAGCTCCTCCACCTGTGCCAGAAGCTTCCTGGATTCCTTGGTGCGCTCCTGGAATGCTTGGTTAAGGTTCTGCAGCCCTACCTGATCACAACGAACCGTATGTGTATACCATTTAGCATAGGCTTTAATTAAACGTGACTTACAGTACAGGGAGTGCATACATTCAAAATTGAGGCCGGGATTCAATCAAAAGCGTATCATTGACAAGTGCAATGCACTTTTGACGATGCACATTTTAATGGCAATTGCCCAGACGGAGATCACATTCATGGTAAACTCTGCGGTGGTAGGCTCAAACTTAAATAAGTCAAGTGCAGTGCACTAGTGGACAAAGCGCCTTTGATTGAATCCTGGCCTTAGCAGACCAGTCCTCAGAGAACTGTCTGGTGTGTGATCTACTGTTACTGTCTGGTGTGTGATCTACCGTTACTGTCTGGTGTGTGATCTACCGTTACTGTCTGGTGTGTGATCTACCGTTACTGTCTGGTGTGTGATCTACCGTTACTGTCTGGTGTGTGATCTACCGTTACTGTCTGGTGTGTGATCTACCGTTACTGTCTGGTGTGTGATCTACTATTACTGTCTGGTGTGTGATCTACCGTTACTGTCTGGTGTGTGATCTACCGTTACTGTCTGGTGTGTGATCTACCGTTACTGTCTGGTGTGTGATCTACCGTTACTGTCTGGTGTGTGATCTACTATTACTGTCTGGTGTGTGATCTACCGTTACTGTCTGGTGTGGGCCCTACCGTTACTGTCTGGTGTTACCTACCGTTACTGTCTGGTGTGTGATCTACCATTACTGTCTGGTGTGGGCTCTACCGTTACTGTCTGGTGTTACCTACCGTTACTGTCTGGTGTGTGATCTACCATTACTGTCTGGTGTGTGATCTACTATTACTGTCTGGTGTGTGATCTACCGTTACGGTCTGGTGTGTGATCTACCATTACTGTCTGGTATTTGATCTACCGTTACTGTCTGGTGTGTGATCTACCGTTACTGTCTGGTGTGTGATCTACCGTTACTGTCTGGTGTTACCTACCGTTACTGTCTGGTGTGTGATCTACCGTTACTGTCTGGTGTGTGATCTACCATTACTGTCTGGTGTGGGCTCTACCGTTACTGTCTGGTGTGTGATCTACTGTTACTGTCTGGTATTTGATCTACCGTTACTGTCTGGTGTGTGATCTACCGTTACTGTCTGGTGTGTGATCTACCGTTACTGTCTGGTGTGGGCCCTACCGTTACTGTCTGGTGTGTGATCTACCATTACTGTCTGGTGTGGGCTCTACCATTACTGTCTGGTGTTACCTACCGTTACTGTCTGGTGTGTGATCTACCATTACTGTCTGGTGTGTGATCTACCATTACTGTCTGGTGTGTGATCTACCATTACTGTCTGGTGTGGGATCTACCATTACTGTCTGGTGTGGGATCTACCATTACTGTCTGGTGTTACCTACCGTTACTGTCTGGTGTGTGATCTACCATTACTGTCTGGTGTGTGATCTACCATTACTGTCTGGTGTGTGATCTACCGTTACTGTCTGGTGTGTGATCTACCATTACTGTCTGGTGTGTGATCTACCGTTACTGTCTGGTGTGTGATCTACCGTTAATGTCTGTGTGTGATCTACCGTTACTGTCTGGTGTGTGATCTACCGTTACTGTCTGGTGTGTGACCTACCGTTACGAACTTAAAGGCCAGATTCATTGCCTTGTTGCAGCCTAGTGACTTGGCTACGTCTAAGAGCATGAAGGACAGCTCCGTGGCAGACTTGGTGGCCAGGTTGATGTCTGCTAGAAATACGTCTGCAGCAGGGGGCTGGAGCTCCTGGATTCGTTTGATGGTCCGGGCATCCACCTTCTGCTCCCTCCACCAGCGCCACACACCCTTATTCAGAGCTGCAAATACACATTGTAGCATTAGCCATTCGCCATTATGAGCATACAATCTCCTCAGACAGAATGCAGGCCTTCTATCATCACAGAACATTCACTGGAGAACAATCCACATATCCTGAGGCTGCATTTATTGTAGCTGGGGATTTTAACAAAGCAAATTTGAGGAAAAGGCTCCCGAAATTCTATAAACATATTGATTCTTGTATTCGCGCTGCTAAAACCCTCAACCATTGCTATACTACCTTCCAGAATGCATATAAGGACCTCCCCCGCCCTCCATTCGGCAAATCAGACCACGATTCCATCTTGCTCCTCCCCTCCTATAAGCAGAAACTCAAACAGGAAGCATCCGTGGTGAGGACTATTCAACGCTGGTCTGACCAATCGGAATCCACGCTTCAAGATTGTTTTGATCACGCGGACTGGGATATGTTCAGAGTAGCTTCAGAAAATAATATTGACACATATACCGATACGGTGAATGAGTTTATCAGGAAGTGCATAGGAGATGCTGTACCCACTGTTAAAGCCTACCCCAACAAGAAACCGTGGATAGATGGGAGCATTCGTGCAAAACTGAAAGCGCGAACCACCGCATTTAACCAGGGCAATAAGACTGGGAATTTGGAAGAATACAAAACAGTGTAGTTATTCCCTCCGCAAAGCAATCAAGCAGGCTAAATGTCGGTATAGGGACAAAGTTGAGTCCCAGTTCAACGGCTCAGACACTGACATCTTGCTTCCGGACAAGGCTGAACACCTTCTTCGCTCGCTTTGATGCTAACACATTGCCACCGACGCGGCCCTCTGTCAAGGACTGTGGGCTCTCCTTCTCCGTGGCCGACGTGAGTAAGACATTTAAGCCTGTTAACACTCGCAAGGCTGCCGGCCCAGATGGTTTCCCTAGCCGCGTCCTCAGAGCATGTGCAGACCAGCTGGCTGATGTGTTCACAGATATATTAAATCTCTCACTATCCCAATCTGTTGTCCCCACATGCTTCAAGATGGCCACCATTGTCCTTGTACGCAAGAAAGCAAAGGTAATTGAACTAAATGACTATCGCCCCGTAGCACTCACTTCTGTCATCATGAAGTGCTTTGAGAGACTAGTCAAAGCACTCCACCTTACCTGCCACCCTAGACCCACTTCAATTTTCTTACCGCCCCAATAGATCCACAGACGATGCAATCGCCACCACATTGCACACAGCCCTGTCTCATCTGGACAAGAGGCATACCTATGTAAGAATGTTGTTCATTGACTATAGCTCAGCATTCAACACCATAGTTCCCTCCAAGATCATCAAGCTCAAGGCCCTGGGTCTGAGCCCCACCCTGTGCTTCTGGGTCCTGTACATCTTGACGGGTAGGAAAGGTAGAAAACAACACCTCCTCTTCGCTGATCCTCAACACTGGGGCCCCACAAGGGTGCGTGCTCAGCCCCCTCCTGTACTCCCTGTTCACCCATGACTGGGTGGCCAAGCACGCCTCCCACTCAATCATCAAGTTTGCAGACAACACAACAGTTGTAGGCATGATTACTAACAACGAGGGAGGAGGTGAGAGCTCTGGGAGTGTGGTGCCAGAAAAATAACCTCTCAGTCAACATCAACAAAACTAAGGAGATGATCGTGGACTTCAGGAAACAGCAGAGGGAGCATCCCCCCATCCACATCGATGGGACCGCAGTGGAGAAGGTGGAAAGCTTCAAGTTCCTTGGCGTACACATCACTGACAAACTGAAATGGTCCACCCACACAGACAGCGTGGGGAAGAAGGCACAACAGCGCCTCTTTAACCTCAGGAGGCTGAGGAAATGTGGCTTAACACCTAAAACCCACACAAACTTTTACAGATGCACAATTGAGAGCATCCTGTCGGGCTGTATCACCGCCTGGTACGGAAACTGCACCACCCAAAACTACAAAGCTCTCCAGAGGTTGGTGTGGTCTGCCCAAAGCATTACTGGGAGCAAACTTCTCACCCTCCTGGACACCTACAGAACCAGATGCCATAGGAAGGCCAAAAAGATAACAAGGACATCAACCACCCAAGCCACTGCCTGTTCACCCCGCTATCATCCAGAAGGCGAGGTCAGTACAGGTGTATCAAAGCTGGGACCGAGAGACTGAAAAACAGCTTCTATCTCAAGGCCATCAGACTGCTAAACAGCCATCACTAGCACATCAGAGGCGGCTGCCTATAGACATAGATTAGGAATCACTGGCCACTTTTAGAAATGGATCACTAGCCACTTTAATAATGTTTCTGTATCTAGCATTACTCATCTCATATGTATAAACTGCACTCCACACTATTCTACGGTATCTTAGTCACTTTTAAATTGTGTTTACATATTGCATCCCCCATCTCATATGTATATACTGTATTGTATTCTGTACTACACCACTGACTGTTAAACAGCCATCTCCAGAACATCAGAGGCTGCTGCTTATAGACATAGATTAGGAATCACTGGCCACTTTAAGGAAATGAAACACTAGCCACTTTAATGTCTCTGTATCTTGCATTACTGATCTCATATGTGCAAACTGTACTCTATACAATTCTACGGTATCTTAGTCACTTTAACTGTTTGTAAATATTGCATCACCCATCTCATATGTACAGTTGAAGTCTGAAGTTTACATACACTTAGGTTGGAGTCATTAAAACTCGTTTTTCAACCACTCCACAAATTTCTTGTTTAACAAACTATAGTTTTGGCAAGTCGGTTAGGACATCTACTTGGGCATGACACAAGTCAACAATTGTTTACAGACAGATTATTTCACTTATAATTCACTGTATCACAATTCCAGTGGGTCAGAAGTTTACATACACTAAGTTGACTGTGCCTTTTAACAGCTTGGAAAATAATGTAATGGCTTTAAAAGCTTCTGATAGGCTAATTGACATCATTTGAGTCAATTGGAGGTGTACCTGTGAATGTATTTCAAGGCCTACCTTCAAACTCAGTGCCCCTTTTGTTTGACATCATGGGAAAATCAAAAGAAATCAGCCAAGACCTCAGAAAAACAATTGTAGACCTCCACAAGTCTGGTTCATCCTTGGGAGCAATGTCCAAACGCCTGAAGGTACCACATTCATCTGTACAAACAATGAAATGCATGAAGTATAAACACCATGGGACCACGCAGCCGTCATACCGCTCAAGAAGGAGACGCGTTCTGTCTCCTAGAGATGAACGTACTTTGGTGAGAAAAGTGCAAATCAATCCCCGAACAACAGCAAAGGACCTTGTGAAGATGCTGGAGAAAACATGTACAAAAGTATCTATATCCACAGTAAAACGAGTCCTTTATCGACATAACCTGAAAGGCCGCTCAGCAAGGAAGAAGCCACTGCTCCAAAACCGCCATAAAAAATCCAGACTACGGTTTGCAACTGCACCTGGAGACAAAGATTGTACTTTTTGTAGAAATGTCCTCTGGTCTGATGAAACAAAGATAGAACTGTGTGGCCATAATGACCATCGTTATGTTTGGAGGGAAAAGGGTGAGGCTTGCAAGCCGAAGAACACCATCCCAACCGTGAAGCACAGGGGTGGCAGCATCATGTTGTGGCGGTGCTTTGCTGCAGGAGGGACTGGTGCACTTCACAAAATAGATGGCATCATGAGGAAGGAAAATTATGTGGATATATTGAAGCAACATCTTAAGACATCAGTCAGGAAGTTAAAGCTTTGTCACAAATGGGTCTTCTAAATGGACAATGACCCCAAGCATACTTCCAAAATGGATTAAGGACAACAAAGTCAAGGTGGCCATCACAACGCCTTGACCTCAATCCCATAGAACATTTGTGGGCATAACTGAAAACGCGTGTGTGAGCAAGGAGGCCTACAAACCTGACTCAGTTACACCAGCTCTGTCAGGAGGAATGGGCCAAAATTCACCCAACTTGTGGGAAGCTTGTGGAAGGCTACCTGAAACGTTTGACCCAAGTTAAACAATTTAAAGGCAATGCTACCAAATACTAATTGAGTGCATGTAAACTTCTGACCCACTGGGAATGTGATGAAAGAAATAAAAGCTGAAATAAATCATTCTCTCTACTATTATTCTGACATTTCACATTCTTAAAAGAAAGTGGTGATCCTAACTGACCTAAGACAGGGAATTTTACGAGGATTAAATGTCAGGAATTGTTAAAAACTGAGTTTAAATGTATTCGGCTAAGGTGTATGTAAACTTCCGACTTCAACTGTATATACTGTACTCTATACTATGCCACTGTATCTTAGTCCAATGCCACTCTGATACATATGTATATTCTTAATCCATTCCTTACTTAGATTTACGTGTATTCTGGGTATATGTTGTAAAACTGTTAGATATTACTTGTTAGATATTACTGCACTGTCGGAGCTAGAAGCACAAGCATTTCGCTACACATTGCTAAACAGTGTGTATGTGACCAATAACATTAGATTTTGATTTGATCAGTCATACTACTAAAGTATTCACATCATATACACTCTTAGTTAGTTTTGACTTCTGTGGAGAGCAAGAGACATAGCAATAATCTATTTCTCAGAAACACTAAGACATTATGTGTTCCTCTTCTCATACCCACTCTTACCAGCTTCCTCCTTCTTGGTCTTTTTTCTCACGTCGGTATCAAAGAGGCCTTGGCAGAGGCCACGTAGGCGGTGAATGCAGCCGTCCGTATCACTGATAGACGTCTCCAACTTTCTCTGTATGTCTTCGATCCATTCTGATGTAACCTCCTCCTCCTGCTCCTCCTCATTCCCCTCCTTCTGTTTAGCTCTCTCGTTCTCAAAGGTCTGTAGTGACTCCTCTGTAGACCGTAGAACAGAGATGTTATTGGGCTTGTAAGTAAGCATTTCACACCGTAAGGTCTACACCTGTTGTATTTGGGCACATGTGACAAATAACATTCGATTTGATTTATTGATTGATTGCTTATGATTATGCTAAACAGGGGTATGGGTAGAGACATGGACAGGTTAGCCATATAGTGACCGTAAGGTGCCCTACATTTCCATAGTGATTTATGTGACCATATCACAGGTTTAAAACTGTGACGTGGGAAACCAGTATGAAAAAGTTAGCTAACTATTCCAGATGAACACTTTGTTATGCTTGGGACAAGTTCAAGAACCTATAATCAAGACTGAACAGGGTTACTGCAGTAATTGCAGTGTAGCGTATGCAAAACAAGTCCTGCAGGTCAACCTGGACTCAGGTGTAGACATAACATAGTAATGAAAATCTGGGACACTCAAATTAGTGTGAAATTTTACATTAGGTATGGTATGTATTAATATGTGGATGACTATTCATCCATTTCGTATGATATGTTACGAATTGCAATTTGTATGATATGTTACGAATTACAATTCGTATGCTATATTACAGATTGCAATTCTTACAATATTTTATGAATTTGCAATACCTTTTTGTTGTAGCTAAAGTTAGCTGGGTGGCTAACGCTAACATTAGCTAGGTGGCTATGGGTAATGTTAGCTAGGTGGCTAATGTTAGCTAGGCTAGGGGTTAGGGTTAGGGGTTAAGGTTAGGGTTAACGTTAGGGTTAGGAGTTATGTTAAAGGCTTAAGGTTAGGGTTAGCTAACATGCTAATTAGGTGCAAAGTAGCTAAAAAGTAGTAAGTAGTTGGAAAGTTGCTAAAGTTGTCCATGACGAGACTTGAACACGCAACCTTTGGTTTGCTAGACATTCGCATGATATGCCAATCCAACCACCCAGCACAGAGGGGTTGAGTTAACCTCTCTGCGCACGGATCCCGCTAGCGGGATCGTTTTCAGAGCAAACATAACGCGGCAAATTCAAAATTTGTAATATTTAATATTCTTCGATATACAAGTGTTGCATAGCCATCAAAAGCTCTGCTTCTTGGCAATATCACTGCGTTGTCAGATTTCAAAAAGACTTTACGGCGAAAGCACCACATTTGATTGTTTGAGGCTAGTACCTCACATATTTTCCATATTAGCATAAATTCATAGCCAGCTCGGTTCTCAAAATGTCCATATCACAGCTAATATAAATCGCTTACCTTTCAAATAACTTCTGCTGAGGGCTTCCCAAGTGTCCAAACAAGAGAATCCATGGTTCTTTTGTTAGAAAAAGTAATTCATTATATCCATAAATCTCAGTTTGGTTGTCACGTTATGTTCTGCTACTCCACCAAGCATTGTCAGTCTACTCGCCCGTTGTACAGTGAAGAGAACGCGTTCAAGTTATATCTCTCATCTTTTCACAAACAAATCAAATATCATTAATAATGCATCCTTATGTATCCTTTTAAGAATAATAGCGATCATATTTCACACGGATGGTAACTGAAACGTTATAAGAGGAAAAGAAAGCTGGGCGCGTTCACGTTCTCATGAACGTGCACCGTTGTTTACCCTTTTCCCTTCCTGTAGTCTTTCTTCTTCTATAAGGATCTCCTCAGGGCTATTTACTCCAGACACTTTCCAGAGACTGTTGACATCCAGTGGAAGCCATAGGTACTGCAACCTGTGTCCTATTCCCCATTGACTTCTATTACCAGGCCTTCAAAGTGAGTGGAGGGCAAAAGAAAAAGGAATTCCGGACAGAAATTTCTCAGGTTTTTGCCTGCTATATCTGTTCTGTTATACCCACATACTATATCTTAATGGTTTTAGAAACCTCAGAGTGTTTCCTATCCAATAGTACTAATTATGTGAATATCCTAGTTTCTGGCCCTGAGTGGTAGGCATTTAACTTTGGGCACGTCAGACAGGCGAAAATTCGGAAAATGGGACCCTAGCTGTAAGAGGTTAAACGCGGAAGACACATTTCAGTTGAATGTATTCAGTTGTACAACGGACTAGCTATCCCCCTTTCCTTTCCTTTCCTTCTGTTTTTGCTTTAAGTAACCTTCTGTCTTATGTAACCATAACAAATGTATTATATCATACTAATTTGAGTGTACCGTTTACTATGTTACGTCTAGTCTATGAGACCAGGCTGTGCAGATTTACAACATGAGTAATGTTTACACCAACCAGTCATTTGAATATGGAAATAGGAAGCACAAGCACATTCCCTCACGTAAAAATTTGCATAGATAGATAGACATCCCTATAAAATGTGTTGAATATCCAATACAAGATTTGCGTCCCAGATGGCACCCTATTCCCTATAAAGTGCACAACCTCAGAGACTGTGCACTACTTTTGACCGGAGCCCTGTGGGCCCTGGTCAAAAGTAGTGCACTATATAGGGGAATAGGGTGCCATTTGAGGTGCAGACACTCACGTGCTTCAGTGAGCCAGTCCAGTAGGAGCGTGAGGTCTGTCTCCCTCTCCACAGCGGAGTTCAGGAAGTCTCTGATCTTGTTGATCTGCTCACCGCGCCACCGCCTCTCGTCCAGGTCGGGCAAGAAGGACAGGAGTTCATCTTCATCATCGCCATCCTCACCCAGGATGCCAGCACCCAGCAGGGCTCGGTACACGGGCATCTCGACCTTTGAACTTTCCGCAGGGGGTTAGGTGGTAGGTCTCCACCGGACCACCCAAATCACCCAGGTGGGTAGGTCCCTACAGGTCCTCAGGGGATAGGTGGGGGTAGGTCTCCACCGGACCACCCAATTCACCCAAGAAGAGAGGACTATCTCAATGTGTTGTGATTCTGTTGAACTAGAAGAGTAGAGAAGAGTAAAATATGGATATGGTACATGTGTAGGCCTATCCATAAATTCATGGATACATCCATTGGGACACGAATGGATTAATGGATAGATGTATGTACTGGATCGAAGCAGCCACACTCAAACTGGACAGTTTTATCTCAATCTCTTCATTCAAAGACTCAGTCATGGACACTCTTACTGACAGTTGTGGCTGCTTTGCGTGATGTATTGTTGTCTCTATCTTCTTGACCTTTGTGATGTTGACTGTGCCCAATAACGTTTGTACCATGTTTTGTGCTGCTACCATGTTGTGTTGCTACCATGTTGTTGTGCTGCCATGTTGTTGTCATGTGTTGCTGCCATGCTACGTTGTCGTCTTAGGTCTCTCTTTATGTAGTGTTGTGGTGTCTGCCTTGTTGTGATGATGTTTTGTCATATATTTTTCTTTTATGTTTTATTTTTAATCCCAGCCTCTGTCCCCGCAGGAGGCCTTTTGCCTTCTGGTAGGCCGACATTGTAAATAAGAATTTGTTCTTAACTGACTTTCCTAGTTAAATAAAGGTTAAATAAAAATATATTTTGAGCCCATTAAAATCTATTAAAACAATTGTATTAATCTACTAGCGACAAACGTCTGCAGGGTTTATACAGAAACAGGCAATTTGATGTGTGAATAACTAGTCCCCCCTTTGATTGTACGTTTGATCCGTTTCTTTGATAGGGTTTTGGCTCTGGCCTCTGTGATGTGCGACTGACCGAACAGTGCAATACCTCGGCCAGAGACGGAAGAGTAAGCGAGACATCTCACTCGCTCCCTTTTTCTGGTTTATACACAGTCAATGAACTTAGCGGACCAGACCCAGCTGCTAATGTATTGGTGGCTATGGGAGAGCAACGCCTACGCAGACCGGAACTGTGACAATTTTTTAAAACGGTAAACGGCCTGTGTGGGACATCTTTATTTATCCATTATCTTTGGCTCAGCTAAGAGATGCGCGCACTACTTTAAAATGTGTGTATTTAACCTTTATTTAACTAGACAAGTCAGTTAATAACAAATTCTTATTTACCATGACGCCCTACCCCATGTACTTTTGAACTCCAGGGTTTGACGGTCACAAAGGAAATAGCATAGAAAATCAAGCAATGCAAAAGCCGGCCAAAACATTTACATTAAAATGACGAACCTTACCTCTCTCACGACGAAACAATTCATAAGTAGTTTGATGGTCTATGGCCAAGGCCATTTAGACCTAAACTAGTGGCTCCTGGTCTAGGTTTCCGAGCGACACGTTTTGATTACGTAAATGACGTCATAAGTCAGTTTACTTTCTCGATTACGTGCGATACAGACGGAGCAATAAAATATCAAATACATTGAAAAAGTAGACTAGCCCTAAAGTCGCCGGAACTGTCTTTGTTAGGTGCGAGCCTGTAATACTAGATAATCATACAACAACAACAATAGATGCCTACAGTAAATCAGGAGTGGTTTATTGATTTTATCAAATGGCAGCAAAAAAACTAAACGTTAAATACAAATGAAAAACAGAACAGATGGAGTCATTAAAGCAGTAAACAAAGTGTTTAGAAACAGCATAATAACGCCATATTACAGTGGTTGGGTAGTGGCACACTAACACAACAGGAGACATACATACAAACCTACAAACCGCTGTATGTCAATAGCAGGGGCGGCAAATGAAAAAGTAACTCAGGTAAACCCACGTTAAAGTAATACCTTTTTTAAAGAGAACTTCCTGAAATTGAATTTTTACATGTCAACATTATTTATCTTATTTCACCCCCCAGGCCAATAATGCAACACGGAAACAGAAATACAATTTCATAAAGTTGCTGAAGCCTCGGCAGTAGGCCAGTCGCCATGTTTGCAATCCCTTAGGGCTTAGCAGTGCACTAAATAGGGAATATGGTGCCATTTGGGACACAGACAATGTCAAGAAGTTGCTTTAGCTGCAGTTTGGTCAGTGTGCCAGTTACCATATTTACAGCCAGTCAGGCAGGGCAGGAGCAGGGTATTAAATACACCAAATGCCACAGTGATGATACAAAGCGATAACACGGTGGGGGAGGGGTTACAGAGAGGGCTGAACCCATAAACAAGGGGATTAAGGAGAGGAGCAGTGAACATGTATTCAGTTACTTTCACTTGGAGCACTCTGTTCTCTCTCTATCCAGCGCTGATCTCTGTCTCTCCCCCTCTCCTGTCTCTCCCCCTCTCCTGTCCCCTCTCTCTCTCCCTCCCACTCACTCTGCCCACTCCCCCCCTCTCTCTATCCAGTGCTTCTCTCTCTCTTTCTCTCTCTCTCTCTATCTCTCTCATCTCTCTCATCTCTCCAGTGCTGCTGTGGTGAATGTGATCACGTGGTGGATCAAGCCAGGGGCATCATTCAGAGGGTAGAGAGCCTGAGGATAAACCAGCTTTTCGCCAGTTGATCTCTGGAAGTAAGTGGCTCACAGTCCAGAACATCACAGATCACTGTTTTTCCTAATGCATGACTACCATTAATATGAATCATAATCAGTGGCTTGGGTATAGCAGTGGAATTACTAGAATTAGAATAGTACAGTAATTATATTCCTATGGGCTGGAGAGAGAGAGAGAGAGAGGGAGGTTGGTCCAGAGCCATGTTTAAAATAGTTTGTTGTTGTTTGTAGAGGGTTTCTGAATATTTGTTTCTGGGTTGGTGGGTTTTGAGACGTATCCATCCAAAGGGAGTCTGGGGCATGTTGTAGTCTCTGGGTTGGTGGGTTTGAGACGTATCCATCCAAAGGGAGTCTGGGGCATGTTGTTGTCTCTGGGTTGGTGGGTTTGAGACGTATCCATCCAAAGGGAGTCTGGGGCATGTTGTTGTCTCTGGGTTGGTGGGTTTTTGAGGTATCCATCCAAAGAGTCTGGGGTATGTTGTTGTCTCTGGGTTGGTGGGTTTTGAGACGTATCCATCCAAAGAGAGTCTGGGGCATGTTGTTGTCTCTGGGTTGGTGGGTTTTGAGACGTATCCATCCAAAGGAGTCTGGGGCATGTTGTTGTCTCTGGGTTGGTGGGTTTTGAGGCGTATCCATCCAAAGGAGTCTGGGGCATGTTGTTGTCTCTGGGTTGGTGGGTTTTGAGACGTATCCATCCAAAGGAGTCTGGGGCATGTTGTTGTCTCTGGGTTGGTGGGTTTTGAGACGTATCCATCCAAAGGAGTCTGGGGCATGTTGTTGTCTCTGGGTTGGTGGGTTTTGAGGCGTATCCATCCAAAGGGAGTCTGGGGCATGTTGTTGTCTCTGGGTTGGTGGGTTTTGAGACGTATCCATCCAAAGGGAGTCTGGGGCATGTTGTTGTCTCTGGGTTGGTGGGTTTTGAGACGTATCCATCCAAAGGAGTCTGGGGCATGTTGTTGTCTCTGGGTTGGTGGGTTTTGAGACGTATCCATCCAAAGGGAGTCTGGGGCATGTTGTTGTCTCTGGGTTGGTGGGTTTTGAGACGTATCCATCCAAAGGGAGTCTGGGGCATGTTGTTGTCTCTGGGTTGGTGGGTTTTGAGACGTATCCATCCAAAGAGAGTCTGGGGCATGTTGTTGTCTCTGGGTTGGTGGGTTTGAGACGTATCCATCCAAAGGGAGTCTGGGGCATGTTGTTGTCTCTGGGTTGGTGGGTTTTGAGACGTATCCATCCAAAGGGAGTCTGGGGCATGTTGTTGTCTCTGGGTTGGTGGGTTTTGAGACGTATCCATCCAAAGGAGTCTGGGGCATGTTGTTGTCTCTGGGTTGGTGGGTTTTGAGACGTATCCATCCAAAGGGAGTCTGGGGCATGTTGTTGTCTCTGGGTTGGTGGGTTTTGAGACGTATCCATCCAAAGGGAGTCTGGGGCATGTTGTTGTCTCTGGGTTGGTGGGTTTTGAGACGTATCCATCCAAAGGGAGTCTGGGGCATGTTGTTGTCTCTGGGTTGGTGGGTTTTGAGACGTATCCATCCAAAGGGAGTCTGGGGCATGTTGTTGTCTCTGGGTTGGTGGGTTTTGAGACGTATCCATCCAAAGGGAGTCTGGGGCATGTTGTTGTCTCTGGGTTGGTGGGTTTTGAGACGTATCCATCCAAAGGGAGTCTGGGGCATGTTGTTGTCTCTGGGTTGGTGGGTTTTGAGACGTATCCATCCAAAGGGAGTCTGGGGCATGTTGTTGTCTCTGGGTTGGTGGGTTTTGAGACGTATCCATCCAAAGGAGTCTGGGGCATGTTGTTGTCTCTGGGTTGGTGGGTTTTGAGACGTATCCATCCAAAGGGAGTCTGGGGCATGTTGTTGTCTCTGGGTTGGTGGGTTTTGAGGCGTATCCATCCAAAGGGAGTCTGGGGCATGTTGTTGTCTCTGGGTTGGTGGGTTTTGAGACGTATCCATCCAAAGGGAGTCTGGGGCATGTTGTTGTCTCTGGGTTGGTGGGTTTTGAGACGTATCCATCCAAAGGGAGTCTGGGGCATGTTGTTGTCTCTGGGTTGGTGGGTTTTGAGACGTATCCATCCAAAGGAGTCTGGGGCATGTTGTTTGTCTCTGGGTTGGTGGGTTTTGAGACGTATCCATCCAAAGGAGTCTGGGGCATGTTGTTGTCTCTGGGTTGGTGGGTTTTGAGACGTATCCATCCAAAGGGAGTCTGGGGCATGTTGTTTGTCTCTGGGTTGGTGGGTTTTGAGACGTATCCATCCAAAGGAGTCTGGGGCATGTTGTTGTCTCTGGGTTGGTGGGTTTTGAGGCGTATCCATCCAAAGGAGTCTGGGGCATGTTGTTGTCTCTGGGTTGGTGGGTTTTGAGACGTATCCATCCAAAGGAGTCTGGGGCATGTTGTTTGTCTCTGGGTTGGTGGGTTTTGAGACGTATCCATCCAAAGGAGTCTGGGGCATGTTGTTGTCTCTGGGTTGGTGGGTTTTGAGACGTATCCATCCAAAGGAGTCTGGGGCATGTTGTTGTCTCTGGGTTGGTGGGTTTTGAGACGTATCCATCCAAAGGAGTCTGGGGCATGTTGTTGTCTCTGGGTTGGTGGGTTTTGAGACGTATCCATCCAAAGGGAGTCTGGGGCATGTTGTTGTCTCTGGGTTGGTGGGTTTTGAGACATATCCATCCAAAGGGAGTCTGGGGCATGTTGTTGTCTCTGGGTTGGTGGGTTTTGAGACATATCCATCCAAAGGGAGTCTGGGGCATGTTGTTGTCTCTGGGTTGGTGGGTTTTGAGACGTATCCATCCAAAGGAGTCTGGGGCATGTAACGTATCCATCCAAAGGAGTCTGGGGCATGTTGTTGTCTCTGGGTTGGTGGGTTTTGAGGCGTATCCATCCAAAGGGAGTCTGGGGCATGTTGTTGTCTCTGGGTTGGTGGGTTTTGAGGCGTATCCATCCAAAGGGAGTCTGGGGCATGTTGTTGTCTCTGGGTTGGTGGGTTTTGAGACGTATCCATCCAAAGGGAGTCTGGGGCATGTTGTTGTCTCTGGGTTGGTGGGTTTTGAGACGTATCCATCCAAAGGGAGTCTGGGGCATGTTGTTGTCTCTGGGTTGGTGGTCATAGAGGACCATCTCACTGTCATAGGCAGGCTACCATGTGCACAACAGATAATAAACTTTTTATTTTATTTAACTAGGCAAGTCAGTTAAGAACAAATTCTTACTTACAATGACAGCCTACCCCAGACGATGCTGGGCCAATTATGCACCGCCCTACAGCCAGATGTGATGCAGCCTGGATTCAAACCAGGTACTGCAGTGAGACGAGATGCCAGTGTCTTAGACCACTGCGCCATTCGGGATGCCAAACTTCAGTAGAAGAAAACACCCTGAACTTTAAAAGGTAGCACTTATCCAGGAGACCGCATTACAGAACGTTCAGAGAGAAATGTGCCCTGTGCAGACATTATTCTCTGCTGAGTAGGATAGGGAATGATGCCAGGTCTATGCGTGACACTTGTATCTCTGCAGCATCCGAAATGGTTGAATCCCACTTAGCTTAATAGACCCGTGGTGTGTGTGGTCTCAGTCAACCCTACCCAGGCCTGTCATCTGACCCACATGGCTGCCCTGAGGAGAGGAGAGTACATCCTATCCTAGTACCTCAGGGTACAGCTGTTCCATAGGACAACAACACGTGGCAACAGTCTTCCTGTTTACTGGATGTGTCATAAAAATATTCACATTTCTTCTTTGCTATTTTTGTTCTCTTAATTTGACCACCAAAACACAAATTGCAAAGAAATAATAAAACAAAAATGAATCAATCAGGAATCAACCATAAACCATTGCCTAAATGGTTTAAAAAGACTAGACTAAGAGAACAGAACAGAACAGGAACATGACTTTACACTGAAACAACAGGCAGTAACTATTCAACAAGTTTGAATGGTTCCAGAGGAAATGGTTTTGGTCTCTTCCCCACAGCCACTGCATGAGTCTGCCAAGCGAGACTAGTTTTGGTCCAAGTGCTTTAAGAACAAACAGACAGCCGTTGAATATTAAAGTCATCCACTCAGCTCACGGACAAGCACAGCATTTCAAGTAGGGTCTCATCTTATCTTAAGTTTTAGAAGTAAAAAGAAAAACTAAATCTCTCTGGAGTTTACCGTAACAACACACATAATTCAGCTAAGTGCGTGGATGCTTACTATCGTACAATAACTCTCTTCGTAAATGTATAAAATAGATACAGAAATACCTTTGAATTTATTATTTTTTCTGTCTGGAATGCTTCGTTATTGTTCTTCTCAGCCTCAGAATATCCCCTGGCCGTGTTCTAACCTGATCCTAGACTTGTTTGTCCCATCTTGACAACGCTTGAGTTTGGCACCATAGGTAAACAATAGGAGTTGGCAAAACAGAACAAACAGATCTGGGATCAGGCTCATACAAACAATGGCTTTGTTTACTAGTGTAGCCCAGTATTTACAGTGTTGATTGAATACAGGAAGTGTACTTTAAGTTCCCTGTCCTGATATAGCCGTCTAGGTAATCAGTGCCTTAAGTGGAATTAAAAAGATTCTGGTACTCAATGTAATTTGACAGCACTACGGTTTCTATGCGGTGCCAGTGTTCACTTTGTACCGATAAAACACCGGTCCAACTGCAGCACTGGCGGTATTGCTGAGATGGGGTTTCTTTAGACTAGAGGGACTGTTGGTTAGTATTAGTGGCAGTGTGAGAGCTACGCTACTTCAACATGCATTGCATTGCATTAAATCTTCGATCATATATCACAGCGTTGTCCAACTCCGGTCCTTGAGTACGCCCAATAGTACGTATTTGTCGTTGTGGCCCCCGGACAAGCACACCTGATTCTACCTGTCAACAAATCATCAAGACCTTGACAAGTTAAATCAGGTGTTTTTGTCTGGGGCTTACAACAAAAAAAATTGTTCTGCTGGGGATACTGGAGGACCGGAGTTGGGCAACACAGATATATCATTTAACAATCGTGCCATATGAACCATACACAATATAACAGAAACAACTATAACGCTAACGTTGTACGAATATATAAACCACTCTCTTGTGGGAGGGTGGTTGCCAAGGGAAAAAGAAATAACCAAAACAAAATGGCTAACTAATCAGTGTCTCTTCTAAGTCAATATTTGTATTTGACCTACTTCAACACTGGACAGCTGAGCATTGTCCATTTCTGACAGTGTTGACATATCAAACACCTAAATGGCTTTGTACACTACTGAGCCAATCCAAGCTGTACTGAGCTGGCCTAGTTACACAGCCACCCCTGTTGTTGGAACCGTGCTGAATAAGAGCCAGCTGTTTGGTTAGGGTTGCTATGGAAGTCTGAAAATAGGTTCATACGGTGGGTTTATATAACAGAAACAAGCTGGATGCAACATGTTATGAACAAGTGGAAATGGTTTGGTACCATGTGAAACAATCAAACGTCTGTACGACCAGTAGGAGCAACAGTGTTAGTGTCTTCTCTTGGTCACTGTCCCAGATTACACCAACACTCTTTCTTACATAGATGATTTACTGTGATCTCCAGTCCCAGGTGTATCCAACACAAGCCTTCACATCTCTATGTGGATATTGTGCAGGTCGGAGAGTCCCAATTTCTTTCTTTGAAACTTCCACAAATTTCTTTGAAACTTCCACAAAAGTCCACAAATTAGCTTTTTTTTTTTACCTCTTCGTTGATGACCCTTCAGTGAACTTATACGTTGTCGTGACTTCCTACTTCCTATTTAGGGGAGCGCTGCCTAGCCAATCGATTCATGAAGCAACAGGTTACCGTGGCGATGATGACCACGCCCACAAACAAGGCAGAGGACATGCCCACAACCAAGGGGATGAGGAGCAGGTCGGCTGCTGCAGAGAGAGAGAGAGAGGAAGAGAGAGGAGAGAGAGAGAGAGGAGAGAGAGAGGAGAGAGAGAGAGAGGGAGATAGAGAGAGGAGAGAGATAGAGAGGAGAGAGAGGAGATAGAGAGAGAGGAGAGAGAGAGATAGAGAGAGAGAGAGAGGAGAGAGAGAGAGAGAGAGAGAGAGAGAGAGAGAGAGAGAGAGAGAGAGAGAGAGAGAGAGAGAGAGAGAGAGGAGAGAGAGGAGAGAGAGAGAGAGGAGAGAGAGAGAGGAGAGAGAGGAGAGAGAGAGGATAGAGAGGAGAGAGAGAGGAGGGAGGGAGGGGTTAGTCACGTTCATAAAATGACTAGCTTTCCTCATAAACCGTTTAATTTAGAGTATTAGACAGGATGCCAGTATTAGACAGTATGCTAGTATTAGACAGTATTCTAGTATTAGACAGTATGCTAGTATTAGACAGGATGCCAGTATTAGACAGTATGCTAGTATTAGACAGGATAGGTTAGGCATGTTTCAAAGATGACTATATATGATCCCTAATAACCGTTGGTTAACAGCCTCCAAAAGACGGTGAGTAGGAGAGTGAAAACAGAAGAGACATTCAGACACTTCCCGACTACCATCAGTGATTCACAGAGCCACTCTTTAGTATTAGGAACTGATGTTGAGTGTGTCTGCTGCAGTGATACGTTGCCATTCGCTGTATGTAAAACAGCTAGCAGTCCCAGACCCAGTGACACTCACCTCTGGCGTACAGGTAGACCCTGACACTCTCTGACTGGGCCTTGGCCCCGGTGTTGTACCATACTCCATGGGGGTCTTGTCCCCACACCTGAGCCTGGCAGACAAACAGGCCCTGGTCGTGGTCCTGGGCGGAGAAGATCCTCAGCCTGTAGGTGCCTGGAGACACCCGGTCCATACTGACCTGTACGCCAAAATGGACCACAACGGAAGTCATTTAGCAGATGTATTTTAGCAGATGTCATTATCTAGAGCAATACACTGCATTCAAATAAGGTAGGTAAGACAACCACATATTAGTCATTACAATTGTGCTATCTTTGATATACTTGTGTTATAGTTTTCTAAGAAGGTATATATTGACTGCATCTATTTTTTTTTTTTAAACTGCCAAATAAATTGAACCAATCACCTCAGAGCTGTTGTTGTTGTAGGGCCTGGATAGGCCCTCATAGGTAAGAGAGGCTAAGACCCTCCCCTTCTCCTCTACTGATGGCTTGTCACCACCCTTCTCTATGACCACGCCCCCTGCAGTAGCCCCACCCTCCTGGGCCGGGAGGACCGCCCTCTGCAGCCATTGGACCTCCACCTGTGCAGGGCCGGTGGTTACCACGGATACGTTGCAGAGCAGGGTGACGGTATCACCTCTCTTCAAGAGGGGGCCGCGGGGAAGGTTGGCTGCCGCTGACACCTTCACCTCTGTAGGGACACAGGGGACAGAGAGAGATGCTTGGCATTCAATTACGTTCTATTAGCATCAACTTACATCAATTAGGTTAACGTAGGTTCAATTCAATTTTGGTTGTTTGGTTGTTAAGGTATTTGGTTGTTAATTCAATCAAACCCATCATGGCAATGCTCATGTTATTGTAGTATCTTTGTTTACAAACTACTGCCCAACCTCGTAGTAGGTCAAGTGGTTTTAGTCTCTTAGCTTTACCAGGACAACTTCCAGAATGTATATATATCCACTGGCTGCAGTCCCCAGGATCCCACTCTGCCAAAGGGGTGCAATTATTTACTGATCCCTCATGGATTTAAACTCATTGGATTGCTGTTAAGTAGATTGAGGGAGTTTTCTCCATTATACCAATACATCCTTTTAGATCCAGGAGGAGTGAACTAGGCCACAGTTTGTGGGGAGAAGGCAGGCTGGTCTTGTGTCGGTCTTTTCTCTTACCTTTGGTCTTGAGGTTGTCGGTGACCCCCTCTGACCTCTGTGTGAGGGTAGCAGCACTGGAGGGTCCCGGGTTAAGCCTCCCAGCGTACACGCTCACAGCACAGCGGTACACCCCCGTGTCAGCTGGGTGGGCAGAGAACAACCTGAGAGAGTACCGTCCCTCCTCCTCCTTCTCCATGGAACCCCCTCCACCCCGACCCCCCCGGCTGGAGTCATCCCCCCAGCTCACCACCCCGTCTGGGCCGTACCTGGTCACCTCCACCTGGGAAAGGGACAGACAGAGACAGACAGAAAGGTTAACCTGAGTGGTGTTTGGAAAACGACTAGCCAATCAAGCATTATTTACTTCATGATCCTAAATAACTGTTGACCAATAGCCTTCCTGGCTCCAAATAATATGTTTTTATCTACAATTGGAAGCATTACATACTATCAATAGCAGCAGCAAATAGCTGAATTATTTGCCAAAGTTTTCAATTTCATAATTAAAAAGACAAAGTCATACAAGAATTGGACAACTCTGTAAGGACTTCCTGGGGGGGCTAAAAGGAAGATCCTAAAAACCAACAACATCAATACCAACCTCCACCCCTCCACCCGTCAATGCCCTGTCCTCGCTGCTCACCGCGCCCCTCCTCATCCACTGGACCAGCAGGCCCGAGCGGCCGCCAGGGGCCAAACCAGACACCTCGCAGGTCAGAGTGAGAGGGGAGCCTAACTGGAGAGTTACCTCACCTCGCGGAGTGGACGTTACAGTCAGGGTGTCAGCTGGAAGGAGGGAGGAGGAGGGAGAGGAGGGGATACAGGAGGAGGAAGAGGAGGGGGTAAAGGAGGAGGAAGAGGAACGGAGGAGGAGGGAGAGGAGGAGGGGAGGAGGAGGGAGGAGGAGGGAGAGGAGGAGGGAGAGGAGGGGGAGGAGGGAGAGGAGGGAGAGGAGGGAGAGGAGGAGGGAGAGGAGGAGGGAGAGGAGGGAGAGGAGGGGAGGAGGAGGGAGAGGGAGGAGGGAGAGGAGAGAGAGGAGAGAGAGGAGAGGAAGAAGAGGGAGAGGATGGGGAGGAGGGAGAGGAGGAGGGGGAGGAGGGAGAGGAGGAGGGGGAGGAGAAAAAATAAACAAGAAGTGCATGATTTAAAATGTGTTCGCTCTGCATTCAAACTAACTTCATTTGTTAATTGTCACTGTTAATAAAGGTTTATTTGCATATAGCAAAAACTATGATAGCTATTTGATGAAAAGCTTCAGTTCAGTTTCTTCTATAAGTCTACTCTTAACTGTAATCTGTCCAACAACAACACAACATAGACCAGATAGGAGAAAACCAGGGCTATTGTCTAACAGACTTTAGAGACTATAATAGAATGAAGTAGAGCAGTGTCTGGCTGATACGATAAGAACAGTGAGGAACTAGAATACTGCAACCTTTACTACATCTTTACAATGCATCTTTATCAGAGCAAATGTTACATTCTGCTGTGCTCTCACCCCACAGCTCTAAACCCCCCACAGCGCTAAAACCCACACCACAGCTCTAAACCCCCCACCACAGCTCTAAACCCCACACCACAGCTCTAAAACCCACACCACAGCTCTAAACCCCACACCACAGCTCTAAACCCCACACCACAGCTCTAAAACCCACACCACAGCTCTAAACCCCACACCACAGCTCTAAAACCCACACCACAGCTCTAAAACCCACACCACAGCTCTAACACCCCACACACCACAGCTCTAAACCCCACACCACAGCTCTAAACCCCACACCACAGCTCTAAAACCCACACCACAGCTCTAAACCCCACACCACAGCTCTAAACCCCACACCACAGCTCTAAAACCCCACACCACAGCTCTAAAACCCATACCACAGCTCTAAAACCCCCACCACAGCTCTAAACCCCACACCACAGCTCTAAAACCCACACCACAGCTCTAAAACCCACACCACACCTCTAAACCCCACACCACAGCTCTAAAACCCACACCACAGCTCTAAAACCCACACATATTGACAATAGTATAGGGTCAGCCACAGTGCAGCGCGCCTGAAGCTAATGTCTCCGTTTCCCATTGTTGTAGAATGTCAGTGATGGTGATGATGTCGTGAACCATCTGTACTGGATAGGCCTACAGCACTAGATGCCATTAGGTCTACTGGGGTGCTAATGGAATCTGTGGCCAAGCTAGTAACAGCATCCGTTACATTACGTTTTAGTCATTGAGCAGATGCTCTTATTTAGAGCCACGCACAGCCAGTGTCCTAACATCTCTTGTCTCTGAACAGCCCCCATACTCCACAGACAGCCAGTGTCCTAACATCTCTTGTCTCTGAACAGCCCCCCCATACTCCACAGACAGACAGTGTCCTAACATCTCTTGTCTCTGAACAGCCCCCATACTCCACAGACAGCCAGTGTCCCTAACATCTCTTGTCTCTGAACAGCCCCCATACTCCACAGACAGACAGTGTCCTAACATCTCTTGTCTCTGAACAGCCCCATACTCCAGACAGACAGTGTCCTAACATCTCTTGTCTCTGAACAGCCCCCATACTCCACAGACAGACAGTGTCCTAACATCTCTTGTCTCTGAACAGCCCCCATACTCCACAGACAGACAGTGTCCTAACATCTCTTGTCTCTGAACAGCCCCCATACTCCAGACAGCCAGTGTCCTAACATCTCTTGTCTCTGAACAGCCCCCCCATACTCCACAGACAGACAGTGTCCTAACATCTCTTGTCTCTGAACAGCCCCCATACTCCACAGACAGACAGTGTCCCTAACATCTCTTGTCTCTGAACAGCCCCCCATACTCCACAGACAGACAGTGTCCTAACATCTCTTGTCTCTGAACAGCCCCATACTCCACAGACAGACAGTGTCCTAACATCTCTTGTCTCTGAACAGCCCCCATACTCCACAGACAGACAGTGTCCTAACATCTCTTGTCTCTGAACAGCCCCCATACTCCACAGACAGACAGTGTCCTAACATCTCTTGTCTCTGAACAGCCCCATACTCCACAGACAGACAGTGTCCTAACATCTCTTGTCTCTGAACAGCCCCATACTCCACAGACAGACAGTGTCCCTAACATCTCTTGTCTCTGAACAGCCCCCATACTCCACAGACAGACAGTGTCCTAACATCTCTTGTCTCTGAACAGCCCCCATACTCCACAGACAGACAGTGTCCTAACATCTATTGTCTCTGAACAGCCCCATACTCCACAGACAGACAGTGTCCTAACATCTCTTGTCTCTGAACAGCCCCATACTCCACAGACAGACAGTGTCCTAACATCTCTTGTCTCTGAACAGCCCCATACTCCACAGACAGACAGTGTCCTAACATCTCTTGTCTCTGAACAGCCCCCATACTCCACAGACAGACAGTGTCCTAACATCTCTTGTCTCTGAACAGCCCCCATACTCCACAGACAGCCAGTGTCCTAACATCTCTTGTCTCTGAACAGCCCCCATACTCCACAGACAGACAGTGTCCTAACATCTCTTGTCTCCGAACAGCCCCCATACTCCACAGACAGACAGTGTCCTAACATCTCTTGTTTCTGAACAGCCCCCCCATACTCCACAGACAGACAGTGTCCTAACATCTCTTGTCTCTGAACAGCCCCCATACTCCACAGACAGACAGTGTCCTAACATCTCTTGTCTCTGAACAGCCCCCATACTCCACAGACAGACAGTGTCCTAACATCTCTTGTCTCTGAACAGCCCCCATACTCCACAGACAGACAGTGTCCTAACATCTCTTGTCTCTGAACAGCCCCATACTCCACAGACAGACAGTGTCCTAACATCTCTTGTCTCTGAACAGCCCCCCATACTCCACAGACAGACAGTGTCCTAACATCTCTTGTCTCTGAACAGCCCCCATACTCCACAGACAGACAGTGTCCTAACATCTCTTGTCTCTGAACAGCCCCCCCATACTCCACAGACAGACAGTGTCCTAACATCTCTTGTCTCTGAACAGCCCCCATACTCCACAGACAGACAGGGATGTACCAAGTGGTTGAACTGTGAGGTTGCCAATCTCCAGGGTCCTCTGAGCGATCTTCTGCCACGCTCCATCAGGGTCCAGGATCCACTGCGACGCCTCACAGAAGTAGGCCCCTGAGTCCTCTGGGGCCACGGCACTCAGCCTCATCACATAGACATCTCTCCCTCCATCTCCACTCTTCTTCACCAGCGTTATCTCTCCATCATCATATCTCTTCTGGTAGGAGTCCCCTCGGCCAGGAGTCACGCTCAGTTCTTTATCGATAGCTATGATTTCTCTCGGTGTCCCTGACCCCGACCCGGTGCCGGTACCGCCGCCACGCACGCCGAACGTGATGGACAGGTGGGTGTGCTGTTTTGATTGGACGGAGGCGGAGCAGGTGAGAGTTATCTCTGCCCCCTCTGGCACGGGTTGGCCAGTAAGAGAGCGGGAGTAGCTAATCAGGAGAGTGTCTGGAATCACTGGAGAGAGAGAGACAGAAAGAGAGAGAGACAGAGAGAGACAGACACACAGAGAGAGAGAGACACAGAGAGAGAGACAGAAAGAGAGAGACAGAAAGAGAGAGACAGAGAGAGAGAGAGACAGAGAGAGAGACAGAGAGAGAGAGAGAGAGAGAGAGAGAGAGAGAGAGAGAGAGAGAGAGAGAGACAGAGAGATTAGTTATTACTGCATTACTGAGAGACAGAACAGGGAACAGATAGATATGATGTGTAGAGGATAGGACTACTCAGAGGAGCACTGCTTCGGTGACAGATTCTAAGTATGTTATAATAGTACATTGCAGGGGAAAGGTCAGAGTAGATTGTAGATAAGAATATCATTTCTATGCCCAAAAAGGGTTTTCCAATTGTGTAAAAATTGTATTACACGTAATAAAGAATAGCGTGGACCTAGATCAGTAAAGAATAACGAGGAAAAGTATGTGGCCGGTGCCAATCAAATTTGTGTGATAGAACAAGGCAAGACACATTCTCAACCACGCTGTCAGAGAGAGAACAAAGTCCACAAGATAACACAGACAGCCTCTAACTAGAAACCAGGAACCAGGAAAAGGAGGGCAGAAAAGTAGAAGTGCCAATCTAGGATCAGGGCCTTTTTGTCCAATATGGTCTTAAAGGAAAAAGGGACCCAGATTCAGCACTGAGCCGCTTTGTGAATACAGGCCCAGACCTACCAACCTTTGACAGCGACCGAGGCACTGTAGTTGCCCTGGTATTTGGAGTCTGTGCTGGGTGTGTAACACTCGTATCGCCCCTGGTCATCTGCGCGTAGCCTCTGGAACACCAGTCTGGCCTTGTCCCCCGAGTCCCTCTCCACCCTCACCTCCCCGGACCTCACCCGCGCCTGGAAGGAAGGAGTTCGATTAGGGCTGAACCATGTGGCTAATAATCTAATGGCCATTTTTAAACTAAATATTGCGATTACGACTTTATTTGTGATTCTGATTCAAAACACTTGGAACTGTTGGAATCATTGAAATAATTAGTATTTCAATTCTATAGTTGGCGTTGGCATGACAACCAATGACAAAGACAGGTACAACAGAGGTTTGCTGTGACAGGGTAGGAACCAAAGTGTTGGTCAAAGTTTACCAAGGGACCCTTATTACATGTGAATTTTACATTCATGGTGTAAAAAAATAAGGACTTTGTATACATCAATTTGGATGAATTGTGCAGCCCCAAATTAGTTTAATTAATTAGTCAAAATAAACACATTTAAGAGATATTTTCCATTGGTGAACAGATATGTGAGTTAAAATAAATTCAAAGAACAGCTAAAAGTTACCTAATAGAGAAGTTAGCATACGGTACATAGATAGGATACCTGCATGCCCACCTGTTACTGTACTTTGATGGAAAACTCAGATTCATTCGTTTAAAATGAACATAGACGTCTGGCAGATAGGGCCAACAACTAACCATCTAGACCAAATAAATTATAAAAAAGCCTGTGTTGAACTCCTCCCTACCTGGAAGGGTGCGTAGGGAAACCCAGGGTCCCTGGTGGAGATCACACCCATCGGTCTCCCCTGGGAGTCCTCCCTGTACAGGAACCACTCAAAGTCTTGCGTTCGGGAACCCTCGTAGCCTGATACAGCACAGGGGATAGAGAGGGGGAACCCTGCCACGCGGTATAGGGGTCCGGAGGGAAGGGTTACCTCGCGACACAGGGTGTACTGGAACACTGGAGAGAGAAACAGGGAGGAAAGAGAGATGGGGAGGGAGAGAGAGAGAGAGAGAGAGAGAGAGAGAGAGAGAGAGAGAGAGAGATAAGGGAATATACAGTACCAGTCAAAAGTTTGGACTTTATTTTTACTATTTTCTACATTGTAGAATAATAGTGAAGACATCACAACTATGAAATAACACATATGGAATCATGTAGTAACCAAAAAAGTGTTAAACAAATCAAAATATATTTTATATTTGTGATTCTTCAAAGTAGCCACCCTTTGCCTTGATGACAGCTGTTCACACTCTTAACCAGCATGGCTACCACAGCATTCTGCAGCAATACACCCTCCCATCTGGTTTGCGCTTAGTGAGAATAGAATTTGTTTTTCAATAGGACAATGACCCAACACACCTCCAGGCTGTGTAAGGGCTACTTGACCAAGAAGGAGAGTGATGGAGTGCTGCATCAGATGACCTGGCCTCCACAATTACCTGACCTCAACCCAATAGAGATGGTTGGGGATGAGTTGGACAGCAGAGTGAAGGAAAAGCAGCCAACAAGTGCTCAGCATATGTGGGAACACCTTCAAGACTGTTGGAAAAGCATTCCAGGTGAAGCTGGTTGAGAGAATGTCAAGAGTGTGCAAAGCTGTCATCATGGCAAAGGGTAGCTACTTTGAAGAATCTCAAATATAAAATATATATTTTGATATTTTTAACACCTTTTTGGTTACTAAATGATTCCATATGTGTTATTTCATAGTGTTGATGTCTTCACTATTATTCTACAATGTAGAAAATAGTAAGAAATAAAGAAAAACCCTTGAATGAGTAGGTGTGTCCAAACTTTTGACTGGTACTGTATGTCATGTCAGTCACGCTGTGTAGGTTTGGTATGTTCAGTGACACACCACCAGTCAATACACTGACAGACTGGCTGAACCAGTATGCAGGCTATTGTACAGAAGATCAATATGTTACTTAGCCCATTATAGAAAGATAGGATTTGATCTGGCTTCAGGCATGGTTACATTTTGCTTTATTCATTGGTTGCTGGGACAGGTTATTCACATCACATAATTGCACAATAAAATCATAGTATTTATTTATTTCACAGCACAAGACTACATATTCTGTCATGTCAATATACTTCCTCTAACTTCTACAAAATAGTTTTGAGGTCAGACAAAACCATGTATATTTATAATCTGCAATGTTAACGTTCTTTAGTTCCAGTTACTGACCGTCTAAAACTAGAAACTTCCTTGTAGACACTTCCTTGTAGAAACTTCCATTTCCTTAAACTATTGTAATATACAACAGTGTGGTGTAAAGCAGACACATTCATGTTGGGACAGAAATGTCCCTGTTTGATGATGAAAAACATATCTCCAGAGTGAGATACATGAAACTCTGGAAGCAACCATGACACATGACCTATATCTCCTAAATGAGATGCTGACATAGTGAGGTAACCTGGGCAGGTACGAACAACAACTTACTACACAACGTAGTTGGAAAGTTGGGGGTGGAATGGATGACGACTCGTGGGAAACACACATCTCGCGCTGCCCAAATAATCTATCAGACGATCCAGAACAACTAGAAATACAGCTTCAACACAGGCCTGGGCACCTGTCAGAGCCCTGTAGCTAATATGAGGTATAGGTTCTAGTACATGCTAATACACATAACAAAGGCGTGAATTAAATAGCAGGCCTAGAGATAATGAGCTGGTAGAGAGACTGGGACAGAGAACAGGGCCTAAGAGGATCAGGATGTCTAATTAACGTAAGGCTGTAAGACTGATAGGGCTGGGCTGGAGCATAGACTGACTGTATATGTCGGGGCTGAGGTGCAGTCACTTCCGCCAGTTCTGTCTGTCTGCATGTAGGCCTAATACAGCTCGGTCTGTATTCAGCCTGGGAGCATAGCATATAATATGGTCAGGGGATGGATGCATGGAATGGTCACAGCCAGCACTGTCTGTCTGTGAGTAGTCTATCAATACGTCAGTCAGTCAGTCTGTCAGTTTGTCTGTTTGTCTGTCTGTCTGTTTGTCTGTCTGTAAGCCTGTCTGTCTGTCTGTCTGTCTGTAAGTCTGTCTGCATTCAGCCTGTGTAGTATAATAAATGTCATATAATAATGATGTTATTCTGTGAGAACCCTCTCAGCTCATGTTTTCATGTGTAGATGTAATTCCCGTGCTGAGAGAGAGAGAGAGAGAGAGAGAGAGAGAGAGAGAGACAGAGACAGAGACAGAGAGAGAGAGAGAGACAGAGACAGAGACAGAGAGAGAGAGAGAGAGACAGAGAGAGAGAGACAGAGAGAGAGAGAGAGACATAGACATAGAGAGAGAGACTAGTGCAATGCAATGGGAGACTGGGCTGTAAGTGCACCGACCACTGATAAATGTCCAAAGGGCTTTAAAGAGAGTTGTGGAAAATAAAAAATAACGTCTATATGTCAGATGACGACCACAGATCTCTACTGATATCCAACGCATGCAATAAGACGAAAATGAATCAGACCATATGCCAGGCTGCGATGGGACAAAATGTAAACCTCACCATACAATAGCCCAACGGACAGATGGCACACGGTTTTAGGGCACGTTGTACGAAACATTAGCAGGTAGGCCTAGCAGCTAGGTTAGAGAGCGTTCAGAGAAATGACTCACCCCATTGTAAACAGATGAGAGCCGCTGTCCGTCGACACGAAGCCATCATCCTCCGTCCCGATGCCCCGCTGCAGATGGATTATGTCGTCTCTGTGGTTGTATCGGGATACATTCCCTCTCTCGTTCCGTTCAATCAATGAGACATCTACATCAATGTAACGTTGCGTCCACTTGACGTTACATTATGGAGCGTTGAAATGTCCGATAAGGCTACCAATGCAATGTTGATTTAGTAGTCCCGATGTTATTGCTAGCTAGCCAACCATTCAAGCTAACAATATTCATCCACTGTAGCTATAACACATTCAATACTTTCCCTTGCATTAGAATGGCGTCTCTGTAAACCTGAATAGCCTAAATAATATTTCGCACACGTAATGACCAATTCATTTTTTTTCTCTAGCTAAATATTTGCCTAACCACCCTTTCCCATCAAACACGCTGTCCGAATGCAATCACTGTTGGTGTCACAGGGGGCGAGGAGGGTGAGTCAATAGGGGGACTCCGTAGTGTTGGGAGGGGTTTCTGGCAAGGAAAACCATCAAATAGAAGGCAGCGAATCATTGGCCAACAAAACAATAGATGACATTCTAAGCCAATGAAAAATGAATGCGCTGAAATTGGTTAAACCAATCAGCTCGTCCATATAGTTCCGAATCGGCGCCAGAATCTAGGGCGTCCCCGCCTCCCCTGTCCACTGTTTTGTGTGCAACATAGAGAATGATAGAAAAAGCATCCCTACATTGTTCCTGAATACGGCGTCTGTGAACCCACTTGCAGCGTCGTTGAGGCAATCTCCATTTTGAAGTAGTCCATTTTTCGTCACGTTGGACTGATCCCTCCTGATGACACGGTTGAACATGACTCCCAACAGGGTCATCAAGAGGGATCAGCAATAGAGCTGGAAATCCCACGCAGCTGACTACATTAAAATGGTGGAAGCCTTCAGTGACGCTGGCCATGCTTAAATGTTATTTTGGCTACTAGACGCCGCTATCATCCTCTATGGAATGCAATGACCGATCTATCCTGCCCAATGCATTATTTCTATAAGAAAAACACTATTGTTCCAATCATCATGGGAGAAACGGGCTAGACACAGACTGTGTCCCAACCTACAACGATGTTGCTTTTTAAAGACAGGACGTTAAAATTGTCTCTCCCATTCTCCCAAATAAGACCACAGACTGGGCCTAAACTAGAACGTTACTAGTATCACAATAAGCATTGTAATAATGACATGATCTTGTTAATAAGACCACTAAATATAGGATGTTTATTTAGACTTAGTTGTAACAGAACTAGATATTACAGGCAGGGACTAGTTGTAACAGCACCAGATATTACAGACAGGGACTAGTTGTAACAACACCAGATATTGCAGACAGGGACTAGTTGTAACAGCACCAGATATTACAGACAGGGACTAGTTGTAACAGCACCAGATATTACAGACAGGGACTAGTTGTAACAGAACTAGAAATTACAGACGGGGACTAGTTGTAACAGAACTAGATATTACAGACAGGGACTAGTTGTAACAGCACCAGATATTACAGACAGGGACTAGTTGTAACAGCACCAGATATTACAGACAGGGACTAGTTGTAACAGCACCAGATATTACAGACGGGGACTAGTTATAACAGAACTAGAAATTACAGACGGGGACTAGTTGTAACAGAACTAGATATTACAGACAGGGACTAGTTGTAACAGCACCAGATATTACAGACAGGGTCTAGTTGTAACAGCACCAGATATTACAGACAGGGACTAGTTGTAACAGCACCAGATATTACAGACAGGGACTAGTTGTAACAGAACTAGAAATTACAGACGGGGACTAGTTGTAAAAGAACTAGATATTACAGATAGGGACTAGTTGTAACAGCACCAGATATTACAGACGGGGACTAGTTGTAACAGCACCAGATATTACAGACGGGGACTAGTTATAACAGAACTAGATATTACAGACAGGGACTAGTTGTAACAGCACCAGATATTACAGACGGGGACTAGTTGTAACAACACCAGATATTACAGACAGGGACTAGTTGTAACAGCACCAGATATTACAGACAGGGACTAGTTGTAACAACACCAGATATTACAGACGGGGACTAGTTGTAACAGCACCAGATGACTAATTGTAGGTCTATGCCTATAGGTGACTAATTGCAGGTCTATGCCTATAGATGACTAATTGTAGGTCTATGCCTATAGATGACTAATTGCAGGACTATGCCTATAGATGACTAATTGTAGGTATATGCCTATAGATTACTAATTGTAGGTCTATGCTTATAGATGACTAATTGTAGGTCTATGCCAATAGATGACTAATTGTAGGTCTATGGCACCAGATGACTAATTGTAGGTCTATGCCTATAGATGACTAATTGTAGGTATATGCCTATAGATGACTAATTGTAGGTCAATGCCAATAGATGACTAATTGTAGGTATATGGCACCAGATGACTAATTGTAGGTCTATGCCTATAGATAACTAATTGTAGGTCTTTGCCTACAGAGGACTAATTGTAGGTCTATGCCTACAGATGACTAATTGTAGGTCTCTGCCTATAGATTACTAATTGTAGGTCTATGCCTATAGATGACTAATTGTAGGTCTATGCCTATAGATGACTAATTGTAGGTCTATGCCTATAGATGACTAATTGTAGGTCTATGTCTATTGATGACTAATTGTAGGTCTATGCCTATAGATGACTAATTGTAGGTCTATGCCTATAGATGACTAATTGTAGGTCTATGCCTATAGATGACTAATTGCAGGTCTCTGCGTATAGATGACTAATTGCAGGTCTATGCCTATAGATGACTAATTGTAGGTCTATGTCTATAGGTGACTAATTGTAGGTCTATGCCTATAGATGACTAATTGTAGGTCTATGCTTATAGATGACTAATTGTAGGTCTATGCCTATAGATGACTAATTGTAGGTCTATGCTTATAGATGACTAATTGTAGGTCCATGCCTATAGATGACTAATTGCAGGTCTCTGCTTATAGATGACTAATTGTAGGTCCATGCCTATAGATGACTAATTGCAGGTCTCTGCTTATAGATGACTAATTGTAGGTCTATCCCTATAGATGACTAATTGTAGGTCTATGCCTATAGATGACTAATTGTAGGTCTATGTCTATAGGTGACTAATTGTAGGTCTATGCCTATAGATGACTAAATGTAGGTCTATGCCTATAGATGACTAATTGTAGGTCTCTGCCTATAGATGACTAATTGTAGGTCTATGCTTATAGATGACTAATTGTAGGTCTATGCCTATAGATGACTAATTGTAGGTCTATGCCTATATATGACTAATTGTAGGTCTATGCCTATAGATGACTAATTGTAGGTCTATGCCTATAGATGACTAATTGTAGGTCTATGCCTATAGATGACTAATTGTAGGTCTATGCCTATAGAAGACTAATTGTAATTCATTGATGTTTTTCAGACCACGCAACACCTCTGAAGTGATACCTGCACAGTGACATCATGTGTGGCCATGAACAGCTATGATAAGAGACATGAACAATATCGACAGTTCCACTATTAAATACAACCACTAGATGGCGACATTCACTTCAAATGATTAAACAGTAGCTTCTGCTTGCTTCTGCTTCCACTGTGGTGTGTAAGGACTTCCCCGCTCTCCCTGTCCCAGAGCAGCAGAGATTAAGTCAACTCACTCTGTTTACGGACAGACAGTGCCCATAGCCCTGTCCCCCCTGAATGTCCTCCTGTCTAGATGGAAACAGACACAGCAGGACCATGGGCATGGTGGTGGTGATGACTTCACAATGTGGCTCCGGAGTCCGGTGGCTGGTTCTGGCGCTCCATTCTGTAGAGAGGGGGAGTCGTTATGGGGTATTCTGGGTTAACAAATTAAGGCTTGCCGCTTGAATCTGACGACGTACTCTAGCAGCAGCACCCACTGGGCACTCACTGGTTGAATCAACATTGTTTCCACGTAATTTCAATGAAATTACGTTAAACCACCGTGGAAAATATATTGAAATTGACGTCTGTGCCCACTGGTCCGTGACCTGTAGAGCAATAACGGAATAGTTGGGCACATTTTCTACTAGCCTGGTCTGAAAATACTGGCCTCAGGCTAGCGTGCTAGATTAATTCCCATTCCTGGGTGTATAGCAGTAGTAATACCATTGTATACCATAGTATACAATGCCATAGTAGTTGAAGTAGTAGTAATACCATATTAGTTGTAGTAGCAGTAATACCATAGTAGTTGTAGTAATACCATAGTAGTAGTAACACCATAGTAGTTGTAGTAGTAGTAGTAACACCATACTAGTTGAAGTAGTAGTAACACCATACTAGTTGTAGTAGTAGTAATACCATAGTAGTTGTAGTAGTAGTAATACCATAGTAGTTGTAGTAGTAGTAATACCATAGTAGTTGTAGTAGTAGTAATACCATAGTAGTTGTATTAGTAGTAATACCATAGTAGTTGTAGTAGTAGTAACACCATAGTAGTTGTAGTAGTAGTAACACCATAGTAGTTGTAGTAGTAGTAATACCATAGTAGTTGTAGTAGTAGTAACACCATAGTAGTTGTAGTAGTAGTAATACCATAGTAGTTGTAGTAGTAGTAATACAATAGTAGTTGTAGTAGTAGTAATACCATAGTAGTAGTAGTAGTAGTAATACCATAGTAGTAGTAATACCATACTAGTAGTAGTAGTAGTAATACCATACTAGTTGTAGTAGTAGTAACACCATAGTAGTTGTAGTAGTAGTAATACCATAGTAGTTGTAGTAGTAACACCATAGTAGTTGTAGTAGTAGTAATACCATAGTAGTTGTAGTAGCAGTAATACCATAGCAGTAGTAGTAACACCATACTAGTTGAAGTAGTAGTAATACCATAGTAGTTGTAGTAGTAGTAACACCATAGTAGTTGTAGTCGTAGTAATACTATAGTAGTTGTAGTAGTAGTAATACCATATTAGTTGTAGTAGCAGTAACACCATAGTAGTTGTAGTAGCAGTAATACCATATTAGTTGTAGTAGCAGTAACACCATAGTAGTTGTAGTAGTAGTAATACCATAGTAGTTGTAGTAGTAGTAATACCATAGTAGTTGTAGTAGTAGTAACACCATAGTAGTTGTAGTAGTGACTCAATAGTAGTTGTAGTAGTAATACCATAGTGGTAAATAACACCATAGTAGTTGTAGTAGTAGTAAGCACTTACCATAGTAGTTTGTAGTAATACCATAGTAGTAGTAACACCATAGTAGTTGGAGTGGTAGTAATGCCATAGTGGTTGTAGTAGTAGTAACACCATAGTAGTTGTAGTAGCCAGTAGTGGTTGTAGTAGTAGTAATACCATGGTAGTTCAATGCCATACTGTTGTGGATTTGTAGTAACACCATAGTAGTTGTAGTAGTAGTAACACCATAGTAGTTGTAGTAGTAGTAATACCATAGTAGTTGTAGTAGTAGTAATACCATAGTAGTTGTAGTAGTAGTAATACCATAGTAGTTGTAGTAGTAGTAATACCATAGTAGTTGTAGTAGTAGTAATACCATAGTAGTTGTAGTAGTAGTAATACCATAGTAGTTGTAGTAGTAGTAGTAATACCATAGTAGTTGTAGTAGTAGTAGTAATACCATAGTAGTAGTAACACCACATAGTAGTAGTAGTAATGCCACAGTGGTTGTAGTAGTAGTAATACCATAGTAGTTGAGTAGTAATACCATAGTAGGTTGCAGCCAGCAGTAGTACACCCATACTGGTTGTAGTAGTAGTAATACCATAGTAGTAGCAGTAACACCATAGTAGTAGTAGTAGTAATGCCATAGTGGTTGAGCAGCAGTAACACCACAGTGGTTGTAGTAATGCAGCAGTAGTGTAGTAGTAGCCATAGTAGTTGCAGTAGTAGTAATGCCATAGTGGTTGTAGTAGTAGTAATGCCATAGTAGTTGTAGTAGTAGTAATACCATAGTAGTTGTAGTAGTAGTAATACCATAGTGGTTGTAGTAGTAGTAGTAATACCATAGTAGTTGTAGTAGAGTAGTAACACCACAGCAGTTGAGGTAACTGTGGTTGTGGTACAGTAATGCATGGTGGTTGTATTGAGTAGTGGCCATAGTAGTTGTGGTAGTAGCAGCAATGGCCACCAGTAGCAGTAGTAGTAATACCAGTAGTGTGCAGTAGTAGCAACACCGTAGTAGTTGTAGTACAGTAGCCAGTAGTAGTACACCATAGTAGCTGTTGTAGTAGTAATACCCATAGTATTTGTGTAATGCAGCTACCATGGTAGCTGTAGTAGTAGTAACACCATAGTAGTTGTAGTAGTAGTAATACCATAGTAGTTGTAGTAGTAGTAATACCATAGTAGTTGTAGTAATACCATAGTAGTAGTAACACCATACTAGTTGTAGTAGTAGTAATACCATAGTAGTTGTAGTAGTAGTAATACCATAGTAGTAGTAATACCATACTAGTTGTAGTAGTAGTAATACCATAGTAGTTGTAGTAGTAGTAGTAACACCATACTAGTTGTAGTAGTAGTAATACCATAGTAGTTGTAGTAGTAGTAATACCATAGTAGTAGTAACACCATACTAGTTGTAGTAGTAGTAATACCATAGTAGTTGTAGTAGTAGTAGCCATAGTGGTAGTAGCAGTAGTGGTATTGGTAATGCCATAGTGGTTGTAGTAGTAGCCATAAGTAGTGGTAGTAGTAATACCATAGTGGTTGTAGTGGTAGTAATGCCATAGTAGTAATGTGCTGGTAGTAGTAATACCATGCTGGTTGTAGTAGTAGTAATACCATAGTAGTTGTAGTAGTAGTAATACCATAGTAGTTGTAGTAGTAGTAACACCATAGTAGTTGTAGTAGTAGTAATACCATAGTAGTTGTAGTAGTAGTAATACCATAGTAGTTGAGTAGTAGTAATACCATAGTAGTTGTAGTAGTAGTAATACCATAGTAGTTGTAGTAGTAGTAATACCATAGTAGTTGTAGTAGTAGTAATACCATAGTAGTAGTAATACCATAGTAGTTGTAGTAGTAGTAATACCATAGTGGTTAGGTAATGCCATAGTAGTAGTAGTACACCATAGTGGTTGTAGTAGTAGTAATACCATAGTAGTTGTAGTAGTAGTAATACCATAGTAGTTGTTAGTAGTAGTAATGCCATAGTAGTTGTAGTAGTAGTAATACCATAGTAGTTGTAGTAGTAGTAAGTAGTAATACCATAGTAGTTGTAGTAGTAGTAATACCATAGTAGTTGTAGTAGTAGTAATACCATAGGTAGTTGTAGTAGTGGTAATGCCATAGTGGTAGTAACCACCATAGTGGTAGTGGTAATGCCATAGTAGGTAATGTAGTAGTAGTAATGCCATAGTAGTAGTAATGCCATGTGGTTGTAGTGGTAATGCCATAGTAGTAGTGCCACTAGTGGTAGTAGTAGTAATGCCATGTGGTTGAGTAGAAGTAATACCATAGTAGTTGTAGTAGTAGTAATACCATAGTAGTTGTAGTAGTAATACCATAGTAGTTGTAGTAATACCATAGTAGTAGTAACATCATAGTAGTTGTAGTAGTAGTAATACCATAGTAGTTGTAGTAGTAGTAATACCATAGTAGTTGTTGTAGTAGTAATACCATAGTAGTAGTAGTAACACCATAGTAGTAGTAGTAATACCATAGTAGTAGTAGTAGTAATACCATAGTAGTTGTAGTAGTAGTAATACCATAGTAGTTGAAGTAGTAGTAATACATGGTAGTAGTAACACCATACCATAGTAGCAGTAATACCATAGTAGTAATAGTAGTAATACCATAGTAGTTGTAGTAGTAATACCATAGTAGGTTGTAGTAGTAGTAATACCATAGTAGTTGTAGTAGTAGTAATACCATAGTAGTTGTAGTAATACCATAGTAGTAGTAACACCATACTAGTTGTAGTAGTAGTAATACCATAGTAGTTGTAGTAGTAGTAATACCATAGTAGTAGTAACACCATACAGTAGTTGTAGTAGTAGTAATGCCATGGTGGTTGTAGTAGTAGTAATGCCATAGTGTTGTAGTAGTAGTAATGCCATACCAGTGGTAGTAGTAATGCCCATACTGGTTAGTAGTAGGTAGTAATGCCATAGTGGTTGTAGTAGTAATACCATAGTAGTAGTAACACCATAGTAGTTGTGGTAGTAGTAATACCATAGTAGTTGTAGTAGTAGTAATACCATAGTGGTTGTAGTAGTAGTAATACCATACTAGTTGTAGTAGTAGTAATGCCATAGTAGTTGTAGTAGTAGTAATACCATAGTAGTTGTAGTAATACCATAGTAGTAGTAACACCATACTAGTTGTAGTAGTAGTAATACCATAGTAGTTGTAGTAGTAGTAATACCATAGTAGTAGTAAATACCATACCAGTAGTAGTAGTAACACCATACTAGTTGTAGTAGTAGTAATACCATAGTAGTTGTAGTATAATACCATAGTAGTAGTAGAATAGTAATGCCATAGTGGTAGTTGTAGTAGTAGTAATACCATAGTAGTAGTAGTAACACCATAGTAGTAGTAACACCATAGTAGTTGTAGTAGTAGTAATACCATAGTAGTTGTAGTAGTAATGCCATGGTAGTTGTAGTAATGCCATGGTAGTAGTAGTAATGCCATAGTAGTTGTAGTAGTAGTAATGCCATAGTAGTTGTAGTAGTAGTGGTAGTAGTAATACCATAGTAGTAGTAACACCATACTAGTTGTAGTAGTAGTAATACCATAGTAGTTGTAGTAGTAGTGTGCCATGGTGTGGTGGTATTACCATAGTGGTTGGTAGTGGTAATACCATAGTGGTGGTAATGCAGGTAGTAGTAACCTGCCCACCTGGTGAGTATAGTAGCCAATACCGGTTGTAGTTGAAGTAGTAGTAATACTATTAATGTGGTTGTAGTAGTGTAATACACCATACTAGTGGTTGTTGTAGTAGTAGTAATACACATAGTAATACTGCACATAGTATTATTAACTCTACCTAGTTGTAGTAAATAGTAATATATAGCTAGATTTGTGTAGTAATGCCTACACCAGTAGTTGTAATATTAGTATTAATACCATAGTAGTTAGGTAGTAGTAATACCATAGTAGTTGAGTAGTATTAATACCATAGTAGTGAGTAACCATAGTAGTTTGTAGTGTTGAGCCAATACCATGGTAGTTGTTGTGGTAAATACCATAGGTGAATAGTTGTGAATGGCGTGCCATAGTAGTGGTAGCAACTCCATAGTAGTGGTAGTGACACTGTGGTAGTGGTGGTGGTAGTAATGCCCTTGTGGTTGTGGTAGTGAGTGTGCCTGCAGGTGGGTTGAGTGGTGGTGGCTATGGTGGTGGTAGTGGTGGTGCCTATGGTGTTTTGCTGGTGGTGTGATGCCATGCTGGTTGTGGTGGTAGTATTACCTGTGCCCAGTTTGTAGTAGTTTGTAGTAGTAATGCACATAGTGGACAGTAGTAGTGAAGTGGTAACACCATGGTAGTAGCGTGAGTTTAGCGTAGTAGTAATACCATAGTAGTAGTAATGCCAGTGGTGGTAATGCTGCCCAGTAGTGGTTGTAGTGGTGGCCAATACCATGGTAGTGTGGTAATACCATACCAGTGCATGGTATCAATGTACTGCGCTACCATGCCTGGTTGTAGTATTGATAAATACCATACTAGTTGTAGTAGTGTAAATACACTGGTGGGTGGTTGTTAGTAATACCATACTGGTTGCTAGTTGTAGTAATACCATAGTAGTAGTAACTATAACCATGGTTGAAGTAGTTGATAGTGGTAGTAATGCCCACATAAGTAGTTAATAGTAAATAATAGTCCTATAGTAGTAGTTGTGAGTAATATCATAGTTGGTTGTAGTAGTAATAATACCATAGTGGTTTGTATTCAATACAATGGTAGTGTGGTGGTAACCATAAGTAGTTGTAGTGGTAGTAATACCATACAATGGTAGTGCATGTTGGTAGTAGTAGTAGTAATGCCAGTAGTGAGTAAGTAATAATACCTATAAGTAATTTAAGTATCGTGAAGTAATACCATAAGTAGTTTGTAAAGTAATACCATAGTGATTGTAGTTGTGAATACCATTCTAGTTAGTGTGAGTAGTAATAGTAGTAGTAATACCTACATAATGGTAGTAGAAGTATAATGCACTATGTGGTTGTGGTAGGTAATAATATTTAAGTGGATGGCAGGTTGATGATAGTGTAATGTGGCCTGCATGTTGGTTTGTAGTAATAATGCCATAGTGGTTATTAGTGGACAGTAACAATGCCATAGCTGGTTGTAGTAGCTAGTTATTAAAATATAGTAGGTTTGTTCAGCAGTGGTAGTAATGCCATGTGGTTGTAGCCACTGTAGTAAGTACAGAGGCAGTGACATTGCCGGTTTGCATTAGCATTAGTAATGCCATTACTAGTGTTGCCATGGTAGTTTAATGGTGGTGGTGTCTAATACCCCATAGTGGTAGTAATGATACCATGGTGGTAGTGAGTGACCAACCAGCTTACTAGTTGTAGGTAGTTGACATAGGTAGTTGTGAAGGTAGGTAGTAATACCATGATAGGTGGTGGTAAATACCTTGTGGTTAGTAGTGGTATGCCATGGTAATAGTGATTTATTGGCGTAATGGTAATACCATATAGTGGTTATGGTGAAGTAATACCATAGTATTATAGTGGTAAGTGACACCACTCAGTCTAGTTGTCACCATGGTAGTGATGTTTCAGTAGTATGACAATATAATGTGGTTGAATTCATAGTGTAATGGTGGTACCATAGTAGTTGAGTAAATGGCCACCATACCATTGGTAGTAGTGAAGTAGGCCGATTAACCATAGTGGTGGTAACATGCAGTTGGCAGTAGTGGTAATACCATAGTAATTTGTAGTAGTAAATAATGCCATTGGTGGTTGTTGTTGTAAGTGGTGAGCAGCAGCAGTGGTGGTAATGCCATACTAGTTCTTAGTGGCCAGTAATACCATAGTGGTGAGTGGTGTTGTGCCATAGTGGTTGTTGTGCCATAGTTTAGTAGTAGTGGTTGTAAATATGTGGCAGTAGTAAATACCACTGTGATTGCCATTGGTAATGTCTGTAGTAGTTGGAGTAGTGGTAATGCCATAGTGGTGGTAACACCACAGTAGTAGTGGGCCGTATTACCATAGTGGTTGGCAGTAGTAGTAGTAATGCCATAGTAGTTGTGGTAACATTATGGTAGATGTGTAGCATTATTGCCCATAGTGGTTTGTAGTGGTAGTAATACCATAGTGGTTAGTAGTAATACCATAGTCGTAGTAGTAACACCAGTAGTGAGTAGAGTATTGGCCTAAATACCATATGTAGTTGTATTGTCAATTAGTTAATACCATAGTAGTTGTAGAGTAAATGCCATAGTGGTTGTATTGTAGAATATTACACATTTGTGTAAGTTCTGTTTGGCCAGTGGTAATAGTAGTAGTAATACCATGGTGAAGTAATGTAACAAGTCGTATTTATACTAGTTGTAGTATATGTAGTGACTCTGCAGTGGTTAGGTTGGGCCTTAGTTGTATTGGTAATACCATAGACCATAGTGTAGTAGTACCTAGTAGTTGTGTAGTGACACCATACTAGGTTTGTAGTAGTTAGGTGAGTAATACCATAGTGGTTGTGGTAGTATTAATACCATGGTGGTGTAGTAGGTGGTAGTAGTAAGCAGTAGTGACCAACCATCCTTAGTGGTTGAAACAGTGGCTGAGTAATACCATGGCGACATAGTAGTAATGGTAGTAGTATTTGTAACCCTAATGTAGTTGTTGTAGATAAGTAACTATAGTAGTGTAGTAACACCATTGTATTAGTAGTAGAGGCCTTACACCATAAGTAGTTGTAGACCCAAAGTAATACCATATTAATGCCATGGTAATACCATGTAGTACTTGCAAATAGCTTAAAGTAGTAGTACACCATAGTAGTTAGTAGTTACCATAGTAGTAGGTAACCTACCATAGGTGGTAGTGTCTCATAGTGGTTGGCAGTAGTAATGCCAATACCATAGTGGTTGTGGCCAATACCATAGTAGTGCCTCCTCAGTAATACCATAGTTAGTAGTAGTAGTAGCCTAACACCATGCAGTAGATATTGTAGTAGTTGATAATAGTAGTAGTAGTAACCATGTAAGTAGTAGTAATACCATTAGTAGTAGTAATGCCATAGTATTCTTGGTAATAGTACCATGGCTAGTTGTAAGTAACACACCACGTGGTAAAGTAGTCTGGCCATACTAGTAGTAGTTGCCAATAGGTGGTAGTAATACCATAGTGGTGAAGTGGTAAGTAGTGAGTAATACCCATAAGTAGTTGAGTAGTAATAGTAATAGACCATGAGTTGTTGTAGTAGTAGCATAATATACCATATGATAGTTTGGCTGTAGTAATACCATGGTGACAGTAGTAACACCATACCCCTAGTAGTTGGTAGTAGTAATACCATACTTAGTGGTTGTAGTAGTAGTAATGCCATGGTGTGGTAAAGTAGTTCTGTAATGCCATAGTAAAGTGGTAGCCACCGCCATAGTGGTTGAGTATTAGCAAGTAATACTGCATAGTGGATCACCAGTAGACACCATACTAGTGATGTGTGGCCCATGGTAGTAGTAGTAATACCATGGTAGTTGATGGTAGTAGTAATACCATAGTGGTTGTAGTGAGTAATACCATAGTAGTTGTAGTAATAATAGTACCATACAATTGTATTAGTAACATGCCAGTTGTAAGTGTGTAATACCTATAGTTAATGAGTTGCAATCAGTAAGTAAGTAAATACATACTGGTTGCCAATAGTAATAGGTTAGTTTCTAGTAGTAAAGTGTAGTAGCCAACCTACATAGTAGTTAGTAATACCATAGTAGAGTTTGTAAGGTAATACCATAGTTGTAGTGTAGTATACCATGAACAATCTGAAGAAGTAATGCATAGTAGTTGTGGTAGTAGTAATAGTAGTTCTGGTTGAAGTAATACCATAGTAAATGCCAATACCACCATGGTAGTGGTTAGTAGTAGTAGTAATGTCTCGTACCAGTGGTTGTAGTATTAGTAATGTACCATGGTAGTGATAGTAACACCATGGTACTAGTTGCTGGAGTAGTAGTAGTAATGCATATTGGTTGGTAGTAGTAGTAATGACCATAGTAGATGTGTATGGTTGTATTGGTAGTAATACCATGGTAGTTTAGTAGTAGTAGTAATACCATACCAGTAGGTGGTAGTAACAATACCAGTAGTTTAGACCATGGTTGTAGTAGTAATACCATAGTGGTTTGTAGTAGTGACAATGCCATGGTAGTTGTTGTAGTAGTGCACCATAGCCAGTAGTGGTATTATTAGTAATTTGTGATATGGTAATGCCATAGTAGCCATAGTAATAATGTCTATAGTAGTTGTATTACCTGCAGCGAAATGCTAATACCACCATAGTAGTATTAGTGATTTAGTAATTGGTAATACCATAGTAGTCAGTAACAGTAGTAGTAACACCGCCTTACTAGTTGTAGTAGTAGTAATGCCATCATAGGTAAGTAGTAATAATGTAGTAAACATATAGTAGTAATACCAATTAGTTTGTAGTAGTAGTAATACCATAAGCGGCTAAGTAGTAACAACCATAATGCAGTTACTATGTTGTAGTTACATAGTAATATATTCAGTGATAAACATACTCTGTAGTGAGTAAATGATGATCCATTAGTAGTTGATGTAGTGGTATCTAGTAATACCATTAGTAGTAGTAGTAACACCATTCTCATAAATGACTAGTAGTGCAGTAACACTGCATAGTAATGCTACACCTAGTTGTAGCTTCATAGTAGCCAGTAGTATACCATGTCTCCATATGTGTTGTTAGTAGGAGTAATATCCATAGTAGTAGTAATACCATACTAGTTGAGTTGTCAATACCACTTTTTGCTACCACATGAGTAGTAGTACGTACCATAGATAGTGGTGTCTACATAGTAGTTGTAGTAATACCATGGTAGTAGTAACACAATACTAGTCAGTTAAGTGAGAAGTGATAATACCATAAATGAGTTGGTAAGTAATGTACCATAGTAGTGGTGTAGTATTAGTAATACCATAGTGGTTGTAGTTGGGTTGGTATGGCTAGTAATGCCACCAAATATAGTAGTTGCTGGGTAATACCATAGTAGTAGTAACTGCCATAGTAGTAGTAGTAGTAACTGGAGTAGTAATGTGTGCCAGTAGTAGTAATACCAATGACTAGTTGTGAGTAGCAGTGTAGTAGTGTTGTGGTAGTAATACCATAGTAGTTGTGGTAATATAGTAGTAGTAACACCACCCAGTAGTAGTAATTAGTAGTGGTTTAGCGTGTTGGTATGACCATATGTGGTGGTAGTGAGTAATACAAGTGGTTGTAGTAGTAATGCCCATGAGTGGTTGAGTATTAGCAGGTAAATACCTGTATGGTCAGTTGAGTAGTAATACATCATGTAGTGAACAGTAGTATGGAATTACCATAGTTGTGTGAATATAGTAGTGGTTCTAGTGAGATGCATTGTAGTACGAACGAATCATTGTGTGAGTGCAGTAGTAGTAGCACCATAGCTGGTAGTAGTAGTAAGTAATGACCATGTAGTATAGTGTTGTAATGCACCACCTAATAGTAGTAGTGTGTATAGTAGTAGTAATGCCATATCTATAAGAGTACCATTGGTCAGTGTACCATTGAGTGGTGAAGTCTGCACCATACTAGGTTGTATTAGCTTACCTTGTAATCTACCAAGTGGTGGTTGTAGTAGTAGTAATACCATAGTAGTTGTAGTAGTGAGTAATGCCATAGCTGGTTTGTGGTGGTAGTATGTAATGCCAGTTATAAGATGTGTTACCATGCTAGTGTAGTAGTAGTAATACCATAAAGTGGTTGTAGTAACTGCATAGTAGTAGTAACATAGCACTGGTTGTGGTAGATTTGTGGTAGTAGTAATTGCAAAAGTGGTTGTAGTAGTGGTAATGCCATAGGTGGTTGTGCCAGTAATACATGCCATAGTAGTAGTAACCCATACTAGTTGTGGTAGTAGTGTACAACGTTAGGTAGTTGTGGTAGTACTAAGTGACCTGCACATAGTAGTAGTAATGCCATTACTAGTTTGGCGGTGGGAAATTAGGTAGTAATACCATGTGGTTGCTGGTAGTAGTAATACCATAGTAGTTGTAGTAGTGAGTAATGCCATTGCATGGTTGTAGTAGTATAGTAATGCCATAGTAGTTTGTAGTAGTAGTAATACCATAGGTAGTTGAGTAGTGATAATACCCATTCTAGTTGATGTAGTAGTAATACCATGGTAGTAGTAATACCATAGTAGTAAGTAACACCATGCTAGTTGTGGCGTAGTAGTAATACCATAGTAGTAGTAATACCATAGTAGTTGAAAGTAGTCAAGTAATGGCCATATTAGTTGTAGTAATACCATAGTAGTAGTAACACCATACTAGTTGTAGTAGTAGTAATACCATAGTAGTTGTTGTAGTAGTAATACCATAGTAGTTGTAGTAATACCATAGTAGTAGTAACACCATACTAGTTGTAGTAGCTAGTAATACCATAGTAGTTGTAATTAGTAGTAGTAATACCATAGTAGTTGTAGTAGTAGTAATACCATAGTAGTTGAAGTAGTAGTAATACCATAGTAGTAGTAGTAGTGGTAGTAATACCATAGTAGTAGTAACATCATAGTAGTTGTAGTAGTAGTAATACCATAGTAGTTGTAGTAGTAGTAATACCATAGTAGTTGTTGTAGTAGTAATACCATAGTAGTAGTAGTAACACCATAGTAGTAGAAGTAATACCATAGTAGTTGTAGTAGTAGTAATACCATAGTAGTTGAAGTAGTGGTAATACCATAGTGAGTTTGGCTGGTAATGCCATAGTAGTAGTAACACCATACTAGGTTGTAGTAGCAGTAATACCATGGTAGTAGTTTGTAGTAAAGTAGTAATACCATAGTAGTAGTAATACCATAGTAGTTGTAGTAGTAGTAATACCATAGTAGTTGTAGTAATACCATAGTAGTAGTAACACCATACTAGTAGTAGTAGTAGTAATACCATAGTAGTTGAAGTAGTAGTAATGCCATAGTGGTGGTTGGTATAGTAAGTAGTAATACCATAGTAGTTGTTGTAGTAGTAATACCATAGTAGTTGTAGTAATACCATAGTAGTAGTAACACCATACTAGTTGTAGTAGTAGTAATACCATAGTAGTTGTAGTAGTAGTAATTCCATAGTAGTTGTAGTAGTAGTAATACCATAGTAGTTGAAGTAGTAGTAATACCATAGTAGTAGTAGTAGTAGTAATACCATAGTAGTAGTAACATCATAGTAGTTGAGTAGTGGTAATACCATAGTAGTTGTAGTAATGCAGTATTAGCCTAGTAACCATACTAGTTGTAGTAGCATAATGCCCATAGTAGTAATACCATGAAATAGTAGGTAAGTAATGCCATAGTAGTAGTAGTAATACCATGAGGTTGTGGTAGTGAGAGTAAGCTACTAGCATAGTAGTTGTAGTAATAATGCCATAGTAGTTAGTACACCATGCACTAGTGGTAGTAGTAGTAGTAATACCATAGTAGTTGAGTAAGTAGTAATGCCATAGTGGTTGTAGTAGTAGTAATACCACGGATGGTTGTTGTTTGGCCAGTAGTAGTAATGGGCAATGGTAGTTGTTGTGAGTAGTAGTAACACCATAGTAGTTGAGTAGTGAGTAATACCATAGTAGTTGTAGTAGTAAGTAATACCATGGTAGTTGTTGTAGTAGTAATACCGCAGAGTGGTTGTGAGTAATTCCATAGTAGTAGTAACACCACTAGTTGTAGTTGTAGTAATACCATTGTAGTTTGTAGTAGTAGTAATGCCATAGTAGTTGTAGTGGTAGTAGTACCATAGTAGTAGTAATGCCATAGTAGTTGTAGTGGTAGTAATGTATTTCCACTAGTAGTTGAGTAGTAGTAATGACCTTTACCATAGTAGTTGAGTAATGCCATAGTGGTTGTAGTAGTAGTAATGCCATAGTGGTTGAGTAGTAGTAATGCCATAGTAAGTTGTGGTAGTAGTTCACACCATAGTAGTAGTAGTAGTAATACCATGGTAGTAGTAGTAGTAATACCATAGTGGTTGTAGTAGTAGTAATACCATAGTAGTTGAAGTAGTGGTAATACCATAGTAGTAGTAACACCATACTAGTTGTAGTAGTAGTAATACCATACTAGTTGTAGTAGTAGTAATACCATAGTAGTTGTAGTGGTAGTAGTAATACAATGCCATAGTTGTTGTTTATAATACCATATAGTAGTAGTAACACACCGTAGTTGTAGTAGTAGTAATGCCATAGTAGTTGAGTAGTTAGTAATACCATAGTAGTAGTAACACCACAGTAGTTGTAGTAGTAGTAATGCCATAGTAGTAGTAATGTGGTAGGTTGTAGTAGTAGTAATGCCATAGTAGTTGTGTAAATACCATAGTGGTAGTAACCCCATACTGGTTGTAGTAGTAGTATTATACCATAGTAGTTGGAGGTAGTAGTAATACCATATGGTTGGTAACACCTGCTAGTTGTAATTAGTAGTAGCCACCATAGTAGTTGTAGTAGTAGTAATACCATGGTTGTTTGTAGTAGTAATATTGATACCGTAGTAGGTGCCAGTAGTAGTAATGCAATATTAGTGGTTGTTGTAGTAGTGGTAGTAACACCATACTAGTAGTTGTAGTAGTGGTAATACCATAGTAGTAGTGGTGATATACCATAGTGGTTGTGGTAATACCATAGTAGTTGTAGTATTGGTAACAACCCACCATAGTGGTTGTAGTAGTAGTAATGCCATAGTAGTTGTAGTAGTAGTGCCATAGTAGTTGTGGTAGTAGTAATGCCATGGTAGTGGTAATGCCATAGTAGTACCTGGTAGTTGTAGTAGTAGTAATGCCATATGTGGTAGGTAATGCCATAGTGGTTGTAGTAATACCATAGTGGTAGTAATACCATAGTAGTTGTGACACCATACTGGTTGTAGTAGTAGTATTGCCATAGTAGTTGAGATTATAGTAATACCATAGTGGTTGTAGTTAGTGAGTAATACCATAGTGGTTGTTGTAGTGGTAGTAATGCCATGAGTGGTAATACCATAGTAGTTGTAGTAGTAGTAATACATACCATGGTTGAGTAGTAGTAATACCATAGTGTTGAGTTGAGTAAATACCATGGTGGTTGGTAGTAGTGAGTATACCATAGTGGTTGTAGTAGGTAGAAATACCATACTAGTAGTAGTAGTAGTAATACCATAGTAGTTGTAGTAATACCATGCATAGTAATTAGTAACCACTCCATACTGGTTGTAGTAGTAGTAACACCATACTAGTTGTAGTAGTAGTAATACCATAGTAGTTGAAGTAGTAGTATTACCATAGTAGTTGTAGTAGAGTAATACCATACTAGTTGTAGTAGTAGTAATACAATAGTAGTTGTTGTAGTAGTAGTAACACCATACTAGTTGTAGTAGTAGTAATACCATAGTAGCAGTAATACCATAGTAGTTGTGGTAATACCATACTAGTAGTAACACCATACTAGTTGTAGTAATAGTAATACCATAGTAGTTGTAGTAGTAGTAATACCATAGTAGTTGTAGTAGTAGTAATACCATAGTAGTTGTAGTAGTAGTAATACAATAGTAGTTGTTGTAGTAGTAGTAACACCATAGTAGTTGAAGTAGTAGTAATACCATAGTAGTTGTAGTAGTAGTAATACCATAGTAGTTGTTGTAGTAGTAATACCATAGTAGTTGTAGTAATACCATAGTAGTAGTAACACCATACTAGTTGTAGTAGTAGTAATACCATAGTAGTTGTAGTAGTAGTAATACCATAGTAGTTGTAGTAGTAGTAATACCATAGTAGTAGTAATACCATAGTAGTTGTAGTAGTAGTAATACCATAGTAGTTGAAGTAGTAGTAATACCATAGTAGTTGAAGTAATACCATAGTAGTTGTAGTAGTAGTAATACCGTAGTAGTAGTTGTAGTAATACCATATTAGTAGTAATACCATAGTAGTTGTAGTAGTAGTAACACCATAGTAGTTGTATTAGTAGTAATACCATAGTAGTAGTAACACCACAGTAGTTGTAGTAGTAGTAATACCATAGTAGTAGTAACACCACAGTAGTTGTAGTAGTAGTAACACCACAGTAGTTGTAGTAGTAGTATTGTCAGAGTAGTTGTAGTAGTAGTAGTAATAAATTAGTAGTTGTAGTAGTAGTAATACCATAGTAGTAGTAACACCACAGTAGTTGTAGTAGTAGTAATGTCAGAGTAGTTGTAGTAGTAATAATGTCAGAGTTGTTGTATTAGTAGTAGTAATACCATAGTAGTTGTAGTAGTATTAATACCATAGTAGTAGTAATACCATACTAGTTGTAGTAGTAGTAATACCATAGTAGTTGTAGTAGTAGTAACACCATAGTAGTTGAAGTAGTACTAACACCATAGTAGTTGTAGTAGTATTAATACCAAAGTAGTTGAAGTAGTAGTAATACCATAGTAGTTGTAGTAGTAGTAATACCATAGTAGTTGTAGTAGTAGTAGCACATAGTGGTTGTAGTAGTAGTAATGCCATAGTGGTTGTAGTAGTACACCATTGTACTAGTAATACCATAGTAGTAGTAACACCATGGTAGTTGTGGTAGTAGTAATACCATAGTAGTTGTAGTTAGTAGTAATACCAGTAGTGGTTGAGTAGTAGTAATACCATAGTAGGTTGTAGTAGTAGTAATGCCACAGTAGTTGTGGTAGTAGTAATACCATAGTAGTAGTAATACCATAGCAGTAGTAGTAACACCATAGTAGTTGAAGTAGTAGTAATACCATAGTAGTTGTAGTAGTAGTAATACCATAGTAGTTGTAGTAGTAGTAATACCATATTAGTTGTAGTAGTAGTAATACCATAGTAGTTGTAGTAGTAGTAATACCATAGTAGTAGTAATACCATAGTAGTTGTAGTAATACCATAGTAGTAGTAACACCATACTAGTTGTAGTAGTAGTAATACCATAGTAGTTGAGTAGTAGTAATACCATAGTAGTTGTAGTAGTAGTAATACCATAGTGGTTGTAGTAAGTAATGCCATAGTAGTAGTAATGTAGGTTGTAGTAATGGTAATGCCATAGTGGTTGAAGTAGTAGTAATACCATAGTAGTTGTAGTAGTAGTAATACCATAGTAGTAGTAGTAGTAGTAATACCATAGTGGTAGTAATACCATAGTAGTTGTAGTAGTAGTAACACCATAGTAGTTGTATTAGTAGTAATACCATAGTAGTAGTAACACCACAGTAGTTGTAGTAGTAGTAATACCATAGTAGTAGTAACACCACAGTAGTTGTAGTAGTAGTAACACCACAGTAGTTGTAGTAGTAGTAATGTCAGAGTAGTTGTAGTAGTAGTAGCAATACATTAGTAGTTGTAGTAGTAGTAATACCATAGTAGTAGTAACACCACAGTAGTTGGAGTAGTAGAAATGTCAGAGTAGTTGTAGTAGTAATAATGTCAGAGTAGTTGTAGTAGTAGTAGTAATACCATAGTAGTTGTAGTAGTATTAATACCATAGTAGTAGTAATACCATAGTAGTAGTAATACCATACTAGTTGTAGTAGTAGTAATACCATAGTAGTTGTAGTAGTAGTAACACCATAGTAGTTGAAGTAGTAGTAACACCATAGTAGTTGTAGTAGTATTAATACCATAGTAGTTGAAGTAGTAGTATACCATAGTAGTTGTAGTAGTAGTAATACCATTGTACTAGTAATACCATAGTAGTAGTAACACCATACTAGTTGTAGTAGTAGTAATACCATAGTAGTTGTAGTAGTAGTAATACCACAGTAGTTGAAGTAGTAGTAATACCATAGTAGTTGTAGTAGTAGTAATACCATAGTAGTTGTAGTAGTAGTAATACCATAGTAGTAGTAATACCATAGCAGTAGTAGTAACACCATAGTAGTTGAAGTAGTAGTAATACCATAGTAGTTGTAGTAGTAGTAATACCATAGTAGTTGTAGTAGTAGTAATACCATAGTAGTTGTAGTAATACCATAGTAGTAGTAACACCATACTAGTTGTAGTAGTAGTAACACCATACTAGTTGTAGTAGTAGTAATACCATAGTAGTTGAAGTAGTAGTATTACCATAGTAGTTGTAGTAGAGTAATACCATAGTAGTTGTAGTAGTAGTAATACAATAGTAGTTGTTGTAGTAGTAGTAACACCATACTAGTTGTAATAGTAGTAATACCATAGTAGTTGTGGTAATACCATAGTAGTAGTAACACCATACTAGTTGTAGTAGTAGTAATACCATAGTAGTAGTAATACCATAGTAGTTGTGGTAATACCATAGTAGTAGTAACACCATACTAGTTGTAGTAATAGTAATACCATAGTAGTTGTAGTAGTAGTAATACCATAGTAGTTGTAGTAGTAGTAATACCATAGTAGTTGTTGTAGTAGTAGTAACACCAATACTAGTTGTAGTAGTAGTAATACCATAGTTGTAGTAATACCATAGTGGTTGTGGTAATACCATAGTAGTTGTAGTAGTAGTAACACCATACTAGTTGTAGTAGTAGTAATACCATAGTAGTTGAAGTAGTAGTAAAACCATAGTAGTTGTAGTAGTAGTAATACCATAGTAGTTGTAGTAGTAGTAATACCATAGTAGTTGTAGTAGTAGTAATACCATAGTAGTAGTAATACCATAGTAGTAGTAATACCATAGTAGTTGTAGTAATACCATAGTAGTAGTAACACCATACTAGTTGTAGTAGTAGTAATACCATAGTAGTTGAGTAGTAGTAATACCATAGTAGTTGTAGTAGTAGTAATACCATAGTAGTTGTAGTAGTAGTAATACCATAGTAGTAGTAATACCATAGTAGTTGTAGTAGTAGTAATACCATAGTAGTTGAGTAGTAGTAATACCATAGTAGTTGAAGTAGTAGTAATACCATAGTAGTTGTAGTAGTAGTAATACCATAGTAGTAGTAGTAATACCATAGTAGTAGTAATACCATAGTAGTTGTAGTAGTAGTAACACCATAGTAGTTGTATTAGTAGTAATACCATAGTAGTAGTAACACCACAGTAGTTTTAGTAGTAGTAATACCATAGTAGTAGTAACACCACAGTAGTTGAAGTAGTAGTAACACCACAGTAGTTGTAGTAGTAGTAATGTCAGAGTAGTTGTAGTAGTAGTAGTAATACATTAGTAGTTGTAGTAGTAGTAATACCATAGTAGTAGTAACACCACAGTAGTTGTATTAGTAGTAATGTCAGAGTAGTTGTAGTAGCAATAATGTCAGAGTAGTTGTAGTAGTAGTAGTAATACCAAAGTAGTAGTAATACCATAGTATTTGTAGTAGTAGTGTTACCATAGTAGTTGTAGTAGTAGTAGTAATACCATAGTAGTAGTAACACCACAGTAGTTGTAGTAGTAGTAATTCCATAGTAGTTGTAGTAGTAGTAATGTCAGAGTAGTTGTAGTAGTAGTAGTAATACCAAAGTAGGAGTAATACCGTAGTAGTTGTAGTAGTAGTAGTTGTAATACCATAGTAGTTGTAGTAGTAGTAATACCATAGTAGTTATAGTAGTATTTGTAATACCATAGTAGAAGTAACACCACAGTTGTTGTAGTAGTAGTAGTACCATAGTAGTAGTAGTAGTAGTAATACCATAGTAGTAGTAGTAGTAATACCATAGTAGTAGTAACACCATAGTAGTTGTAGTAGTAGTAACACCACAGTAGTTGTAGTAGTAGTAATACCATAGTAGTTGTAGTAGTAGTAATACCATACTAGTTGTAGTAGTAGTAATACCATAGTAGTTGTAGTAGTAGTAATACCATAGTAGTTGTAGTAGTAGTAATACCATAGTAGTTGTAGTAGTAGTAATACCACAGTAGTTGTAGTAGTAGTAGTAATACCATAGTAGTTGTAGTAGTAGTAGTAATACCATAGTAGAAGTAACACCACAGTTGTTGTAGTAGTAGTAATACCATAGTAGTAGTAGTAGTAGTAGTAATACCATAGTAGTAGTAACACCATAGTAATAGTAGTAGTAGTAATACCATAGTAGTAGTAACACCATAGTAGTTGTAGTAGTAGTAACACCACAGTAGTTGTAGTAGTAGTAATACCATAGTAGTTGTAGTAGTAGTAATACCATACTAGTTGTAGTAGTAGTAATACCATAGTAGTTGTAGTAGTAGTAATACCATAGTAGTTGTATTAGTAGTAATACCATAGTAGTTGTAGTAGTAGTAATACCACTGTAGTTGTAGTAGTAGTAGTAATACCATAGTAGTTGTAGTAGTCGTAGTAATACCATAGTTGTTGTAGTAGTATTTGTAATACCATAGTAGAAGTAACACCACAGTTGTTGTAGTAGTAGTAATACCATAGTAGTAGTAGTAGTAGTAATACCATAGTAGTAGTAACACCATAGTAGTAGTAGTAGTAGTAATACCATAGTAGTAGTAACACCATAGTAGTTGTAGTAGTAGTAACACCACAGTAGTTGTAGTAGTAGTAATACCATAGTAGTTGTAGTAGTAGTAATACCATAGTAGTTGTAGTAGTAGTAATACCATAGTAGTTGTAGTAGTAGTAATACCACAGTAGTTGTAGTAGTAGTAGTAATGCAATACTAGTTGTAGTAGTAGTAATACCATAGTAGTAGTAACACCATAGTAGTTGTAGTAGTAGTAATTCCATAGTAGTTGTAGTAGTTGTTGTAGTAGTAGTAGTAGTAGTTGTTGTAGTAGTTGTAGTAGTGGTTGTAATAGTAGTAGTAATAGTAGTAGTTGTAATAGTAGTAGTAGTAGTAGTAATACCAAAGCAGTAGTAGCACCATAGCAGTCGGTTCCCCTTGGGTTCTACATGGAACTCCAAAGTGTTCTAGCTGGAACCAAAAAGTGTTCTACCTGGAATCACAAAGGGTTCTACCTGGAACAAAAAATGGTTCTCCTACGGGGACAGCCGAAGAATCATTTTGGAACCCAGTTTTCTAAGAGGGTACACTAGGAGGATGGAGAGAGGTCTACGGTACCTGTAGATGATCTGATGTAATAGCACCCACATTGACACAAGTATGAATGTGTTTCTTTGCTAGTTATTTGTTCCAGTTGGTCTGGTCCAGCTCACTAAAACACTCCTTCCATTCTGCACATTCTTCTTGACTTGATCACGTTTCTGTACTGTTCCAATACATATGCAGCCCCCTCCTCTCTCTTCCTTCTCTTCTCCTCTCTGTTTCCCCTGGTTTCCTCCACATTCCCTCTACCCATGTAGATCATCTTTCCACAAGACAAGCGCATATTTGGGCTCCATTCTTGGGTATTCCCTCAACCATACAATGTTTCATGACCAGAGCAGAACAGAGCAGACCAGAATAACAGAGCAGAACAGAGCAGAACATAGCAGAACAGAACAGAGCAGAACAGAACAGAGCAGAACAGAGCAGAACAGAGCATAAAAGAGCAGAACAGAGCAGAACAGAACAGACCAGTACAGAGCAGAACAGAGCAAAACAGAAAAGAGTAGAACAGAGCAAAACAGAACAGAGCAGAACAGAACAGAGCAGAACAGAGCATAAAAGAGCATAACAGAACAGAGCAGAACAGAGCAGAACAGAGCAGAAAAGAACAGAGCAAAACAGAAAAGAGTAGAACAGGACATAACAGAGCAGAGCAGAACAGAACAGGGCAGAACAGAGAAGAACAGAGCACACAGGACAGAGTAGAACAGAGCATGACAGACCAGGACAGAGCATAACAGAACAGAGCAGAACAGAGCAGAACAGAGCACAACAGAACAGAACAAAGCAGAAAAAGCAGAACAGAGCATAACAGAACAGAGAAGCACAGAGAAGAACAGAACATAACAGAAGAGAGCAGAACAGAGCAGAACAGAAGAGAGCAGAACAGAGCAGAATAGAGCAGAACAGAGAAGAACAGAGCACAACCAAACAGAACAGAGCATAAAAGAGCATAACAGAGCAGAACAGAGAAGAACAGAGAGAAGAACAGAGCACAACAGAACAGAACAAAGCATAAAAGAGCAGAACAGAGCATAACAGACCAGTACAGGGCAGAACAGAGCAAAACAGAACAGAACAGAGAAGAACAGAGAAGAACAGAGCAGAACATAGCAGAGCAGAACAGAACTGAGCAGAACAGAACAGAACAGAGAAGAGCAGAACAGAGCATAAAAGAGCAGAACAGAACAGAGCATAACATTACAGAGCATAACAGAACAGAGTGTAACAGAGCAGATCAGAGCAGAACAGATCATAACAGAACAGAGCAAAGCAGAACAGAACAGAGCAGAACAGAGCAGAACAGAGCATAAAAGAGCAGAACAGAACAGAGCCGAACAGAACAGAGCATAACAGAACAGAGCAGAACAGAGCAGAACAGAGAATAACAGAACATAACAGAACAGAGCTGTCACGACTTCCGTCGAAGTCGGTCCCTCTTCTTGTTCGGGCGGTTTTCGGCAGTCGACGTCACCGGTCTTCTAGCCATCGCGATCCATTTTTTATGTTCCATTTGTTTTGTCTTTGTTTTACACACCTGGTTTCAATTCCCAAATTACATGTTCATTATTTAACCCTCTGTTTTCCCCATGCTTTTTGTGCGTGATTGTTTGTTGTTTCTTTGCCGTTTTTTTACGGCTGGTTTTACGCCCGTGTGTTTTTAGTGCACACTGGATTTATTATTCCTTTTTCCGTATTTTATTAAATACGTTGTTCACTCATCTCTGCTTTCCTGCACCTGACTTCTACACCAGCTACACACCCTGGCATTGACAGAATCACGCACCACAACGAATGGAGTCAGCAGGAGCAGAAGCCCTCCCTGTGGCTGTAGAAGATCGTGTCCAGCAGCACGTGACCATGTTGCAACGTCTGGGCACCGCCATGGATCGCGTGCTGCAGACGAGGGATAGATGGGAGAGAGATGGAGGTCTGCCAGCGCCTCCACCACCACCTCTACAGCCGGTCCCTCTGTTCACCCCTCCTTCACCCGGTCCCTGCGGGGTTCGGCTCGCGCTCCCGAGGGAGTATGATGGGATGGCTGCCGGATGCCAGGGGTTCCTACTCCAGCTGGAACTCTACCTGGCGACCGTCCACCCGGCTCCTTCGGGATGTGAGAGTGTGTCCTCCCTCGTCTCCTGCCTCTCAGGCAAAGCCCTGGAATGGGCCAACGCCATATGGAGTGAGGGAGACACGGCGTTGGATCATTACGCGGCACACTGCTGGTCGGTGCTGGGGGGGTTTCTTCTTCTAACTCCGCTTTCAAGCAAACTCGTGGCCTTCAATGGACAGGGAGTGGAGGCAGCAGGCAGGGCACTGTCGTGTCACCCCAGGTGAGTCGGCACCAGGCTCACCCAGAGCCCCCTGTTGCTCACATGTATGTGTTTATTGAATCTCCTGAGTTTTCCCTGCATTCCCAGCATAAGGCGCTCGTAGATTCAGGCGCAGCTGGGAATTTCATTGACCGTTCTTTTGCCCATAGTTTAGGGATCCCCATTGTTCCTGTTGATAAGCCCTTCCCTGTGCATGCCCTAGATAGTCGACCATTAGGGTCAGGGCTGATTGGGGAGGCCACCGCTCCACTTGACATGGTTAAGCAGGAGGGTCACAAGGAGAGAATCTTCCTTATTGATTCTCCTGCGTTTCCCGTGGTGCTGGGCCTACCCTGGCTGGCCTGTCATGACCCCACTATTTTGTGGCAACAGAGGGCTCTCAAGGGGTGGTCACGAAAGTGCTCAGGTAGGTGTGTAGGGGTTTCCATCGGTGCGACTACGGTGGAAAGTCCAGACCAGGTCTTCACCGTGCGCATCCCCTCAGAAAATGCAGATATGGCTCTTCGCCTTCTGTAAGAAGAGGGCGACTAAATTACCACCCCATCGACGAGGGGATTGTGCGATAAATCTCCTGGTAGACGCAGCACTTCCCAGGAGTCACGTGTATCCTCTGTCCCAGGAGGAGACGGCGGCTATGGAAACATATGTCTCCGAATCCCTGGGGAAGGGATACATTCAGCCCTCCACTTCACCTGCCTCCTCAAGTTTTTTTTTTGTGAAGAAGAAGGATGGAGGTCTGCGCCTGTGTATTGACTATCAGGGTATCAATCAGATCACTGTGAGGTACAGCTACCCGCTACCTCTCATAGCCAGTGCGATCGAATCAATGCAGAGGGTGCGATTCTTCACAAAATTGGATCTCAGGAGCGCTTACAACCTGGTGCGTATCCGGGAGGGGGACGAGTGGAAGACAGCATTTAGTACCACCTCAGGGCACCATGAATACCTCGTCATGCCGTACGGGTTGATGAATGCTCCATCAGTCTTTCAGGCCTTTGTTGACGAGATTTTCCGGGACCTGCACGGGCAGGGTGTATATCGACGACATTCTGATATACTCCGCTACACGCACCGAACATGTGTCCCTGGTGCGCAGGGTGCTTGGTCGACTGTTGGAGCATGACCTGTACGTCAAGGCTGAGAAATGTCTGTTCTTCCAACAGTCCGTCTCCTTCCTAGGGTGCCGCATTTCCACGTCAGGGGTGGAGATGGAGAGTGACCGCATTTCAGCCGTGCGTAATTGGCCGACTCCCACCACGGTAAAGGAAGTGCAGCGGTTCCTAGGGTTTGCCAACTACTACCAAAGGTTTATCCGGGGCTTTGGTCAGGTAGCGGCTCCAATTACCTCACTGCTGAAGGGGGGACCGGTGCGACTGCAGTGTTCGGCTGGGGCGGACAGTGCTTTTGGTCACCTGAAGGCTCTGTATACCTCGGCTCCCGTACTGGCTCATCCGGATCTCTCTTTGGCATTCAAAGTGGAGGTGGACGCGTCCGAGGCTGGGATAGGAGCCGTGCTCTCTCAGCGCTCGGGTACGCCACGGAAGCTCCGCCCCTGTGCCTTCTTTTCGAAGAAGCTCAGCCCGGCAGAGCGAAGCTATAATGTGGGGGACCGGGAGCTGTTGGCTGTCGTCAAGGCTCTGAAGGCGTGAGACATTGGCTTGAGAGGGCGAAACACCCTTTTCTCATCTGGACCCACCACTGCAATCTGGAGTACATCCGGGCAGCGAGGAGACTGAACCCTCACCAGGCAAGGTGGGCCATGTTCTTTACCAGTTTTGTTTTCACAATTTCCTACCGACCAGGTTCCCAGAACGCTAAGGCAGACGCACTGTCCCGGATATATGACACAGAGGAGCGGTCCATGGATCACACTCCCATACTCCCGGCCTCTTGCCTGGTGGCACCGGTAGTGTGGGAGCTGGACGCAGACATCGAGCAGGCGTTACGTACAGAGCCCACTCCCTCTCAGTGTCCAGCTGGGCGTCTGTACGTTCCGTCTGCTGTCCGCGACCGGTTGATCTATTGTGAGACAGTGCACTGTCTTAGTGGGAAGTACTGATGGCCCACTTTAGCCAAGGACGTTAGGGTTTATGTTTCGTCCTGCTCTGTGTGCGCCCAGTGCAAGGCTCCTAGACACCTGCCCAGAGGGAAGTTACAACCCCTACCCATTCTACAGAGGCCGTGGTCGCACCTGTCGGTGGACTTCCTGACTGATCTTCCTCCCTCACAGGGTAACACCACGATCCTGGTCGTTGTCCTGCCGTCTCCTTCTTTTGCCCGGTCTCCCTACGGCCCTACAGACTGTGGAGGCCCTGTTCACACACGTCTTCCAGCACTACGGGGTGCCTGAGGACATAGTCTCTGATCGGGGTCCCCAGTTCACGTCCAGGGTTTGGAGGGCGTTCATGGAACGATCTGGGGTCTCGGTCAGCCTCACCTCAGGTTTTCACCCCGAGAGTAACGGGCAGGTGGAGAGAGTAAACCAGGATGTGGGTAGGTTTCTGCGGTCATCATGCCAGGACCGGCCGGGGGAGTGGGCGGCGTTCATCCCCTGGGCAGAGATGGCCCAAAACTCACTCCTCCACTCCTCCACTAACCTCTCTCCCTTCCAGTGCGTACTGGCATATCAGCCAGTTCTGGCACCTTGGCATCAGAGCCAGATCAAGGTTCCTGCGATGAACGAATAGTTTAAGCACTCGTAGGAGACCTGGGACGCCGCCCATGTGCACCTTCAACGGGCCGTGAGGCGGCAGAAGGCGAGCGCCGACCGCCACCGCAGTGACCGGGGGACAGGGTCTGGCTCTCGAAACCTTCCCCTCCGCCTGCCCCGCTGAAAGCTGGGCCTGCGGTTTGTGGGGCCATTTAAAGTCCTGAGGAGACTGAACGAGGTTTGTTACAGGTTACAGCTCCCCCCAGATTATCGTATTAACCCCTCGTTCCATGTGTCTCTCCTCCGGCCGGTGGTGGCTGGTCCACTCCAGGAGTCTGAGGTGCGGGAGGTTCCTCTGCCCCCTCTGGACATTGAGGGGGCCCCGGGGTATGCTGTTCGAGCCATCATGGACTCGAGGCGTCAGAAGAGGGGCCTTCAGTACCTCGTGGAGTGGGAGGGGTATGGTCCGGTGGAGAGATGCTGGGTGCCGGTGAAGAACGTGTTGGACCCTGCGATGCTGCAGGAGTTCCACCGTCTCCATCCAGATCGCCCTGCGTCTCTTCCTCCGGGTTGTTTCCGAGGTCGGTGTCGGCGCGCTGCTGGAGCCGCGTGTAAAGGGGGGGGGGTACTGTCACGACTTCCGCCGAAGTCGGTCCCTCTCCTTGTTCAGGTGGTTTTCGGCGGTCGACGTCACCGGTCTTCTAGCCATCGCCGATCCATTTTTCATGTTCCATTTGTTTTATCTTTGTTTTACACACCTGGTTTCAATTCCCAAATTACATGTTCATTATTTAACCCTCTGTTTTCCCCATGCTTTTTGTGCGTGATTGTTTGTTGTTTCTTTGCCGTTTTTTTACGGCTGGTTATATTCGCCCGTGTGTTTTTAGGGCACGTTGGATTTGTTATTCCTTTTTCCGTATTTTCTTAAATACGTTGTTCACTCATCTATGCTTTCCTGCACCTGACTTCTAAACCATAGGAATTGGATGTAACAATGTAACAATGTATCACTAGCCACTTTAAACAATTTTGTATATAATGTTTACGTATCCGACATACTCATATCAAATGTATACACTGTACTCTAAACCATCTACTGTATCTTGCCTATGCCGTTCGGCCATCGACCCAAATCTCTAGCCACTTTAATAATTATAATTGGATGAAATAATGTATCACTAGCCACTTTAAACAATGCCATTTATATAATGTTTACATATCCTACATTACTCATCTCATATACAGTGGGGCAAAAAAAGTATTTAGTCAGCCACCAATTGTGCAAGTTCTCCAACTTAAAGATGAGAGAGGCCTGTTATTTTCATCATAGGTACACTTCAACTATGACAGACGAAATGAGAAAAAGAAATCCAGAAAATCACATTGTAGGATTTTTAATGAATTTATTTGCAAATTATGGTGGAAAATAAGTATTTGGTCAATAACAAAAGTTTATCTCAATACTTTGTTATATACCCTTTGTTGGCAATGACAGAGGTCAAACGTTTTCTGTAAGTCTTCACAAGGTTTTCACACACTGTTGCTGGTATTTTGGCCCATTCCTCCATGCAGATCTCCTCTAGAGCAGTGATGTTTTGGGGCTGTCGCTGGGCAACACGGACTTTCAACTCCCTCCAAAGATTTTCTATGGGGTTGAGATCTGGAGACTGGCTAGGCCACTCCAGGACCTTGAAATGCTTCTTACGAAGCCACTCCTTCGTTGCCCGGGCGGTGTGTTTGGGATCATTGTCATGCTGAAAGACCCAGCCACGTTTCATCTTCAATGCCCTTGCTGATGGAAGGAGGTTTTCACTCAAAATCTCACAATACATGGCCCCATTCATTCTTTCCTTTACACGGATCAGTCGTCCTGGTCCCTTTGCAGAAAAACAGCCCCAAAGCATGATGTTTCCACCCCATGCTTCACAGTAGGTATGGTGTTCTTTGGATGCAACTCAGCATTCTTTGTCCTCCAAACACGACGAGTTGAGTTTTTACCAAAAAGTTATATTTTGGTTTCATCTGACCATATGACATTCTCCCAATCCTCATCTGGATCATCCAAATGCTCTCTAGCAAACTTCAGACGGGCCTGAACATGTACTGGCTTAAGCAGGGGGACACGTCTGGCACTGCAGGATTTGAGTCCCTGGCGGCGTAGTGTGTTACTGATGGTAGGCTTTGTTACTTTGGTCCCAGCTCTCTGCAGGTCATTCACCAGGTCCCCGTGTGGTTCTGGGATTTTTGCTCACCGTTCTTGTGATCATTTTGACCCCACGGGGTGAGATCTTGCGTGGAGCCCCAGATCGAGGAAGATTATCAGTGGTCTTGTATGTCTTCCATTTCCTAATAATTGCTCCCACAGTTGATTTCTTCAAACCAAGCTGCTTACCTATTGCAGATTCAGTCTTCCCAACCTGGTGCAGGTCTACAATTTTGTTTATGGTGTCCTTTGACAGCTCTTTGGTCTTAGCCATAGTGGAGTTTGGAGTGTGACTGTTTGAGGTTGTGGACAGGTGTCTTTTATACTGATAACAAGTTCAAACAGGTGCCTTTAATACAGGTAACGAGTGGAGGACAGAGGAGCCTCTTAAAGAAGAAGTTACAGGTCTGTGAGAGCCAGAAATCTTGCTTGTTTGTATGTGACCAAATACTTATTTTCCACCATAATTTGCAAATAAATTCATTAAAAATCCTACAATGTGATTTTCTGGATTTTTTTTCCTCATTTTGTCTGTCATAGTTGAAGTGTACCTATGATGAAAATTACAGGCCTCTCTCATCTTTTTAAGTGAGAGAACTTGCACAATTGGTGGCTGACTAAATACTTTTTTGCCCCACTGTATATATATGTGTATATACTGTACTCCATACCATCTACTGCATCTTGCCTATGCCGGTCAGCCATCGGTCATCCATATATGTATATGTACATACTCGTATTCATTCCTTTACTCTTGTGTGTATAAGGTAGTTGTTGTGAATTTGTTAGATTACTTGTTAGATACTATTGCATGGTCGGAACTAGAAGCACAAGCATTTCGCTACACTCGCATTAACATCTGCTAACCATGTGTATGTGACAAATAACATTTGATTTGATTTGATTTGATTTTGAGCACCGGCGGCATTGACAAGAGCAGAACAGAGCACAACAGAGCAAAACAGAACAAAACAAAGCATAAAAGAGCAGAACAGAGCATAACAGACCATAACAGGGCAGGACAGAGCATAACAGAGCAGAACAGAGAAGAAAAGAGAAGAACAGAGCACAACAGAACAGAGTAGAACAGAGAAGAACAGAGAAGAACAGAGAAGAACAGAGCACAACCAAACAGAACAGAGCATAAAAGAGCAGAACAGAGCAGAACAGAGCATAAAAGAGCAGAACAGAACAGAACAGATTATAACAGAACAGAACAGAGCAGAAACTGAACAGAGCAGAACAGAACAAAACAGAGCAGAGCAGAGCAGGACAGAGCAGAACAGAACAGTACAGAGCAGAACAGAGCAGAACAGAAGAGCAGAACAGAACAGAGCATAACTGTCTTACTATCCAGGTCTGTACCCAAACAATTCGAGCTTCTACTTTTAAAAATCCACCGCACCAGAAACAAGTCTCTCACCGTTGCCACTTGCTATAGACCACCCTCTGCCCTCAGCTGTGCCCTGGACACCATATGTGAATTGATTGCCCCCCATCTATCTTCAGAGCTCGTGCTGCTAAAACTGGGACATGCTTGATGCCCTCAATCTCACACAAATTGTCAATGAGCTGCAAAATCTGGACCCCTACAAATCAGTCGGGCTAGACAATCTGGACCCTCTCTTTCTAAAATGATCTGTCGAAATTGTTGCAACCCCTATTACTAGCCTGTTCAACCTCTCTTTCGTATCGTCTGAGATTCCCAAAGATTGGAAAGCTGCCACGGTCACCCCCCTCTTCAAAGGGGGAGACACTCTAGACCCAAACTGCTACAGACCTATATCTTTCCTACCCTGCCTTTCTAAGGTCTTCGAAAGCCAAGTTAACAAACAGATCACCGACTATTTCGAATCCCACCGCACCTTCTCCACTATGCAATCTGGTTTCAGAGCTGGTCATGGGTGTACCTCAGCCACGCTCAAGGTCCTAAACGATATCATAACTGCCATCGATAAGAGACATTACTGTGCAGCAGTATTCATCGACCTGACCAAGGCTTTCAATTCTGTTAATCATCACATTCAAATGGGCAGACTCAACAGCCTTGGTTTCTCAAATGATTGCCTCGCCTGGTTCACCAACTACTTCTCTGATAGACTTCAGTGTGTCAAATCGGAGGGCCTGTTGTCCGGACCTCTGGCAGTCTCTATGGGGGTGCCACTGTGTTCAATTCTCGGGCCTACTCTCTTCTCTGAATACATCAATGATGTCGCACTTGCTGCTGCGGATTCTCTGATCCACCTCTATGCAGACGACACCATTCTGTATACTTCTGGCGCTTCTTTGGACACTGTGTTAACTAACCTCCAGACCAGCTTCAATGCCATACAACTCTCCTTCCGTGGCCTCCAACTGCTCTTAAACGCTAGTAAAACTAAATACATGCTCTTCAACCGATCACTGCCTGTACCTGCCCGCCTGTCCAGCATCACTACTCTGGACGGTTCTGACTTAGAATATGTGGACAACTACAAATACCTAGGTGTCTGGTTAGACTGTAAGCTCTCCTTCCAGACTCACATTAAGCATCTCTAATCCAAAATGAAATCTAGAATCGGCTTCCTATTTTACAACAAAGCCTCCTTCACTCATGCTGCCAAACATACCCTCGTAAAACTGACCATCCTACCGATCCTTGACTTCGGCAATGTCATTTACAAAATAGCCTCCAACACTCACTCAACCATTTGGATGCAGTCTATCACAGTGCCATCCGTTTTGTCACCAAAGCCCCATATACTACCCACCACTGCAACCTATACGCTCTCGTTGGCTGGCCCTCGCTTCATACCCGTCGCCAAACCCACTGGCTCCAGGTCATCTATAAGTCTTTGCTAGTTAAAGCCCCGCCTTATCTCAGCTCACTGGTCACCATAGCAGCACCCACCCGTAACACACGCTCCAGCAGGTATATCTCACATGGTTCTCACAGGTATATCTCACTGGTCACCCCCAAAGCCAATTCCTCCTTCGGCCGCCTTTACTTCCAGTTCTCTGCTGCCAATGACTGGAACAAACTTTAAGCACCAGCTGTCAGAGCAGCTCACAGATCACTGCACCTGTACATAGCCCATCTGTAAGTAGCCCATCCAACTACCTCATCCCCATACTGTATTTATTTATGTATCTTGCTTCTTTGCACCCCAGTATCTCTACTTGCACATTCATCTTCTGCACATCTACCATACCAGTGTTTAAATGCTATATTGTAATTACTTCGCCACCATGGCCTTACCTCCCTTCTCTTACCTCATTTGCACACACTGTATATAGACTTTTTCTTCTACTGTATTATTGACTGTGTGTTTGTTTATTCCATGTGTAACTCTGTGTTGTTCAATGTGTCGAACTACTTTGCTTTATCTTGGCCAGATCGCAGTTGTAAATGAGAACTTGTTATCAACTAGCCAACCTGGTTAAATAAAGGTGAAATATATATTTTTAAATAACAGAGCAAAACACAGCAGAACAGAGCAGGACACAACAGTAAAGCTACAGTAACAGAACTGAACAGAATGGTAAAACTACAGTAACAGAAAAGAGCAAAACAGAACAGTATAATTACAGTAACAGAACAGTACAGAACAGAGCAGAACTGAACAAAACAGAGCAGATCATTAAAGATACATAACATAACAGAGCAGAATAGAACAGTAAAGTTACAGTAACAGAACAACACCGTACAGAGCAGAACAGAGCAGAGCAGAGCAGAACAGAAAATTAAAGCTACAGAACAGAAGAGAGTAGAACAGAACAGTAAATCTACAGAACAGAACAGTAAAGCTACAGAACAGAACAGTAAAGCTGCAGTAACAGAACAGATAATAACAGTAGAGCTACAGTAACAAAGCAGAACAGAACAGAACAGTAAAGCTACAGAACAGGACAGAAAAGCGACAGAACTGAACAGACCAGAACAGAGCAGAACAGAACAGTAAAGCTACATTAACAGAACATAACAGAACACTAAAGCTACAGAACGGAACAGTAAAGCTAAACAACAGAACAGAACAGTAAAGCTACATTAACAGAACATAACAGAACACTAAAGCTATAGAAGAGAACAGTAAAGCTACAGAACAGAACAGTAAAGCTCCCGACAGAGCAGAAAATAACAGAAAAGAGCAGAACAGATCAGAACAGAAAAGCTACAAAACTGAACAGAAAAGAACAGAACAGAAAAGCTACAGAACAGAGCAGAACAAACCTGTTAAGCTACATTAACAGAACATAACAGAACAGTAAAGCTACAGAACAGAACAGAGCAGAACAGAACAGAACAGTAAAGCTACTGTAACAGGACAGGACAGTAAAGCTACAGAACAGAACAGAGCAGGACAGAAAAGAGCAAAACAGAACAGAACAGTAATGCTACAGAACAGAACAGAAGAGGAAAGCGACAGTAACAGGACAGAGCAGAACAGAACAGAACAGGAAAGCTACAGTAACAGAACAGAACAGAGGAGAACAGAGCAGAACAGAAAAGAGCTGAACAGATCAGAAGAGAACAGAAAAGCTACATAACTGAACAGAACAGAACAGAGCAGAACAGAACAATAAAGCTACAGAACAGAATAGTACATAGTGCAGTAACAGAACAGATAAGAACAGTAAAGCTACAGTAACAAAGCAGAAAAGAACAGAACAATAAAGCTACAGAACAGAATAGAACAGTAAAGCTGCAGAACAGAACAGAGCATAACAGAACGGTAAGCTACCGAACAGGGCAGAACAGAGCAGAACAGAAAAGAGCAGAACAGAAAAGTAAAACTGCATCTACAGAACGTAACACAACTGTAAAGCTACAGTAACAGAACAGAAGAGTAAAAATATAGAACAGAACACAGCATAACAGAACAGTAAAGCTACAGTAACAGAACAGAACATAGCAGAACAGAACAGTAAAGCTACAAAACAGAACAGTAAAGCTACACAACAGAACAGAGCATAACAGAGCAGAACAGAATGGTAAAGCTACAGAACAGAACAGTAAAGCTACACAACAGAACAGAACAGTAAAGCTACACAACAGAACAGAACAGTAAAGCTAAGGTAAAAGAACAGAACAGAAAAATAAAGCTACATTAAAAGAACCTTGCCGAACTGAACCATAACGCTACAGTAACAGAACAGAACAGATTAGAGCAGAACAGAACAATAAAGCTACAGAACAGAACAGAACAGTAAAGCTACAGTAACAGAACAGAGCAGAATAGAAAAGTAAAGCTAGAGCAACAGAACAGAACAGAGCAGAGCAGAACAGAACAGAACAGTAAAGCTACAAAACATAGCAGAACAGTACATTTACAGAACAGAAAAGTTAAGCTACACTAACGGAACAGAACAGAACAGTAAAGATAAAGTAACAGAACAGTACAGAACAGAGCAGAGCAGAACAGAACAGTAAAGCTACAGAACAAAACAGTACAGAACAGAGCAGAGCAGAACAGAACAGTAAAGCTACAGAACAGAACAGTAACGCTAAAGAACAGAACAGTACCGAACAGAACAGTAAAGCTACTGTAACAGAGCAGAACAGAACAGTAAAGGTACAGAACAGAACAGTAAAGCTACAGAACAGAACAGTAAAGCTACAGAACAGAACAGTAAAGCTACAGAACAGAACAGTACAGAACAGAACAGTAAATATACTGTAACAGAGCAGAACAGAACAGTACAGCTACTGTAACAGAGCAGAACAGAACAGTAAAGCTAAAGAACAGAACAGTACAGAACAGAACAGTAAATATACTGTAACAGAGCAGAACAGAACAGTACAGCTACTGTAACAGAGCAGAGCAGAACATAACAGTACAGCTATTGTAACAGAGCAGAACAGAACAGTACAGCTACTGTAACAGAGCAGAACAGAACAGTACAGCTACTGTAACAGAGCAGAACAGTACAGCTACTGTAACAGAGCAGAACAGAACAGTGCAGCTACTGTAACAGAGCAGAACAGAACAGTACAGCTACTGTAACAGAGCAGAACAGTACAGCTACTGTAACAGAGCAGAACAGAACAGTGCAGCTACTGTAACAGAGCAGAACAGAACAGTACAGCTACTGTAACAGAGCAGAATAGAACAGTACAGCTACTGTAACAGAGCAGAACAGTACAGCTACTGTAACAGAGCAGAACAGAACAGTGCAGCTACTGTAACAGAGCAGAACAGAACAGTGCAGCTACTGTAACAGAGCAGAACAGAACAGTACAGCTACAGTAACAAAATAGACAACAAATCAGAAAATGACATATCTCAATCCTTCTTTCCCTGTGGTGATTGTTCCATAACCATTATCTAACCCCACCCCAAAATCTGCTTTTATTTTATTTTGCGCCTTACTTGTGGAATAATACTCAAAAATGTGATGTTTTTGTACCTCTAGGTCAGGGGTCGGCAACAGGCGCTAGATTTTTTGGGGCCCCCAAAAGTCTGTGTGTGGCTGCGTGGCAGTGCGTGCATGTGTGTGTGCACGCCTGAGTGCCTGCCGGCGCATGTGTGTGTGTGTGTGTGTGTGTGTATGCTACAGAAAAGAGACAGGGTACTGAGTGACTGACTTGGGAGTTCAGCAGATCCATTCATTCATATCTAGTTTGACACGATATTAATAACAAAAAAAAATGTTTTGATCTATTTCTCATCTATTTCTCATCTATTACTCATCTATTACTCATCTATTACTCATCTATTACCGTACTCATCATCTATTTGGTAGCTAAGCTGTTGACCACACCAGACTATGATTTCTGTCCCTTAGAGACAGACTTGATTCTATAAGTGAGAGGCTGATATGTCAGAAAACGATTCCAGTGGAAACAGTGTTCAAGGTTTTAGTGCTTTTTAAAAGAGGTGCCTCAAATGTGTCCTGAGAGCAGAAAAAGCAATGTACTATAATGTTATTTATTTCAACTAGTGGTCTTTATTTACATATAGAAACAGTACATATTGGTTTATATAAAGTTTGTCGGTTTAAAATATGCTGCAATTATTAAACAACCACTAAAGTAAAGAATGCCCCTTTCAAGCCCCATAAAGTTATTTAATCCATAGTTTAGTCATTTGCACACTAGGCTGGTCAACCCCAAGGTTGTGGGTTTATATCCCCTAATATTGGCCACATCCATCGAATATGGGCCGATTTCCCAGATTCTAATTAAACCTACTCCTGGACAAAAATCACTTTCAAGATAGTCTCCACCCCACCAAGCATGTTTTTGTATTGCAGAAGGAGTCTGAGAAACCAGCCCTGTGTGCGTCTCTGGATAAGAGCTTTTGCCAAATGTAGAGTAAATCTACAGAACAGAACAGACTAGAACAGAACAGTAAAGCTACAGAACAGAACAGTAAAGCTACAGAACAGAACAGTAAAGCTGCAGTAACAGAACAGATAATAACAGTAGAGCTACAGTAACAAAGCAGAACAGAACAGAACAGAACAGTAAAGCTACAGAACAGTAAAGTAAAGCTACAGAACAGAACAATAAAGCTACAGAACAGAACAGTAAAGCTACAGAACAGAACAATGAGACATGGTAAGGTTGGACCAAGGTTCAGAGAAGAGACCAGATGAGGAATCAGTGGTTAAGGATAAGCATAATACTTTACAGAGAAACAGTAGCCGCAGGATCACATTACACTTGAAAAAACAACCCAAACTGGCAGTCCAGTGAACGGGTTTGACAGTGTGTTGTTAGCATACTCTGCCCAGACGAGGAACTTGCTCCAGTTGCTGGCCTGCGTGGAGACGAAACAGTGGGGGAACTCCTGGTTGGCCCGCTCCGTTTGCCCACTCGACTGTGGGTGGAATCCCGAGGAGAGACTCACCGATGCCCCAACAGGGAGCAGAAGGCTTTCCAATACTGTGCGACAAACTGGGGCCCACAATCTGAGAGAATGTCCTGGGGAAGTCCGTGTAGTCGAAAGACATGGGTAATCATGTGACCAGCTGTCTCCTTCGCTGAGGGAAACGTGGGTAAGGCAATGAAATGGGCTGCCTTGGAGAACCGATCAACGACCACCAGGATAGTGTTAAGCCCTTGGGATGGAGGTAACCCTGTGATAAAGTCTACGGACAGGTGGGACCAGGGCCAGGGATGAGCAGAGGTTGGAGCAACCCAGGGGGTCGCTGTCGTGAGGACTTGCTTTGGGCACAGGTGGAACAGGCCGCAACAAAGAATCTCACATCCTCAGTCATGTTGGGCCACCAGAAATTTCCCCTCAGGAACTCCAGTGTCCGATTAACCCCTGGATCCCAGTTCATTTAGAGGAGTGTCCCCATTGTAGTACTCAGGAACGGGCTGATTGCGGAACGTAAAGTCTCTTAGTGGGTCCCCTGCCGGGGTCAGGTTGTTGGTCTGGGCTTGTTGGACCATGGTCTCAATACTTCATATCACAGAGGCCACAATGCGGGAGCTGGGGATGATGGGCTCGGAGTTCCTCTCCTCGTTAGAGACATCGTGTTGGCGGGACAGGGTGTCTGCTTTCTGATTCTTGGATCCCGGACTATAGGCTAGTGTGAAATCGAACCTGTTAAAAAAACAGAGCCAACCTAGCCTGGCGAGCGTTCAACCTCTAGGCTTCTTGAATGGAGACCAAGTTCTTATGGTCCGTCCAGGTCACGAAAGGATGAGGTGCCCCCTCCAACCAGTGTCTCTACCCCTCAAGGGCCCACTTAACTGCCAAGAGCTCCCGGTTGCCTACATGTTAGTTGTGTTCCGCTGGCGAGAACTGCTTGGAGAGAAAGGCACATGGGTGCAGTTTTTTGTCCTCCTCGTTCCGCTGTGAAAGGACCGCCCCTGCTCCGGTGTCCTAGGCATCCACCTCTACCACAAAGGGACGAGTAGGATCAGGATGAATGAGGATGGGTCCAGAGGTGAAACGTCTCTTGAGTTCCATGAATGCCCTGTCAGCCACGGGAGTCCAGCAAAAACGGGTCTGGGACTTGCGGGTTAGGACCGTGAGAGGTGCTGTCACCGCACAAAAGGTTAGTATAAAATGCCTGTAAAAATGGGCAAACCCGAGGAACCGTTGGACCTCCTTGAGTGAGGTGGGGCGGGGCCAGTCGGCGATCACTTCAACCTTTACGGGGTCCATTTGGATGTCTGTGGTAGAGATAATGAGACCCAGGAAGGAAACTTGGGATACATGGAACTCACACTCTATCTTGACATATAGTTGGCTCTGCAGGAGACGTCCCAGGACTTGGCGGACGTGCCGTATGTGTTCCGGAAGTGTTTTGGAGAAGATCAAGATGTCGTCGAGGTCAACAAAGACGAACCAAATCAACATATCCCCAAGAGTGTCTTCGACCAATGCTTGAAAGACAGCCGGTGAGTTTGATAATCTGAAGGGCATTACTAAATACTCATAGTGACCACTAGGGGTGGTAAAGGCAGTTTTCCACTCATCTCCCTCCCTGATTCTCACCAGATCGTAAGCGTTGCGGAGGTCCAGTTTGGTGTAGAATTGGCCCCCGTGGGCCTATTCCAAGGCAGCGGACATCAGTGGTAGAGGGTAACGAGTCTTGATACTAATCAAATCGTATTTGTCACATGCGCTGAATACAACAGAATTCTTACAGTGAAATGATTACTTACAAACCCTTAACCAACAATGCAGTTTTAAGAAGAAAAAATACATATACAGTATATATAATAATACAAAAAAAATATATATATATATATAAAATAATAAAAAAATTTAAAAAAAATTCGTTTTTTTTATAAATGAAAAAAAAATACTACGAAATTAAAGTAACACATAATTAAAGAGAAGCAGTAAAATAACAATAGCGAGGCTATGTAAAGGGGGTACCGGTTAGTCGAGGTAATAGAAAGTAATATGTACTTAAAGAGTTAAAGTGACTATGCATAGATAATATACAGAGAGTAGCAGCAGTGTAAAAGAGGGAGGGGGGGGGCAATGCAAATAGTCTGGGTAGCCATTTAATTAGATGTTCAGGAGTCTTATGGCTTTGGGGTAGAAGCTGTTTAGAAGCCTCTTAGACCTAGGCTTGGTGCTCCAGTACTGCTTGCCATGCGGTAGCAGAGAGAACAGTCTATGACTCTGACTAGTCTTTGACAATTTTTAGGGCCTTCATCTGACACCGCCTGGTATAGAGGTCCTGGATGGCAGGAAGCTTGCCCCAGTGATGTACTGGGCCGTATGCACTACCCTCTGTAGTGCCTTGTGGTCGGAGGCCGAGCAGTTGCCATACCAGGCAGTGATGCAACCAGTCAGGATGCTCTCTTCACAACTGTCTTGGTGTGCTTGGACCATGTTAGTTTGTTGGTGATGTGGACACCAAGGAACTTGAAGCTTTCAACCTGTCCAATAGAGCCCCGTCGATGAGAATGGGGGCGTGCTCAGTCGTCCTTTTTCTGTAGCCCTCAATCATCTCTTTGTCTTGATCACGTTGAGGGAGAGTTTGTTGTCCTGGCACCACACGGCCAGGTCTCTGACCTCCTCCTTATAGGCTGTCTCGTCATTGTCGATGATCAGGCCTACCATTGTTGTGTCATCGGCAAACTTAATGATGGTGCTGGAGTCGTGCCTGGACATGCAATCATGAGTGAACAGGGAGTACAGGAGGGGACTGAGCACACACCCCTGAGGGGCCCCCATGTTGAGGATCAGCATTGTGGATGCGTTGTTACCTACCCTTACTACCTGGGGGCGGCCTATCAGGAAGTCCAGGATCCAGCTGCAGAGGGAGGTGTTTAGTCCCAGGGTCCGGTTCAGCCCTCTGTAATCAATGCAAGGACGCAGGCCTCCATCCTTCTTAGCATTCACCAGCTGGGGATGTAGAGGGGCGAATGAAACCTGGCCTCCAGCGACCCCCCCTGTAACTGCTGCTTCAGGGGTCAAGAGGGAGTACAGACGACCCGTGGAGGTGTGGAACCGGGTAGGAGTTCTATGGCACAGTCGTACAGACGATGGGGGGGAAGGGTGGCGGCTTGCCTCTTACTGAACGCCTCCCGGAGGTCGAGGTATTCAGGAGGGAGAGCGGAAAAGTCTTGGTTATCAATGGTTGCAGGAGGACACGGTGAGGTTCTTGGTGGGGTTCTTAGACATTAGGTCTGGCCAGGAGAATAGCGGGTTATGTAGCGCTAGCCAAGGGTACCCTAGGATAAGAGGGTTCTCGGGAGCAGTGATCAAAAGAAAATGAAGAGTCTTTCAGTGGTTCATCCCAACCTGCAGTAGAATGGGCTTGGTCTGATATTCCACCTGACCGGAGCCAATGGGCCATCCATCGAGGGCTTGAATCTGCAGAGGGATGGGACACTTCACACAGGCGATTTGTAATTCTCTGGCGAAGTCCTGATCAATGAAATTATCTGCAGCCCCGGAGTCCAGGAAGGCTTGAATCTGGTGCTGACGGTTGTCCCAGTGGAGCGTTGCAGGTTGTAACAGACGGTGACTGGATAGCCGGGAGGTAACTGCACAGCTTGTCCTGGCGAGCTCTGGTGTTTCCCGTCAGCTCTGGGCATGTAGCAAGGAGATGGCCGAGACTTCCACAGTAGAGGCAGCAGCCTTCGCGCATGCACCTGTCATGCTCCTGTGGGCTCAGACATGTGCGTCCCAGCTGCATGGGCTCCTCAATTCTGGGTTCGGGGGGCTTGGGGTGCTCAGGAAACCGGGATACTGGGGTGGTGTCAAAAAGGCGCTGTCTGACGCGTTCTCAGAGGCGGTTGTCGATCCTGATTTCCAGCGTTATCAGGGACTCGAGGTCCTCTCCCAGTTTCAGAGGCCAGTTCATCCTTGATGGAGTTAGTGACCAGGGCCTCTGTATTCCACCCACTCTTGGCGCCGAGGGTGCGGAACTCAATGGCGAAGTCAGCCACTGGTCTAGCCCCTTGGCGGATGTTGAACAGTCGGCTGGCCGCTTCTCGTCCCCTGACTGAGTGGTCTGGTCGAAGACTCGTCGCAGCTCGGCAATGAAGGCTAATATAGAGCTGCAGGATGGTGGCTGCTGTTCCAACACCGCCATTGCCCACGCCAGGGCCATGCCTGAGAGAAGAGAGATGATGTAGGCGATCATGGCCCGATCGGTGTGGAACGAGGAGGACTGTAGCTCAAACAGCAGAGAACATTGAGTGAGGAACCCCCTGTATCCTCCCGGGTGGCTGTCATACCACTCTGTGGCTGGGATCTTGGGTTCCCTGTGCAGGTTCCCTGGAGGAACTACAGCAACACCTGTAGCACTGGGTGATGAGACTTGGACATTGGCTCCGCCTGGGTTGAGGTTGGACTGTGGTTGGAGGTAGTCAGTAAGTGCCCGGAGGGTCTCTGATATTTGGGAGAGTTGTTCTTGCTGCAGCCCAAGCAGTGCTCCTTGGTGGGTTACAAAATTCTTGATCTGGGTGATCTCTGCTGGGTCCATGTTTGGGCAGAAGCTTGCTGTGACGTGGTGAGGTTGGACCCAGGTGCAGAGAAGAGACCAGACGAGGAATCAGTGGTTAAGGATAAACATAATACTTTACTGAGAAACAGTAGCCGCAGGATCACAGTACACTTGAAAAAACAACAAACACTAAATCTCGAAAACTCACTCAGGAAATGACCGTACACAGTAAATAATACAAGCTTCTGCAAAGGACAACGGAAACACACCTCTTTTAACAGGGAAATCATAATGAGTAAATTGGACACGCCTGAGTGTCATTAATGTTTCTAGGGTGGTCTCTGCCGCCCTCTGGTGACAGGTGGAACCATGACAAAATGAGCAGAACAGTAAAGCTACAGAACAGAGCAGAACAGAGCAGAACAGAACTGAACAGTAAAGCTACAGACCAGAACAGAGCAGAACAGAGCAGAGCAGAACAGAACAGAACAGAACAACAAAGCTACAGAACAGAACAAAATAGAGCAGAGCAGAGAAGAACAGAACATTAAAGCTGCAGTAACAGAACAGAACAGTAAAGCTGCAGTAACAGAACAGAACAGTAAAGCTGCAGTAACAGAACAGAACAGTAAAGCTACAGTAACAGAACAGAACAGTAAAGCTACAGTAACAGAACAGAACAGTAAAGCTGCAGTAACAGAACAGAACAGTAAAGCTGCAGTAACAGAACAGAACAGTAAAGCTACAGTAACAGAACAGAACAGTAAAGCTACAGTAACAGAACAGAACAGTAAAAGCTACAGTAACAGAACAGAACAGTAAAGCTACAGTAACAGAACAGAACAGTAAAAGCTACAGTAACAGAACAGAACAGTAAAGCTGCAGTAACAGAACAGAACAGTAAAGCTACAGTAACAGTAATTTTTTGAGGCCCCAAAAAGTTTTTGTGAAAAAAATCTATTCCCAAGAATTCACACAAATAATAAAAGAGACGTGATCGTGTCTCAATGTAGTAAAGGTATGAAATTATTGTTATTTTCAAATACAACCTCTTTTTGGGCTTAGTTGTGGTCAATTTGCAGTGTACAAATTATTATAATTATGTTCCCGCCACCCGACCACCCGCTCCGACAAAAATCGTCCCGTGTCTGAAACTAGTTGCCTACCCATGCTCTAGGGAAGTTCAGATTGGCTGACTGAGGACCTTTTTACTGAAGAATGTGTTTGTTTTCAGTGATTGTGTTTGTATCTCTGTTGTGGTTTTCATAATGTATTGAGGTGTATATTGTTGTAATAACAGGGCTCTTCTCAGTCTAAGCATGACTCCCTGTCAAAATAAAGGTTCAATAAAATCAGGAATAAAAAAAACACATAATTCATATTTTCTGCTCTGATTTGCCTTCTGCTCTGATTCAGCCTTTCACTTGTTGGTTTAACTGTTAATTTATTGACATTTAACGTGATAATAAGAGTGCTCTTATTCTGTTAGTGTTCAATTATGGACTGAGACCTGAAATGGATACAGTCTCAGCAGTCATGCAGTACATGTACAGTACATGTACAGACCCTCAACTTTTCTCAACTTGGCCCCAACCAAGATATTACATTTAATATATATTTTAGGAACTAGTAGAGTTATATGAACAAAAGAAATGCAATCCCAATATGATGTTTCCTTTTTTTTGTGTGTGTTTTGATACTTCTCTCTCTCTCTCTCTCTCTCTCTCTCTCTCTCTCTCTCTCTCTCTCTCTCTCTCTCTCTCTCTCTCTCTCGCTCTGTGGTGAGGCGAGGGTTCAAGTGGCGCTCCAGTGTTATTTTTGGCGGGACCAGTGGTTGGTGGCTCTTGAGCAGAGAGGAGAGAGGGGAGACAGAGAGGGGAGAGAGGAGACAGAGAGGTTGAGAGTATGGACTCCAAATCCTAGGCTGTTTAAAGGATTTCTGTCTGAAGGGATTGCTCTGTAATGATCAAGAGCCATTATGGCCAAACACACCCCAGAAAAAAGACGTGTATATGCATGTTTTATAAACTCCATGAATGGACACACATTTATTGGCTACATTACAGAATGGTAGCCATGAACTCAAGACGTCAATTGGGGGCTAAGATTTTATTGCTACAGATCTACCTTAGCACTTTTCAAAGATGTAGGTCCTTTGAAAACACAGACATACTTCTTGATTTTCAAGATAGGTAAGCGTCATGTGTGAGGTATTTCTACATCTCCAAGCTACGTCAACACTTCCGAACGAGGAAGAGTCCTTGTGCAGAGTCAGGCACTCACTGCTCCTACTATGCTGCTGTAGAGAGACGTTTTCTCCCTGGTTTTGGCCTTAGATCAAGAGAATATTATTATTGTATTTATTTATATGTGGCGGTGTGTGTTTGTGTGTGTGTGTGCGTGTGTGTGTGAGTTTGTGCGTGTGTGGCTGTCTGTGTGTGTGAGTGTTAGCCAGTGTGTGTGTTTGAGTCAGAGTGTGTGTGTGTGTTAACCCACAAAGATATTTCAATTTCTTGAGGATATTAAATAAACATGCAGCGGCAGCAGCTCCAGCGTTGCCTGCCTGCCAGTGAGGGTTGTGGCTGAGACTCTGGGGGTAAGGCTGCTCATGGTCAGGGCCCCCGCCGGACACACTGGCGCCTCGCGCTGGAGGACTTCTGAACCACCACACTCCTCCCTCCACCAAAACCCTGCCAACTCCAGCTCCATGCTCCTGCTTCCAACCCAAATCACTCATTTATCTCTCTCTCTCTCTCTCTCTCTCCCTCTATATCACGCTCTCTCTCTCTCTTTCTCTCTCTCTCTCTCTCTCTCTCTCTCTCTCTCTCTCTCTCCTCTATATCACGCTCTCTCTCTCTCTCTCTCTCTCTCTCTCTCTCTCTCTCTCTCTCTCTCTCTCTCTCCCTCTATATCACGCTCTCTCTCTCTCTTTCTCTCTCTCTCTCTCTCTCTCTCTCTCTCTCTCTCTCTCTCTCTCTCTCTCTCTCTCTCTCTCTCTCTCTCTCTCTCTCTCTCTCTCTCTCTCTTTCTCTCTCTTGAGCCTCTTCTTCTTCATCTTATTTTTTTCATTTTATTCGTTGACTCTATTTCCAATTCCTAATCCGTGTTTTGTTTCTTCTCCTTACCTGTTTGACATTTTGTACTTTTTTAATGGCAAGTTTCTGATCGTCATCTTTCTTTCTCCGTCTTTCTTTTGACTGTTTCCTCTCTTTCACCATTCCCCCTCCTGTGTCTCTCTTAAATCCCTTCCAAGGAAGTATTTAGTGGCTTGTGCTGAAAAAAAGAGAAAACAAAGATGGTTTGGGCTCTGTCAGTCAGAATACCATCAAATATATAGTAAGCATTTTCAAAAGGAAAGAACCGTTTATGAGTGTTCTGTGTATTTGTAATGGTATTAGAGCTGTAATTTGCCCCCAATTTTCTAAGTGTTTTTTTTTCCAGACACTATTTAATCTGTGTACTGCAAATGTATTTATCCTTGTCTTTAAACGACACTTTCCAATGAGATGTGTGTGCATGTGACTAAATATGAATTTTGGATAAAGATTGGAAAACAAATTGTATCAAATTGAATAGCATGAAATACACAATGAAGTAACTGCCGGTTGCATTTTCAAATGATGACTTAAGAAGGAAGTGAATATTCATTGGTTTTCACCGTTCTGGTATTAGTTCAGTAGCTAACTGAATTCTGAATGTAAAATAACTAAGTTGAAGGAGTATGTCTTTTTAAGTGTCATATATCATTTTCTTAACTTAGCTTTTCCCCTGGAAGCAATTTGTCATCCGGAGGACATTAAATGGGAAGCATATTATCTTTTTAAAGGGGCACGGAGTCACCCACAACCTACCCACAGTTCCTATAAACAGAACGGGCTCATTTAGTGGTGCTTTTCGTGCATCTCTTTAGTACAGCCCAGTATAACTCAGTCTAAGGACAAAACTCAGTCTAAGGACAAAAAAGTCTAAGGACAGTGTTCTATGAATGGCTGGTAAGTATTCTTGTGCACGATGAGAGTTGCTATGGAAACAATGGAGTTGGTATGTTGGTATAGAGGTACTTTTAACCAGAGCACGTGTGTTTGTAAGGTAATGAAACTGAAGTGGGTCTGAATATCGATCTTTTCCCTCCAAACTGAATGTCTTCTTTTCCTATTTGAATTATATCTATCCATCCTTCTGACCTCCACCTCTCCTCTTTAACCCCTCTGTCTTCAATCGCTCAGGTCCTATCGTGTTTTTAACTATTGCCTGGTTGCTGAGCCCCTGGGCATGCTGTCAGCACTGTCCCCCGCCCTCTCTCCCCCCTTCCAGCCATCGCTCCCCCACTTCCCCCTCTCTCCCCAGCCTCCAGCCCTGTGGACAGACCTTAGTCACACCTGCAGACACCTGTGCCTTTTGTCCTGTGTTTAATGCCCCTGTCCCTGTTACACCAGGGGATTGTGGAAGCTCTGCTCCACTCCACAGCCCCTTAGCTTTGTCAGTAATCTCCATTGTCTCAGCAGCTATTCAGCCAGGCTAAGATAAAGGTGGACAGGACCGATTCATTTGCATATGCAAGAAAACAGTGCCAGAGGTACAAGGGACAAATCTATCGGACTGACCTGATCTGACTGGTAATGATGGTTTATAAAGCCTGGTGAGGTCATTCAACTGTATCTCAGCCCATGTGATTCTTCCATGTTCTTTCTTCTTAACTCCTAAACGGGTAGGGGGTAGGGGGTAGAGGAGAGTGGGGAGGGGGTAGGGGACAGGGGGCAATTTGCAGTCTAAATAATAATTAGACTACAAATTGACCAAAAGAAGGCCAAATAGATATAATATTTGACTAAAACATAATCATTTCAATCCTTGATTTCATTTGGGGACATTACCCTGCGTAGGGTGTCGTCTTTCAGATGGGACGTTAAAACGGGTGTCCTGACTCTCTGTGATCATTCAAAATCCCATGCCACTTATTGTAAGAGTAGGGGTGTTCACCCCGGTGTCATGGCTAAATTCCCAACCTGGCCTCATTCCATCATGGCCACCTAATCATCCCCCTCATTCCCAATTGGCATATATCACTCCTCACCTCTCCACCTGATAGCTGCTGCGTGGTGAGCGTTCTGGCACCAAATGGTTGCCGGGCATCACTGAGGTGGGTGCTTCACATTGAGGTGAGTTTCTCCCTACTATGTAAAGCGCTTTAAGTACCTCAGTTAGTAGAATAGTGCTATATAAATCCAATCTATTATTATTCATTATTATTATTTGTACACGGTCTCTCTTTTATGCATGGGAGTACTTTGGAACAGATTTCCAAAATTAAAATCACTTGGAGTTGATTTCCTGGTGTTTTTACAGCCTTTAAAGTCCAACAATGAGCATTATTGTTTTTTATAATATATTAACTTTATAATATATTAACTTTATAATATATTAACTTTATAATATATTAACTTTATAATATATTAACTTGAAATGCTTCCGTGAAGCCAGCCTGTACTGTGTTCTGTAATGTAATGTTTCGTTGTTTGAACGATGGATGTCCTTCGTCCATGCATAATGATTATGACATTATGTGAAACAAGTCTCAACTGTGTCATTCTAAATCATTAGAGGGAAAAAAAATTTACACAAGGTATTTTTATCACTTTGTATATTCTCTCATCAACCAACCGTATTACCCTTCATTTCTTTACTAAAGACAAGGTGTTTAGTACCTTTTTATCAACAACGCTAATGTCCGTGTTCCTCAGGCTTCCAATCACTCTCTACACCTGTTTTAGCCTACATCCCCCCCTCTTGACTGGGGCCAATTATAATCCAGCTACACTAGACTAAACCTCAGTAAACCATACCTTCAGGCAGGTCCTCTCCTCTGACTAAACCTCAGTAAACCATACCTTCAGGCAGGTCCTCTCCTCTGACTAAACCTCAGTAAACCATACCTTCAGGCAGGTCCTCTCCTCTGACTAAACCTCAGTAAACCATACCTTCAGGCAGGTCCTCTCCTCTGACTAACAGTACAGTTTGTCCATTTTGAGTTTTTTTTTTAGCTAGTATACACAAAACGAGTCGTCTCTCCTTGAATGACAACATATAATTTATTGAAGAATCCCTACAGTTGACCAATCACGGACAAAGGGGCGTAGACTTCGGCTCCCCAACTTCATCTGACCTCTAGAAAAAATTTTGTGTGCCCGAACAGCCGGGGAAAAAAACAAAGGCCAAAACTAATCGCAATATATGCACCAACTCTTCCAAAGTGTTTCAGCTGGGACGCCTTTAGTCCCTTCTGTCCACACCATCCAGGCGTCTTTCCAGGCATCTCTCTGGACATTTAATGGAAGTATTTTGTGTGAGCACCTCCCTCAGCAAATCATGCAACTACTGCCCCTCCTTCCCTCTCCCCCCTTTACTTCTCCCCCCCTTCCCTCCTTCCCTCCTTCCACTCCTTCCCCCTTCCCTCCTCCCCTCTCCCCACTTCACTTCTCCCCCCCTTCCCTCCTTCCCTCCTTCCACTCCTTCCCCCTTCCCTCCTCCCCTCTCCCCACTTCACTTCTCCCCCTTCCCTCCTCCCCCTCCCCCTTCACTCCTTCCCCCTTCCCTCCCTCCCTCCCTCCCTCCTTCCTTCCTTTCTTCCACTCCTTCCCTCCTTCCCCCTTCACTCTTTCCTTTCCTCGTTCCTTTCTTCCGCTCCTTCCCTCCTCCCTCCTTCCTTCACTTTACTGGACCATAGCTAGGTCTAATTAACTATGTGAGGCTGGAGAGGGGCCTGATTGTCTCAGTGGTAACTACAGTGGTGTAACTACAGTGGTGTAACGACAGTGGCGCTGTCAAAAGGGTCATTGTGTCGACTGACCAGAGAGTTCATCTCAGTCGATCGATTTGTTTGTGCCGCCCGCAAGAAGATAATGAAGGTATTTTGGTTAAGACCTGGAGGCAAGAAGAGCAAGTTGGACGGAATACAGTAAGAATATGACAAGAGAGAGAGGGATGGAGAGATGAAGGAGGGAGAGAGGGATGGAGAGATGAAGGAGGGAGAGAGGGATGGAGAGATGAAGGAGGGAGAGAGGGATGGAGAGATGAAGGAGGATGAGATGGATGGAGAGATGAAGGAGGATGAGAGGGGTGGAGAGATGAAGGAGGGAGAGAGGGATGGAGAGATGAAGGAGGATGAGATGGATGGAGAGATGAAGGAGTGAGAGAGGGATGGAGAGATGAAGGAGGAAGAGAGGGATGGAGAGATGAAGGAGGAAGAGAGGGATGGAGAGATGAAGGAGGGAGAGAGGGGTGGAGAGATGAAGGAGGGAGAGAGGGGTGGAGAGATGAAGGAGGGAGAGAGGGATGGAGAGATGAAGGAGGATGAGATGGATGGAGAGATGAAGGAGGATGAGATGGATGGAGAGATGAAGGAGGGAGAGAGGGATGGAGAGATGAAGGAGGAAGAGAGGGATGGAGAGATGAAGGAGGAAGAGAGGGATGGAGAGATGAAGGAGGGAGAGAGGGGTGGAGAGATGAAGGAGGGAGAGAGGGATGGAGAGATGAAGGAGGATGAGATGGATGGAGAGATGAAGGAGGGAGAGAGGGGTGGAGAGATGAAGGAGGAAGAGAGGGATGGAGAGATGAAGGAGGAAGAGAGGGATGGAGAGATGAAGGAGGGAGAGAAGGATGGAGAGATGAAGGAGGGAGAGAGGGATGGAGAGATGAAGGAGGGAGAGAGGGATGGAGAGATGAAGGAGGAAGAGAGGGATGGAGAGATGAAGGAGGGAGAGAGGGATGGAGAGATGAAGGAGGGAGAGAGGGGTGGAGAGATGAAGGAGGAAGAGAGGGATGGAGAGATGAAGGAGGATGAGATGGATGGAGAGATGAAGGAGGGAGAGAGGGATGGAAAGACGCAGGAGGAAGAGAAGAGTTGAACGTGTCAAGTCTATGCAGCATTTTACCTGTAGACTTTTGGATTCACTTGCTACTTCTGAAAGATAAACCTTTATGGAATCAAGTGTGGAGTTTGGAAAAATGAAAATAACACCAATGAACAAAGTAAATAGCTTTTTTTTTTTTTTTTACTGAAGCACCGTTCCATGTTATGACTTCCAAATCATAACACTCAGACACACTCCTATACCAAGCTCATGCTGAATTACTGTTTCATTATTTAGCTCATTCCACATCCTGCAAAAGTTCAAACTAATATTCTTCTTGAAGTTCAATCACAAAATATCAGGAGTTTATTATCCCAAATATCCATCATGCATTGACGTGCTAAACTTTGTACTTTCTTTGAAGACATGAACATATACAATCTGATTTATATCTTAATTTAATCGGCGTGTCTTGAAATTACTGTTGTTTCATTACAGTTAAGTTCTAAAAGAAGTTTATCAACAAAATAGAAAAAGGTAGAAAAATAACACACCTTGACATTACAGCAATAAGGAGAACACCTTTATCAACTATCAATGTGGCAGGTGTGCAGACTTCACAAATAGAAAGGTTACGTAGAAAATAGTTATCCGAAACAATTCATTTCAAGATCTATAAATACATCTTCAAACACGATAGCACCACCAACATCACCATGGCTATAATCAATAAATAAAAGAAACAAAAAAGAAATCTTAATTTACTAAATTATCAATGGCCAGCTTTATCTTGCCATTATTATGCAACAATGCACTGCCTGAAAAATGCACAATAATCTTTAATGCTTATAATTTAAAACATAAATTAGATTATTTGTGTAAATCTAAAATTAAATAAGACATCATAGGAAGCGCAACCCCAAAACAAACCAGATATCAGAGACAGGTTCTTACTGAGACAATAATGTACCATAGCAAAGCAATGCTCCATTACCTCCCTCATACTAGATGCACACATTTTCTTCTCTGCTTTTTCTCTCTGATCTTACAGATTGAATTTAGTGGTTTGTCTTACTGAAAATTAAGAAATTGTGTGTGTGTCTGTCTGTCTGTCTGTCTGTCTGTCTGTCTGTCTGTCTGTCTGTCTGTCTGTCTGTCTGTCTGTCTGTCTGTCTGTCTGTCTGTCTGTCTGTCTGTCTGTCTGTCTGTCTGTCTGTCTGTCTGTCTGTCTGTCTGTCTGTCTGTCTGTCTGTGTGTGTGTGTGTGTGTGTGTGTGTGTGTGTGTGTGTGTGTGTGTGTGTGTGTGTGTGTGTGTGTGTGTGTGTGTGTGTGTGTGTGTGTGTGTGTGTGTGTGTGTGTCCGACCAGCCTGGACAGTTATCTTGAAAGTCATTACAAACTATGTCAAATGCATCCTTTGACAATGAATGTCAACACGTGGGCAGCATGTACAAATACTAAATAATGCTGTTTGTTTTGAGCTAAATAGTAAACTTTTCACCACAACGGTGCCACACTAACTGAACAAAACATCTCTATAAGACCACAACACATACGCTGAAGTTAAATCTCCAGCAGTCCACTGCTTGTCTCTACCCCGTTGGCTGAGCCAGTCTTCTCCTCTCCGTTGGTAGTAGTCTCACTAGGGACGTTGTTATTCTGCACGGCCGTGTTGAGGTTATTGGCGTCTGCCGTCTCCTCGTTGTTCCTGGGGTCCTGAGCCTCTCCCTCCCCGGTCTTGCCCTGCTGCAGGGCAGATTCTGCGTGGGTCTTCTGGTGCTTGCTGAGGTGATCGCTGCGGGTGAATCTCTTGTTACACAGCAGGCAGGTGAATTTCTTCTCCCGGGTGTGCGTGCGGACGTGCCTCTCCAGTTCGTCGGAACGTGTGAAACGTTTCCCTCAGAACAGCCAGTTGCAGACGAAAGGTCTCTCCCCGGTGTGCCAGCGGAGGTGGGCCTTGAGATGTGAGGCCTTCCCATAGACTTTCCCACACCCCGGGATGTGGCAGCTATGAACGGGCTTCTTCCTCAGGGATGCAGCCGAGGCCCCAAGCCGCTCCAGCTCCTGGCAGTTGGGACAGTCACAGTTGGACCGGCCAGTGGTGGTTCCTCCACCGTATCCCCGGGATCCACCAGCAGGCTTCAGGCCCATCTGACTCTCCATCAGCCCCCCACCAGACACCGGCTTGGGTTTGTACATGTCCTGAGGCAGCATGTGCTGGGAGGACTGGAGGAGGTGTGATGAGGACCCCAGGCCCACCGAGGGGTACTGAGCTGGGTTCAGAGAGGTGAAATCAGAGGTGTAGTTGGGCAGCTGGGGGCTGAGGGAGGCTTGAGGAGGGACGGGTTGGAGGGAGCCCTGGAGGCCATCGGACTGGGGCTGGGCAGCACTCAGCCAGTTGGTATTGGGGTGGACGTCCCACCAGGAGGACGTGGTGTTGGAGGGGGCGGCGGTGATGCCGGGGTGGATGCCTGCCTTGTACCAGGAGCCGTAGGGGTGGGTCATGTCCAGGGAGGTGTAGACGCTGGTTAGGCAGTCGGCCGTGGCATGGGCCTTGGACACCAGCAGGGACTGGTCCTGGCCCTGGGACATGGAGGTCTGGAAGGAGTGGGAGAAGGGGTTGTACTCTGACGTATACCCCCCAGAGGATGGAGGAGGGCTGCCAGTGGGTGTGAGTAACCCCCCCGCTGCGCTGAACGAACCAGTGTAGGAGTTCTCCATGCTCTCTCCTACTCCTCTGTTGTTTCTCTGTCCCTGGAGCTCTGAGCTCATGGTGTACTGCTTCTTTCCTGGAGCGGTGCTGCCGGGGCCGGCCTTGCCCGGGGTGGCTGAATCCCTCACCGGGCTGGTGCTGCCAAACTTGTTGCAGGTAGCAGTTAGCATAGCAAGAGGACTGGAACCATAGCGAGCTTCCTCCTAGAAGGGAGAGGAGACAGGAGAGATTAGACAGAGGAACTGGCTACTGCTGCTGCTTCTGGCAGTGTCTAATCACAACAGAATGACAGGCTGTTTCTTCTGCTTTCCCCTGTCCACTGGTCACAGAACAGAGGAGATCAAATCAAATCACATTTTATTTGTCACATACACATGGTTAGCAGATGTTAATGCAAATGTAGCGAAATGCTTGTGCTTCTAGTTCCGACCATGCAGTAGTATCTAACAAGTAATTTACTTTGGTTTCAGTTCATTTCAAATTACATTTGTGTTGCTGATAATATATGCCTGCTTGTTTTGGCAAACAGACAGCATAATTAAATAAAAGGGGAAAATAGGAATTAAATGTTATTAAACTGTATCTGAATAATGTACATTTAAAAAACACTATTTATGTCAACTAAATTGTTCTCAGCAACAGTATTGTTGTCAGTTGAAATCTTGCCAAACATGTTAGTCCTGAATGGTCACCATGACATTTAAAACGGTTTGATTTACTTATACCCTTCAACAATGGCGCATTGTTCACAAACTGACTCTCTCCTCATTGTCCTGTCTTAACATGATATTTTATAAAGATGTGTCAATCACCAGATAAAGATAATTCGAACAACAATCCAACTACCTTTGAAGAGCTCGTGTTGAGCAGGTCGTGCAGCAGGCTACATGGTCTTAATCCTATCATTTGAGATCAGCGTGTCAAGTGGGAATCAACAGATTTGCTCCAATATCCAATTTACAGGCGCATCTCAGGACAAGAGCCAGCCAAAAGTTTTATAGTGCACATCAAGTCATACGACGTGTAGGCTGATATTTCAGCATGTGGTGGGCCTAGCCTATGCGTATTAGGCCTATGTCTACTCGTTTAAATGGACAGAGAGATCTCTTCTATTGCTGAAAGTGCGTATTTGCCAGAAGGCAAATAAATACGTTTTCCCCAATTTACACTATACTGTCAGCTGATTCAAGTTCTTCCACTTAAGGCCATGTAAGGCCTCTAGTCTCGTCCTTACAGCAGAAACAAAGTCCCTAATCGCCAGCTAGCACCCGGAGGCACCACACCGGGGTTGAGTTGAGGGTGGATTTCCTCCGTCTGCCTGCGAAGCGCCTGCGGTGGATTTAGCGTATCCTGTTGCTGTGGCTCCTGTTTCCAGGTTAATTGCACTCAGTCACAGAGATAAAGCGTTAACTGCGGCTGTAATGCGTTTTTTGTATGTTCAATATCCCCTCCCTCTTTTAACTTGTATGTCCTCCGCGTTATAGTGTTGATGACCGGCAAATGTAGAAATGTAATGCTTCTGTAATTGCAGTAGAATCAAGTCTGTACTGTACCAATATCTTCTTATTGGGAGAGGTTTGGCGAGAGATTGCGTTTCGTGTTGATTTGGCTGTGGACTGATTTGTCAGGCATATACCATTTCATCCAGTCTGTCTACCAATCAGTAGGGCCAGACCACACTTTTCTATATGAATTATATTTGATGTTAACCTGGTATTCCCTCATTCGAAGTCCCATTTAGTTCTTATATCAACTCATATGTTTGTTATGATAACCAACGTGTGTAAATGTAACATTTTAATTGGGGATGTCCGCTAGCATAGCATATTGGTCTTGGACTGAGACTGACTACAGAATACATGCCATTAACTTGCTTTAAAGTACATACTTATTTTTATTTTTTTATGTTTTTGATAAAACCCAATATAAATGACATAGTCTATGGTATTCTTTTAGTCAGAATGTTCAGTTAGGCACATCGTTTCTGACAGATTGGAGAGACAAATGTAATATTTTAGACGACATATTTTATCACAATCTAATCTTGTTTTATGAAAGCATTTTGTCAAATGTCGACAGTGCAACCGTTCTTTCTCCTTTTGTCCTTAATGTCCTGTAGAACATTGAGCAGTAACCCGGGACATGACTGATTTAATTTCCTCTAGAACATTGAGCAGTAACCCGGGACATGACTGATTTAATTTCCTCTGGAACATTGAACAGTAACCCGGGACATGACTGATTTAATGTCCTCTGGAACATTGAGCAGTAACCCGGGACATGACTGATTTAATTTCCTCTGGAACATTGAACAGTAACCCGGGACATGACTGATTTAATTTCCTCTAGAACATTGAGCAGTAACCCGGGACATGACTGATTTAATGTCCTCTGGAACATTGAGCAGTAACCCGGGACATGACTGATTTAATTTCCTCTAGAACATTGAACAGTAACCCGGGACATGACTGATTTAATGTCCTCTGGAACATTGAGCAGTAACCCGGGACATGACTGATTTAATGTCCTCTGGAACATTGAGCAGTAACCCGGGACATGACTGATTTAATGTCCTCTGGAACATTGAGCAGTAACCCGGGACATGACTGATTTAATGTCCTCTGGAACATTGAGCAGTAACCCGGGACATGACTGATTTAATGTCCTCTAGAACATTGAACAGTAACCCGGGACATGACTGATTTAATGTCCTCTAGAACATTGAACAGTAACCCGGGACATGACTGATTTAATGTCCTCTAGAACATTGAGCAGTAACCCGGGACATGACTGATTTAATTTCCTCTAGAACATTGAGCAGTAACCCGGGACATGATTGATTTAATTTCCTCTAGAACATTCAACAGTAACCCGGGACATGACTGATTTAATGTCCTCTAGAACATTGAACAGTAACCCGGGACATGACTGATTTAATGTCCTCTAGAACATTGAACAGTAACCCGGGACATGACTGATTTAATTTCCTCTAGAACATTCAACAGTAACCCGGGACATGACTGATTTAATTTCCTCTAGAACATTGAGCAGTAACCCGGGACATGACTGATTTAATGTCCTCTAGAACATTCAACAGTAACCCGGGACATGACTGATTTAATTTCCTCTAGAACATTCAACAGTAACCCGGGACATGACATCCTTCAGAGTCAGAGTCTACGCGTGTCCATAGTCACCTCGACAAGCAGTAGCCTAATTCTGATGGAAAATACGAATGGCGCGTAACTGTAAAACCACTTTAAAGTTAATTTGAAAAAACACAAACAAGTATATTCCATACCTCCAGAATAGATGCGGCCATCCCTGGGAAACAAAATCCCAAGAGTAGATAGTTAAGTCGGTTCTCTTCTCTGCTCGCAGTCCCGGGACAGTTTGAGAGAACTCCGGCATGAGCGCACAGACGTATTTGGAGAGGCAGAGAGCCCGCCCCTTAATTATAGGGTCCGCGCTCTTTGAAGATTCGTTGAAAGCCAATAAAGGAGAGGGGGATGAAAAGGGATGGAGGGCATTGGAGTAGAAAACATCCCACCACCCCAAATGCAGTTTGACAAATCCAGATTCATATTTGGGAAATGGGTGGTTGAGTGGCTATTATGAATGAATTGGGTCTTCAATAATTGTCAGGTAATTTATACTCTGTTGGCGTCAAAGCGCCCAGCTTGCTCAGTCGGCTGCTCAGTCAGGTTCACTATTTCTTGTTCGTCCAGCATCAGCATCATTATAGCCTACATATAGGGCCTACCTGCTAATATTAGGCCTAATGTTGACCATCTTTGGCGATAATGATGTAACGAGAAGGATCACATTTTTTGCGAACGCGTGCGTTATGGTCTCCCTTACTCTTCCACTATAACACAATAATATTATAATAACAGAACTCCCACCACTAACCTACTGTACCCCTTACAATTAATAATACGATTAGATACAGGCAAATTCTCCATAGAAAAAAAAATATACGTTGTTAATAGGCAGATAATGATGTAATGCTGCTTGCCTTACGATAGGTTATTATTGTCGTGACACTGTCGCACACAGTAAGCAATGTAACATGCTGACCACGAATAAATCAATAAATTAAACTGGTAGGACCTGCGGTTAGAACACAGATTTTATTGTTTGGTTTTTAACCGTCGTTCTCTGTTTTCAATATTCTGAAGTGCAGTTGAATTCTTTTGCAGGCATTAAGGCTGTAATGGTTGAAAGGATTCAACTGTTCGAAATGACACAAGAAATAAAACAAAATTAAAGAAATGATTATCACATCAAATCAAATAAATTCTGACCGCAACTTTTTAACGAAGCTAGTTTGTTTCCTCTTGTAAGAAAAGCACTGATGATTCAAATAGCTAGACTTACATATGGAAATATTTAGCCTACTATACTCCCAACACAGCTGTATTTAAATCCCGCTTCAGATCTGTTTTAAGCGACTCTATTTCTCAGTGATTTTATTTGATCGTTCATTTCGCAAAATGCTGTCATACTGTAGAGCCTACCTCAAACAAAACCACTGGATTTCTTGAAACTACTATATTTTATAGAGCGTAAATTTGTACCACCTGGCCTGATCCACTTTTATTAACTTCGATTGATATTCATACTTGAATTACATTATTTACGGTTTAAGGCCTACAAATAACGATAGCGACGCAATTATCTATAGGCTAGAAAGAGGGGAGATGGAGATGGTTTGTTCAGATTTTCTGATTGTCATTTGAAATGTTTGTAATTTAAAATGTACGACAATTTACTAGTGCAATTCTGACGAGAGATGACGTTCATTTAAAATGCGTCTATTTTAACCACCAGCAAAACGTCTTTAGCCTCACCAGTTGTGTGCTCGCTCCATTCCCCAGTGCCCTTTCTGTGTTGCTGCAAGTCGCAACTGCAGACTATTATTCAACACGTCTTTATCACTATCTTATTAAATAAGTGGACCGACACATTATGTCTGGTAAATGCAATCGCATGTATTCTTTCAAGATGACCACTTTGCCAAATTATAAGCTTTGCTCTTTCAAAAATGAATCAATACAATTATAAGAATAAAACACACGCATCACTTAAATGAGAAAGCTGTGAAAAGCTGACACCATAATAACAGTTCACAATTCTCCTGCAAAGAATAGTCTGAGCCTGGGACGTGTCTATGGGAAGTAACTGTTATTGTACTACAGTATTACGCCCAAGAGCAAAGAGAGGGGGCTGGACACTGAACGAGTTAAATAACAACACAGCTAGGCCATGGCAAAACAACATGTTACATACCTGCATAGCTGTGATTCAACATAACAGATGACCCCCCCCAGCAGCTGTACTGCTGTTGAACTGCTGAACATGGGAAATGTCCCCATTCAGTCATTTCTATGTCATCCCACAGCTATCTTGTTGTACCTGACATGATTTCAGTGGAGAGAAGACAGGTATACTGTCTGTATTTAATGTACTGTAAATACCCCTGTGCTTGTACTGAAGGTTACATTAGCTGAGTTGATTAGTCTGTATCTACTGGATAAATAAACGGTAGGCTAGTATTAGTTTCAGTAGTCTCCTACTAACCTAAACCCTAGTCTTAGTTTCAGTAGTCTCCTACTAACCTAAACCCTAGTCTTAGTTTCAGTAGTCTCCTACTAACCTAAACCCTAGTCTTAGTTTCAGTAGTCTCCTACTAACCTAAACCCTAGTATTAGTTTCAGTAGTCTCCTACTAACCTAAACCCTAGTCTTAGTTTCAATAGTCTCCTACTAACCTAAACCCTAGTCTTAGTTTCCAGCGTCCTTGTGGGCGTCTCTTTTCTCAAAACGAGAGAACAGAAGATTAAAATTGTTGTCAAAAAATAAACATATAATTTGAGTCCTTATTTTCTCCTCAATTACAAGGCATGGTCAGAGGACAGCTTGTCTTCAGGAGAGTCTGGCCCTCACATGAACACACCACTATATTTAGCAGTCTGCTCTCCAACTGACCTTAAACTCTTTATTTTCTTACAGCAACCAGAGGCAGTGGATATGAACACACACACACACGATTGCACATGTATGAACACACACACGCACACGCAGGCACACACACACACGTATGCGCACGCACGCACACACACGCACGCACGCCATATATACACACACATAGTAGTAGCGCACAAATATTATGAAAAACCTTGTGAATAACATTCTAATGCCCCACATTCAAACACAGCATATATCCATCATACGTGGCAAACAAACTCCTGACGCTCTGGGGAGTTTTCTCTCTCCTCTCGTTAACATAGCATGGCCTCTTGGCAGTGTTTCTCGTTTAACTTAAAGGTTTCCTTTTCCTTTCTCTGATCATCAATACTGGGTGTTTTACATTAAGTTACAGCGTCTAAACAAGTAACAAGTGGAAGTGTTGCTAAAGTGGACTCAACCGTCGGCTTTGAGTGATCTAAAATCTCTGGTGTGTTCCCATTTACAGTTCCCTTCAAACAACAGTCAGCCAGTCAGCCAGTCAGCCAGCCAGCCAGTCAGCCAGCCAGCCAGTCAGCCAGTCAGCCAGTCAGCCAGTCAGTCAGTCAGTCAGTCAGTCTGCTATAATTAGAGACTGTGTTAAGCATTTAACAGCCTCTCCAGAAAGCTGGTTCAGTTTTATTTTCTATTTTTGAATTTGGGGTTTGAGTTTTAGGGGTAGGGTCAAATCTGTGGGTGTTAAGGTAGGCAATAAGGAGGGGAGAGGTCGGGATACAGCATTAGAGAGTTGGATTTCCACTGAAAATATCTGATTGATTTGAACAGTTATTGGTAACCATAAAACCATTAACAAGAAAATGTCAAGATTGAAGTTGCTCACAGATTCAGAGCAACGTACAGCTTCTTCTTATCGCTTATTTGAAAGAGGAAGTTAGATCTAGTCTTCTTTGAGAGTGGAAAATAGATCTAGTCTTCTTTGAGAGTGGAAAATAGATCTAGTCTTCTTTGAGAGTGGAAAATAGATCTAGTCTTTGAGAGTGGACAGAGGAAGTTAGACCTAGTCTTCTTTGAGAGAGGAAGTTAGACCTAGTCTTCTTTGTCATATGCTTGAAGCCTCTTGTATGTATTTACAGTGTTATGATAAAGTATTTGCCCCCTTTCTCATTTTCTCTATCATATTTTCGATACTGAATGTTATCAGATCTTCAACCAAAGCCTAATATTAGATAAAGGAAACCTGAGTGAACAAATAACACAACAATTACATACTTATTTCATGTATTTCATCAACAAAGATATCCAACACTAAATGCCCCTATATGATAAATACAATTACACTCCCCCTTACGGTCAATAACTGGTTGTGCCACCTTTAGCTGCAATGACTCCAACCAAATGCTTCCTGTAGTTGTTGATCAGTCTCTCACATCGCTGTGGAGGAATTTTTTCCCACTCTTCCATACAGAAATGCTTTAACTCAGCGACATTTGTGGGTTTTCAAGCATGAACTGCTGGTTTCAAGTCCTGCCACAACATCTCCATTGGGATTAGGTCTGGACTTCGACTAGGCTATTCCCAAAACTTCACATTTTGTTGCTTTTTTAGACATTTTCATGTAGAATTGATTGTGTGTTTTTAATCATTGTCTTGATACATGACCCAGCTGCTCTTCAGCTTCAGCTCACAGACAGATGGCCTGACATTCTCCTGTAGAATTCTCTGATACAGAGCAGAATTCATGGTTCCTTCTGCTAAGACAAGTGGTCCAGGTCCTGAGGCAGCAAAGCATCCCCAAACCACCATGCTTGACTGTTGGTTCTAAGGTTTTTACTGTGGAATGCTGTGTTTGTTTTTTTCCTAGCATAATGTATGTATGTAAGAATGTATGTATGTATGTATGTATGTATGTATGTATGTACTAATCACATGCCAGCATGTCTGTCTGTAAATGCTTGGTCTTGCTTCTACATCTTCCATGCTGCATACACCAAATGGCCTTAACTGTTTTTGGTTTTTTTTGCATTGGTTGAATTGGTTCCTTATTATGGCATTAGGAAAAGCTGCCAACTGTACTTAGGGAATCAGAAGGGAAATCAATGGAAGATCTCTCTCTCTCTCTCTCTCTCTCTCTCTCTCTCTCTCTCTCTCTCTCTCTCTCTCTCTCTCTCTCCTGGGTAATGCATTTCCCTTTACATTCCTCCCTGGGTCTGTAGCCCTCAGAAAATTAACAATGTTAATAATACTGCAATGGAGGGGGAAAATTGAAATTATTAGATGTGTTTTACTTGCTTGGTGATGGAAATGTGGTGATACAGAACCAGGGTCAGGGACAGAATGAGTTTTTGCCTTGCAGGCAATATGACTGGGTTATTTTTCCACTCTGTGTGGTCAACGGATCAGAGGCATGTCAACGGAAAATGAGAGAGAATGAGACAGAGAGAGAGACAGAGATGGAGAGAGAGAGACAGAGAGAGAGAGAAGGAGAGAGAGATGGGGAGAGAGAAGGAGAGAGAGATGGGGAGAGAGAGAGAGAGAGAGAGAGAGAGAGAGAGAGAGAGAGAGAGAGACGAAGAGGAAGGAGAGAGAGGGAATATTTAAGATATGGCAAGGAATACTGAAACATTAATTATGTTACATAACAATAGGCAGTGGTATTCATATTAAAAATGATTCATATTAGGCTATAGTTACTTACACTCCCTGATCACAGATTTGTGTGCAGCTGAACAATATAGCTTTGACCCTAACATTAATAATTGCTTGCAATTAAATGCTGAGTTTGTCTGTATCTAGTCTGCAGCATGTTGTTGGTTTTCTCTAATGTAACCACCAGACTGCATGTCAACCAGTGGCACAATGTGATCAGGCAACAGGCACGTTGGTGATCATCAGTCATCGCCATAGACAGAAAGTCTTAAAAGTGATACATTTTTTTCCCCCTACTAGAAATGTGACCAAGTGGGTATAGAGAATATGGTGTATGGGTCAGTACCTCTCAATACTATTGGTCCACTGGGCTTAAACTATAGGCTTTAGCTAGAGGACGAACCAGAGTATTCAGGTCTGAGGCATGGTTACTGGTAATCACACAAGTCTAGTTCATACCTTTACAGGCGACGCAATCAAGCAATGAAGACATGCTGAGTGTAGTCGAGGCTATTATATAGACTAATACATACAAACAAACAAAAAATATGTTTTTGCAAACACAGATATACTTCAATACCTCACTTTCAAACAGAGCCTCCTTCTTTCTATATACACGCTGAAGGGTAGTCTATAATCTGTCTGTCTGGGTACTGGGGACAGAAAGAGGACAGGACCAAAGACTCTATCTACTCTGCTATAGAGCTTTACTGCTGGGGGGCAACCATGAAATCCCTGAATCAATGTTTAGTTGTAAGTAACAATGTGTACCAACACTGTAATTACACTGTACCTGCCTATGTAAATGCCATGTCACGTTTTAGGGACATTTAACAGCACCAAGAAATCCATTTTGAGAGCATCTGTGAGACATCATCAAACACTGATGAAACACCTCGTTATAACCTCCAAGAAAAAGCCACAACGACAGAGGAGGAAAAGGGGGAGACACGTGCAATTTTTTTGGGGGAACACCACAGTAAAAAGAAAGACAGGAGTCTGGGTGGTGTGTGTGTGTGTGTGGGGAGTGCTTGTGCCGTGTCTTTCATGTGATCTGTGTCATTATGACTTGAATCATTCTGAACAATTAGCTACCACTTGATCTTTCATGTCGACTGTTTTAATGGAGTCTTCATGGGCCTGTATGAGAGGAGGCTGAGTAGACCATGGGGTGGTGGTGGTGGTGGGGGGTAGCCCAGCCCACCTTCCCCAGGATGGGTAGTGGTAGTACCGGGTGCTGGATGCCCCCAGACCCACAGCTGCTGAGGTTTGGCTTTGGAGCTCATTACCCCCGACTGGAGGGCTGCCAAACGGGAGGGGAGGTTTCAGACTAAATTGGGGTTTTCTTTTTTGGTTATTTTATTTGGTATTGGTCAGAGATCTTACTGCATACAACATGATCTGTTCCATGTGTGGCAGCAGGCAGCCCCTCTCCTCATTGGTTGGTCCTTGTCCTGGAAATAACTTCCTATATGTGTGTGTGTTGTGTGTGTGTGTGTGTGTGTGTGTGTGTGTGTGTGTGTGTGTGTGTGTGTGTGTGTGTGTGTGTGTGTGTGTGTGTGTGTGTGTGTGTGTGTGTGTGTGTGTGTGTGTGTGTGTGTGTGTGTGTGTGTGTGTGTGTGTGTGTGTGTGTGTGTGTGTGTGTGTGTGTGTGTGTGTGTGTGTGTGTGTGTTTGAATGAATCTTCCAGTGTAAAGAAATAGTATTATAAAAGTCCTTTAATACTGATACACCCTCCTGATTTTAAAAAGAAGACTCGCCATCATTCGGAGAATGAGTTTATAGATTTAAATCTATCATAGTTTGCCGTTGCCATGCCACCCAAAAACTCCAGAACATAAAATAGCACTGAATTGGAGAGTTTTAACATTCAACGGTTCAGTGAAATTTAGGGATTTCTTCAACGTTGCCGAACTACTTCCAGTGCCAGGCCTCTCTACAGAGGTATACTTCTGTGTACTCTATTCAACTGCATGCATAAAGTGAGAAAAAAAAAAATATCCTGTCAAAACACTTACAGTATACTGTATAACTTATATTAGATCAATACAATGGTTCAAGTCTTACTTGAGCCTGGCTGCACTCAAAGTTTGATACAAGAAAACAATCGTGTCCTAGTGTGATACATAAGTGTCTATTTATAACTATAGTCGTTTCTGTAAAATTTTCTTTATAAAGGCCATTTCTGTGGTCTCTGCCTCACAGGGTGAAGTCTCCATGTTTCCTCCTCTGAAACAGAGGATCGTTCAAAGCTTTAATCTGATGTTGGGTCTGTAACGATGTGGTTTGGGATGGGGGGACTGTATCATTTATTGATGGGAGACATATTGCCTCAGCAGGGATAATATCTTCAGCCAGGTCAGGAGTGTGCTGTTCATCTCTATTTACTAAAGGGTGACCAACAGTATCAGATGTACTCATGTTTAAGAGACTGACTGTGAAAGGGGAGGGACTGAAGGAGTCATGACTGGTGTTTGGTCTGTGGAGGACGATTGATGTGGCTCCACTTCCTATAGATAGTGATCAGAAGAGACGAGAGACAGAGTTAGAGTAGGCTTAGGAAACCTTACAGAGGTTCAACACTGTCACGGCTAGTGGTTAACATAGAAAGACTATAGAAAAGGAAGGATCTATGAGAACACAGAGAATAGAAAAGGAGAATGGATTGATGGAGAAAGAAACTAAATCAAACAAATGTGGAAAACCATTGCACTAAAAGCTCAGCACTCAAATTGTATATTTCATAAAGTCAAAATTGTAGGAGAGAGAGAGAGAGAGAGAGAGAGAGAGAGAGAGAGAGAGAGAGAGAGAGAGAGAGAGAGAGAGAGAGAGAGAGAGAGAGAGAGAGAGAAGAAGAAGTTAAGGTCAACCAGGTCAACCAGTTCCACAAATGTGGAAAACCATTGCACTAAAAGCTCAGCACTCAAATTGTATATTTCATAAAGTCAAAATTGTAGGAGAGAGAGAGAGAGAGAGAGAGAGAGAGAGAGAGAGAGAGAGAGAGAGAGAGAGAAAGAGAGAGAGAGAGAGAGAGAGAGAGAGAGAGAGAGAGAGAGAGAGAGAGAGAGAGAGAGAGAGAGAGAGAGAGAGAGAGAGAGAGAGAGAGAGAGAGAGAGAGAGAGAGAGAAGAAGAAGTTAAGGTCAACCAGTGTAGAACAAAAACACCATTGTGAATACAACCCATATTTATGTTTATTTATTTTTCCTTTTGTACTTCAACTATTTGTACATCGTTACAACACTGTACATAGCCATAATATGACATTTGAAATGTCTTTATTCCTTTGAAACTTTTGTGAGTGTAATGTTTACTGTTCATTTTTTATTGTTTATTTCACTTTTGTTTATTATCTATTTCACTTGCTTTGGCAATGTAAACATATGTTTCCCATGCCAATAAAGCCCTTTGAATTGAATTGAGAGACAGAGACAGAGACAGAGACAGAGACAGAGACAGAGACAGAGACAGAGACAGAGAAAGGGCTAGGAACAGAATTCAAGAATAGAATAACATTATAGGTAGGTAAAATAAGCATGTCGTACCTAAAGAGAAGTTTATGACTTAAACCCCTAAAACAAAACAAAAAGGCCAAGCCGCACCATATGTGTGGAAGCAGAGGAAGCTAACGTTTTCTCTCCTTTAGACCACCCAGAGTCTCTCTCCTTCACCCACACCCTTCTACTGCCCTGTTGGAAAATAGAGATACTGCCCTGTTGGAAAATAGAGAGATGCTAGAGCGAGTAAAAAGTTAAACAAAACATGTTTCACTGACAAAAATACAAACATTACAATTCACATCTTGGGTTCTTAGTTTTTTTATTTTATTTAATCTCTCCGTTGTTTTTTAACTAAAAACCACAAAAGAAGACAAACAGTAATTTACATGGATGTGTGGGGTCCTTATGAACAACCTGTAAACGACTCAATTAAAACAATTATGTGGAGATACTGAAACTACGGGGAAATCTTATTTTATTTAAACTTTTTTTTTTCAATTCCTCTTTTTGATTCATACGTTGAAAAACTATACTGAGTAGGAGTATGTAGGAGTATAAAGGGAATAGAGAAATTCTCCCAAAGACGTGCTGTGTAGGACTAAGCCTACAACTCATCTGAAAATAAAGAAGAAAAACATTCCTTCCCCAATTTGCCTAAACCTAAAGCCACAGCATGTGGTCTCTCTAAAAATGGCCGTCGTCGGTTCTTCTCGGGAAGGAGAGCCCAGAACAGCCCTTCACCGTAATGGGCCTGTGGGTGTGGTCCCTCGTAGATGGCTTTTGAGGGGGGGCCCCTCCCGGCCGGCCGCACCCCTTGCCAGCACCCAAGGGCTCCAGGCTGCCTGACCAGAGACACCACGAGACGGGATGATGCGGCCCACGCTAGAACAACCTGGCCTGGCCTTGCTGAAGGAGGAGCGGCTGCTACTGCCCCCCCTAATGGAGCTATGGGGTAAGGCTGGCTCGCTGGAGATAACGAAACGACTACTATACTGAACAAAAATATAAACCCAACATGTAAAGTTTTGGACCTATGTTTCATGAGCTGAAATAAAAGATCACAGAAATCTTCCAATTGCACAAAATTAGCATTTTTCCATTACCAAGATAATCCATCCCCCTGACAGGTGTGGCAAATGAAGAAGATGATTAAACAGCATGATCATTACACAGGTGCACCTTGTGCTGGAGAAAATAGGTCATTCTAAAATGTGCAGTTTTGTCACACAACACAATGCCACAGATGTCTCAAGTTTTGAGGGAGCGTGGAATTGGCATGCTGACTGCAGGAATATCCACCAGAGCTATTGCCAGAGAATCTCATCTTAATTTCTCTACCATTGTCATTTTAGAAAATTTGGCAGTACAACCAACCGGCATCACAACCGCAGACCGCGTGTAACCACGCCAGCCCAGGACCTCCACATCCGGCTTCTTCACCTGCAAGTTAATCTGAGACCAGCCACCCTGACAGCTGATGAAACTGTGGGTTTGCACAACCAAAGAATTTCTGCACAAACTGTCAGAAACCATCTCAGGAAAGCTCATCTGCATGCTGGCTGCATTTCAACCGACTTCAGTGGGCAAATGCTCACCTTTGATGGCCACTGGCACGCTGCAGAAGTGTGCCCTTCACGGATGAATCCCGGTTTCAACTGTACCAGGAAGATGGCAGACAGTGTGTCCTTCACGGATGAATCCCGGTTTCAACTGTACCAGGAAGATGGCAGACAGTGTGTATGGCGTCATGTGGGCGAGCAGTTTGCTGATGTCAACATTGTGAACAGAGTGCCCCATGGTGGCGGTGGGGTTATGGTACGGGCAGGGGTAAGCTACGGACAACAAACACAATTGCATTTTATCGATGGCAATTTGAATGCACAGAGATACCGTGACGAGATCCTGAGGCCCATTGTCGTGCCATTCATCCGCCGCCATCACCTCATGTTTCAGCATGATAATGCATGGCCCCATGACGCAAGGGTCTGTACACAATTCCTGGAAGCTAAAAATGTGGCCTAGACATGTCACCCCTTTAGCTGGTTTGGGATGCTCTGGATCAACCTGTACAACAGTGTGTTCCAGTTCCTGCCAATATACAGCAACTTCACACAGCCATTAAAAAGATGGAACAACATTCCAGAATCAACAGCCCTGGTCAACTCTATGTGAAGGAGATGTGTGGCGCTGCATGAGGCATATGGTGGTCACACCAGATACTGACTGGATTTCATATCCACGCCCCTACCTTTTCTTTAAGGTATCTGTAACCAACAGATGAATATCTTTATTCCCAGTCATGTGAAATCCATTTAAATGTATTTCAATTGACTGATTTCCTTAGATGAACTGTAACTCAGTAGAATCTTTGAAATTGTTGCCATGTTGCGTTTATATTTTTTGTTCAGTGTACCTGAGATACTCATTGGGTTCACCATGCAATTTGAGTGGATCAGATCGAGCAAGGCAAGGCGTAGAATCACTCATCTTGATCCTGTGTCACAGTGGCAGTCGTTTAAGATGAGGGAGGATGATATATATTTTAACGAGCATGGCCTTATTTCTATTACAGCATTTTGGATGACTGGCATTCAATATTCCCTTCACACATCATGAGGTTGCTACAACCTAGACTATGAATGAAAGTTTATAATGTAGGTGCACAGATCAAGATAATTTTTTCGTAATCAAGGTGACAGACATTGACACATTCAATACCACCTTGCACACTCTTGCCTGCATCTAGCTGATATACAGTTGAAGTCGGAAGTTTACATACACTTAGGTTGGACTCATTAAAAGTCATTTTTCAACCACTACACAAATGTCTTGTTAACAAACTACAGTTTTGGCAAGTCGTTTAGGACATCTACTTTGTGCATGACACAAATCATTTTTCCAACAATCGTTTACAGACAGATTATTTCACTTCTAATTCATTGTATCAAAATTCCAGTGGGTCAGAAGTTTACATACACTAAGTTGACTGAGCCTTTAAACAGCTTGGAAAATTCCAGAAAATGATGCTATGGCTTTAGAAGCTTCTGATAGGCTAATTGACAACATTTGAGTCAATTGGAGGTGTACCTGTGGATGTATTTCAAGGCCTACCTTCAAACTCAGTGCCTCTTTGCTTGACATCATGGGAAAATCAAAAGAAATCAGCCAAGACCTCAGAAAGAAATTGTAGACCTCCACAAGTCTGTTTCATCCTTGGGAGCAATTTCCAAACGCCTGAAGGTACCACGTTCATCTGTACAAACAATAGTACGCAAGTATAAACACCATGGGACAACGCAGCTGTCATACCGCTCAGGAAGGAGACACGTTCTGTCTCCTAGAGATTAATGTACTTTGGTGTGAAAATTGCAAATCAATCCCAGAACAACAGCAAAGGACCTTGTGAAGATGCTGGAGGAAACAGGTACAAAAGTATCTATATCCACAGTAAAATGAGTCCTATATCGACATAACCTGAAAGGCCACTCAGCAAGGAAGAAGCCATTGCTCCAAAAACGCCATAAAAAGCCGGACTACGGTTTGCAACTGCACATCGGGACAAAGATCATACTTTTTGGAGAAATGTCCTCTGGTCTGATGAAACAAAAATAGAACTGTTTGGCCATAATGACCATTGTTATGTTTGGAGGAAAAAGGGGGAGGCTTGTAAGCCGAAGAACACCATCCCAAACGTGAAGCATGGGGGTGGCAGCATCATGTTGTAGGGGCACTTTGCTGCAGGAGGGACTGGTGCACTTCACAAAATAGATGGCATCATGAGGATGGAACATTATGTGGATATCTTGAAACAACAAGTTGCAACAAGTTGCTACAACCTAGACTATGAATGAAAGTTTATAATGTAGGTGCACAGATCAAGATAATTTTTTCGTAATCAAGGTGACAGACATTGACACATTCAATACCACCTTGCACACTCTTGCCTGCATCTAGCTGATATACAGTTGAAGTCGGAAGTTTACATACACTTAGGTTGGACTCATTAAAAGTCATTTTTCAACCACTACACAAATGTCTTGTTAACAAACGACAGTTTTGGCAAGTCGTTTAGGACATCTACTTTGTGCATGACACAAATCATTTTTCCAACAATCGTTTACAGACAGATTATTTCACTTCTAATTCATTGTATCAAAATTCCAGTGGGTCAGAAGTTTACATACACTAAGTTGACTGAGCCTTTAAACAGCTTGGAAAATTCCAGAAAATGATGCTATGGCTTTAGAAGCTTCTGATAGGCTAATTGACAACATTTGAGTCAATTGGAGGTGTACCTGTGGATGTATTTCAAGGCCTACCTTCAAACTCAGTGCCTCTTTGCTTGACATCATGGGAAAATCAAAAGAAATCAGCCAAGACCTCAGAAAGAAATTGTAGACCTCCACAAGTCTGTTTCATCCTTGGGAGCAATTTCCAAACGCCTGAAGGTACCACGTTCATCTGTACAAACAATAGTACGCAAGTATAAACACCATGGGACAACGCAGCTGTCATACCGCTCAGGAAGGAGACACGTTCTGTCTCCTAGAGATTAATGTACTTTGGTGTGAAAATTGCAAATCAATCCCAGAACAACAGCAAAGGACCTTGTGAAGATGCTGGAGGAAACAGGTACAAAAGTATCTATATCCACAGTAAAATGAGTCCTATATCGACATAACCTGAAAGGCCACTCAGCAAGGAAGAAGCCATTGCTCCAAAAACGCCATAAAAAGCCGGACTACGGTTTGCAACTGCACATCGGGACAAAGATCATACTTTTTGGAGAAATGTCCTCTGGTCTGATGAAACAAAAATAGAACTGTTTGGCCATAATGACCATTGTTATGTTTGGAGGAAAAAGGGGGAGGCTTGTAAGCCGAAGAACACCATCCCAAACGTGAAGCATGGGGGTGGCAGCATCATGTTGTAGGGGCACTTTGCTGCAGGAGGGACTGGTGCACTTCACAAAATAGATGGCATCATGAGGATGGAACATTATGTGGATATCTTGAAACAACATCTCATGACATCAGTCAGGAAGTTAAAGCTTGGTCGCAAATGGGTCTTCCAAATGGACAATGACCCCTAGCATACTTCCAAAGTTGTGGCAAAATGGATTAAGGACAACAAAGTCAAGGTATTGGAGTGGCCATCACAAAGCCCTGACCTCAATCCCATAGAAAATGTGTGGGCAGAACTGAAAAAGCGTGTGCGAGCAAGGAGGCCTACAAACCTGACTCAGTTACACCAGCTCTGTCAAGAGGAATGGGCCAAAATTCACCCAACTTATTGTGGGAAGCTTGTGGAAGGCTACCCGAAACATTTGACCCAAGTTAAACATTTTAAAGGCAATGCTACCAAATACTAATTGAGTGTATGTAAACTTCTGACCCACTGGGAATGTGATGAAAGAAATAAAAGCTGAAATAAATAATTCTCTATAATAATATTCTGACATTTCACATTCTTAAAATAAAGTGGTGATCCTAACTGGCCAAAGACAGGGAATTTTTACATATAATTTTATATATAATTCCTTCTCGCAACTATCTACACGCTCTCCTCTCATCCTTTCCCTTCACTTGTGGACTTCAGTGCACAACACATCAGCTGTCTATGACCAGGTGAAAAAACTTTCCAAGCTAAACCTTCATATTATAACCACTAACCGCTACATACAGCTAACATCATTGTCACCTCATAGTCAGCACACTACAACTTATGCGTTAGTAAACCTGCTACAATCATGCAGTACAGTGTACAGTCAGCAAGCAGTTTAGTAGTTACACCAGCAGGCCCCGGTGGCAATAAATTAATACAACCAAAAGCTTACCTTGACTTGGAAGAGTTCCATTGTTGGATAGCCAGCTAGCTAACGTAACATCCCTCTCTGTTTGAGCCGGGCGTTCGAGTAGGTTGAACTACCTAGCTGCATTCAGCTAGCTAAGTGAAAGTGAAAGTTAAAAAAAATACAACCAAATATCTGGAAGGGGGTGAGAACCACGAGCCTCCTAGGTTTTGTATAGAAGTCAATGTACCCAGACGAGGACAGAAACTAGCTGTCCTCCGGCTACACCATGGTGCTACCCTACAGAGTGCCGTTGAGGCCACTGTAGACCTTCATTGCAATATAGTGTGTTTTAATCAGTTATTTGGTTGCATGTGAATATATTTAATATAGTTTTATCTAAAAAGGATAACTTTTTTAATGTTTCACTATTTAGATTTTTATGAAATTTGCGAGGAGGACGGTCCCCCCCTTCCTCTTCTGAGGAGCCTCCACTGCTGTTCAGTGGTACTGCAATGTAGTCAATCTCAAAGTCGTACATGCTATCTCACTTCAATGGAAAAAGGCCTCTACAGACAAAAGGACAAGACTGTAGTTTGACCATGTTATTTCCATTGCCGGTAGAACTATTTCATAGTTTTTCATTCTGACCTGTTCAATGTATTAGCTTATTCTAGCCAACTTCTTCAAATACAGTTAATAACTATTCCCTTAACGACTGACTCTAATGTGTATTGAGTGTTTAGACCGGGGGGAGTGAGCGAGAGAGTTAGTGGGTGTTGGGGGAAGTTGGTAGCCTACTGGTTTGAATCAGTGGACTGAGGCCTTTCCTCCTCTCTTCTCCTCTTCCTCGTCCACACTTCCTACCCTCTCCTCTTCTTCGTCCACTCTTCCTACCATCTCCTCTCCTCTCTCCCCTCTCCACTCCTCTTCTTCTTCCTCTCCTTTCCTCTCTCCTTCTCTCGTCCTTTCCTCTCTCCTTCTCTCATCCTCTCCTCTCCTCCACTCGTCCTACCCTCTCCACTCCTCTTCTTCCTCTCCTCTCTTATCCTCTCCTTTCCACTCCACTGCACTCCTCTCTCCTTCTCTCATCCTCTCCTCTCTCTCCTCTCCTCTCCACTCCAGTCCAGTCCACTCTTCTCCTCTCTCCTTCTCTCATCCTCTCCTCTCCACTCCTCTTCTTCCTCTCCTCTCTTCTCTTCTCCTCTCCTCTCCTCTCCACTCCTCTCCTCTCTCCTTCTCTCATCCTCTCCTCTCCTCTCCTCTCCTCTCGGGTATAGGTTCTGCTTTATTGCTTCTCCTCTGGGTTTCAACAGATCTGCCTGTTTGTGGAAGTGTGGCTGGCGGTCGGCTCCTCAGCTGGCAAGGCAGCAGCGCTTAATTGCTCTTTGTTGTGGAGGGTTGGGGGGAACGATTTGGGGGAAGGAGGGCCTGTGGTTTAGCTGCTGCACAATGACGCTCTGGCCTGCCAGCACACACAAACACACACACGGAAGCACGCACATGCAGGCACGCATGAACACACACTCACACAGAGGCACACACCGAAGCATGAACACACACTCACTCACACAGAGGCACGCAGACACTCGCACACGCACACGCACACACACGCACACACACACACACACACACACACACACACACACACACACACACACACACACACACACACACACACACTGTAGTGTAGGCCTACTGTATGTGTGCTGTTAGACATTATATTATTATTATATTATTAAAGTCATCATAACACGTTCTGTATTGACACTGTTAACAACTGAATGGTATTGTTAAGGAGAATTAGAGGACAACAACATGTAGCTGTGTTTGTGTACTCCAACTGACTCTGGAAGCGTATAATTATCACATTTACAGGAAAGAGCTGCCAAATAATATGCTGGAGGCCGGGGAAGGCACGGGGCTCTGTCCCTTTTCCTTTTTTCACCAGCCAGACAGTCCTGTGTGTGTGTGTGTGTGTGTGTGTTTGGTTTTACTATCCTCGTGGGGACCAGAAGTCCTCACAAAGATAGTAAAACAAGGAACATTTGGACAAGTGGGGACATTTCACAGGTCCACACAAGGAAAAGCCTATTTTAGACTTAGGGGTTAGGTTTATGCAGTGGTAGAAAAAGTACCCAATTGCCATACTTGAGTAAAAGTAAAGATAACTTAATAGAAAATGACTCAAGTAAAAGTGAAAGTCACCCAGTAAAATACTACTTCAGTAAAAGTCTAAAAGTATTTGGATTTAAATATATATGTAGGTATCAAAAGTAAAGGTCATTGCTAAAATATACTTAAGTATCAAAAGTTAAAGTAAAGGTATAAATACATTTAAAATTCCTTATATTAAGCAAACCAGACGGCATCATTTTCTTGTTTTTTATTTATTTACTGATAGCCAGGGGCACACGCCAACACTCATAATTTACAAACGAAGCATTTGTGTTTAGTGAGTCCGCCACATGAGAGGCAGTAGGGTTGACCAGGGATGTTGATAAGTGTGTGAATTGGACCATTTTCCTGTCCTGCTGAGCATTCAAAATGGAACGAGTACTTTTGGGTGTCAGGGAAAATGTATGGAATAAAATGTACATTATTGTTTTTAGGAATGTAGTGAAGTAAAAGTAAAAATATAAAATAGTAAAGTAAAGTACAGATACACAAAAAAAAAACGTAGTACTTTCAAGTATTTTTATTTAAGTACTTTACACCACTGGGTTTATGGATAGGGTTCCAATAAGGGTAAGGGTTAGAATTAGGGTAAGGGGTTGGGGGTTAGGTTAAGGGTTAGAAGTGAGGATTAGGGGTTTTGGGTTAGGGTTAGATTAAGGGTTAGGGGTCAGGGAAAATAGGATTTTGAGTAGGAATCCTTACAAGGATAGTTAAACAAACGTGTGTGTGTGTGTGTGTGTGTGTGTGTGTGTGTGCGTGCGTGCGTGTGTGTGCGTGCATGTGTGTGTGCATGTGTGTATGCAAGAGCGAGAAGGGAAAGCGAGAAAAAAAAAAAGAGAGAGAGAGAGATATTGAAAGATGTGTGTGTTTTTCCCATTCCGTTACCTCAGATAAACCGTGTGTGTTTTGTCCAGCCCACTGTTCTTTGTTGATTGTTGATCATCTGGGGAAGCAGCAGCCCAACAGCAGTCATATAGGGAAGCAGCAGCCCAACAGTAGTCATCTAGGGAAGCAGCAGCCCAACAATAGTAATCTAGGGAAGCAACAGTAGTCATATAGGGAAGCAGCAGCCCAACAGTAGTCATCTAGGGAAGCAACAGTAGTCATCTAGGGAAGCAGCAGCCCAACAGTATTCATCTAGGGAAGCAACAGCCCAGCAGTAGTCACCTAGGGAAGCAACAGTAGTCATCTAGAGAAGCAGCAGCCCAACAGTAGTCATCTAGGGAAGCAACAGTAGTCATATAGGGAAGCATCAGTCCAACAGTAGTCATCTAGGGAAGCAACAGCCCAGCAGTAGTCACCTAGGGAAGCAACAGTAGTCCTATAGGGAAGCAGCAGCCCAACAGTAGTCATATAGGGAAGCAACAGTAATCATATAGGGAAGCATCAGTCCAACAGTAGTCATCTAGGGAAGCAACAGCCCAGCAGTAGTCACATAGGGGAGCAACAGTAGTCATCTAGAGAAGCAGCAGCCCAACAGTAGTCATCTAGGGAAGCAGCAGCCCAACAGTAGTCATCTAGGAAGCAGAACAGTAGTCATCTAGGAAGCATAGTCAGCAGCAGCCCAACAGTAGTCATCTAGGAAGCAGCAGCAACAGTAGTCATCTGGGAAGCAGTAGTCATCTAGGAAGCAGCAGCCCAACAGTAGTCATCTAGGAAGCAAGCCCAACAGTAGTCATCTAGGGAAGCAGCAGCCCAACAGTAGTCATCTAGGGAAGCAACAGTAGTCATCTAGGAAGCAGCAGCCCAACAGTAGTCATCTAGGGAAGCAACAGTAGTCATCTAGGAAGCAGCAGCCCAACAGTAGTCATCTAGGGAAGCAACAGTAGTCATCTAGGAAGCAGCAGCCCAACAGTAGTCATCTAGGAAGCAGCAGCCCAACAGTAGTCATCTAGGGAAGCAGCTGCCCAACAGTAGTCATCTAGGAAGCAGCAGCCCAACAGGTAGTCATATAGGGAAGCAGCAGCCCAACAGTAGTCATCTAGGAAGCAGCAGCCCAACAGTAGTCATCTAGGGAAGCAGCAGCCCAACAGTAGTCATCTAGGGGCAGCAGCCCAACAGTAGTCATCTAGGAAGCAGCAGCCCAACAGTAGTCATCTAGGAAGCAGTAGCCATAGTCATCTAGGAAGCAGCAGCCCAACAGTAGTCATCTAGGGAAGCAGCAGCCCAACAGTAGTCATCTAGGGAAGCAGCTGCCCAACAGTAGTCATCTAGGAAGCAGCAGCCCAACAGTAGTCATATATGGAAGCAGCAGCCCAACAGTAGTCATCTGGGAAGCAGCAGCCCAACGGTAGTCATCTAGGAAGCAGCTAGTCATCCAACAGTAGTCATCTGGGAAGCAGCAACAGTAGTCATCTAGGAAGCAGCAGCCCAACAGTAGTCATCTAGGGAAGCAGCAGCCCAACAGGTAGTCATCTAGGAAGCAGCAGCCCAACAGTAGTCATCTGGAAGCAGCAGCCCAACAGTAGTCATCTAGGGAAGCAACAGTAGTCATCTAGGAAGCAGCAGCCCAACAGTAGTCATCTGGAAGGATGCAACAGTAGTCATCTAGGGAAGCAGCAGCCCAACAGTAGTCATCTAGGGAAGCAGCAGGCCCAACAGTAGTCATCTGGGAAGCAGCAGCCCACAGTAGTCATCTAGGGAAGCAGCAGCCCAACAGTAGTCATCTAGGGATGCAGCAGCCCAACATTAGTCATCTAGGGAAGCAACAGTAGTCATCTAGGGAAGCAGCAGCCCAACAGTAGTCATATATGGAAGCAGCAGCCCAACAGTAGTCATCTAGGGATGCAACAGTAGTCATCTAGGGAAGCAGCAGCCCAACAGTAGTCATCTAGGGACGCAACAGTTGTCATCTAGGGTAGCAGCAGCCCAACAGTAGTCATCTAGGGAAGCAGCAGCCCAACAGTAGTCATCTAGGGAAGCAGATGCCCAACAGTAGTCATCTAGGGAAGCAGCAGCCCAACAGTAGTCATATATGGAAGCAGCAGCCCAACAGTAGTCATCTAGGGAAGCAACAGTAGTCATCTAGGGAAGCAGCAGCCCAACAGTAGTCATCTAGGGAAGCAGCAGCCCAACGGTAGTCATCTAGGGAAGCAACAGTAGTCATTTATGGAAGCAGCAGCCCAACAGTAGTCCTCTAGGGAAGCAGCAGCCCAACAGTAGTCATATAGGGAAGCAGCAGCCAAACAGTAGTCCTATAGGGAAGCAGCAGCCCAACAGTAGTCCTCTTAGGGAAGCAGCAGCAGCCCAACAGTAGTCACATAGGGAAGCAACAGTAGTCATCTAGGGAAGCAGCAGCCCAACAGTAGTCATATATGGAAGCAGCAGCCCAACAGTAGTCATCTAGGGAAGCATTAGTCCAACAGTAGTCATCTAGGAAGCAGCAGCCCAACAGTAGTCATCTAGGGAAGCAGCAGCCCAACAGTAGTCATCTAGGGAAGCAGCAGCCCAACAGTAGTCATCTAGGGAAGCAGCAGCCCAACAGTAGTCATATATGGAAGCAGCAGCCCAACAGTAGTCATCTAGGGAAGCAGCAGCCCAACAGTAGTCATCTAGGGAAGCAACAGTAGTCATCTAGGGATGCAGCAGCCCAACATTAGTCATCTAGGGAAGCAACAGTAGTCATCTAGGGAAGCAGCAGCCCAACAGTAGTCATATATGGAAGCAGCAGCCCAACAGTAGTCATCTAGGGAAGCAACAGTAGTCATCTAGGGAAGCAGCAGCCCAACAGTAGTCATCTAGGGAAGCAGCAGCCCAACAGTAGTCATCTAGGAAGCAACAGTAGTCATCTAACAGTAGTCATCTAGGAAGCAGCAGCCCAACAGTAGTCATCTAGGAAGCAGCAGCGATAGTCATCTAGGAAGCAGCAGCCCAACAGTAGTCATCTAGGGAAGCAGCAGCCCAACAGTAGTCATATAGGGAAGCAACAGTAGTCATCTAGGGGCAAGTAGTCATCTAGGGATGCAACAGTAGTCATCTAGGGAAGCATCAGTCCAACAGTAGTCATCTAGGGACGCAACAGTTGTCATCTAGGGTAGCAGCAGCCCAACAGTAGTCATCTAGGGAAGCAGCAGCCCAACAGTAGTCATCTAGGGAAGCAGATGCCCAACAGTAGTCATCTAGGGAAGCAGCAGCCCAACAGTAGTCATATATGGAATCAGCAGCCCAACAGTAGTCATCTAGGGAAGCAACAGTAGTCATCTAGGGAAGCAGCAGCCCAACAGTAGTCATCTAGGGAAGCAGCAGCCCAACGGTAGTCATCTAGGGAAGCAACAGTAGTCATTTATGGAAGCAGCAGCCCAACAGTAGTCCTCTAGGGAAGCAGCAGCCCAACAGTAGTCATATAGGGAAGCAGCAGCCAAACAGTAGTCCTATAGGGAAGCAGCAGCCCAACAGTAGTCCCTTAGGGAAGCAGCAGCAGCCCAACAGTAGTCACATAGGGAAGCAACAGTAGTCATCTAGGGAAGCAGCAGCCCAACAGTAGTCATATATGGAAGCAGCAGCCCAACAGTAGTCATCTAGGGAAGCATCAGTCCAACAGTAGTCATCTAGGGTAGCAGCAGCCCAACAGTAGTCATCTAGGGAAGCAGCAGCCCAACAGTAGTCATCTAGGGAAGCAGCTGCCCAACAGTAGTCATCTAGGGAAGCAGCAGCCCAACCGTAGTCATATATGGAAGCAGCAGCCCAACAGTAGTCATCTAGGGAAGTAGCAGCCCAACAGTAGTCATCTAGGGAAGCAACAGTAGTCATCTAGGGATGCAGCAGCCCAACATTAGTCATCTAGGGAAGCAACAGTAGTCATCTAGGGAAGCAGCAGCCCAACAGTAGTCATATATGGAAGCAGCAGCCCAACAGTAGTCATCTAGGGATGCAACAGTAGTCATCTAGGGAAGCATCAGTCCAACAGTAGTCATCTAGGGAAGCAACAGTAGTCATCTAGGGTAGCAGCAGCCCAAGAGTAGTCATCTAGGGAAGCAGCAGCCCAACAGTAGTCATCTAGGGAAGCAGCTGCCCAACAGTAGTCATCTAGGGAAGCAGCAGCCCAACAGTAGTCATATATGGAAGCAGCAGCCCAACAGTAGTCATCTAGGGAAGCAACAGTAGTCATCTAGGGAAGCATCAGTCCAACAGTAGTCATCTAGGGAAGCAACAGTAGTCATCTAGGGTAGCAGCAGCCCAACAGTAGTCATCTAGGGAAGCAGCAGCCCAACAGTAGTCATCTAGGGAAGCAGCTGCCCAACAGTAGTCATCTAGGGAAGCAGCAGCCCAACAGTAGTCATATATGGAAGCAGCAACCCAACAGTAGTCATCTAGGGAAGCAGCAGCCCAACAGTAGTCACCTAGGGAAGAAACAGTAGTCATCTAGGGATGCAGCAGCCCAACATTAGTCATCTAGGGAAGCAACAGTAGTCATCTAGGGAAGCAGCTGCCCAACAGTAGTCATATATGGAAGCAGCAGCCCAACAGTAGTCATCTAGGGATGCAACAGTAGTCATCTAGGGAAGCATCAGTCCAACAGTAGTCATCTAGGGAAGCAACAGTAGTCATCTAGGGTAGCAGCATTAAAAACAGTAGTCATCTAGGGATGCAACAGTAGTCATCTAGGGAAGCATCAGTCCAACAGTAGTCATCTAGGGAAGCAACAGTAGTCATCTAGGGAAGCAGCAGCCCAACAGTAGTCATCTAGGGAAGCAGCTGCCCAACAGTAGTCATCTAGGGAAGCAACAGCAGCCCAACAGTAGTCATATATGGAAGCAGCAGCCCAACAGTAGTCATCTAGGGAAGCAGCAGCCCAACAGTAGTCACCTAGGGAAGCAACAGTAGTCATCTAGGGATGCAGCAGCCCAACATGAGTCATCTAGGGAAGCAACAGTAGTCATCTAGGGAAGCAGCAGCCCAACAGTAGTCATATAGGGAAGCAGCAGCCCAACAGTAGTCATCTAGGGAAGCAGCTGCCCAACAGTAGTCATCTAGGGAAGCAGCAGCCCAACAGTAGTCATCTAGGGAAGCAGCAGCCCAACGGTAGTCATCTAGGGAAGCAACAGTAGTCATTTAGGGAAGCAGCAGCCCAACAGTAGTCATCTAGGGAAGCAGCAGCCCAACAGTAGTCATCTAGGGAAGCAGCAGCCCAACAGTAGTCATATAGGGAAGCAACAGTAGTCATCTAGGGAAGCAGCAGCCCAACAGTAGTCATATAGGGAAGCAGCAGCCCAACAGTATTCACATAGGGAAGCAGCAGCCCAACAGTATTCATCTAGGGAAGCAGCAGCCCAACAGTAGTCATCTAGGGAAACAGCTGCCCAACAGTAGTCATCTAGGGAAGCAGCAGCCCAACAGTAGTCATATATGGAAGCAGCAGCCCAACAGTAGTCATCTAGGGATGCAACAGTAGTCATCTAGGGAAGCATCAGTCCAACAGTAGTCATCTAGGGAAGCAACAGTAGTCATCTAGGGAAGCAGCAGCCCAACAGTAGTCATCTAGGGAAGCAGCAGTCCAACAGTAGTCATCTAGGGAAGCAGCAGCCCAACAGTAGTCATCTAGGGAAGCAGCAGCCCAACAGTAGTCATATATGGAAGCAGCAGCCCAACTGTAGTCATCTAGGGAAGCAGCAGCCCAACAGTAGTCATCTAGGGAAGCAGCAGCCCAACAGTAGTCATCTAGGGAAGCAGCAGCCCAACAGTAGTCATCTAGGAAGCAGCTGCCCAACAGTAGTCATCTAGGAAGCAGCAGCCCAACAGTAGTCATCTAGGAAGCAGCAGCCCAATGGTAGTCATCTAGGAAGCAGCAGCCCAACAGTAGTCCTCTAGGAAGCAGCAGCCCAACAGTAGTCATATAGGAAGCAGCAGCCCAACAGTAGTCATCTAGGGAAGCAGCAGCCCAACAGTAGTCATATAGGGAAGCAACAGCCCAACAGTAGTCATCTAGGGAAGCAGCAGTCCAACAGTAGTCATCTAGGGAAGCAGCTGCCCAACAGTAGTCATCTAGGGAAGCAGCAGCCCAACAGTAGTCATATATGGAAGCAGCAGCCCAACAGTAGTCATCTAGGAAGCAGCAGCCCAACAGTAGTCATCTAGGGAAGCAGCAACAGTAGTAATCTAGGAAGCAGCAGCCCAACAGTAGTCATATAGGAAGCAGCAGCCCAACAGTATTCATATAGGGAAGCAGCAGCCCAACAGTATTCATCTAGGGAAGCAGCAGCCCAACAGTAGTCATCTAGGGAAGCAGCTGCCCAACAGTAGTCATCTAGGGAAGCAGCAGCCCAACAGTAGTCATCTAGGGAAGCAGCAGCCCAACAGTAGTCATATAGGGAAGCAACAGTAGTCATCTAGGGAAGCAGCAGCCCAACAGTAGTCATATAGGGAAGCAGCAGCCCAACAGTATTCACATAGGGAAGCAGCAGCCCAACAGTATTCATCTAGGGAAGCAGCAGCCCAACAGTAGTCATCTAGGGAAGCAGCTGCCCAACAGTAGTCATCTAGGGAAGCAGCAGCCCAACAGTAGTCATATATGGAAGCAGCAGCCCAACAGTAGTCATCTAGGGAAGCAACAGTAGTCGTCTAGGGAAGCAGCAGCCCAACAGTAGTCATCTAGGGAAGCAGCAGCCCAACAGTAGTCATATATGGAAGCAGCAGCCCAACAGTAGTCATCTGCTGAATGTATATTGTGAAAGTAAATAAACCTAGGATTTAAAATAGGTTAAGCTGGTTAGAAAGTGACATGAGACTGCATTGTTTCTTCCTCTGAGACATACTGTAAAATAATGCTTTAGTTCCATTTTATGACGATATACATTATTTTAATGTGTTTGAAAATCCATGAATGCATGGCCAATAGTATTTTAATAACATTTCACAGTAAGTTAGAATATGGCAAATGTTAGATAAACATATCCCCTCTCCCCACCTTTCTCTCCTCTCCCTCCTTTCCTCTATTCTACCCTCTCCCCTCTCCTCTGATCTTTCTCTACTCTCTCCTCTCTCCTGAAGTTTCCCTCTGATCTCGCTCTCCTCTCTCCTGAAGTATCCCTCTGATCTCTCTCTCCTCTCTCCTGAAGTATCACTCTGATCTCTCTCCTCTCTCCTGAAGTATCACTCTGATCTCTCTCTACTCTCTCCTGAAGTATCACTCTGATCTCTCTCTACTCTCTCCTGAAGTATCTCTCTGATCTCTCTCTACTCTCTCCTGAAGTATCACTCTGATCTCTCTCTACTCTCTCCTGAAGTATCACTCTGATCTCTCTCTACTCTCTCCTGAAGTATCTCTCTGATCTCTCTCTACTCTCTCCTGAAGTATCTCTCTGATCTCTCTCTCCTCTCTCCTCTCTCCTCTCTCCTGAAGTATCCCTCTGATCTCTCTCTCCTCTCTCCTGAAGTATCCCTCTGATCTCTCTCTCCTCTCTCCTGAAGTATCTCTCTGATCTCTCTCCCCTCTCTCTTCTCTCCTGAAGTATCCCTCTGATCTCTCTCTCCTCTCTCCTGAAGTATCTCTCTGATCTCTCTCTCCTCTCTCCTGAAGTATCCCTCTGATGTATCTCTCCTCTCTCCTGAAGTATCCCTCTGCAGATTATGTCTTTGTTGTGTTTATTTTCTCAGCAACCATGCACGTGTTTATCCAAAAGGATGTATTATTTCTCTGCTCTTCCGTCATAGTGGCTTTAGTGTTCTCTGTGGTCAGTGTGTGTATTTGTGTGTAGTTTACTCCTACATGTGGAGACTGATGTGCTGTTCCCTTCAGACCCCTCTTCTGCTGTCTAAAAAGAAGAAGAAAAAAAAAAACTCTTCGTTTTTTTCCGTTGACAGACAGACTGACTTGCAGTAAAGTGTTCTCTCTGTTTCTCATGCTCACCACAGCTCCAGCTAGGGTGGGTGAGTCATCTCATACACACATAAACAACAACGTACAAAGATATTAATCAGAGAGACGCATATCCACAGTACACATCAATGTTGTATAATATACATAGTTACACTCCCTTTACTCATGTGGTACACACTAGTATCTTAAAGCTCATCTCCCCTATCTGTCTTTACCATTCTTTTATGCTCACATAAAAAAAAAAATACAGTACACATTCGTAAGCATGCACAAGCACACATTTAAACACACAAAAGGAGCGCACAAGAACATTCGCTGTAATTATTTTTGGAAATAAAAATGGAAACTGGCACCAATTAATGAGACCAATAAAGAAACCTCAAAGCAGGGACGTCTGTCAAGAAGCACAAGGGATTCAACTGAGAGTGTACATGTAAGTCAGAATACACCCAGGCTTCAGGTTGCCATCCACTAGGGGCGGCAGGTAGCCTAGTGGTTAGAGTTCGCAATCCCCGAGCTGACAAGGAAAAAAATCTGTCGTTCTGCCCCTGAACAAGGCAGTTAACCCACTGTTCCCCGGGCGCTGAAGACGTGGATGTCGATTAAGGCAGCCCCCCGCACCTCTCTGATTCAGAGGGGTTGGGTTAAATGCGGAAGACACATTTCGGGTGAAGGCATTCGGTTGTACAACTGACTAATAATGGTGACTTTGAGTTTATATACTGTTACCATTTCTATCTGAACTTTTATGCAGTTTTCCAGGTGTTGTTTGTTCGTGTTACCTATTTAAAAACACCAAGTGCCTTAATGTGTCTTAATGTGTTTGGACCCCAGGAAGAGTAGCTGCTGCCTTGGGAAGGCCGTCATTGTAAATAAGAATTTGTTCTTAACTGACTTGCCTAGTTAAATAAAGGTTAAATAAATAAAATTAACAGCTAATGGGGATCCCTAATACAGTTTTTTCCAATCTCCTTTTTTTTCAAAACTCTACACACAATTCCCAAAACTGCACACACAAAATGCAAAATGCCTCACATCTCCTTCAAAATGTAACACTGCATTCAAAATGCCACAAACACATGTCAGAATGAAGCATTTGCATCAAATGGCAAACACTGCTTTCATAATAGTACATTTTTGGATATACCATGTAAACACTGTCGTTTTAAATCTAAAGCTCTTTGGTCTTTCATAGGCTTATATCTACATTTCAATACAATGTTCTACAGTGAAAGTAATCTGCTGAGAGGGGTAACAAGTACACTGTAAACACCAATGCAATGTAGAAACAGAAAATATTTATTAGGCCAAACATTACTGTTGTATACAGTAGCATACAACAAAACCATAAACATATGTAAACCAAAAGTATATTCTTTAGAATACAGTAAAGAACACAATTGTGTGTGTGGGGTCCCGGGGGGGCAGTCACCAGTGCTAAGCTACGCTTCATCTCTTCTCCGGCCTGGGTCTTGGCACAATACTTCGTCCACATCACAAGATGCGTTTTCTCTTGACAAACATCGAGGGAAGTATCTCCTAGCATGGCGTATCCAACCTTGGACAGAGGCAACCTCTATGTCCCCACATGCGTCCTCCATTGCCTGGAGAAGCGGCATGCGGGCATAGGTTTGGCGATCATACACTTTCCAGCGCCAGGCTGAGAATAATTCCTCTATGGGATTTAGAAAAGGTGAATATGGGGGTAGGTACAACATTACAAATTGTGGATGGGTGGCAAACCAGTTTTGGACCAGAACAGCCCGGTGAAAACTAACATTGTCCCATAAAACCACAAATCTAGCAGGCTCCTGATCTGGATCAGGGACAAGCATTGTGTAAATTGCATCCAGAAAAGTGAGCATATGGCCGGTGTTGTACAGACCCAGTGTGGCATTGTGATGGAGGACCCCATTTTGAGTGAAGGCAGCACACATAGTTATATTACCCCCACGCTGTCCAGGGACATTGGTAATTGCCCTCTGTCCTATTACATTTCTTCCGCGGCGCCTGGTTTTGGTGAGGTTGAAGCCAACCTCATCCACATAAATAAATTCATGGCGAATTACATGGGCATCCAGCTCCAATACTCTCTGTAACAGACAAAAGGATATACAGATGAGTAAATATGGTATGTCTGAAGTACTGGAAGTAGTGTTGCATACATACCTCTACAAAGTCATGTCGCATATTCTTGACTCTGTCAGAGATTCTCTCAAATGGCACCTTGTAAAGTTGTTTCATCGTCACTCGGTGCCGTTGGAGGATGCGTTGTATGGTCGACAGGCTTACAGCATTGATGTTGTTAAATATGGTGTCATTATTCAAGATATGCTCTCTTATCTCTCGAATCCTAATTGCGTTGTTGGCCAAAACCATATTTATAATTGCAGTCTCTTGTACATCTGTAAACAAGCGTCCTCGTCCTCCATGATGCCTTTCTACTCTGTACAGAATTCAAACACAGTATGTGTTCAGCACAGGAACTGTAAACAATGTACAAAAAAATGTTGTACAGCATGATAACCAACCTCATTCATTCAATGCAGTGCAGTAAATGGATGGCTTAGAGTTACAAATGTTTATGCAATACTATGCACTCATACGTATTTTACAGTACATTACTGTAATGCTAAAATAGTCATTAGATAGTTGCATACCTGTTCTCATTTCTGAAGGTTCGAATTATGGACGCCACTGTAAATCGACTCAAGTTGGGCTGGACTCTCAGTCCAGCCTCTCTCATGGTCAAACCGTGGTTGATCACATGATCAACAAGTGTTGCCCTAATCTCATCAGAGATGGCTCTCCTTCCTTCTCTTCTTTGCCCTCGTCCTCTTCTTCCTCTTCCTCTCCCTACTACTCCTCTTGCTCTCTGTCCATTGTTGGCATCCATTGTTCAAAACAGGTAATCTGACCTTTGACCTATTTATAGGCCTATACTACAGTAAAGCAGTGATTGGTTAGTGATCAGTTAAGCTATTAGTGTTTGCACATGTGAGGAGTGTGTGTGTGTGACCTGGTGAATAAGTGTAGCATTTTGATTGGTTGTGTTTGGGAAAAGAAAGCAAGTCACTTCCTGTTAGATTTCTGTGTTTTAGGTAGAGAATTGTGTGTAGTGTTTTGAAAAAAGTGTTTTATGCAATTGACAACTGAGTCAGAGGCTGAGAAATAGCTTCTGGTTTTGGATATTTGGTGTGTAGTTTTGCACTTTGAGTGAGAGGTTTCAAAAATCGTGTGACATGAAAAGATTTTGTGTGTAAGCAGTTGGAGAAAGAAGTTTTGGAAATGGCCTAGTCAAAGTTCAGACCTAATCCCAACTGAGATGTTGTGGCAAGACTTGAAACGAGCAAGTCATGCTTGAAAACCCACAAATGTTGTTGAGTTAAAGCGTGGGCAAATACTTTTTTTTACGGCACTGTATATCCATTGTTTAGCTGGAATGGAAATGTTTGTGTCCTGTATATTTTATTGTGATATGTGGTTGTCTCACCTAGCCATCTTAAGATGATTACACTTAATGTAAATCGCTCTTGGTAAGAGCATCTGGTAAATTACTTTAGTAAAAAGGTCGTTATTTGATACATTAGACTGTTTAAAACCTAGCAGTACTACTTATTTATCTGAGAGTTAGGCGAATATATAGCATTTTGCAAAAAAACATGATTATTTTTCTCTCTGAAATGAAACCATCAAGTGATAGATTTTAAATAAATGTATGTCTGTCATTGAACAGACATGCATTTGTTAAGTGTAACAAAATGTATAATCTCTAATCCCCAAAATTAATTATTTATCACGAGAGGGCCATAAACAATAACTAGTAATGCTGCATACCCAAAGAAAGGTTCCTATCTCACATTTCTAATAAAAAATAGTTATAAATTGCTGAGATATAGTCACTTTTGAGGACCCACGTACACAATATAAACAGAAAGTGTTTTATGTTTAGAATCAATGAATTATTTTAGATTACTGGCTATAAATCGATCTCTGAATGTGCTACAGCGACCAAACTACTCTCTCCTGCTGCGTTAGGATGTAAGGATTCAAGGGGATTGTTAGTGGCTGTGATGTAGGACTTAGCCAGGAATTGATGGACTGTCGGTAGAGCAAATGAAATAGTAGGAGGGATAGCCCAGCTTCAAGTGGTGTCAGATTTCACATCCTGCTTCACACAGGCAGAAGATACATACTCCTGTGTCCTTGAGAATCAGGGCTACCGCTCAATGCAAGCCATTTCCATTAATGGTGCCCATGCATAAATTAATATGGCAGTCAGAACTGGTACCAGAACCACGCAGGTCCCCAAAACAGGGGACTTTACATATAAGAGGTTTTAAACAATAAAAGCAAATGGATATATAGCGTTTTGGAATTAAACTCTTCATATGGCTGACAGGAGGCTGTTGGCTTACAGGAGGCCGTTGGCTTACAGGAGGCCGTTGGCTGACAGGAGGCCGTTGGCTTACAGGAGGCCGTAGGCTTACAGAAGGCCGTTGGCTTACAGGAGGCCGTTTGCTTACAGGAGGCCGTTGGCTTGCAGAAGGCGGTAGGCTTACAGGAGGCTGTTGGCTTACAGGAGGCCGTAGGCTTACAGGAGGCCGTTGGCTTACAGGAGGCCGTTGGCTTACAGGAGGCAGTTGGCTTACAGGAGGCCGTAGGCTTACAGGAGGCCGTAGGCTTACAGGAGGCCGTTGGCTTACAGGAGGCGGTAGGCTTACAGGAGGCCGTAGGCTTACAGAAGGCCGTTGGCTTACAGGAGGCCGTAGGCTTACAGAAGGCGGTAGGCTTACAGGAGGCGGTAGGCTTACAGGAGGCCGTAGGCTTACAGGAGGCCGTTGGCTTACAGGAGGCGGTAGGCTTACAGGAGGCCGTTGGCTTGCAGAAGGCGGTAGGCTTACAGGAGGCCGTAGGCTTACAGGAGGCCGTTGGCTTACAGGAGGCCGTAGGCTTACAGGAGGCCGTAGGCTTGCAGGAGGCGGTAGGCTTACAGGAGGCCGTAGGCTTACAGGAGGCCGTAGGCTTGCAGGAGGCCGTAGGCTTGCAGGAGACGGTAGGCTTACAGGAGGCCGTAGGCTTGCAGGAGACCGTAGGCTTGCAGGAGGCGATAGGCTTACAGGAGGCCGTAGGCTTACAGGAGGCCGTTGGCTTGCAGGAGGCGGTAGGCTTGCAGGAGGCGGTAGGCTTACAGGAGGCCGTAGGCTTACAGGAGGCCGTAGGCTTGCAGGAGGCGGTAGGCTTACAGGAGGCCGTAGGCTTGCAGGAGGCGGTAGGCTTACAGGAGGCCGTAGGCTTGCAGGAGTCCGTAGGCTTGCAGGAGAAGGGGAGCAGAGAACCTACACTCTTAGAAGTGAAGGAGCCTTGAAGAACCTTTTGGGGTTCAAAAGATTACCACTGTGGGGGAACCCCCTGTGACATGATGCATTTTTTGTGCAAAACCTTCACTTGACATTTATACGTTGATATTGGGCTGCCTGTGTGAAGGTTCAAACAGATTGACATTTATACGTTGATATTGGGCTGCCTGTGTAAAGGTTCAAACAGGATCCTTTTTGTGATGGGAGGGACTCCATTTTGAATCTTTTTAATACTACATTGTAGTGGCAGCAGCCTATTAGAAGATTGGAGGTGTGGCTTTCAGATGTCATTCCTGTTCATCATAATAAGTTTTCTACACTACAAATTAAAACATTTCTTGAATATTTATATTACATGTTCTAATATAATATGAACATTGGCTGATTACATATAGTAAGAAAGTGTTAACTAGTTCAACATTGGGATTTGCATATCTTGAAGAACTCATACACCTCTGTAAGCCTCATTGAAGCGCCAAAACTGTCACTGTTCAACCTTAACATGAGATGACAACACAACAGAACAGATGAACAGGAATTGCATTTACTCTCATGGTTGGACAAAAATGTATTATCTGAAAGCCATGTCTCTACTAAGCCACGCCTCCAGTCTTCAGATCTGACCCACTAGGTCATAACCCAACCTGGCTCTTTTCAAAGAAAACAACTCAACTAAGTGACCTAATGCCTGCAACCCAGCAGTTGGGCCAATCAAACAACCAAGCGTTTTTAAAAGTGTAGGCTACAGTAGGTTGAAGATACTGTAGCTAGCTGGCGACCTAAGCCAACACCTAATAATTATCATCATAAACAAACGTCATTACCATCATCATAAAAAACTTTTCAGAATTAAACCTTGCTGTTAAAATAGTACTCATATAGGAATGGCTATTTGTTTACAAGTTGCTAGCTATCCCAAAAACCACATATTTTCATCGTCTTCTGAGTCTGGCAGCGCAACAAATCCAACATCTAAATCAATTCAAAGAGCTCTGCACGTGCCAGCAAAATGGTTTCTCCATTAACCCCTCAACTAACCAAACGTGCAAATATGAACCAATTGACTGCAATGTTTCCTTGAGGAACTCCAGGGTTCCTTGAGAATCTCCAGGGTTTCTGGAGAATCTCCAGGGTTCCTTGAGAATCTCCAGGGTTCCTTAAGAATCTCCAGGGTTCCTTGAGAATCTCCAGGGTTCCTTGAGAATCTCCAGGGTTTCTTGAGAATCTCCAGGGTTTCTTGAGTCACACCTAATTCTAAGGGTGACACAGTTGAGAGAGGAGCAGGGGGATGTTTTGATTTAATTAAATGCGTACTAATTATGCCTTTTACGAGAGAAGCAATGAATTACTTTCTACAGAACCTAACTTTAAATAAAGAAATGAAGAGAGAATGAAGAGGGTGGTGAGACTCCTGCCACTCAGTACTGTACTGTGACGGGGGAAAAATATTGAGTTGCTGTCATCCTGCCAGGGTGTGTGTGTGTGTGTGTGTGTGTGTGTGTGTGTGTGTGTGTGTGTGTGTGTGTGTGTGTGTGTGTGTGTGTGTGTGTGTGTGTGTGTGTGTGTGTGTGTGTGTGTGTGTGTGTGTGTGTGTGTGTGTGTGTGTGTGTGTGTGTGTGTGTGTGTGTGTGAGCTCTTCAGGAGAACCACTAATGGGTGCCACATTCAACCAGCACCATGACGCCATGCCACACAATCACACACACAGCACAATTACTAGATACTGTATGTACACTCTGACATGCAAAGATATGCATAGTCACACACCTACAGTACACATACAGTCCTCCTTCAGCCTTACCCTGAGACAAACATACTGTCAAATATGAATAATTATGTAAACAGTTTTGTACAGCGAACAGTACTGGATTAAGACTGTACTGAGACTGTATTGAGACTGTACTGAGACTGTATTGAGACTGTACTGAGACTGTATTGAGACTGTATTGAGACTGTGTTGAGGCTGTACTGATACTGTATTGAGACTGTACTGAGACTGTATTGAGACTGTATTGAGACTGTACTGATACTGTATTGAGACTGTATTGAGACTGTACTGAGACTGTATTGAGACTGTACTGAGACTGTACTGAGACTGTATTGGGACTGTACTGACTCTATTTTGGGACTGTATTGAGACTTTACTGAGACAGTACTGAGACTGTTTTGAGACTGTACTGAGACTGTTTTCAGACTGTACTGAGACTGTATTGAGAGGTTAAGTGACATTCTGGATTTTATTTCATAATGACACATTTATTCTTCCAGGGCTGCCATTTCATTCCTATAAATCGTATCCTTTCCTATCCACTTCTCTCTTCTCCTCCTATCCCTTTCCCACCCCACCCCACCCCTTTCCCACCCCACCCCACCCCTTCACTTCTCTCCCCACCCCTTCACTCCTCTCCCCACCCCTTCACTCCTCTCCCACCCCTTCACTCCTCTCCCCACCCCTTCACTCCTCTCCCACCCCTTCACTCCTCTCCCCCTTCACCCACCTTCACTCTCTCCCACCCCTTCACTCTCTCACCCCTTCACTTCTCTCACCCCCCTTCACTCTCTCCCCACCCCTTCACTCCTCTCCCCACCCCCTTCACTCCTCTCCCCACCCCTTCACTCCTCTCCCCACCCCTTCACTCCTCTCCCACCCCTTCACTTCTCTCCCACCCCTTCACTCCTCTCCCCACCCCACCCCTTCACTTCTCTCCCCACCCCTTCACTCCTCTCCCCACCCCTTCACTCCTCTCCCCACCCCTCCACTCCTCTCCCCACCCTTCACTCCTCTCCCCACCCCTCCACTCCTCTCCCCACCCCTTCACTCCTCTCCCCACCCCCTCCACTCCTCTCCTCCCCACCCCTCTTCACTCCTCTCCCCACCCCTTCACTCCTCTCCCCACCCCTTCACTCCTCTCCCACCCCCTCCACTCCTCTCCCCACCCCTTCACTCCTCTCCCCACCCCTTCACTCCTCTCCCCACCCCTTCACTCTCTCCCCACCCCTTCACTCCTCTCCCCACCCCACCCCTTCACTTCTCTCCCCACCCCTTCACTCCTCTCCCCACCCTTCACTCCTCTCCCCACCCCTCCACTCCTCTCCCCACCCCTTCACTCCTCTCCCCACCCCTCCACTCCTCTCTCCCCCACCCCTTCACTCCTCTCCCCACCCCTCCACTCCTCTCCCCACCCCTTCACTCCTCTCCCCACCCCTTCACTTCTCTCCCCACCCCTTCACTCCTCTCCCCACCCCTTCACTCTCTCCCCACCCCTTCACTTCTCTCCCCACCCCTTCACTCCTCTCCCCACCCCACCCCTTCACTTCTCTCCCCACCCCTTCACTCCTCTCCCCACCCCTCCACTCCTCTCCCCACCCCTTCACTCCTCTCCCCACCCCTTCACTTTTCTCCCCACCCTTCACTCCTCTCCCCACCCCTTCACTCCTCTCCCCACCCCTCCACTCCTCTCCCCACCCCTTCACTCCTCTCCCCACCCCACCCCTTCACTCCTCTCCCCACCCCTCCACTCCTCTCCCCACCCCTTCACTCCTCTTCCCACTCCTTCTCTCTTCATTCCACTCCTTTTCTATCCCCCACTCTCTCTCAGTTGGCTTCATGTGGGATTGATTGAGTTTGAGGATTCAGCCCTCATCAAAAGCAGTATTTGGTTGAACGCAAACCACTGGGACTCCAAACCACTGGGACTCCAAGCCACTGGGACTCCAAGCCACTGGGACTCCAAGCCACTGGGACTCCAAACCACTGGGACTCCAAGTCACTGGGACTCCAAACCACTGGGACTCCAAGTCACTGGGACTCCAAACCACTGGGACTCCAAGCCACTGGGACTCCAAGCCACTGGGACTCCAAGTCACTGGGACTCCAAACCACTGGGACTCCAAACCACTGGGACTCCAAGTCACTGGGACTCCAAACCACTGGAACTCCAAGTCGCTGGGACTCCAAACCGCTGGGACTCCAAACCACTGGGACTCCAAGTCACTGGGACTCCAAACCACTGGGACTCCAAACCACTGGGACTCCAAGTCACTGGGACTCCAAACCACTGGGACTCCAAGCCACTGGGACTCCAATCTCGCCCTAGTTAATTAGCCCCAACCCCACTCCCCCAACCTCCCCAACCGTCCGTCTGTCCGCCCCCCTCCTGGCATCACTCCTCCCTAACCTACCATCCCTTCTCCTCCTCGCCAGTCCCTCCACACTCCGTCAGCCACAGTCCCTCAACAGGATCTGTTCCAAACCCAGCCTGGCGTCTGTCTCTCTGTGTCGGACCCCCCTCCTTCCCACCACCACCATCACCACACTGATCATACATACTCCCTTACTTTGCACATATACACACACACACACAAACACACAGGCACGCATACATACACACACACACACACACACACACAGGCACGCATACACACATACACACACACACACACAGACAGAGGCACACAAAAACTGCATACACACACATCTTATACATGCAGAATCATACACGCACTCCAGACACACGAGCACAGAAATATTCCCAGTCCTTTCCCCGGTAATTGCTTTAATATGAAACTTTGAAAGGGATTTCTTGTCACTTCATGTTTTCTGCAATAGTGATGTGGCGAGTATTTTTTGATGTTATCCTTGGAGTGGCAGTGGTGGGTAGTGTTGGGTTTTGGTAGTCATGCTGTTGCTGAAGAAGATATTCCTAGAGGTTTCCTACAGTTGGGTCATAAGAAGTTAAAGAATAACAAAACAACATAGAGACAAGGAGGACCTAACTCAAAAGAGGACCTTGTCTTGTCTTAGTGTTGCCTGAGTGTGGAGGAGGAGATGAAATGATGTTGCTGCCTCGCAGTCCAACCAAGGTGCACGGAGGAAGGAAACAGCTGGATGTGTGTCTGTGAGACATTCATACACTGAATCGTAAGGCTCAGTGGCCTCTAATGCTTCTGTCGTGTCCCTGGGTCTGGATGTGAGTGCAGAGGAAAATAAATTGTTTCTACCAAGGTACCTTATACGTAGACTGGACATATGAGGTACACATTCAGCCACTGTCTGGACTGGAGTAGGAGTGAGAGGCTAAGGCCAGACAGAGGAGGAGGGGCCAGGAAAGAGCAGACAGCACTCAGGCCCATCCATATGTTTCCAATTCCCCCTAGCCATCCCCTCCCCCTTCCCTCGTCTGTCTGTGGTGCTCTCTGCCTGGGCTGGGCTTGGCTTGGCTGGGCTGTGGTGACATCCTCACTCACACCTATTACTCCATGGGAGACCACTGCTGATGCCATCCATCCATCCCCCCAACTTTACTGCAGGGGATTATATACAGGGGCAGACCAGACTTTACAACCCACCCTCTAAATATTTATAATAACATACACCCAACACTACTACAACCCACTTCAAAACACCACTACAGTACACACACAGCCAAGGCAAAAACCCTAGGCAAATACACAGCTGTACAGCTGTACACAACGTATCAATCAAATCAAATCAAATGTTATTGGTCGCATACACATATTTAGCAGATGTTATTGCGAGTGTAACGTAATGCTTGTGTTCCTAGCTCCAACAGTGCAGTAATATCTAACAACACACAACAATACGCACACGTCTAAAAGTAAAAGAATGGAATTAAGGAATATAATATTAGGATGAGCAATGTCGGAGTCAGAGTATATATATATATACTGAACAAAAATATAAATGCAACATTTTGCTAAGTTACAGTTAATATAAGGAAATCAGTCAATTTAAATGAATTCAACACTTCTGGGATCTTTTATTTCAGCTCATGAAACATGGAACCGGCACTTTACATGTTGCGTTAACATTTTTGTTCAGTGTATATATGTATGATGGGATGTATAGACATTATGGACAGTATGTGGATAGAATATGTAGTATATCTGTAGAATACGAAGGATAGAATAGTATAAGTTGAATAGGATAGGCTTTGACTAGAATACAGTATATACATATGACATGGATACATCATTATTAAACATTATTAAAGTGACCAGTGTTCCATTATTAAAGTGACCAGTGATTCCATGACTCTGTACATAGGGCAGCAGCCTCTGAGGTGCAGGGTTGAGTAACCGGGAGGTAGCCGGCTAGTGACAGTGACTAAGTTCAGGGAAGGGAACTGGGTGGAGGTCGCCTAGTGATGTCTATTTAACAGTCTGATGGTCGTAAGATAGAAGCTGTTTTTCAGTCTCTCGGTCCCAGCTTTGATCCACCTGTACTGACCTCGCCTTCCTGATAGCCGGGTGAACAGGCCGTGGCTCGGCTGGAGGGCAGGCAGTGTGCCCGCACCACCCTCTGGAGAGTCATACGGTTGCGGACGGTGCAGTTGCCATACCAGGCGGCGATACAGCCCGACAGGATGCTCTCAATTGTGCATCTGTGAGGGTCTTAGGGGCCAAGGGTCTTAGGGGCCAAGGCGAATTTCTTCCTCCTTCTGAGGTTGAAGAGGTGCTGTTGCGCCTTTCTTCACTACACTGTCTGTGTGGGTGGACCATTTCAGATTGTCAGTGATGTGTACGCCAAGGAACTTGAAGCTTTTCACCTTCTCCACTGTGGTCCTGTCAATGTGGATAGGGGCGTGCTCCCTCTGCTGTCTCCTGAAGTCCACAATCAGCTCCGTCGTTTTGTTGACGTTGAGGGAGAGGTTATTTCCTGGCACCACTCTGCCAGGGCCCTCACCTCCTCCCTGTAGGCCGTCTCGTCGTTGTTGGTAATCAGTCCTACCGCTGTTGTGTCGTCTGCAAACTTGATGATTGAGTTGGAGGGGTGCGTGGCCAAGCAGTCAAGGGTGAACAGGGATAATAGGAGGGGGCTGAGCACGCTCCCTTGTGTAAACAAAGTAGAATTCTGAATATCCATAAGAGGATCCAATACATGTTCACCATAATATCCAAATATTATCAGAAAAGAGAGAGAATGAAGAATGAAAGGGTGTGAAAGGGGTTCTCATTAGATTCAACTGACTCAAATCAACCATGAGAAACATTGATAGATTATGGCTTTGTATTGTGAAACTGAAGCCTAGTGTCTTGTGTCTTTTTTATATGGTGGTTAGTGTGACTAAATTCAAGTTAAAATATATCCTTCCTTTCTTTAGTTCACTCAGTTAGCAAGGATGTATATTTGACTCAATAAGCATCACTTCCATTCCATGTTGTGAGATTAGGAGGAGTGAGAGCCAAAGTTGAAACCAGGAGCCCCTGAGGCCCCGAAGGACTGGGGCCGCAAAACACTCGTCCTCGGCTGTAAAGTTCATAAAAAAAAAAAAACATGTTTTAATCAGTCTGCTGCCCCCTTGAGGTAAATGTAATATGAGTAAAAATGCATTACCCCGAAACGGGACACGCCGACGTGTAAAACGAGCGAATCGTCGTCTCTAGCGGACCAATGAACGGTCGAGATTGAAAAGATTCCCCGGTGCGCATTGACGACGTCATACAGTTCGCCGAACAGATGGTGTTTTTTGGTGGGACGGGGAGAGCGAGGTGTCTCTTCACATGTCGCTGCCTCCACTGACTTGGAAAACAGGAGCTAGCTCATGAAATCAAGTGCCAGTATTTGTGGGGGGGGGATTTGCAATCATTGGCTTCATCTCTGTCGATAGGGAATGAACGACGAGACAACACCGGGCAGTTGCAAGATAAACTCTGGGTGCTCCAGGTACGCGTGTGTCGATGGCTAGCTAGCATGTGTAGCTAGCCAGGCGGTCCAGCATCTCACTAAATGTCCTCTGAGCACAAATTGTTAGTTATGTAGCAAAGTAAACCGATAGATTAATTTACCATTCCATGTCAGGCATTTTAATACATGCATTTTGTAGATCAAGGCCAGGGTATTTTTTCAATAAACAGGCTGCGTTAGTTAGCTAACTAGCCAGCAGATCCGACCCGTTTGCCTACTGCTGCACTAGGGTCGGACAGCACTACTGTGTGTATTAGGACACTGCAGAGCCGGTGCGAGCTCTGGAAACGTACCTCAATCCAGAGATGAAAAATGCATACTCCGAATTGTCCCATTATCCCAACAGTTACATCAATAAGATTGGAGGAGTGTTAGTTGAAAACAAGCAGTCATTCAATCTTGGTTGGGAATATTCAGGGTGCAGCGCATTTCCTTTCCCTGGATTGAGGTATGTTTTCTGAGCCATATGTCATGCCGGCTCCAACATGTCTTAATACACTCAATAATGCTGTTCGGCCCTAGTGCAGCTGCAAGTGGGTCGGATCTGTTGGCTAACAAACCTCCCAGCTAGCCAACAAGTGTCCCTATGTCTACCTGCCTGTCAGGCGTGCATCGGCACGTACAAGACTTCCTGTCTGCCTTTCAATCACGTCATGTTATAGTTCCTTGGAGAGAAACATAACATATGGTTCCTCTGAACTGCTGAATGACAATTTAATCTCTCTCTCTCTCCATCTTTTTGTCTTCAGTATTGAGCAAATGCTGGCTGTGAACCCCGGCAAGACACCCATCAGTCTGCTACAGGAGTATGGAACGCGGATAGGTAAGGCAGAGATGGTCTAGGAATGCTTCCTCTTCTGTCTCAGAGTCTGGGTAAGGTTTCATTCTGTTCTGTCTTAGCTAGCTACCTACAACTATACCAAATGGACTGGTTTATCATCTGCTTATTTAGTAGAATTAACACACTGCATCAATACAGGTACCTGCTGGTCACTAGTCAAATATATATTGTATACTGTAGTAGCTATAGAATTAGGAATTTGAATACTAGAATGGACATGGCCCGTGTTATGATGGAATAAAGGTCAGACATGTTGGTCAGGGAGTTGGACATCCCTGGTTTACCAGTGCTGTGATAAGATATTGTGTATAATAATGCATTTTAAGAATTTATCTGCTCTCTCTGCTGGCTAGCTAGTCAGCCAGTTTCAGAGGAATGATTCCATAACATAATAAAATGAACTGCCAAGACGCCAACATTCCATTCAAACAATACAGTGAGTTAATAGGCATTTTTCATGCCCCCAAAAGACCACTTCCTTCCACGCCAAGCAGTGTATGGCGATATCCGGTTGTCTGTAGTCTTCTGCGAAATTCAAACATTGGAGTTTACCCAGTGACTGCTCAATTTGCCCAAGTTTGCCATTAGTGATTTGGCTATCGTTCACAAACATTCCCAGACAAGGAGATCTGAACATCATAAAGGATACAAGTTCTTCCACGAAGAATATCTTCAACGATCAAGGTAAGTTAGTACTTGAAGTGACCAGTTGAGATAGATAGATAGCTAAGCTAACGAAAGCTAAGACGTTACCATATTGGTTAGTGATAACATGAGTTAGCTAACGTTACTTAAGATTTGTCAGACTTCGATAAAGTTAATAAGTTAGCTAGCTATTTGGCCAGCTACTGTAATCTATTTGTTTCTCGCTAGCTAGAGCCATCTCAGTGACGTTAAGAGTAGCAATGGTAACTTACTTGAATACGTCAATTTAATGTTTGCCACCTAACGTTCTTTCCTGCTCCGTTCTTCTGAATATGTATTGTCAAACATAGTAGACCAGGAGGGGGCAGTGGTAGTATGGGCACGGTGTCACATGGGAATCAGGAGCTCTATCCACTGCAGGTTACGAGAGATGATAGGCAGTTTAATGCTTAGTGTTGCAGTTTACCTGTATTTTGTTCAAAATAATCAAACTCTGTATCTGTTCACGGTAGGCCTAGTTCCTTTGTTACTGATCTGAAGCTGGTATAACAATAACATGTTGTATAGTCTAGTTTTATTAGTTGGTCCGTTGTGTTTTAATGTGAGAATTGAAGAGAAGCAATCATGACCTTGCTGCTGCAGATGATCAAAAACATTGTATGACACCTCCCCCTATTGTTATTTTAGATTACATTGCAAGCACCCAGGAAGCCTGTCATCGTAAACAGCTTATCTTGATCAACTGAAGGCGCTTTGTGCAATATGGTGGCTCTACTCTTCCAGACTGCACATTACACCACATTGGGGTTGAAGATGGTGTCAGCGCCATTGCCTTGCACGGGGGGTACTGCAGTTGTGGCATGGGCCAAGGACTCGGATGAGTTTTGAATGTGAGAATTGTTCATATTGTTATAGAGAACACCCATTTTGCATTTTTGTAAACTCATATTACTGCATAACGTTATACATTCATCCTGAATCTTTTTTTGATGTATTTAATCTTATTTTCTTTTAAGCAGGGGATTCGACCAGAGCCCATGGATGAAATGGTTCTGAGGAAGCCAAGAACATCAGGCAGGAGTGGCATAAAAACCACTCTTTACCAAACATTCCCTGCAAGTTTAGAATTGTCTTTAAACAAGTTGGCATCCCCAGGATGTCCCCACTACGCTCACAAGTTGCCTTCATTCGTGTTGAAATTGATTGGACTAAAGTTTTAGTCTTGGTTGACACTCATCCCTTGTCTATGCTTCTTTTATATGTTTCCCCTTCCTGACATTACTGTGTCTGCTGGACCAAGTTTCAGGAGCATGTGACCACATCCTGCCATTGCCAAGGGGCAGCATGGACTCGAAGAAATTACTCTGGTTGCCTCTAGATTTGGTCCAATGCTCCATGGGGTCAGTGCTGTCATGTCAGTGTCCCCCCCAACTGTCACCAGAGAGATTCTAAAACACCCAGATGCTCCTGCATTCCTCCAACTCTCAGTAAAATAAAGTAAATTGCACAGTCATTTAAACGTTGTCCCTACTTGCACTCAGTTTTACCACTTGGAGAGCTTAAAGGTGTCACCAGCATTGTCATCTGCTATTGAAGGGCACAGTCGAGCAGTCTGCCTGTCAACTATGGAAGGAAATGAGGAAACTACGTGTGTCTGCTAGCCAGTTTAGGGAGGCATGCCATGTCTGTGGGGAATCATCTAGCCAGGCCCTAGCCATGAGAATGCTTAAAGGTGAACGGCAAACCAAAGCTATGTGAAGGGGTCTTGAGCTTAAGACAGAGGTTCTCCAGAACTACTCTGAATGATTTGATGTCTCAGTCAAACGTTGTGGTTTCATTGTGCATCCAGATGCACCCCATCTTGGGGCAAACCATGATGGGAAAGTTTATGGCCCTTCTGCAGCGCCGCCCGTCTGGCTAGCTGAGATCAAGTGTCTGTTGAGTGTAACTGATGTGAAGCACATTAAAGTTTGTCAATGGCCAGGCCAAGCTCTAACACAACCACAATTATCACTAGCAAGTCCAGGGCCAACTGGCTGTAACCGGTTTAGTTTGATATGACTTCACTACAAGCACTAGAAGTGACCTTACAGTAGAGAGAGTTTGGAGAGATTCTTTAATAGCAGGAATGAGAGGAACCTGACCTCTTTTACACCTACAGGAATGTTTAGATAACTAATCAAAATTGTATGTAGAGGAATTTTATTTTTAATGAATGAATTATGTTCTTTGTCTATCCCATGTGGCTCAGGTGGTAGAGCATGGGGCTCGTAACACCAGGGTTGTGGGTTTGATTCCCACGGGGGAACCAGGTTTACAAATATCACAATGTATGCACTCGCTCTGGATAAGAGGGGCTGCTAAATGACTTCATGTAAATGTAATTCACATTGAATTAGAGTAAGTTACTGATTTAATTGATTTTATTTTGACTTAACGTCACAAAATAAATGTATTTATTGAATAAAATCTTCAATGTTTATTTTCTCACTTTAACAAACACTTCATCACAAAACACTTCTTATTCATAAAACCTATTTGTCATTACATATTCAATATCAAAATGATCCCAAATTCATATCTTGTCTGTGAACATATACATTTATAATAAAAAAAAAACAGATGTACATGTAGGTTTAAAGCTGTTATTTATAATGATCTAATTAATTGGAACTAAAATCATTTTTGTTGTGTTGAGATCCAGAGGTCCCTGGTAGTTCACCAATAAGCAGCAGTTCTTCCACAGTTGACAGCCTACTAGAGTGAGTGGGATAATCTTGTCCCAGGTATAGTACTATCTACTAGCATACTGACGTGCAATGGCTTGCTTTCGCTCTTGTCCTTCCATGTTAGCGGAGTTGCTCTCTTGAATGGGGGGAATGATGTGTGTTGCCCCCACATCTGACAGCATCCTCTCTGATGAACCCCTCGTCTTCCATGAATCCATCACCAGGCTCAAGGATTCCAGAGAGACTCGTGATCTCCTGATCAGTGAAAAGTTTGGATACAGATGTGATGCCTCAACGAGGTGCAATCCCAATCAGGCACATCTCCAGACCTGTGCAGTCCAGGATAACTCGGACCTCTGGACAGTACACCTGGAACTGCTCTGTGTGCATCCTGAATGGGTGCGGTGCCCCGAGACAAGACGCAGGTAGTTGGTCCAGGTTAATATAATGCGGCTCATTGAAGATGTCCGCCAACACCTTCTCCAGCCCAGCTGCTACTCGACAGCATTACAGAAATAACTGGTCAATGAGTGGCAGCTTCCTGTTGGGGCTTGGTGTTGCGCTTCCCATTCCAGCCTTCTGGGCCTTGGACCAGTAGATTTATCCTGGAGACGGCAGGGAGAAATGGACTCCCAGAACACCATGAAGATCTTCTCTGAGTGGAACCGGCTATAGAACCTGAAGTCCTCATATCACACTACTGGGCAGGGGCACAGCTATGGGTGGGCCACCCAATTGGGAACCAGGCCCAGCCACTGTGGAGCCCAGCCAATCAGAAAGAGTTTTTCAACACAAGCTTTTATTAAAGACAGAAATGCTCCTCGGTTTCATCCGCTGTCCGGGTGGCTGGTCTCAGACCATCCTGCAGGTGAAGAAGCCGGATATGGAGGTCCTGGGCTGGTGTGGTTACACGCGGTCTGCGGTTGTGAGGCGGGTTGGGCGTACTACCAAAGGAGGGGCTTAAGTTGGAGAGCAGAGTGGGAGAAGAGCCATGCAACCTGGTTAGCCAGTTAGCTTGATGCAGCTAATGTAATACCTGAACTATAGCAACTGTTTGCAGAACTACAACGCTGAGCTACAACACATCAACCATCTGGAAAACCTAAGTTCACGTTACTCACCAGGGAGGAGGGCAGGCTTAGTCATAGGCCACTGCAGTCAGTGCAGAGGGACCAACACTTGTCAATAGCTGAGACATCCACCTCCTGTTCCCGGACATTGGTTCCCAGTCACGCACTTGTTTTATCAAATGGAGAGACCCAAGAATGCAGGGTCCCTCCCCAGTTGTTCCAGGAGAACCGACAGGGAACGGTCCCCGTCTTAATGAGAGCACGGCCTTTTGGTGTTAAGTAGATGTTGGCCGGGTTAAAATGCAGGCTATTGACTAATGTCCTCCCACGTTACAAAATAGTGAAGTCTGGGCCCTCATCTGTTCTAATTGCTGTCACCCAGCTGTCACTTAAAGTCTCATCCTTAGGGAAGTTGTGGAAGCTGAGATGTATATATTTTTTTTTTGTTGTCAGAACAAAAAGGGACACTACAGTAGCATCGACGAGAGGATTGTGCCGCCATTATGCTAGCTTGCTAACTCTGCGCTGTTGCTAGCGACCTTAGCATAAACCGCAACAACATTCCATTCAAACAATAGTCAATCCACAGCCATACGCTGGCTGAAATCAGCTGATAGGACAGACAAGCTGTAAATGCATATTGTTCCATGTAGCACTCACATCTTTCCAAGAAAACAAAAATTGACATTTTTGGTTTGTTTACATATAATTGAGGCTATTTATACAGAAATGTTATAAAAATCCTTATGAACTGTTTTATAATTAGTGCCGTCAAAGTATTCATACCCCTTGATTTATTCCACATGTTGTTACAGCCTCAATTCAAAATGTCTGCCAATATGGCTGCCATTTTCACCCCATTCTGAAACTGAGGGTTTGACATAGCCTCTCTAGTAATATGGTAGTAGCATGGTAGCCTCTCTAGTAATATGGTAGTAGCATGGTAGCCTCTCTAGTAATATGGTAGTAGCATGGTAGCCTCTCTAGTAATATGGTAGTAGCATGGTAGCCTCTCTAGTAATATGGTAGTAGCATGGTAGCCTCTCTAGTAATATGGTAGTAGCATGGTAGCCTCTCTAGTAATATGGTAGTAGCATGGTAGCCTCTCTAGTAATATGGTAGTAGCATGGTAGCCTCTCTAGTAATATGGTAGTAGCATGGTAGCCTCTCTAGTAATATGGTAGTAGCATGGTAGCCTCTCTAGTAATATGGTAGTAGCATGGTAGCCTCTCTAGTAATATGGTAGTAGCATGGTAGCCTCTAGTAATATGGTAGCCTCTCTAGTAATATGGTAGCCTCTCTAGTAATATGGTAGCCTCTCTAGTAATATGGTAGTAGCATGATAGCCTCTCTAGTAATATGGTAGTAGCATGGTAGCCTCTCTAGTAATATGGTAGTAGCATGGTAGCCTCTCTAGTAATATGGTAGTAGCATGGTAGCCTCTCTAGTAATATGGTAGTAGCATGGTAGCCTCTAGTAATATGGTAGTAGCATGGTAGCCTCTCTAGTAATATGGTAGTAGCATGGTAGCCTCTAGTAATATGGTAGTAGCATGGTAGCCTCTCTAGTAATATGGTAGTAGCATGGTAGCCTCTCTAGTAATATGGTAGTAGCATGGTAGCTTCTCTAGTAATATGGTAGTAGCCTCTAGTAATATGGTAGTAGCCTCTCTAGTAATATGGTAGTAGCATGGTAGCCTCTCTAGTAATATGGTAGTAGCGTCTAGTAATATGGTAGTAGCATGGTAGCTTCTCTAGTAATATGGTAGTAGCATGGTAGCTTCTCTAGTAATATGGTAGTAGCATGGTAGCCTCTCTAGTAATATGGTAGTAGCATGGTAGCTTCTCTAGTAATATGGTAGTAGCATGGTAGCTTCTCTAGTAATATGGTAGTAGCATGGTAGCCTCTCTAGTAATATGGTAGTAGCATGGTAGCCTCTCTAGTAATATGGTAGTAGCATGGTAGCTTCTCTAGTAATATGGTAGTAGCATGGTAGCTTCTCTAGTAATATGGTAGTAGCATGGTAGCTTCTCTAGTAATATGGTAGTAGCATGGTAGCTTCTCTAGTAATATGGTAGTAGCCTCTAGTAATATGGTAGTAGCCTCTCTAGTAATATGGTAGTAGCCTCTCTAGTAATATGGTAGTAGCATGGTAGCCTCTCTAGTAATATGGTAGTAGCATGGTAGCCTCTCTAGTAATATGGTAGTAGAATGGTAGCTTCTCTAGTAATATGGTAGTAGAATGGTAGCTTCTCTAGTAATATGGTAGTAGAATGGTAGGATCTCAAGTGTTGCACTCAATAGTGTCTGTTGCTGCAACACTACCAATCCTATTGTTCCAGGTAACACCCCAGTGTACGACCTGCTCAAGGCCGAGGGCCAGGCGCACCAACCCAACTTTACGTTCCGCGTGTCCGTGGGAGAGATCAGCTGCACCGGCCAGGGGCCCAGCAAGAAGGCTGCCAAACACAAGGCAGCAGAGGCCGCCCTGAAGATGATGAAAGGAGGACTAGGGGGACCAGTGGTGCTGGGAGAAGGATTGGGAGAAGGGTTTATTGGGGTGGAAGAGCCTGTGGATGGGGACAGGTGAGTGGATTATTTATTTTCTTATCTTTTTTTAACTAGGCAAGTCAGTTAAGAACAAATTCTTATTTTCAATGACTGCCTAGGAACAGTGGGTTAACTGCCTTGTTCAGGGGCAGAACGACAGATTTTTACCTTGTCAGCTCGGTGATTCGATCTTGCAACCTTTAGGTTACCAGTCCAACACTCTAACCGCTAGGCTACCTGCCGCTCCGATTTATACAAGGTTGAATCCAGAGAAAATGAGTAGTTGAATGCAGTGATGCTTGGCTTGAATGGCTTATGTGGTGAGAGTAATGTAGATATCCTCATCTATTGAAGCCAGGATGCAAAAACACTGTAGACGAGTGCCTGCTTTTTTTTGATAAAGTTACAAAAGCCTCCGTGCCAACCATTATAATTGTGATAGATCGTGTGCTCTTGGTCAGTCTGTGGCGTAAATAAGGTCTTTCCTCTGCTGTTTTCCTCCCCAGCTGTCCGTCAGAGATGAAGACTTCAGGAAGCGGCACGTCTCAGCAGTCAGAATGCAACCCTGTGGGAGCTCTGCAGGTGAGATGCATCCTGGGACTTAAGAGTTCAGTTAAAGATTAACTCGGTCCTCTCAGAACTACATTTTGAACCCCTTTTAATCAATTTAATCAATTTTAGAATACGGCTGTGGAAAAGTCAAAGGGTCTGAATACTTTCCGAATGCCACTGTATTATAGATCCGGGCTTTCCAACCCTGGAAACATACAGGAGGGGAGGTTTTCACTCGTATCTAGCACACCTGATTCTAATAGCTGGTTGATAAACTGATTTTAAAATTTGTTGAACTTTTGTTTGGAGCGTAAACCTACGAGGGTATCTCTCCAGGAACAGGGTTAGAGAGCCCGGCTATAGATGTATACTGTGTCAGTCAGTCTCCGAACCGCTTTTCCCAAACCCTCTCTTCTCCCAAACCCTCCTGCTTTACAGAGGACAATGGCGTTAATTGTGAAGCAAAAATGAAAGGTAAATGAATCTCCCGCTTTATGGATACATGACTTTGTGTGTTTCACTGAAAGGAGCTGGTGGTTCAGAAAGGCTGGCGTCTGCCAGAGTACACCGTGACCCAGGAGTCGGGCCCTGCCCACCGCAAGGAGTTCACCATGACATGCCGGGTCGAGAGATTCGTTGAAATTGGTAAATCTAACTTGGTTTCTGCCCTTTCAAATATGTCATGGATTTGTTTTTACCATTACACATTAGGTATATCGTATGTCCTTGTGTAGCAAAATGATTAAATTGGTCAACTAACCAGGAAGTGAAATCAGGCGTGCTAGTTCTGGAATAGAATCCATGGAGTGGCAGGGGGAACCTTTAGGAAATGTTTGGGAAACTGTTACATGTCTTAGCCCGTACCATCCAGCCCGTAACATCCAGCCCGTAACATCCAGCCTATCTCTCCCACAGGCAGTGGCACATCGAAGAAGCTAGCCAAGCGGAATGCAGCAGCTAAGATGTTGTCCAGGATCCATGATGTTCCTGTAGACCTGAGGAGCAGCCACGAGACTGAGCCTGAGGACGACACTTTTATCATGGTGAGACAGCGACTGGGACCTGTTGATGACCTTTCTAAGACCATAATCGCTGCTGTGCTCGCTTCCTGACAGGTCATCATTGCAAATAAGTGTCTGTTCTTCAAGACTTTCCTGTATAAATACATTTTAAATATTGTCGGTCGCATGCACATGTTTAGCAGATATTGCGAGTGTAGCGAAATGCTTGTTAAATGTATGTGATGTTGCCTGAGCGTCTGACTCGTGGTACCATTGTCTCCACTGGTGGGCAGAACATGGGCAGTAGGGTGGAGGCGGGGAAGTGTAAAGGTCTGGGCTGTACCTGGGACTCTCTGAGGAACTCTGCTGGGGAGAAGATGCTACAGCTGAGGAGCCACCCTCTGGGCATGCCCAGCTCTGACTTCTGTTCTCTGCTACACGACCTCTCAGAGGAGCAGCACTTCGACGTCAGCTACCTCGACATAGGTAAATAATATCCTCCTTATCACTGGGGCCAGTTCACATACAGATTCCTGTTTTAAAGTGTCTGCGGTAGGAGCGGTTATCTACCATCACATCCCTGTCTATATATTTTTCTTTGCGATCAAAAATGCTACTGGGCTCCAGACAGATCTGATACTTGACTCTGTAAACAATCATCTCGGCTAAAGCACCACACATACAAATAAACAATCCATAAAGCCCAACAAATACAAAATAGTCCCACAAGGAAGGGGTGGTGTTAAGTGGGGCTTTCTCTGGTTGCCGGGAGAGGTCTGGGGTGTGACTGACGAGCAAACCCTAGTTGCTAGGGGTGGTGGGAAGGGTGGTTTAGGATCAGTTTAGCATTATCACAGCCTGGTCATGTGGGGCTGGGATAGGAGGTTGGGGGGGACTGGGATAGGAGGTTGGGGGACTGGGATAGGAGGTTGGGGGTGTAGGTCCACTGTGTTTCCCTGTTTAGACTGAATATACTATTCATTTAACAGTAAGAAATATAGTTTGAGTAGAAGCTACTTGTTTTATCGTATTGAAATGGAAAATGGACCTATAAACCCTCCCCAACAAAAAGTTACAAAAATAAAAACATGGTAGAAACAAATATGCTAAACTGATCCTAAACCAGTTGTCTTTGTGAATACGTGACCAGGCTGTGATAATGCTAAACTGATCCTAAACCAGTTGTCTTTGTGAATACGTGACCAGGCTGTGATAATGCTAAACTGATCCTAAACCAGTTCTCTTTGTGAATACGTGACCAGGCTGTGATAATGCTAAACTGATCCTAAACCAGTTGTCTTTGTGAATACATGACCAGGCTGTGATAATGCTAAACTGATCCTAAACCAGTTCTCTTTGTGAATACATGACCAGGTTGTGATAATGCTAAACTGATCCTAAACCAGTTCTCTTTGTGAATACATGACCAGGTTGTGATAATGCTAAACTGATCCTAAACCAGTTGTCTTTGTGAATACATGACCAGGCTGTGATAATGCTAAACTGATCCTAAACCAGTTGTCTTTGTGAATACATGACCAGGCTGTGATAATGCTAAACTGATCCTAAACCAGTTCTCTTTGTGAATACATGACCAGGTTGTGATAATGCTAAACTGATCCTAAACCAGTTGTCTTTGTGAATACATGACCAGGCTGTGATAATGCTAAACTGATCCTAAACCAGTTGTCTTTGTGAATACATGACCAGGCTGTGATAATGCTAAACTGATCCTAAACCAGTTCTCTTTGTGAATACATGACCAGGCTGTGATAATGCTAAACTGATCCTAAACCAGTTCTCTTTGTGAATACATGACCAGGTTGTGATAATGCTAAACTGATCCTAAACCAGTTGTCTTTGTGAATACATGACCAGGCTGTGATAATGCTAAACTGATCCTAAACCAGTTGTCTTTGTGAATACGTGACCAGGCCGTGATAATGTCTTTATTGTGTGAACCTAATGTGGGTTTCCTTATTTCCTTGTTGTTCCAGAAGAGCGCAGTCTGAGCGGTCTGTGCCAGTGTCTGGTAGAGCTATCCACTCAGCCAATCACAGTGTGCCACGGCTTCGCACCCAATCAGGACGCTGCCCGCGCCAGCGCAGCCCACAATGCACTGCAGTATCTCAAAATCATGGCTGGGGGGAAGTGACCGTCTCTCAGACCGACCTCTCTCTCCATGGCAACGACCTAGACCCTGATCGTGTAACATCCACCTCGGAGGGTGGATGCATCTTCCAACCAATGGTGGTCAAGGGAAGTGACCATTGGTTGACCCAGGATTACCCATGATGTGGGAATTGGATTTGTCCCTCCCACACACATCCCTGGAGTCCTCCTATCTGTTGGTCTGTTCATTTCCTAAATGCCCCTGAAGATATCCCACATAACCCTAGATCATTCTGTGCCCCTGAAGATATCCCACATAGTCCTCAATGTCCTCTTGATTGGCTACACTGGCCATTTTTATTTGGATGGTCAGTCACCCACCTGCTCTGCTGTTAACATGCCTAGAGAGAAACTCTGCAGGGAAAAAATACATTTTACATGAACCCCCATTTGACTATAGCCTCATTGACCCTTTTGTTGTTGCCACATTTACAACGAATGAAGAGTTGCTTTGGTTGCCTTTTCATTAGCTAGAACTTTGTCTTTCAACCCCAAATATTTCTCCCCCCCCGTTGAAGAAGTCTTGGCCTGAATGAAGTCTAATTTTGGACATTGAAAAGGGGGACATTTTAATGACATGAATTCTTAAATTGGAGACTTTTATTGCCAAGTTGACAAGATCTACCCCGTCTGTCTTTCATGCCTTTTTGTTAGTTGGATTATACAGAATTGTTTAGTAATTGGCCTTTTTTTTAGAAGAGTCATCTGATAACTGTTAAAAGGTGTACCTTTTAAATTGTGATTGCTTAACATCTGAAATGCTAAATGTTATTTTGAGTATTGGAATTACATTTAACATTGTGTACTTTACCATTGAATTTGTTCTTTGTCAGACCTCAAACCCTGTTTTGAAATTGTGAATAGAGTGCTGTGATTTTAAAATGGGTAATTTTAGGAAGTCAGAAGTTGTTTGAGTTGCTGGTTGCTTTAGTAAAACCGTGTCAACGGCCCCTCAATGAATTGATCATATTACTTCCCTCAACTGGGGTAATTTCCATAATGTCTGAAATGGACCGTCTAATTTAGCCTGGGTGCCAGTCTGTTCATGATCTCTTACCTACTACTTATGGAATTGCAATGTTAAACAATGACAGTTGGCCAAAAGCACAAACACATCTGGGACCAGGCTAGCATCTAATTGAGATGGAAATTGTATCGCTGCATTTAATATGGATCATCTAAGTTGATTGTCTTGCACTAACGGCTGACTAGCCTGCTCCTCATCTACCTCTGTTACATGCTAATTGGTATAGCCTGAACTCTATAATCCTCCCATGTTTTCTCCCACCAGTTCAGATAGTCAAGCCATCATGGTTTCATATGGGAGGTTGAGTCAAGCATAGTATTGGCAGTGAGTGTCTGAAGTATACTGCCTGTAGTAGGCCAACTATAGTTTGCTGCTACATCTCATGATGAGCAAGCAGTGAGAGAGAGAGAGACACAGAACGTACCGCATCTCTGATTCAGATTAGTTGGGTTAAATGCGGAAGACCCATTTCAGTTGTACAACTGACTAGATATCCCATTTTCCAATGTTTGATGATTTTGTGGAAAGTGTTGCCCAAATACAAAGTTGAACTGAAATGTGGCCTATTACGGTTTTGATTTGTTCCTTTTTGAATAAAATATTTGATTTCAGTGCAGATAAATGTTTATTGAAATCAGTTTAATATTGATTCTCTTCATTTATAAAAAAAATTCTTTAACACCCATAAATAAGGACTTTCACAAAGGCACAGCACTAGCATGGATTAATGACTGTCGACAGTCTACACAAGCAAACCGAAGGGTTGACTTCCTGTCCGACTACACTGAAGACTCATGCCAGATCGCCTGGATAAGTATTTAACATATCAGCTAACCACATTGCATTGTCTGGCACACAACTAACTGTTGGTTGATTCAATGCCTGCGCATCAGGTTAAGCAACTTGATCTGTGTGTTTAAATATACCTCCGGGTCAATGTGTTGAACCGACGGAAGACATCTGAGTGGGTGTTTTCAGAAGGCCACCTGATTCATGATGTCATTAACAATAACAAACCTCTTCATACTTCATGAACAATCCGTATCGGTTGAATATATCTTCAGTGGCTGAATGTGTTACTCAAACAAATAAATAATAGTCCCCGGAGTCTATTTCCCTGAGGATCCGTCAGCTCTTGTCTCTGTCAGGGGAGTAGACTTCTTCATCCGCGTAGCCACTACTGTCTGATTGCATGCTGTCTCCTCGAACCATCAGACCTACAGAAAGAGAAACACAGGTCTACACACAGATGGATACAGCCATATTCTCCTCATGGCTTTAAGCACAGGTCTACACACAGATGGATACAGCCATATTCTCATGGCTTTAAGCACAGGTCTACACACAGATGGATACAGCCATATTCTCCTCATGGCTTTAAACACAGGTCTACACACAGATGGATACAGCCATATTCTCCTCATGGCTTTAAACACAGGTCTACACACAGATGGATACAGCCATATTCTCCTCATGGCTTTAAACACAGGCCTTCCCAGAATTAAACATGCAGGGTAAACCAGAAATCTACCCATACATTTTCAGTTAGCTGACATTCTTGATGAACAACAATTATTCTTACGAGAAAGTGTGGGTACAAGTTGTGAACACACCTTAATTCACACACACACACACACACACACACACACACACACACACAGCAACTCATTCGCAGGTAATGTAACAGTACTGCCCATTTCAGCTACAGTATCAACCACATTCAAGGGTGTGTGTTCCTGTGAGATTAAACTAAAGTCCCAGTCAGCACTTTGGCTGCTCTGAATCACACTAGTCAGTCATCTCTTAAACAACTACTTTGGTAGTAAACTCTTTAAAAAGGGTTCTCCTATGGGGACAGCCGAGGTACCGCTTTAGGTTCTAGACGGGGAGGTGCTAAGAGTGTAGTGAGCACATGTAGACTGTTAATATCACTAGGTTCAGCTGACTATGACGACATATCAATCAAGACTATGAACTCACCTTTGTTTTGCTTGACAGTAGACCGTGACAAAGATGTTGACCTTTTAGTTTCTTGCTGTCCAAAGTCTTCCTCCCCTGCGCTATGGACCTATTGGAAAACAGGTAGTCAGGGGAAAAAGTCCTGGCCCAAGTATGCATAGTCACTTCAGCCCTACCTATGTACAAATTACCTTGACTAACCTGTACCCCCCGCACATTGACTCGGTGCCGGTGCCCTCTGTAAATAGCCTCGTTATTGTTATTTTATTGTGTTACTTTTTTTTTTTTTTTACTTTAGTCTATTTGGTAAATATTTTCTTAACTCTTCTTGAACTGCATTGTTGGTTAAGGGCTTGTAAGTCAGCATTTCACGGTAAGGTCTGCACTTGTTGTACTCGGCGCATGTGACAAAGTTTTGATTTGATTTGATTTATGTCAGGCAGCCAAGGGTGGATAGATAATGGACTACACCAGATGGATGTGTGTATCAGCCCTAGGAACTCAGAGACCGGAGTACGGTGCGCCATATAGGTCAATCCAAAAAAATTCTGTCACTTACCTCCTCTAGCTCAAAGGAGTTGGCCTGTTGAATAGTGAGGGAGACCTGCCCCTGGAGTGGTGGTGGTTTCAGAGGACTCAGGTACCTCTTGTTACTCCATACACCTGGATAATACTGGGCTGCTGGAGGCACCACTGTGGTCCCACCACTGGGAGGGAGAATCACCTCAGGTGTATCTGTGTCTAAAGAACTAGAAGGCGTCACATCAGTAACAGTGATGAGACAAGGGGACATCCTGCAACTAGGGAGCTCTGTAGGCACGAACGTTGACACCACCAGTGTTCCAGTTTCTCCCAAACTGGATTCAACCTTAGACATGGGAGTTACTGTGACCTCTAAACTCTTGGCTGAGTTACTGGTAGTTAGGCACCCCTCCTCCCTGGGTTGGTGCAGTCCGTCTGATGTGGTGAAGGATCGGTCAGATCTTCCGACGTTCTCAGAGGAGATAACAGACGACAAAATGGCCGCCGCCTGTGTGTTGTTATTCCACTGTTGCAGTTGACTGCTGAACGGAGCCTGGTGAACACACTCAACGATCTGAGGACGGGTGATGTCATGGGTAACCTTGGCGACCGGTGCCACTACCGTTGCCCAGCCTGTGGGATGAACTGTGTTTTGAGTTTCTCCAACCTCACAAGTAGGACTTGGACTAGTAAGGCAAAAGTCAAGCTTCTTCCTACTACTGGGCTCTCTTTGATGACCGGATTCTGAAAGTGATGATGCCCCAAGGTTGGGTGTTCTGTCAGGATGTCGCTCTCTCTCTAAATCAACTCCATCCCTATCTGATGACGATCCCTGCTCCAACTCCTTGTCCCTGACTGTGTCTCTATGTCCCGGTGTCTCGGTCTCTCTGTCCCTGACCAGACGTGTGCCCACAGCACATGTCTTATTACTATCCCCAGTGTCCATATCCTGTATATCCAACAACAACCCCTGCTCCCACTCCCTGTCTATGTGTGTCTCTGTCTCTCTATCCTTCACCATCGTGTCCACAGCAGCACTCATCTCATTACTGTCCCCTGTATCCTGATTATCCTCCTCCATGTCTCTGGATAAAGGCTCTGCCTTGGTGTTCTCCAGGACCAGACCCACCAAGTCAGGCAGGCTGTTTCTCTTCTTGGGGGCCGACTCAGACCCAGGCCCGGGGGAGAGTCCTGGTCTGGGGCAGGCAGAGTCCGAGCCCAGCCGGGCGGAACCCCCAGAGCCAGTATACAGGCACATCTTAGAAACCGTGTCCTTGAGTCGCTCCACTGGAGACCTCGGTTCGCTGCGGACGCTTCCCATGAAGCGCCGTCCGATCTGCCCGTCAGCGGTGGGGGAGAAGCTAAACTCGGGAGGGGCGAGCTTCTGGAGGGGCGTGCGGGACACGTGTGAGTAGAGGGAGTAGAAGGCATTGGCCATAGCTGTCAGCACCTCTACCTGCCTGAAACGACCTGCAGGGGGGAAGTCAGTTTGTTTGTAATGCTGCCTAACACAGAGGACAATGACAGTATTGTACTGTTTGGAATGCTGCCCAACACAGAGGACAATCAGAGTATTGTACTGTTTGGAATGCTGCCCAACACAGAGGACAATCAGAGTATTGTACTGTTTGGAATGCTGCCCAACACAGAGGACAATCCGAGTATTGTACTGTTTGGAATGCTGCCCAACACAGAGGACAATCCGAGTATTGTACTGTTTGGAATGCTGCCCAACACAGAGGACAATCCGAGTATTGTACTGTTTGGAATGCTGCCCAACACAGAGGACAATCCGAGTATTGTACTGTTTGGAATGCTGCCCAACACAGAGGACAATCCGAGTATTGTACTGTTTGGAATGCTGCCCAACACAGAGGACAATCAGAGTATTGTACTGTTTGGAATGCTGCCCAACACAGAGGACAATCCGAGTATTGTACTGTTTGGAATGCTGCCCAACACAGAGGACAATCCGAGTATTGTACTGTTTGGAATGCTGCCCAACACAGAGGACAATCCGAGTATTGTACTGTTTGGAATGCTGCCCAACACAGAGGACAATCCGAGTATTGTACTGTTTGGAATGCTGCCCAACACAGAGGACAATCCGAGTATTGTACTGTTTGGAATGCTGCCCAACACAGAGGACAATCAGAGTATTGTACTGTTTGGAATGCTGCCCAACACAGAGGACAATCAGAGTATTGTACTGTTTGGAATGCTGCCCAACATAGAGGACAATCAGAGTATTGTACTGTTTGGAATGCTGCCCAACATAGAGGACAATCCGAGTATTGTACTGTTTGGAATGCTGCCCAACACAGAGGACAATCTGAGTATTGTACTGTTTGGAATGCTGCCCAACACAGAGGACAATCAGAGTATTGTACTGTGACAGATCATGTGACAGATCATGTGACACTTAGATTGCACACAGGTGGACTTTATTTAACTAATTGTGTGACTTCTGAAGGTAATTGGTTGCACCAGATCTTATTTAGGGGCTTCATAGCAAAGGGGGTAAAAACATATGCACAGACGACTTTTCTATTTTTTTGAAACAAGTAATTTTTTTAAATTTCACTTCACCAATTTGGACTATTTTGTGTATGTCCATTACATGAATTCCAAATAAAAATCCATTTAAATTACAGGTTGTAATGCAACAAAATAGGAAAAACGCCAAGGGGGGGCAAATACTTTTGCAAAACACTGTATTTCTAAATTAAATTTCAATAAATCTGTTAAAATGTCTAAAAACATGTTTTCACTTTGTCATTATGTGGGGTATTGTGTGTGGATGGGTGAGAGAGAATTTTTTATATCCATTTTAAATTCAGGATGTAACACAACAAAATGGGGAATAAGTCAAGGGGTATGAATACTTTCTGAAGGCACTCTATACTATGCTGAGTTATATAGACACTATCAGTCTGTACATCTAGTTGTCTATTGTACACTTTGATTTAGTGACGAAACTGTTTCAACTGCACGAAAAGTGCTACATAACTACGGTTATTATGTAAATTATAGCTGAGTCATATTCAGACACTATCTATATCTTGCCTGTGGGTGTTGCATGATGGTGTTGATCACAGTAGTGTGGGTGAGAGTATGACACATTGGTGTGTGCTTGTCTTACTGGCCAAGGAGAGTCCTGGGTCCTCCTGTCGGAGCCGGTGCAGTTGGGACTGAAGAAAAAGGCGGAGGTTGATGCCGTGGGCATGGGAAGGGAAGTTTATGAAGCGCATAGGGATACGGGCCGTGACCTCAGGCTCATCACAACCAAACCCCAACTGGTACAAAGTCTCCTCTGCATCCTCCGCACACATCTGCAGCGCCTCCGACACACTGGGGGGTGTGTGTGTGTGTGTGTAGGTGATGAGTCAGAGAAACAGATAGAAGGAGAGAGGGGACGGGAGGGGTCAGAGGGGACGGAGATATAGAGGAAGAGAGGGGAGAGAGAGAGATTTACCGACTGAATTTCAGTTTAAGCATTCTCGGTGACGTTGTACTAGATCTGTTAAGACTGTGCAACATCAGGCTGAGAGTGGTTGGTCCTAACTCGCCTCGATGCTTTACTGGTGCTTTTGGAGAGCCCACTGGAGGCCATACTGTGGCCCAGGTGGAGAAGGGGCAGAGCCAGCCTCTGGCGGGGAGTACTGCAGATACAGTACAAGAGAACAGGAATCAAAGACAAACACCTGTGACCGGCAAAAATAAACAATGGACAAAAAAAAACCTGAAAGATTCTAATCACTTTGTAATAGTACTTGATGCATGTTATTATTTATTATTATACCTGTATTCAACAAAAGTCATATCTTAATGTAACCGTATTTAATGTACTAGTAGCTGGGAAAATGCATTGTAAAAAAAAAGGCATTGTAAAAAATAAAATAAAAATCCAGACTATAAATGTAGCTTGCCATGTGTAGTACTTTGTAAATTTGACTGATCTACTGTTGGGTGGCCAGTGGCCACTGACCTGGTGGTGACTCCTCTGTGAGGATGTTTGGGTGGCGGAAGCAACAGTGGGAAGGTCCTACACAGGCACCATTTAGCCAGCAGGCACCACCATTTAGCCAGCAGGCACCACCATTTAGCCAGCAGGCACCACCATTGGGAGATAAAAGCAGGTCAACTTACGCCCACTTCAACCATACTTGACTAAACTAAACCTCCCTCCAAATAGGAATGACGTTTAGACAGAATTTATGTAATTAAACCACATGTTCTTCATGTTGATGTTGTCTTACCCCAGTTCTGAGACTCTTCCCTCCACATTTAGTACTGTAGCTGTAAAACATGAAAGAAAAGTAACGTTGTGTGTGTGTGTGTGTGTGTGTGTGTGTGTGTGTGTGTGTGTGTGTGTGTGTGTGTGTGTGTGTGTGTGTGTGTGTGTGTGTGTGTGTGTGTGTGTGTGTGTGTGTGTGTGTGTGTGTGTGTGTGTGTGTGTGTGTGTGTGTGTGTGTGTGTGTGTGTGTTCCCCCTCCTCTGTCATATGTGTCCCTTTGTGTTGTGACTAGGCTTCAGTGAGCGATACTTGTCTCTTTTCAGACACGCCCTTATCTTTGTTTTCTATATCTGGGCCAATCTTAGGAGAGTCAGTCAGTCAGCAGGTAAATAACATGTACCAGCATGTCAGACACTCAATGAAGAGGTGAAGGCTTAAGGTTAGATGCTACAACGAGCCTATTGTTTTGTTTCAGTGTAACTACAGTAGGCTACATGTCGTTGATGTACTAGCAGTGGAGAAGCAGTCCTATGCCATGAGGACGGTGTATCTCACTAACATTGCACACACCTGTACCCTGGATTTAAATGGCAAATGGAAAAAAATTAAAGCTTCCACTAGTCAAAACAGGTATAATGGACTTCACAAGGTAACACACAAAAAAACCTTTCCCAAAACATCCATGATGCTCTCCTAATTTTCCTACAAAACTATTTCCTGCTTTGATTATTTCCTATGGTGTGTTTTATCTGTGTGTGTGTGTGTGTGTGTGTGTGTCTGTGTGCCTGCATGTAAATGTGTGCCAATGGGTTGATGTTCTCTTTCATCCTCACCCTCGGCCCCCAGACTCAGGTCATCTTCAAAACTGTTCGATTTCAGCAGAGACTCTGGAAGAAGAGAGGAGACTAAAATCAGTGTTCTGTGTTCTGTTGTGACCAGTGGGATATGATATCACTGTTCCATGCTGACAGTAGATTTCAGTGACGGTGGCTTTGTTGTCAGACTTACCAACAGTCAGATTATGACTCGAGTTTTCCGAGTCCGTCTCCAGCCTATTGAGAACATGTAGGTTACATGTTGTTACTGATCATAAAATGTAAATAAAAATAAATAAAACATACACACCAAAACAAAAACCTTAATTATTACAACACCGCCTGGTATGGCAACTGCTCGGCCTCCGCCCACAAGGCACTACAGAGGGTAGTGCGTACGGCCCAGTACATCACCGGGGCTAAGACCATCCAGGACCTCTATACCAGGCGGTGTCAGAGGAAGGCCCTAAAAATTGTCAAAGACTCCAGCCACCCTAGTCATAGACTGTTCTCTCTGCTGCCGCACGGAAAGCTGTACCGGAGCGCAAAGTCTAGGTCCAAGAAGCTCCTAAATAGCTTCTACCTCCAAGCCATAAGACTCCTGAACAGCTAATCAAATGGCTACCCAGACTTTTTGCATTGGAGTGTCCATGTGACTTTAAAAAAACGTAAAGGACTTGGGTAGACGCATCTGAATATTAGGAACTTACTTCCTGAACTGGATTACATTAAGATCTGGACTAACTTGGATCTCTGGGAACATTCTGGACTATGATATTAATAATGAGGGTTATCATGTGTTCAGAGCTGACTTTCTGTTTTAGCTACTACACTTAACAAAAATATAAACACAACATGTAAAGTGTTGGTTTCAAGACCTGACCTAAAAATGAAATGTTCCATACGCACAAAAAGCTAAGATTTGTGCCGTTTTGTCACACAACACAACGCCACAGATGTCTCAAGTTTTTAGGGAGCATACAATTGGCAAGCTGACTGCAGGAATGTCCACCAGAGCGGTTGCCAGAGAATTTTCTTTCTCTACCATAAGCCCCCTCCAACAACCGCATGTGTGGGCAAGCGGTTTCCTGATGTCAAAGTTGTGTTCCAATTCCTGCCAATATCCAGCAACTTCAGACAGCCATTGAAAAGATTAGGACAACATTCCACAGGCCACAATAAACAGCCTGATCAACTCTATGCGTAGGAGATGTCACGCTGCATGAGGCAAATGGTGGTCACACCAGATACTGACTGGATTTCATATCCACGCCCCTACCTTTTCTTTAAGGTATCTGTAACCAACAGATGAATATCTTTATTCCCAGTCATGTGAAATCCATAGATTACGGCCTAATTTATTTATTTCAATTGGCTGATTTCTTTATATGAAGTGTAACTCAATACAATCTTTGAAATTGTTGAATGTTGTGTTTAAATTTTTGTTCAGTATATCTTTAAGCCTTTGTCTGGGGAAAAATGTAATCCATAACTGTTATAGGGGTCTACTGTCCTCCCCCGGGTAACGTTTGTGCACTTGATGAGGAAACTAGTTTGTTGTTTTCTTTTACTAAATCAGAAGTTATTATCCTGGGTGACATAAATTATGATTGGGAAATGCAGGCTTCAGACAATCTAAAAAACATGTTTAATTATCTAACCCTAACCCAGATGGTGACTAAGCCTACATGGCCCAACCCTAAAGATCCTTCAAAGTCAACTCTAGATTGTTCTTATTTTAACCAATACACCAGATAAATATGTTTTCTACTGGTGTCTTCACCAAAGACAGTGACTATTGCCCAGTTGTTTGCATTAGAGATGTGAGAATACAAAAATCTAAAAGAAGCTTTAAAAAACTTCAGTGAGCAGGCTTTTTTTTTTTTACACAATCTTTATTTTAGTGACCTTGATTGTATTTCAGCTAATCCCTGAACATGATTTAGCTTCGAGCCTTTTTTTGTAGATGTCTTCAATACTATTGTAGATAATCATGATACCTTTTTAAAAAAAAAGGTTAAAGTCAGATCAAATGCTTGGTAGAGATGATGCCAGGAACAGAAGCTTAGGCCCGGACTGGCAAGCTTTAAAGCAACTGAGGAATCATTATGTAATTCAAAAAAAAAAAAAATAATCAGAAAGGATAAATCTGATTATTATGTAACCACTCTTCCAGATTGTAATGGGAACCCGGATAAATTTAGACTATTTACAGAAAAATAAGTCCTGTTTTGGTAGCAATAGACGACAACAAATCCACAGGAGCCGACCAATTGGATCCCGGTCTGCTTAAGTGCGCTGCATCCCTCATTGTTGGCTCAATAACCACCATTTGTATTCAACATTATCATCAGGAAATATTCAAAAAGTATAGAAATCATCTCTTGTGCTGCCACTCCATAAAGGGCAGGGATAGTAGTGACCTTAACACTTACCACCCCATTTCAAGGTTTCCTTGTCTAGCTAATCCTTGGTAAATGCACAACTATGCACCTTTTTATTATTTTTTTGAGAGATGTATTTTGAATGTAAACCAATGACAATGAAATGAAATGTTCTGCTTTGTTTGTGGACCTGTCAAAAGCTTTTGATCATGCTACTTTATTGAAACAGTCCTCGATAAACCTGAGCTCAGACACCTGATTTATGGGGTTAAGTCTGAATAAAGGTATAAAGGTGTACCACGGGGGGTCGATTTTTGGACCTGTTCTCTTGTCTATCTATTAAAAATTGTATGCGGATATACAGTGCATTCTGAAAGTATTCAGACCCCTTGACTTTTTCCACATTTTGTTACGTTACATCCTTATTCTAAAATGTGTTTTTTCCCTCATCAATCTACACGCAATACCCCATAACGACAAAGTGAAAACATGATTTTAGACATTTTTGGAAATGTATATATATATATATATATACACACATTTCATTTAAATTTTTGTATTGCTTATTTACATAAGTATTCAGATCCTTAGCTATGAGACTTGAAATTGAGCTCAGGTGCATCCTGTTTCTATCCTTGAGATGTTTCTACAACTTGATGGGAGTCCACCAGTGGGAAATTCAATTGATTGGACAGGATTTGGAAAGGCACACACCTGTCTATATAAGTTTCCCCAGTTGAGAGTACATGTCAGAGCAAAAAACAAGCCATGAGGTCGAAAGAATTGTCTGTAGAGCTCTGAGACAGGATTGTGTCTAAGTGGTGGCAGCCTCATGCTGTGGGGATATTTTTCAGCAGCAGGGACTGGGAGACTAGTCAGGACTACTCTGTTCATCTTTCGAGGGAAAGATGAACAGAGCAGAGAGATCTTTGATGAAAATCTGCTCCAGAGCGCTCAGGACCTCAGACTGGGGCGAAGGTTCACCTTCCAACAGGACAACGACCATAAGCACACAGCAAAGACAACGCAGGAGTGGCTTCGGGACAAGTCTCTGATTGTACTTCAATGGCCCAGCCAGAGCCCGGACTTAAACCCGATCAAACATCTCTGGAGAGACCTGAAAATAGCTCTGCAGCAACTCTCCCCATCCGACACGACAGAGCTTGAGAGGATCTGCAGAGAAGAATGTAACTAACTCCCCAAATACAGACCAAGCTTATACCCAAGAAGACTCGAGGCTGTAATCGCTGCCAAAGGTACTTCAACAAAGTACTGAATAAATGTTCTGAATACTTAAGTAAATGTGATATTTCATATATTATTTCATCCTGTTTTTGCTTTGTCATTATGAGGTGTTATATGTAGATTGATGAGGGGGGGAAAACTATTTAATCAATTTAGAATAAGGCTGTAACCTAACAAAATGAGGAAAAAGTCAAGGGGTCTGATTACTTTCCGAAGTTACTATATACAGTACCAGTCAAATGTTTGGACACCAACTCATTCCAGGGTTTTTCTTCATTTACTATTTTCTACCTTGTAGAATAATAGTGAAGACGTCAGAACTATGAAATAACACATATGGAATCATGTAGTAACCCAAAAAAAGTGTTAAACAAATCAAAATATATTTTATATTTGAGATTCTTCAAAGTAGCCAACCTTTGCCTTAATGACAGCTTTTCACACTCTTGGCATTCTCTTAACCAGCTTCATGACGTAGTCACCTGGTATGCATTTCAATTAACAGGTGTGCCTTGTTAAAAGTTAATTTGTGAAATGTCTGTCCTTCTTAATGCGTTTGAGCCAATCAGATGTGTTGTGACAAGGTAGGGGTGGTATATAGAAGATACCCCTATTTGGTAAAAGACCAATTCCATATTATGGCAAGAACAGCTCAAAAAAAGCAAAGAGAAACGACAGTCCATCATTACTTTAAGACATGAAGGTCAGTCACAATGGGACATTTCAAGAACTTTGAAAGTTTCTTTAAGTGCAGTCGCAAAAACCATCAAGCGCGATGAAACTGGCTCTCATGAAAGGAAGACCCAGAGTTACCTCTGCTGCAGAGGATCAGATTGCAGCCCAAATAAATGCTTCACAGAGTTCAAGTAACAGACACATCAACATCAACTGTTCAGAGGAGACTGTGTGAATCAGGGCGTCATGGTTGAATTGCTGCAACAGGAAGCAACCAAAAAAACACTACTAAAGGACACCAATAATAAGAGACTTGCTAGGGCCAAGAAACAGGAGCAATGGACATTAGACAGGTGGAAATATGTCCTTTGGTCTGATGAGTCCAAATTTTAGATTTTTGGTTCCAACCGCCGTGTCTTTATGAGACGCAGAGTAGTTTAACGGATGATCTCCGCATGTGTGGTTCCCACCGTGAAGCATGGAGGAGGAGGTGTGATGGTGCTTTGCTGGTGACACGGTCAGTGATTTATTTAGAATTCAAGGCATTCTTAACCAGCATGGCTACCACAACATTCTGCACTGATACATCATCCCATCTAGTTTGCGCTTAGTGGGACTATCATTCGTTTTTCAACAGGACAATGACCCAAAACATACCTCTAGGCTGTGTAAGGGCTATTTGACCAAGGAGAGTGATGGAGTGCTGCATCAGATGACCTGGCCTCCACAATCACATGTCAGAACTCCTTCAAGACTGTAGGAAAAGCATTCCTCATGAAGCTGGTTGAGAGAATGCCAAGAGTGTACAAAGATGTCATCAAGGCAAAGGGTGGCTACTTTGAAGAATATAAAATATATTTTGATTTGTTTAACACTTTTTTGGGATACTACATGATTATATCTGTTATTTCATAGTTCTGATGTCTTCACTATTATTCTACAATGTAGAAAATAGTAAATAAAATAAAACCTTTTGACTGGTACTATATATATATACACATATCCTAATTGGCTACTTAGCCCCAGTGATCCGCTGCAGTCGGAATGAGTAAATACTACTGTCTGTTAGATAGATAGATTGTTAATGGTTGCTTAACGTTTGCCTTCTCTGTGTTAAACACATCCAGGTCAAACCAGACCTAGTGTATCTTTACTAAACAGGGTCCAACCTACAGGGATCATCTTTAGCCAGCTATCCGCTCAGTCTGTCCCGCAGAGCTACAGCTTTTACAAGTCTGTTCACTTCCTACAGAGGAAATGCTCTCAAGCCGAGTGTCAGAAGGTCAAGTGAAGTTAACCGTGGTGTTTTAAGAACACCTCAGCATTTCTTATCTCACTTATCCGACTGAAAAAAACCTACAAAGTAATAATACAAGTTCCCACGTTCGTTTTAGCCACGTTTTCAGACTACTTAATCAATTTGACTTGCGTTCATGACATCATGTTGCCAATAAAGTCGCGAACCAAGTCATCTATGATCATTGGTAATAATGCATAAGTAATTACACAATACTCAAGTTTCCATCCAGTTATACAACAATTGTTTTTTGGTGCTAACATGGCTGCTATTTTCCATTAAACATAACTGGAGGAATCAACAGAACAACAGTACTATTCTACCAAATATGACGGAAACCTGGGACTATAAACACAACACCAAAGAAAGTTTGGAAATAGAATGTCCAACAGTATAAATAGAACACAACTAGTTCTAGAACCAAGGTGTTTTGGAACTGACTCAGGAATCCCCTTTGGGTCATGCCATTGCCCTGTAACCATATCCTAAACAGAAAAGATCTATTTTCGAGCACAACCTAATACTGGCAATTCACATCTGTAATATTTCCCCCACACTGTGGGCGGTTTCCATCAACCTTTAGCTGCCACTCACGCATCATCCTTGCCTATTGAGTTTCTCTCTGAAGTTTTTCATTTCAAAGTCAAACCTTGCACGGCATGCACACTCACCCACAGCCCAGCAGCCAGCTCTCAATCTTTCCTGCTGAGCATCCTGTGGAAACAGTAGATATAGAACAGTCTGGGTGAGCATTCAGCATTAAGACAATTAACACTTCTTACACTTTTTTTGCTCTGTTTTGTCGCAAAGTTGTGATGCATCATGCAGAGGCCAGCCGCCCACATATTGTGACTTATAAATATACCAGACTAAACAGTGTTGCTGTTAAGGAGTTTTAGCCTCCTGCCTGTTGTTGTTCAATAGATATTATACAGTAATGCATCAATGTCGCAGCTGTCTAAGGCACTGCATCTCAGTGCAAGAGGCGTCACTACAGTCTCTGGTTCGAATCCAGGCTGGATTACATCCGGCCGTGATTGGGAGTCCCATAGGGCAGCACACATTTGGCACAGCGTTGTCCGGGTTTGGCCGGGGTAGGCCGTCATTGTAAATAACTGACGTGCCTAGTTAAATAAAGGTAAAAAATCTTTTATTTTTTTTATGTCACTCAAATGTAAAGTCTGAGAACTGACCATCTGTGAAGACATCGTCATCTGATGCAGACTGGTGTGGAACAGACGGGTGGGTGGATGGAGATCCCTGTGGATCTTGTTCTTTCAGGGTAGGCCACTGGCGACCGGTCTGGAACCAGGCCTGACGCCTGGTTGTAGAAGACGGCCTCTCCATCAGACAGAGAGGAGGGGGCGGGGGCTGCATTGGGACAACAACAAGAGACACTGTTTTACAATATGCATAACTCACTCAACAGCTCACCAATCAATTGAATAGCCTACTTCAATAATGATCAACTGGTAGAACCCAAACAATGAAGTTAGTATTATACACTTTCATCAATAGACTTATATTGACATAACACTAGACATTTCCAAACCATGACCAGCTTAAGGATAATTTCAGTGAAGCTACTGGTGCCTACAGGGCATTTCAAGCAGGAACACATATTCTCTGATTGATAATCTAGTACAGTTGGTTGGAATAGGAAATTATCACATAATTGGAATGAATAGTCGCTATTTCAAAAATAGTTGACACCACACACTCACTCAAATCAATATATAATTATATTTAGTTGATTAATTCTACCATTTAAAAAAAAAACAAGCACAAATAAAACAAGCCATACATACACATTAGTTAAATCACAGAGGATAACACAATAAAGTGTGGGACTTATTCCATTGTGATTGTCACGTCTACTCCCACTCCGACGCTCGACGTCGCCGGTCTACTAACCACCGGTCCTGGCAACCCATCATTACACACACCTGCGCCCCATTATGAGGCACACCTGGACTCCATCACTCCCTGATTACTTCCCCTTTATCTAACACTCCGTTGTATCACTTGTTAGGTAGTATTGTTTCCTGTTTTTCCATGTTTAGACCCTAGTCCTGTTTTTGTATCGACCCTAGTCCTGTTTTTGTATCCACACCAGGTTTGTTCTGAATAAACTCACCGACTGCACCTGCTTCCTGACTATCTCTGTCTCCGTTACGGTGATCCTCTTCAGACAAGATGGCTAGGCAAGGTCGACACGATTGAACACAGTATGGCCGAGTAATAAACACAACAGAAAAAACTAAGAAGAAGAACATCTATCTCATCATTGCAGTTACGTCGCAGGTGACGTTCATTTGGGCAAATAAGACATCAAACATTTTTTTTTCTGTATTTTTAACGTCGTTTTAACGGTCAGAGGCAACTCATTCCACTCTGAGTCTCCGGTATACAAGACAGTACCTTTCCCAGCATTACTCCTGAACCTGTATAAACACATTAGCAACACATGTTCTGTTGCTGTGGTTGTGTGCACCCCTAACATGGGGAAAGTAACCAGTTAGATACCAGGGTGCAGAACCATAAATATTCCTGTAAACCAAACCCAGTCTAATCTGGTACACGTTAATTAATCCAGACCATGTCTAATCTGGGACACCCTAATTAAACCAAACCCTGTATAATCTGGGACACCTTAATTAAACCAAACCCAGTCTAATCTGGTACACCTTAATTAAACCAAACCCAGTATAATCTGGGACACCTTAATTAAACCAAACCCAGTATAATCTGGGACACCTTAATTAAACCAAACCCAGTATAATCTGGGACACTTTAATTAAACCAAACCCAGTATAATCTGGTACACTTTAATTAAACCAAACCCAGGCTAATCTGGGACACCTTAATTAAACCAACCCCAGTCTAATCTCGGACACCTTAATTAAACCAAACCCAGTCTAATCTGGGACACCTTAATTAAACCAAACCCAGTCTAATCTGGGACACTTTAATTAAACCAAACCCAGTCTAATCTGGGACACCTTAATTAAACCAAACCCAGTCTAATCTGGGACACCCTAATTAAACCAAACCCAGTATAATCTGGTACAACCTAATTAATCCAGACCATGTCTAATCTGGGACACCCTAATTAAACCAAACCCAGTCTAATCTGGTACACCATAATTAATCCAGACCATGTCTAATCTGGGACACCCTAATTAAACCAAACCCAGTCTAATCTGGTACACCATAATTAATCCAGACCATGTCTAATCTGGGACACCCTAATTAAACCAAACCCTGTCTAATCTGGGACACCCTAATTAAACCAAACCCTGTCTAATCTGGGACACCCTAAATAATCCAGACCATATCTAATCTGGGACACCCTAATTAATCCAGACCATGTCTAATCTGGGACAGTCTAATTAATCCAGACCATGTCTAATCTGGGACAGTCTAGCCTCAACAGGCAGCCAGTTGAGTTCCTGAAAGCAGCTCCTGCCTATGTGAGTACGTGCTCACCTTCAATACTTCTCTGATCATCTTATTCTGGGCTATCTGGAGCTTCCACTTCATAAATGTAGATAAACCCCCAAACCAGGAAGTACTAGAGTAGTCAAAATGCCATTGAATGAGGGCAGTGGCTAGCACTCTCATTGAGTCCTTATCAAGCAGCTTGGACTTTTTAGCCAAAACTTGGTGCTGGCATTAACCTTCCCTAGGACTTTAGTGGCCATGCTCACACCCCCAAGCTTCCATCAAGGATGCATCCCAGGTAGCTAACAGAGGTTTTAGTAGTCAGCACCTCACCCCCTAACTACACTCTGATTTCAGAGGACCTACACAACTTAGGTCTGGACCCAAAAATAACTGCCTCAGTTTTCCCTACAGTAAGTGCAGAGATATCTTATTATCTCCAAGCCATTTGCTAATGTTAGTAAGCTCTGTGCTAAGTATGCTCTCCAACATAGTTTTACTTTTATGAGACACCAGAAGTGTAGAGTCATCCGCAAAATAAAGGAAAAGACATCAAGATCAAGCATCTTTCATATCGTTAATATACAGTAAAAACAGCAGAGGGCCAAGCACGCTCCCCTGCGGAACCCCACAACTCATTGGTTTTGCCTGAGACAGTAAACCATTAGTCCATACCACTTGCTCCCTACCTGACAAGTAGGACTTTACCCAACCTCGCAGGATACTGCTTAACCCCAGTGCCTCCAGTTTGGAGATTAGGAGACAGTGGTTAACTGTATCAAAGGCCAGAGATGTCCCTCATTAATCTCTTTCCTGATTAAATCTATCAAGTAAAGTAGACATGAATTAGTGAAGTATGAACCCTGACTGAAAATCATACATTAGAATTTGTTTGTTGACATAATCAATACATTTGCTCATGTACAACTATCTCTGGGATCTTTGATGCTATACTGGGGATAGATACAGGCCTGTAATTCCCAAGGTCAGATTGTATCCACTTTTTATACAGAGGGAAAGAGGGGATAGCTAGTCAGTTGTACAACTGAATACATTAAACTGAAATGTGTCTTCCGCATTTAACCCAACCCATCTGAATCAGAGAGGTGCGAGTTGAACTTTATCTTGTTTCATGCCCTTAGGAAAGATGCATTGTTCAAGAGAGAGATTAACGATATGCATAATACAAGGAAAAACAGAACAAAACCTTGATAATCATCATAATAGTCACAAATTCACAAAATGCTTACAATTATGTTAACGTTGACCAGAGCTGAAAAATCATAGCCTACATGACAATCGCAGAAGTTCCCTCTGATTATTATATTCTATAGCCTAACTGCCGCCAATATTGGTAGAAAGCTTTCAGTGCACGTCATCAGTCTAACGTAAAATGTTATACGACTGTATTACACTGCCTATTTGCGCAAGCAAAAACAAGGTCATATTTAGAAAACATGGTTGAAAAACAAACCGCATGCAGATGCTGACACCAAACTACAGTATTTCAAGGACAAATGTAAAAAAATATATATATATATATATTAAAAAAAGAAGCAAATCTTTATTCCAAGCCTACCTTCACTGAAGCACCGCAGGTTTCAATTCTGGTTTCTCGCACTGCGCTCACTGGTCTCGAGTTGCATCTTGTTGTCAGCATAGCACTGCATATTTCATCCAGGTTTTCTTATGTTTTTCAGATGACAATTTACTGGAACGGTTCATCCTGGATAAATGTTCAGACCTTTATCAACAGAACGCCTAGGCTACATGTTTGCGCCTCTCTTTCTCAACCAATGTGTATAATGTACACATCATTGCTGTCAACTCCTCTGACTGTCTCTTTGCGCGTAAATACAATACAAGGAAGATAGAAAAGGAAGTTCGTGTGATTTCAACTGAAAAAAAAAGAGCGTGTGAAACACTTGTGACACACATCCTCCCTGCGTAACAGACGCCAAAAAACACTGTAGACTAATAAAGAAGAGCTCACAGTATAGTCCCGTTTATACCTGGTGCTAACACGCGCCCATTGTCCTGATAATTTACACACATTTTGATTGTTTGATTAGATAGTGATTGGATCATATTGATCAGATTACGAAACGTACATGTTAACGCAAGGTGTAAACGAGGCTAGTGATTGTGACCTGTGCACAGGTTATCTAGGATGTACTGTATCTCTTCAAGTTCTATTCTTTGAAATTACTAACAACTTGCCAAAAAAAATATATATATATTATAGGGAATCTACAGGTAACTGCCAAAACAATAGAAACACTTGAGTAAATGATGGATACTACATATATTGAAAGCAGGTGCTTCCTGAGTTCATAATGCAATTAACATCCCATCATGCTTAGGGTCATGTATAAAAATGTGCAGGACATTTTTTGGGTTACCATGGCTATGCCCCCATAGGATGACAATGCCCCCATCCACAGGGCACGAGTGGCCACTGAATGGTTTGATGAGCATGACAACAATGTAAACCATATGCCAAGGCGTCTCAGTCACCAGATCTCAACCCAATTGAAAACAACGTTTTCCACAACCATCAACAAAACACCAATAGATGGAATTTCTCATGGGAGAACGGTGTCACATCCCTCCAATAGAGTTCCAGACAGTCGTAGAATCTACGCCAAGGTGCATTGAAGCTGTTCTGGCTGGTGTTTTCTTTAGTTTGTCAGTTACCTGTATAATAACAACACTCTTTTAAATATCTTCAAACAAGATTGAAATATAGGCTAATTGGGACCATGATCTTTCAAACGGTAGACATATTTGTGTTTATTTATTTATTATTTCACATTAAAATCAGTTCCCTACAGCAGGGTTAGGCATAGATGCAGATGGGCTGTGGTGTGATGACAGGTGTTCTGTTAAACTTGGGAGGTTGGTGGCACAAAGAAAACATATGGCCGTTAAAACCTATTTATAACCTAAATATTATTGTCAATATCCACTGTGAGGATATTAATAAAAGGCTACAAAAAACTGCATCTATGTGCTTCTGGATATCTACAAGATTGGCTTGGAGGAGAACAGCCGGGGATGTACTGCTGAGAGATGGACTGGGGGTGGAGTGTGGACTGGAGGGGGTGGTCCACTTCGATGGGAGGGAGGAGGGTGTGTGGCTGTCCTGCATTGGCAACTCCACACTCCATCCTAAGGGGACTGAAATGTTTACCCCGGCCACATGTGTTCCACGGACACCCCCTCACACATAAAAACCCTCCCACCCACGATAAATCTCCTCCCAGCGCTATCCGAAACGAGTCCCTCCACATTGAAGGGGTCTCTCCCGGTCTCTCCACCCACCCCGGTCCCAGCCCTCCCCTTGCACGTCCCCAATCCCACAGTGTTCAACCGGGCAGGGAGTGGCCAGCGAAAAAGTTTAGTCCCATCTGTTGCTGAGCGATTTCTAAACCTCCCTCCCGTATTTGCATTATGTTGTAAACGATGTATGAAACATTGTATGATATCTTTCGTTGTGTATGTGGCCTATTTTTTGTTGTTGTTGTTGCTATTTTGGCTCGTCAACAACAATTTATTTAGGTCATGTTTGTCAATGGCGCCTTTTCCGCCCCAAAAAAAGAAAACACTCTAGTCAACGTAACCGCTTAAAAGGCACAACCTACCATTTGTTGACCCCACCCAAATACCCGCCCATGGCCACATCCCCATTGGTCAGCTCTTCCCCTTTTAGAATAACTCCAACTCACATTGGGCAGCAGTCGGTGTCACTCATACACGGTGTGGCACGCAGGCACTTTGGGAAGCAAAGATACACTCGTTTCCACAGGTTATTATTATTAATTATTATTTTTTAAAACGTATTTTTTTATTTTTATATATATATATATATATAAATCGCAAATGTACAAGCCGATTGTAGCTCAGTTACGAAATCAAACTCACAGTGCTCAATGTAGAACCCCCCACCCCAACACCCCCAGCGAGGGGAGTCTAGTTCTGAAAGCAAAACAGCATTTCCATTGGCCCGCAACAACACAATGCGACATCTGATTGGATAATCTGATCCCCCTCCCCTCCCGTTCTCCTCCGTAAGCAGAAGCATCATGTTCGGTTGCTGAGCGGGAAGTTGGTGTGAAGGTAAAAGAAGCCCCAGAAACTCCTCCCGTGGTGAAATTATGACTGGTAGGTCAACTTTTATCTCCCCTTTTCACAAGTAGCCTCACTAGTTTTTGGAGAAGAAAAAAAAAGTCTACGAAAGCTAGCTAATAGTAGGTGATTGTTTATGGAAACAGATAATAATACAAAAAAAAATATATATATATATATATAAATAAATAAAAGACTTTAGGCAAATCTCAAAGTACAAGGTGTCAAACTCTTGTTTGCTAATTTAGCTCCCCCCCTGCGTTTGATGATAACCATTTTTATTGAAATCTTAAGCTAACGTTAATACGAGCTAATGGTTAGCCAGCAACTTTTTTATTTTATTAGGATAAAAGTCGAATGAGGTAGCTAACTAGCTGGCCGAATTAGTTCAAACAACCTAGATAAGGTTGGGAAAACATGCATTTTTGTAAGCCCCCAATGTTCAACTCCTTGACTATCGTGTGATTTTTAGCTAGTCAGTCAGCTAACGTTGTGTAATTAAGACTTCACTAATCGTTCCCCATGCTATGAGCTAGCAATGTAGCTACTTTCTTTTTCTCTCTTCTCTCCCAGTTAGCAGCTGTTTTTTTGTAAAACTTTTACATAACTAGTTTGCTAGTTCGTGGTATTAGCAGTAAAAAAACAATTAAATATGTATTTTTTTTTTTGTTTTTGTTTTATATCATATCTAATGAAAGTATCGTAGTCGTGTCAGCTGTATAACATCTTAGCTAGCTTGTTTAACTGGCAACTTAACATCAGGTAGCTTAGCTAACTGTTAGCAGCTAATCCATTTGCAACGTTACATTTTTACAGACCAACAGGATGAAATGGCCGCGATGGTGGAAAGCGGCGGAGGCTTCCTTCAAAAGCGAAACACAAATACCGGACAAGTATGCTCGCCAGTCAAATAACATTACACATTCCCAGATAACCGTGCATTCAATGTATTCCTCTTGATGTTTTGCTAGAGACGTTATTCTCCCCCCCCCATTCTCCCCATTCTCCCCCTTGACATCTAACGTTAACTAGCTAGAAAAGTAGCAAGCATGAGACCCATTTTTAGCTAGCTAGCTATGGATAATGCGTAGCTGTGGTCAGTGGTGGGGAATGGGTTTTTTGATCAGTGTTGTTGATGTCTCACAAGCACATGTCACCGGGGTGGGGATATAGGCAGTCGTTAGAGGTGGATGATCCCACACGGGGAGTTCCTGCCAGCCCCGTACAAGCAACTCGCACAGCCCATTTTGGCTGGCCTCGGAGGGGGTGGCTTCGGCTGAGTGAGCTAGTTTATAGGGCAAGATAAAGGTGTGGGTGGGTTGGGGAAGGGGAGGTTTAGCCCCGCCGCTGCTCTTGAAGAAGGAAAAAAAAAAAATGTGATCCCACCCATTTGCCAGTGGCATTCCCCCATTTCCTCTCCCTTGGCTCTCCCTCACCCTGCTCTCACCCTCTCACTCATGCCTGCTGCAGCACATATGCTGTGTGCACTGTCACATTTCACTGTAGGTGTGCTGTTAAAACCATGGCAAATGTGACAAGAATTGTACATTATTATGTTAATTAGTGTTTTGTCTTTGACTGTGGTTTAATTTGTTTTAATTGAACCCTTGCAGACTAGATTTGGTTTCTCTTATGAACACTTTGAAAAGCAGATCACTGGGTCACGTCAAACAGAACCCCATTGGTAATGTTTTGTGAGATATTGTGATACTGTATCTTATTATTTATTAGATCCCTAATTAGCTGTTGCACATGTAGGAGCTACTCTTCCTGTAAATAATTAGTTGAGTTTGTATACTGTACTAGTAGCTTCTCAACAAAAATCCCAACATTTTTTAATTGCAGGACTCCCAGCAGCCCTCTCCGTTAGCTCTGTTGGCAGCGACCTGTAGTAGAATCGACACCCCGGGCGAGAGTGACTCCGGCTCCGAACAACAGTTAGACCTAAGCCAAGCCCAGCTGACCCAGACAGCCAATGGGAGCTGGCAGATCATCCCGGTCAGTCTCGGTAGCTCCAGTGGTTCTAACACAATCACCACCGACTCCACTGGCATGGTCATGACCGCGGGCGACTCAGGGAAGAACAGGGGGCAGCAGGTGTTGACGTCGGTCTCCAGTGGGCACCAGGGACAGCAGCAGTATGTGCTGTCCTCAGCTCCTTCTCTACAGGGCCAGCAGGTCCTCACCATGTCTGGGGGCCAGGTTGTGTCCATGCCCAACATCCAGTACCAGGTCATCCCTCAGTTCCAGACGGTGGATGGTCAGCATCTACAGTTTGCACAGGCAGGGATGCAGCAGGACCCTAACGCAGCTGGGTCCGGACAGTTCCAGCTAGTCTCCTCGCCTAACGGCGGACAGCAGCTGGTTAGAGCAGGGAGTGGAGGAAATATCCTAACCATGCCCGCCGGGCTCCTACAGCAAGCCATCCCCCTACAGAACCTAGGCCTGGGTAACAGCGTCCTGCAGAACAACCAGGGCCAGTTCCAGTTGGCTAACATGCCTGGGCTCCTAAATGGCAATATCACCCTCCTTCCGGTCAGTGCAGCTGGTGGATCTGAAGGGGACGGAGGCTCAAACCAGCAGCTGATGCAGCAGGTAGTGTCGACCTCTGGCGCGTACTACACCAACTCAACCACCACCACCACTCAGACAGGCACCTCGTATGGAGGCATGACACAGCAGACTCAGAGCACCAACGGCTTCCAGAACTCTGGTGGCGGGATCCCTATCCAGCCAGATAACAGAGATCAGCCGCAGCAGATCCTCATTCAACCACAGCAGCTCATCCAGGGAGGGACCTCCCTGCAGACAATCTCAGCTGGGGGACAGGTGTTCGCCACCCCAACGCTTACCCAGGATGCCCTGCAGAACCTGCAAATTCAGACCATCCCTAACACCTCTCCCATCCTGCTGAGGACCGTCGGGCTCAACGGACAGGTGAGCTAGAAGGAGTTCTACTCAAGCTTTTCGGAATGTATTTGTTGATTTGGTGCTAGCGCCCTAGTTACAGGCTCTTGACGAGGTTATTATAAGATGATAACCAGTTCTCAGGTATAACCCCTGACCCTAAAGCTTACATTTTACATTTTTCCCCTTACTGTACCACCAACTGAATGTTGCTCTGGCTGGAGTACCCCCTGAAGTACCCCCTCTTGCAGTTTACCCCTCCTGCAGTTTACCAGTAGGCCTATGGTCTCATGTGGGGCGTCAGGGTAGCCTAGTGGTTAGAGCGTTGGACTAGTAACCGAAAGGTTGCAAGTTCAAATCCCCGAGCTGACAAGGTACATATCTGTCGTTCTGCCCCCTGAACAAGGCAGTTAACCCACTGTTCCTAGGCCGTCGTTGAAAATAAGAATTTGTTCTTAACTGACTTGCCTGGTTAAATAAAGGTTAAAAAAAAAGAGTCTTATCAAGTACCCCATGTGGATAGGCCAAGTACCCCCTGGGAACCACTGACTTACAGACACTCCTGTCTTTCTCCTATGATCCAATGTAACAATGATCTCTGTACAGATGATGTATGATGTTTTAATTTCTGAGTAATTGTGATGAAAGAAACCACTGATGCCAGAGAGAATTATAAAAGGGAGAAAAGAAATTGAAACTCATCTCAGTCCAACAATGGAAAATATAACTTAAATGTGTCCGTTCCTAATTGATCAATACGGACTTCCTCAATCTGCTAATCAATTCCTCTACCTCATCCCTCCAGGTGAGCTGGCAGACCCTCCAGCTGCAGAGCCCAGCGGGGACCCAGATCACCCTGGCCCCCATGCAGGGTCTCTCTCAGCTGGGCCAGGCACAGGGAGGTACCATGCAACTCCCTGGCCTGCACACCATCAACCTCAACACACTGCAGAACTCTGGTTTACAGATGCACCAGCTACAAGGAGTCCCCATCACCATCTCTAACACAGCTGGTACGTGTTCTGCTGAGGACTGAATTAACACTTATCCTATTGAATTTGAATGAGTCTTTTACTACTTACTAGAGCCCATAGAAACGTATTGAGTAACAGATTCATAAATGACCAAAAGGATAGGTAAAAAATAAAGGTTTTGAAGTGTCTGTACTGTGTCTAGGAGACATAAGAAAGCTCAGGAAATATATTTACCCCCTTATTTTTTTGGGGGGGGGGGCACAAAATGACCTCCATACTTCTGTTTGTATGGGTCCTTCAGATGAGTCTCGTGACACTAGTGTAGGTCGTAGAGCAAGATGGCGAACGCCATCATGTTGGCGAGAGTCTCTTTCCATAGATTGGTCATAATAGCAAAACCGTTGAAACGCTACAGACGTGTTCACAAGAGGCAGATTTTTCTGGATGTTTCAGGGTCTGTAGCTGTGCCACCCTCCACCACAGAATGTCAAAGGCCGACAGCCCAGATCTTAAACTGACTTTTTTTTCCTTCTAATGTTACTTAGCTTGGCGCACGGGTGGTCACAGTTGTAGACTTACCCATATCTGCACTTTTAATTGTTTTAACCAGAAAGGTTTTCATTCAGTTGGTTTGGTTTGAATTATTTGATGTCAACAAACAAATGTAGCTTGATGCCTGGAATGCAAAGTAGTGTTAAGTAAGCTAACTGGTTTGCCTTGTTCATGCTACATGGTGCCAGTATCTACATGGTGTGTGCCAGCCAGTATCTACATGGTGTGCATTCAGAGTAACAGACGGTTGGTGTGCGTTGACTAAGCATTTCCTTTACTCCTCTGTGGGTCAGTGACAGGCAGCTAGTTAGAGGTCTGGTTTGTCTGACAGGCAGCTAGTTAGAGGTCTGGTTTGTCTGACAGGCAGCTAGTTAGAGGTCTGGTTTGTCTGACAGGCAGTTGGAGTAGCGGAGGGGGTGTAACTTCACCCCACCCACCCTGTTGGTGTCTTATCAAGGCACACACGTGCACACACACACACACACACACACACGTACACACACACACACACACACACGTTAGGTGGGTGTGTCCAAGTTTGCCCTGTTCCTACCAGCATTTACATTTTATGGCTTGGCTATAGTTTTTCTCTGTCCTGAAATTAGACAAGAAATTCAACAAGAAATTCAACATAGATCTCCCAATATGTCTCAACCTGACATTGTCATTTGGGTAGGATAATAAGTAAGATTTTTAAACTGGTTTAGCCTCCACTGTACAATGACAGAATAATAATCACCTGCTATTGTATTTGGTCTGTTGACTGTCACGAGGTTCTCTTTATGCTAAGCATTTGTCTTTATGCTAAGCATTTCTCTGCACCAACTAGAACATCTGCTAAACTGTGTACGCGACCAATAAACTTTGATTTTACTTGGTGATTTTGTATCTGTAATGCCCAATGGTTCTAGATACACACCTAAACCAATTGATTTGTCACAGTAAGCTTTCATGAACGGGAATGCCAATGATGTTTGTAAACACTGAATATACTGTGTGTCTATTGTGAAGGCTGACGTTCCTGTTTATTCCTCTACAGGAGACCAGGGTTTGCAGACAGGGGGGGACAGTCTGGATGACGGCACAGTCATGGACGAGGGAGACACGTCCCCTCAGCCTCAGAACCGCCGGACACGCAGGGAAGCTTGCACCTGTCCCTTCTGTAAGGACGGAGAGGCGCGGTACGTAACATCGGAGTCTGTCAGCACTACTGCGTTATCGGGAAACGCAAAGAGCTGGGTCAAATGTTGTTTTTATTACCTGGAAGCCTTTCTGTTGATTTTTATGACGGATGTAGCCAGGTTTCAGGAAGAACCACTGACCCTATTGTTTATGACTCTGTCTTTCTCCTATGGTCCCAACGTAACAATGACCTCTGTGCAGATTAGATTTTAATTTAGGAATAATCCTGAGGAATAGAAAATGCTGATGTCAGAGGGGGGGGGAAAATAGAAAATAATAACAATGCAAGCTAACCGGCCCTAGTCGGAGGCCGGCTCGGAAGTATATTTGAGCGACATGATGTATGCGAAGACTGGGGCCAATGTTTCTGAAACTGCACAAAAGGTTGGCACACATCAAATAGCCTAACAGCAAATGACTGTCAATTTCCCCCCTTTTCCTGTTCAGAGATCCCAACAAGAAGAAGCAGCATATCTGTCACATGCCAGGTTGTGGGAAGGTGTACGGTAAGACATCTCACCTGAGAGCTCACCTTCGCTGGCACACTGGAGAACGACCCTTCGTATGCAGCTGGTCCTTCTGTGGGAAGAAATTCACTCGCTCAGACGAACTGCAACGCCACAAGAGGACACACACAGGTGAGCCGGCCAAGCCGACAAAATACATCTATTGATCCTTTATGTACAGAGACGATAGATGGGTTGGTTGTTTAGCAACTATGGAGCGAAAACAGACTGCGTTGGCTTAGATAGTTGCCGACATTTAAACTATATTTCATCTCCAGTGTTTTATTGAAAACAAGTTCTCATTGTGCAACTTTTCTCTCTAAAACCTCAGTACAAGTTGTTGGCGATCTAGCTCATTTTAGCTATATTAGCTGTGACATCCATCAGAACACCTCAAAACAAGACATGGTATCAAGAACAAGGTCAAACTAGCTGAAACCAGTCACTTAGGATTCCCCACATGGCAGTTTCTTGTCATTTGTTGCTAGCTATCTGAGCATCCGGAATCACAACACACGGCCTTCTGCCCCGTTGATGAAGAGCCTGCATCATTTTCGTGACATTGTCGTTTAACCCGTCTGTGGAAGTTGTCAATTTAGCTCTCACCGTACCCAGCCTCACCACACAAGCAGAGCTGGAGGTACTGTTGTGACTGTCACCGTACCCAGCCTCACCACACAAACAGACCTGGAGGTACTGTTGTGACTGTCACCGTACCCAGCCTCACCACACAAACAGAGCTGGAGGTACTGTTGTGACTGTCACCGTACCCAGCCTCACCACACAAACAGAGCTGGAGGTACTGTTGTGACTGTCACCGTACCCAGCTTCACCACACAATCCGAGCTGGAGGTACTGTTGTGACTGTCACCGTACCCAGCCTCACCACACAAGACTGATTTGGATATATCCCTGACCAATATGGCTTCCATTTTCACCCCATTCTGAGACTTTGAGTTTGACACAGCCCCTCTAGAAACGTGTGAGTTATAGATCTGTCATTCTCATTGAAAGCAAGTCTTAAGAAGCGCTATCTGTTCTATGTGCGCTATTTCTATGCTTCCTTATTTTGTGTCTTTTTACTTTCGGTTTTGTACACCAGCTTCAAATATATATTAATAGAAAATATATTTCACCGCGGTTTTAGATGATAGAATGATTCTCTACATTATACTTGCTTGTTTTGTCACGCAAACTGAAATTAGGCTAGCTATTTGAATTTTACCAACCAGGAAATAATGAAGCGATATCTGCATAGTGCATCTCTATGGATGTTGACTGTTACTGCTGACTAGGACAATGAGTTTTCCCTGACCTTATGATGGCTGGATGAGGAACAACTCTGGGCCCTAGTTACAGGCTCGGACTAGGTAAATATATGGTGATTAACCAGGTCTCAGGAATAACCTTTTGACCCTATTGCGTCAGATTTACATTTTCAGTCATTTACGAGACACTTCTGTCTTTCTCCTTATGGTCCCAACGTAACAATGACCTCTGTGCAGATGTATGTTTTTTTTTTTTTTTTAATTTCTGAATAATCATGATGAAAGAAACCACTGATGCCAGAGAGAGAAAATATGAAGTGACATTTGTTCTGTTTTTGAAGGAGACACTCTTCATGTTCCAAGATAATCGCCACTAACCTGTAACCTCATGCCATCTAGGTGAGAAGAAGTTCACCTGTACAGAGTGCCCAAAGCGCTTCATGCGCAGCGACCACCTCTCCAAACACCTCAAGACCCACCTCAACAAGAAAGGAACCGCCGGGGGCGCTGTGACCGCCGAGAACTCCGCCCCTCAGTCGGGTGGAGGCGGAGCCACGGACGGCGGAGCCGGGGTTGTGGTCAATGACCAGCACGCCCTCATCGCCATGGAGACACTGTCGCCCGAGGGCATCGCCCGATTGGCCAGCAGCGGCATCAACGTGATGCAGGTGGCCGACCTGCACTCCATCAACAGTAACGGATATTGATTGCTGATTGGACGTGGGGGGTCAGGACAGTAGTGGAGCAGCGGACATTGATCTATAAGGGCTATATGTTTCTAGATTATATACAGTAAAACTAAGGGCTAATATTAGGAAGGGAGGGGAGAGCTCTGTTTAGATATTTTTGAGAGCCGAGACAGGATCCAGGGAGTCCCTTTCCCTTTAGATACACTGCTATGATGTATTTCCATGACCTTACCCATTTCATTGGCTGTGAGTCGGGTGGAGAGGAGTCTAGATGTTAGTTACCTAGATCTGATCGATGATGGAAGGGAATGAATGGTACTACTACAGTGGTTATCATAGGTTGTCCTAACTTCAGTAATTACGTTCACAAAGGCTCCTCCTCTGGAATACAATACAAATCCATCACTTCCAATCTCTTTTATTTGAAGAGAATGCAGATACACACTACTGCTACTCAAGAGTTCAGTGCTCTGCTCACCTCCCTACTCCCTCCCCATGGCTAGGAGCCCCCCTCCCTCTCAGGTCTCTTCTTGTCCAATCCCCTTCTCTGTCTGTGTATAGTACAGTATACACCAGGGATAACTTCAGTACTCCACTGTACTAGCTGGTTGAATGGGTTGGGCCTCGGCCTGGTCTCTCACACCTTCTCTTGTCTAGCCCAGTATCACCATTGGTTCTTTCTCACTGGAGGCCAGTGTGGATGGGGGAGGGACTCGTCATTATTAGGTCACTGGTGACTTCTGGGGCCTGTTCAGGAGGATGTAACGTTGCACAACGTTCAGATGGTAACATACGGTGTAGAACAGAAGTGATTGTGGTGTAGAATAGGGAATCAGCTCTGTTCTTTCTATTTGGATCTGCAGCGTTTGGCACGTTTCATGTCCCAGGAGCATTAATCAGCAGGGGATGGAGGACACACTCTGGCACCCTATCACCTACATAGGGTCCTGGTCAAAAGTAGTGCACTAAATAGGGAATAGGGTGCCATTTTTTGGACACTGATCTAAAATCGTCATGAAATCTCTTTTTGCCTTTTTATATAGGTACACATTCAAGCCATCATGCTTTGATACATTTATCATAGCAAAAAAGAAAAGAAAATTTGGGATAACTTTGTATGTACATATGTTTTTTTTTTTTTCTTGTGTAAAGCTACAGAAATTCTTAGCATAGGAAGGATCAACTGAACTTTATATGGTTGCAAGAGATTGCCTTTCTGTTGTGAGTCTCTCTCATACACAATCAATCTTAAACTTCTATTATCAACTTTTATATAAATGTAGATTTTGTTTGTAAACTATTTCAAAAGTGTTCTGTCTATAGAATGAACTATGTATGTATTCAATACGGTCCAGTTCTTCCCATTTACATATTATTTACTTCTCTGGTATATTTGTCAATTTGCTTCATACTCAAGTTCTTTCTGATGCATTTGGAAATCAAATTCTTCCTCGACTACTTTAACCATATTTTTTTTTTGTCTTATTTCCAAATAATGCAAAAAATAAATTTCAGCTAAAACCAAAAATCCATATTCTGTGTGATCCTCAGTTCTAGAAGAGTTGCAGACAGTCAGTCAATATAACCTGACTCCGGGCCATGGTTCTATTACAGCTTGGGTTTCAAATTACCAGTAACATTCACAGGTTTTAAAGAACTCTTGTTTGGGATTCCTGGATTTCCTGCTTATGCAATCCCTTTTCCAGGAATCTAACTTCTGGAAAACCTGAAATGTTTTGTAAAAATCAATTACTGGCATTTTACAACCCTTACTTCTGTAACAGCACTGGCCTGCATGTTTTGGAAATAAGATGTTCAACGACTAATGAAACAAGAACAGGATCATAATAGGTTGTCTCGAACAGAAAGCCAGGGTCTAACAAACTTGATCAAACGTTAAGATTGACCTCGTCACCTATTTTAATCCAGTCAGTTTCAGTAGTGTGGTCAATCGCGGATGTTGTATTGCTGAAGACTGACTAGCTGGGCTTCTATGTGCATCTCAAATGGCACCCTAGTCAATAAGTAGTGCACTAAAAAGGGAATAGGGTGCCATTTTGGATAGACATTTGAAGGGCGTTAAGTACTTAACTCCCTGTTGTTGACTCGATGTCCACTTCGAGCTTGATCAACTAAGTTGTGGGAAATGTATTTGAATGAATAGTTTCAGTATTTGTTTTATACTCCTGTCCTTCCTCGCAATTGTTTATTTTCAGACAAGTGCCCTTACTGTGTTTTTATTTCATTAAAAAGGGAGTTTTTTTTTTTTATTATTACAAAATGCCAACAGCTGGATTAAAAATTATGAATACACAATGTGTCATCTGTTCTTTTAGATGTATGATCCTATCGACGGGAGTTGGGCGAGCATGGCGCTTGCAATGCCAGGATTGTGGGTTCGATGCCCACTGGGGGCCAACCATGCACACGTGACTAAATCGCTTTGGATAAGTGTCTGCTAAATGGCATTATTTTTTTTTTAATCTGTCATTGTTGACATATCCAATTTTTGTCCTCCCTTTTAGCATCTCAGGAGAGTGGTCTGGTGTTTGTAAAGTGAACGACTAACATTCAAATATCCCGTTAATGTAACCTTAAAATAAATCTGGTTTTATTGACTAAACTCAGACACCGTCAAAAGTAATTTATTTAGAAAGTCTGATTTAAAAATCAACATTCAAATCAAAAACAGCAGTAACAATGTTCAGATGCTATAGAACATAAACCTCATCTGGATAGGAGCCAGGCAAACTGCTGTACTCCCAGACCAGTGACTCACAATAGCAACTGCTCCCCCTGGTGGTCAGATAAGGACATTGAGGCTCCCATTCGTAGATCCTCAGTCCTCCTCCCCATTCTTCAGTTTACTGCAAAGACTAGAAGAAAAAAAGTCATTGTCAAGTATAAATATTCATAACATCAATATAACGAGGGAGGAAAAACCCTTGATATTCAAAACTACAAGTGGCTAGGCCCTAAAGTAGAGGATAAGAGGTTGAATTTCAGGGGCTGTATGTATGAAAATGATCCTAGATCAGCACTCCTACTCAGAGGCTAGATGCATATGGCCACTGACCTGAGGTAAGTGGACAACAGAAGCAGTGGTATTTAAAAAAAATAAAAATAAAATTCTTATTTACAATGACTGCCTAACCCGGACGACACGCTGGGCCAATTTTGCACCGCCCTATGGGACTTCCGATCATGGCCAGTTGTGATACAGCCCGGGATCAAACTCGGGTCTGTAGTGACGCCTCATGCAGTGCCTTAGACTGCTGTGCCACTCAGGACGGTGAGCCAGAGGGAGTAAGGGTAGCACTGACCTGCTGAGGTAAGAGTGGACATCAGAGAAGCCGTGGTACTGAGCCAGAGGGAACAGGATTCCAGTTGGGCAGCGTCCGTCTCTGGCACGGCAGAAACTGCAGTTACATATGCCTCGACACGGTGGGCACCGCCAGTCCTGCAGCAGGGGACAACAAGAATAGTTACATGAAAAAATGAATAAAAAAATTAATCTTCAAGACTTTCATAACCTCAGGGAGTGTCTGAATGACTCATACCGACTGCACCAGGAAGTGGCTCTTGACAGAGTTCCTGCAAGCAGCTAGGCTCTAAAGATCCTGTTAATGAATTAATTCACATGCTACCATGTGGACATGTACACAGTGTGCTGTAGGCTACATCCTACTGATAAGGGAACTACTTTCTAGGATCAGGGAGACTAAAGACAAAAAATATTGATGAATCATTAGCACTTTTTCACACAACAGCTGAACCAATCAAATAATCAGAGGCAGCACAGATTTGGGTTGACACACAAAGGGTATAAGACAAGTGATGGGGGTTCCTACCGGGTCGAGCAGGGCTTTCCTGACGTCCTCTCCATATCGGTTCCTCAGACAGGGGCCACAGAACTGTCCCACTATACCACGACACTCCTCGCTACGGCAACACGTTTTGGTGTCGGTAGTCTTTTGGCGACACTGGTGACACGTTGAGCCCTGAGAATCAGACAGACGTCAAAACAACAAGAGACCGCAAAAAGACACATTTTTTGATGCAAATTGGTCGACAATTTTTTATTGTATCGTGCGCAAGACAATACCCCTTCGTACTTTGATGAGACCTAACTTACTGTGGCGCTGTTGTACACCTTCTCTGTGGTGTGGTCTGCCACCAGCAGTAGCATGTCCTCAGTTATCTCCTCCACAGGTCGTATGTTGTGAGGTTTGGCCTGTTTGGGACGCGGAGCACCCCTACGCCTCGGATCACCACGTACCTGGAACAGAAGACGGACCGCTCGTTGATAAATCTATTACCAGAATAAATCTATACATCACAAGCTACATTTCATATGTAAATCTAGAGGTTATTTTACCACTAGTGGGGCCACACAAAGCTGAACTTAACCAAGAAATACTGAGCTAGCTTGGTTACGGCATCCACCATAGGTGCAGTACAGTTTGGGTCGGTGTGATCGTGTCAAACGGGTATTTGTTAACCTCCAATAGTTCCTCCTCCAGACTGAGCTCCAGCTCTCTCTCCTCCTGGTGGGCCTCCAAGCTCTCAGCTCCCCCCATGGAGCGGGTCTGTCTCCGGGAGGATCTGTTAGGGTTCGTCCTGGACTTCCCTACTGCTCCCTTGGAGCGGGGCGCTCGCTGCAGGGAAATAGGAAGAGATCAAGGGGCAATGAAGCTGCACTAGCCAATAGAAAAGCTGGAGAAAGCTGCGCTGGCCAATAGAAAAAGGTGTTGAAAGTTGAACAGCATCTATCCCACCCAATCTCCCGCCACTGCATGCTCTCTAGAGACATGAATACATTGAACATGCCCTAATTTTAAACCAGCCCAGTGAAATGTTGAGATGCCCATCCACGGTGAGCAAGAAACGTGGAATCAACTCACAGAGCCTTTCTCCTTTTTAAGATTGCCTTCTCTGTGACTCTTCAGCAGGGCGGCTCCTGGCATCTTATGCAGGTCTGCTATCAACTGAGCCAACTGCAGGAGACAGAGTTAGAACAAGGAATACACAGCATTAGTTTTACAGCTAAACGTGACATTGTTTGTCATCTCTCAGGAGTGTGTGTTTAAATTTTACCAAAAGGCACGTTTTACCATAGCTTTGTTAGCCTTGATGTTCTGGGCCCTCTTGGCCAGAAAAGAGCCGGACTGTGCTAGATCATCAGCCTCAGAACCAGAACCTGACTGTTGTTTAACAGGCTGTGTTGCGTCGGTCATCGGCTTCTCTTTAACTTCAAATCTGACTGTTCCCTTCTTCTCAGCCTTCACCTTCCTCTCTACTACTTCTTCTTCTTCACTGGAGTGAGGGGTTGGTGTGGCTGGCTTACGGGGGCGCAGTACCACCCGTAATGTGAAGTGATAGGGTACAGGCTGTTTTAGGGGGCTGCCTTTGAGATCCACTGGATTGACATTGTCAGAACTCTGGTGGAAAGATGAGTAAGAAGTAATGAAGTAAGAAATAGTTGATAAGCAGATTTACCTGAATATTATCACGTTTTTGACAACCATATAGATCTACATATGGAAGCACTGGATGAGAATGAGGTCCATACACATTAGATTCCCTCTAAACTGTACATTTTGAAATTAGGCCTATTATTAAAAGTAACTTGCTGTGGGTAAATCAGGATTCTACAAGACCCGATTAAATAGCTTAAAACTCATTGACTCGATAATTTGTAAAACAGGTGCAAATAAATGTACAAAATGACACTGATACCAAACCTTATCACATAGATCACTTTCACTGTCGGAAAACCCATGGAACGTTCTGTCATTTTCCGAATCCTCTGTGAAAATCTCAGCCAGTTTATTAGAGAGCAAAGATATCCCCAAAACACCAGTCTAGAAGAACAGGAAAAGAAAACAATTTATTAAAAGAACGACTAGTTCAGTTAAAAATAGTAACAGTGTAACTAGAATCAATTTAGAGCAAAAGAAGACGAAACAAAGTTACATTGTCCATTTTGTCGAAAGAGTTGATTTCTTGTCAATGGCGGCACTGGGACTGTTGGCTGTGTAGCCTATTGATCCGCCTAACGAGGTAGCCTGTCCACTTATTCAAATTCATCTCATCAGGGTCGTGTTTATTAGGCACCAAACGGAAGACAACGAACTGAAACAGAGAGGAACTACCTAGCGTCCAATAGAAATACGTTAATGTTTTGTTTTCCGTTGCAAAATGTTTTCCTTTGCTTGCTTTAATGAACATGACCCAATATTCATTCCACATGTTAAAACACCTGGGAACTCGGATATCTCCGACGTCCGAGCGTTGCAAACACCTGGGAACTCGGATATCTCCGACGTCCGAGCGTTGCAAACACCTGGGAACTCGGATATCTCCGACGTCCGAGCGTTGCAAACACCTGGGAACTCGGATATCTCCGACGTCCGAGCGTTGCAAATACCTGGGAACTCGAAAATAAAAACGAGCTCCGAGACAGTATTTAGTTTATGTCAGGGACCATAAACTAAATATAATTCCTTTAACATATTATATTGATGATGATTTGGAATGGGACAATTTTACTCTAACCTACCTCTTTTCAACAGCACGGTCAAAAATATATTTATAACTAATCAAGATAGTTAATCTGTGTCGTTTACAGTGGGGGAAAATTAAGCATTAGTGGGCAGAACAAGCAAGGAAGTGGGCAAAGCCAAGCAGGAGCTAGCGAGATCCTATTGGCACGTTGTAACATTGTTAGACCTTGTACTCATTCTAAAACAGCGGACTTTTTTTTTTTTTTTTTTTTTTACTTTGTCAAATCTGTAAAACCTAGTGCAGTGTTCGTAACAAATTCTAGTTGTTGGAACCGAAAAAAAATGGGTTCAGATGTTTCACCGATGAGAAAATGAGCAGAATGTCGGCCCAGTTTCAGCTGGTTCCGTCCTCTCCCACTACTGGACTTCGAAAACGTTCTTAACGGATGCTTCGGCTTTACAGCCCCTTTGACGTATCTGGGTTACCCCTTCTGTCTCTGGTACAGTTGACAGGGATGAGGTAAGCGGGGCAGGAGATGTCTATGAGGGGGCATACAGGTGGAGAAGGAAACGTGACACATTAATAAAGGTACTTACACTAACAAATAAAATATATTTCTGTCAAAACTATTTAAGATTGTGTGTAATTAGATACAATGAAATGTAACACAGTATATCACACATACTTGTTATTTTAATAATTTTTTTAATAACCTAAAGTTACTTTAAGGAAAGAAACAATCCTGGCTATAGGCTATTAATTGCAGACAAGTTTCTGCTATGCATTTGTTATTGAACAATTTAGTGTTTGTGTCCTCCTTATCAGTCAGTGTGTGCGTGTGCGTGTGTGTGTGTGTGTGTGCAGGTCACAGGTGTGTGATAGTGAAGGGGGGCTGGACTGCGTGGGAAACTCAGCTTCCATTCCCATCCCAGCTCACAGACATCAGACCCAGCCAGCAGTCAGCTCACAGACATCAGACCTAGCCTACAGCCAGCTCACAGAGAGACAGAACAAATGTGGCTGTATTTAGTCATCTTTGGTGAGTTATGTTTTTATCAACATTTAATGACTGTGCTAATAATTTGAAGTTGGCATGGAATTTGGGATACTTTACATTTTATACATAATGCAATATCATTGCAGAATTCCTGATGTGACTATCAGTTGCCATTCACTGTTTGAATGTTTTCTATCTGAAAGCCTTGAAGTGTGTATGGTTTTACGAGGCACCAGAAATATTGTTTCCAATGTGTACTTTGTGTATCACCAAAGACCTTAAAGTTTAGCCTACATACCTTTGCAGAAATAAAAATGGATGAGTATGTTTTGAAAGCAATTCTTATGGGAAAATTCAGAGGAAGTTTCTCCGTTTTATATAATTGTATACCCAGGCCTATGTAACCGGTGTGAAATGGCTTGCTAGTAAGCAGGGTGCGCGCTAATAGGGTTTCAATCAGTGGCGTCACTCGCTCTGAGACTTGAAGTAGTTGTTTCCCTTGCTCTACAATGTTGATGTGTGCAGAGGGTCCCTGGTTCTCGACCAGATAGGGGCGAGGAGAGGGACGGAAGCAAAACTGTTACACCTATTCCTGAATTGCGGCAGGTTTTTCCCTGATTTTAACGTAATTTAATCATTCTATTCTGGTTCGTTCTGTTCTATTCTAGTCAAGTGAAATAATATTATAAATGTTTCTATCTTAGTTAAATTATTACACACTGAGTGTACAAAACATTAGGAACACCTTCCTAATATTGAATTGCACCCTCTTTTGTCTTCAGTACCCTTATCCTACTCCTTCTCTGTTCCTCTGGTGATGTAGAGGTTAATCCAGGCCCTGCAGTGCCTAGCCCCACTCCCATTCCCCAGGCGCTCTCATTTGTTGACTTCTGTAACCGTAAAAGCCATGGTTTCATGCATGTTAACGTTAGAAGCCTGTGAATTGATTGCCCCCCATCTATGTTCAGAGTTCGTGCTGCTAAGTGACCTAAACTGGGACATGCTTAACTCCCCGGGCCATCCTACAATCTAAGCTTGATGCCCTCAATCTCACACAAATTATCAATGAACCTACCAGGTACAAACCCAAATCCGTAAACACGGGCACCCTCATAGATATCATCCTCTGCTGTCTTCAACCAAGATCTCAGCGATAACTGCCTCATTGCCTGCGGTCAAACGACCACACCTCGTCACTGTCAAACGCTCCCGAAAACCCTTCAGCGAGCAGGCCTTTCTAATCGACCTGGCCCGGGTATCCTGGAAGGATATTGACCTCATCCCGTCAGTAGAGGATGCCTGGTTATTCTTTAAAAGTGCCTTCCTCACCATCTTAAATAAGCATGCCCCATTCATTTTTTTTTTACCAGGAACAGATATAGCCCTTGGTTCACTCCAGACCTGACTGCCCTTGACCAGCACAAAAACATCCTGTGGCGTTCTGCATTAGAATCGAATAGCCCCCTTGATATGCAACTTTTCAGGGAAGTTAGGAACCAATATACACAGGCAGTTAGGAAAGCTAAGGCTAGCTTTTTCAAACAGAAATTTGCATCCTGTAGCACAAACTCAAAAAAGTTCTGGGACACTGAAAAGTCCATGGAGAATAAGAGCACCTCCTCCCAGCTGCCCACTGCACTGAGGCTAGGAAACACTGTCACCACCGATAAATCCACGATAATTGAGAATTTCAATAAGCATTTTTCTACGGCTGGCCATGCTTTCCACCTGGCTACCCCTGCCCCGGTCAACTGCCCTGCACCCCCCACAGCAACTCGCCCAAGCCTCCCCCATTTCTCCTTCACCCAAATCCAGATAGCTGATGTTCTGAAAGAGCTGCAAAATCTGGACCCCTACAAATCAGCCGGGCTAGACAATCTGGACCCTCTCTTTCTAAAATTATCTGCCAAAATTGTTGCAACCCCTATTACTAGCCTGTTCAACCTCTCTTTCGTATCATCTGAGATCCCCAAAGATTGGAAAACTGCCACGGTCATCCCCCTCTTCAAAGGGGGAGACACTCTAGACCTAAACTGCTACAGCCCTATATCTATCCTACCCTGCCTTTCTAAGGTCTTCGAAAGCCAAGTTAACAAACAAATCACCAACTATTTCGAATCCCACCGTACCTTCTCCGCTATGCAATCTGGTTTCCGAGCTGGTCATGGGTGCACCTCAGCCACGCTCAAGGTCCTAAACGATATCATAACCGCCATCGATAAGAGACAATACTGTGCAGCCGTATTCATTGACCTGGCCAAGGCTTTCGAATCTGTCAATCACCACATTCTTATCGGCAGACTCAACAGCCTTGGTTTCTCAAATGACTGCCTCGCCTGGTTCACCAACTACTTCTCTGATAGAACAGTGTGTCAAATCGGAGGGCCTGTTGTCCGGACCTCTCGCAGTCTCTATGGGGGTGCCACAGGGTTCAATTCTCGGGCCGACTCTCTTCTCTGTATACATTAATGATGTCGCTCTTGCTGATGGTGATTCTCTGATCCACCTCCACGCAGACGACACCATTCTGTATACTTCTGGCCCTTCTTTGGGCACTGTGTTAACTAACCTCCAGACGAGCTTCAATGCCATACAACTCTCCTTCCATGGCCTCCAACTGCTCTTAAATGCAAGTAAAACTAAATGCATGCTCTTCAACCGATCGCTGCCTGCACCTGCCCGCCCGTCCAGCATTACTACTCTGGACGGTTCTGACTTAGAATATGTGGACAACTACAAATACCTAGGTGTCTGGTTAGACTGTAAACTCTCTTTCCAGACCCACATCAAGCATCTCCAATCCAAAATTAAATCTAGAATCGGCTTCCTATTTCACAACAAAGCATCCTTCACTCATGCTGCCAAACATACCCTCGTAAAACTTGACTATCTTACCGATCCTCGACTTCGGCGATGTAATTTACAAAATAGCCTCCAACACTCTACTCAACAAATTGGATGCAGTCTATCACAGTGCCATCCGTTTTGTCACCAAAGCCCCATATACTACCCACCACTGCGACCTGTACGCTCTCGTTGGCTGGCCCTCGCTTCATACTCGTCGCCAAACCCACTGGCTCCAGGTCATCTACAAGTCTTTGCTAGGTAAAGCCAGGTAAAGCCTCTGCTGCCAATGACTCGAACGAACTGCAAAAATCACTGAAGCTGGAGACTCATATCTCCCTCACTAACTTCAAGCACCAGCTGTCAGAGCAGCTCACAGGTCCTTGCACCTGTACATAGCCCATCTGTAAACAGCCCATCCAACTACCTCATCCCCATACTGTATTTATTTATTTATCTTGCTCCTTTGCACCCCAGTATCTCTACTTGCACATTCATCTTCTGCACGTCTATCACTCCAGTGTTTAATTGTTATATCGTAATTACCCCGCCACCATGGCTTATTTATTGCCTTACCTCCCTTATCTTACCTCATTTGCACACACTGTATATAGACTTTTTCTACTGTATTATTGACTGTATGTTAGTTTATTCCATGTGTAACTCTGTGTTGTTGTATGTGTCGAATTGCTTTGCTTTATCTTGGCCAGGTCGCAGTTGAAAATGATTCTCTGATCCACCTCTATGCAGACGACACCATTCTGTATACTTCTGGCCCCTCTTTGGACACTGTGTTAACTAACCTCCAAACGAGCTTCAATGCCATTCAGCACTCCTTCCGTGGCCTCCAACTGCTCTTAAACGCTAGTAAAACCAAATGCATGCTTTTCAACCGTTCGCTGACTGCATCCGCCCGCCCGACTAGCATCACTACCCTGGACGGCTCTGACCTAGAATACGTGGACAACTACAAATACCTAGGTGTCTGGCTAGACTGTAAACTCTCCTTCCAGACTCAAATTAAACATCTCCAATCCAAAATTAGATCTAGAATCGGCTTTCTATTTCGCAACAAAGCCTCCTTCACTCATGCTGCCAAACTTGCACTAGTTAAACTGACTATCCTGCCGATCCTCGACTTCGGCCATGTCATCTACAAAATAGCCTCCAACACTCTACTCAGCAAACTGGATGCAGTCTATCACAGTGCCTTCCGCTTTGTCACCAAAGCCCATTATACCACCCACCACTGCGACCTGTATGCTCTAGTCGGCTGGCCCTCGCTACATACTCGTGGCCAGACCCACTGGCTCCAGGTCATCTACAAGTCCCTGCTAGGTAAAGCCCTGCCTTATCTCAGCTCGCTGGTAACCATAGCAGCACCCACCCATAGCACTCGCTCCAGCAGGTATATCTCACTGGCCACCCCCAAAGCCAATTCCTCTTTTGGGCGCCTTTCCTTCCAGTTCTCTGCTGCCAATGACTGGAACGAACTACAAAAACCGTTGAAACTAGAGACACTTATCTCCCTCACTAGTTTCAAGCACCAGCTGTCAGAGCAGCTCACAGATCACTGCACCTGTACATAGCCCAACCAACTACCTCATCCCCTACCGTAGTCATTTATTTATCTTGCTCCTTTGCACCCCAGTATTTTTACTTTGCACATTCATCTACTGCACATCTACCATTCCAGTGTTAAATTGCTATACTGTAGTTACTTTGCCACCATGGCCTATTTATTGCCTTATGTTCCTTATCCTACCTCATTTGCACACATTGTATATAGATTAGTTTTTTTCCTACTGTATTATTGACTGTATGTTTGTTTTACTCCATGTGTAACTCTGTGTTGTTGTATGTGTTGAACTGCTTTGCTTTATCTTGGCCAGGTCGCAGTTGTAAATGAGAACTTGTTCTCAACTAGCCTACCTGGTTAAATAAAAAATCAAAAAATGGAATCAAAAAATCTGTCATTCTGCCCCTGAACAAGGCAGTTAACCCACTGTTCCTAGGCCGTCATTGAAAATAAGAATTTGTTCTTAACTGACTTGCCAAGTTAAATAAAGGTAAAATACAAAAGTCAGCTGGGTGGTGAACCATTCTTGATACACACAGGAAACTGTTGAGAGGGAAAAACCCAGCAGCGTTGCAGTTCTTGGCACAAACCGACCATACCCCGTTCAAGGGCACTTAAATCTTTTGTCTTGCCAAATTATCCTCTGAAAGACACACATACACAATACATGTCTTAATTGTCACAAGGCTTAAAAATCCTTCTTTAACCTGTCTCCTCCACTTCATCTACACTGATTGAAGTGGATTTAAAACGTGACATCGATAAAGGATCATAGCTTTCAACTGGATTCACCTGGTCAGTCAATGTCATGGAAAGAGTAGATGTTCCCAAATGTTTTGTACACTCAGTGTGTCTTTCCTTTCTCTTATAGGATGTCTGTCAGTGTCTGTCCCGGCTCCAGCGGTGGAGCAGGGAAGGAGTTGTGTGTTCCTGACCAGTTCCCGTAACTCCAAGAAAATGGAGGAGGGTCGCGTTAACGGGACAATCCAGTACTGTGCTCACACTAACTGCTGTGTCGGCTTCTTCCGTATTATCGAGGGCCAGCCAGTGGCAGAACTACAAGGTGATATTTATTTATTTTTATTTTGTATAATCTTTTTATTAACAAATATTAACAAACAAAAGAGGAATAGTCACAAGCAAACAAACATACATACAAACTATTTACATTGCCAGGAATCCTAAACAAACAAATCATATTCATTAATAACACAACAAGTTTGAATTGCCTTTTTGTTTTTCATTTTAGTTAAAGTAGTGCCATATTGTTGAAATTCATTTATAAAGTGAAAAAAAAGTTAGGTTTTGAATTAGACCATTTGCATTTGTGAATATGAAATGTACCTAATATTATTAGCAGTTGAATTAAATATACTACATCTTTATCAATGTCAGAATTTCTGAAATAAATCATTATATCGCTACAAGGCCGTAATTATAATATATACACATCCCCCCAATATTAAAATATGCTCAAAATAGCTATCGTAGCTAAGTTACCTGGGAAGTTAATCAGCCACACATTCACCCAGCGACCAACTATGCTGCTCACGGACGTATTCAACTAACCTTCATGTATTCATTACGTTCTATTGGTCAGAAAGCCCACGTCAAGTCTGAGTAAAGTGTCAATCGTTTATGTTGCGCTGCATGTGTAATTTATGTAGACAGTTGTAGCTTTCATTTATTGCATATTCGTATAGTATACTGTAAAGCTGTACTGTATAGCTGTACTGTATAGTATACTGTAAAGCTGTACTGTATAGCTGTACTGTATAGTGTACTGTATAGCTGTACTGTATAGTATACTGTAAAGCTGTACTGTATAGCTGTACTGTATAGCTGTACTGTATAGTGTACTGTATAGCTGTACTGTGTAGTATACTGTAAAGCTGTACTGTATAGTGTACTGTATAGCTGTACTGTATAGTATACTGTAAAGCTGTACTGTATAGCTGTACTGTATAGTGTACTGTATAGCTGTACTGTATAGTATACTGTAAAGCTGTACTGTATAGCTGTACTGTATAGCTATACTGTATAGTGTACTGTATAGCTGTACTGTATAGTATACTGTAAAGCTGTACTGTATAGTATACTGTAAAGCTGTACTGTATAGTATACTGTAAAGCTGTACTGTATAGTGTACTGTATAGCTGTACAGTATAGTGTACTGTATAGCTGTACTGTATAGTGTACTGTATAGCTGTACTGTATAGTGTACTGTATAGCTGTACTGTATAGTATACTGTAAAGCTGTACTGTATAGTATACTGTAAAGCTGTACTGTATAGTATACTGTAAAGCTGTACTGTATAGTGTACTGTATAGCTGTACTCTATAGTATACTGTATAGCTGTACTGTAAAGCTGTACTGTATAGTATACTGTAAATCTGTACTGTATAGCTGTACTTGCTTATGATAAATAGTATTATCAGTGTTTGTTTGATTAAAGTGCACGCAGTTTAATTACAGTCAGCTTTCATTCACAGTGATGTCATCATGAGCAAGAGGAAGGGTGGCAGGGACATTGGTCAGGTTTTTGGGCCTCAGAAAAGAAGAAAAGCCAGTTGAGAGCAGTGAGGAAATGAGGACCAGTCAAATGACAGAAGTATACAGTAGTACAAGAGATGAGTCAATGTTTCTATAATAATCACCAGTCAAATGACAGAAGTATACAGTAGTACAAGAGATGAGTCAATGTTTCTATAATAATCACCAGTCAGATGATAGAAGTATACAGTAGTACAATAGATGAGTCAATGTTTCTCTAATAATCACCATTCAGATCATAAATGGTTAGTAATCCATTCCTGAGCATCATGGCAAGGAACACCACTTGTTTACTGATAATATTTATTTCATGTTCACTCTGGTGCGTTCAGAGTAAAGAGAGAGAGAGAGAGCACGAGGATGCCGACAGGACAGGGAGAGAGAGAGAGCACGAGGATGCCGACAGGACAGGGAGAGAGAGAGCACGAGGATGCCGACAGGACAGAGAGAGAGAGCACGAGGATGCCGACAGGACAGAGAGAGAGAGAGCACGAGGATGCCGACAGGACAGAGAGAGAGAGAGCACGAGGATGCCGACAGGACAGAGAGAGAGAGAGAGCACGAGGATGCCGACAGGACAGAGAGAGAGAGAGAGAGAGAGCACGAGGATGCCGACAGGACAGAGAGAGAGAGAGAGAGAGAGAGCACGAGGATGCCGACAGGACAGAGAGAGAGAGAGCACGAGGATGCCGACAGGGCAGGGAGAGAGAGAGCACGAGGATGCCGACAGGGCAGGGAGAACAGGTGACATGGAGATGAGTGAGAAAAGGAGCAAATATTGATGGTTAAGACCGAATAATGACATAACAACAGTCTAATCCTAATGTTAATTTAAGATGAGATATTCCTCTAAGTATCGGCTTCTCATGTGTATTTCAGATAATACAATTAGCTGTGATGACTCGGATTCAGGAGCCAACGCCTGTTAATGTGCAACTTTCACGTGAGCTTGAAAGACAGCAGCAACAAGCGAGGAGAAATATCATGAAGACTGTTGGGGGGGTGAAGTACTTGGTGCGGCAAGGTCAGGCTTTTGGAGGCGTTGATAAGGAGAGTGGGAATTTCAGCCAGCTTCTAAAGTACAAGGCAGAGGGCGATGCAGAGCTGACCACCTGGCTGAGAGGGCCCTTTGATTTCACCAGTCCTCAAATGCAGAACGACATGTTGAAGCTGGTGGGCGATACAATCGTCAAAGAAATTGTGTCGGAAATAACATCAATGCCAGTGGTCCAGTTCACACTTATCATTGATGGCACCCAGGATATATCAGGAGTTGATCAGGAGTCAATATGTTAGAATGCACCCAGGATATATCAGGAGTTGATCAGGAGTTGATCAGGAGTCAATATGTTAGAATGCACCCAGGATATATCAGGAGTTGATCAGGAGTCAATATGTTTGATGGTACCCAGGATATATCAGGAGTTGACCAGGAGTCAATATGTTTGATGGTACCCAGGATATATCAGGAGTTGACCAGGAGTCAATATGTTTGATGGTACCCAGGATATATCAGGAGTTGATCAGGAGTCGATCATTAGTTGACCAGGAGTCAATATGTTAGAATGCACCCAGAATATATCAGGAGTTGATCAGGAGTCGATCATTAGTTGATCAGGAGTTGATCAGGAGTCGATCATTAGTTGATCAGGAGTTGATCAGGAGTCAATATGTTAGAATGCACCCAGGATATATCAGGAGTTGACCAGGAGTCAATATGTTAGAATGCACCCAGGATATATCAGGAGTCAATATGTTAGAATGCACCCAGGATATATCAGGAGTTGACCAGGAGTCAATATGTTAGAATGCACCCAGGATATATCAGGAGTTGACCAGGAGTCAATATGTTAGAATGCACCCAGGATATATCAGGAGTTGATCAGGAGTCAATATGTTAGAATGCACCCAGGATATATCAGGAGTTGACCAGGAGTCAATATGTTAGAATGCACCCAGGATATATCAGGAGTTGATCAGGAGTCGATCATTAGTTGATCAGGAGTTGATCAGGAGTCAATATGTTAGAATGCACCCAGGATATATCCGGAGTTGACCAGGAGTCAATATGTTTGACTCTTTGTAGTTGCAGATCTACAACCAAAGGAAGAATTCCTGGGACTCTACGAACTGTCATCAACGACAGGGCAAAATATAGCCAAGACGACATGTGATGTGATGATGCGTCTAACTTCCAGGACAAACCTGTGACGGTGCCACAAACATGCTGCATGCTGGACGATTGCAGGGGGGTGCAAGCCATTTTAAAGGAAAGAACAACCGCTGGCTATGTATTGTCACTGTGGTCCAGACTGTGTGAACTGAGAAACGCAGGCTGCCTATGTATTGTCACTGTGGTCCAGACTGTGTGAACTGAGTTACACAGGCTGGCTATGTATTGTCACTGTGGTCCAGACTGTGTGAACTGAGTTACACAGGCTGCCTATGTATTGTCACTGTGGTCCAGACTGTGTGAACTGAGTTACACAGGCTGGCTATGTATTGTCACTGTGGTCCAGACTGTGTGAACTGAGAAACGCAGGCTGGCTATGTATTGTCACTGTGGTCCAGACTGTGTGAACTGAGTTACACAGGCTGGCTATGTATTGTCACTGTGGTCCAGACTGTGTGAACTGAGTTACGCAGGCTGCCTGTGTAGCCTCTCCACTAGTAAGAGATTTAATGGGTATGGTGCATGAATTGGGGGGCTTCTTTAATCAATCTGGCAAGTTCAAGGTGATTTTCCAGGAAATCACTAAATCAAAGCATGGTTTCACCTCGTTGAAACCTCTCTGTCCACCAGGTGGACTGTTCACACCCCTGCCATCCGCTCAGTTCTCAGCCAGTATGAGTCAGTTCTGACAGCCCTGCCATCCGCTCAGTTCTCAGCCAGTATGAGTCAGTTCTGACAGCCCTGCCATCCGCTCAGTTCTCAGCCAGTATGAGTCAGTGCTGACAGCCCTGCCATCCGCTCAGTTCTCAGCCAGTATGAGTCAGTTCTGACAGCCCTGACACTTCAACTAAGGCTAATGGTCTTCATGGAACATTCCTAAAAGGGAACACTGCTCTGCCTTGTAATGGCTGAAGACCTGATGGGGGATGTGGAGTGCCTGAACACCTCCCTGCAGCTTAGGAAACAGACCGTTTCAGGCATGTTGGAGGCTGTGGACCATGTCAAAACAAGCATGCGGGACAAGCGAACGGTGGAGCACTTTGATGTCTTGTTCTCAAAAGCAAGATGGACCTACGACCTATTCAGATGCCTCATATCCGCAAATCTACAAAGCGTTACACCGATCAGGCTGCAGCCCATATCCATCCGGATGCCCAGTCTTTGTACAGAGCCCAGTTCTACAACACCCTGGACACAGTGAAAACTCAATTCATACAGAGGTTTGATCAAGCTGGATTCCACAAGCTACGCGGAGACATGGACAAGGTGGTAGATGAGTATCCTGAATTGAATTCAAGACTACTGACTGCAGCTGGCCTTGTTTGGGGCTAATTACACATATCAATCGAGCTCCGAAGGTCTTTCTTTTTCGCAAAAAAGACCTTTGGATACTTTGCTTGAAGAATGGCAAGTCAAAACACATGTCATTGCCTGGAGAGGAGATGAGAGGATAGGAGAGGAGAGCAGAGGAAAGGAGAAGAGATGACTGGAGAGGAGAGGAGAGGAGAATATTGGACCGGAGGAGAGAGGACTGGAGAGGAGAAGATAAGAGGAGAGCAGAGCAGAGCAAACGCCCCTGCTGCCCACCCAAGTTTACTTGTAAATATGTAAATTAAAACAACAATTTGCTAAACCTTGGCCACAATATCTGGACTTGTCTTCATATGACAATGTATAGATTTCTGTTGATATGGTTAGGATTATGGTTGTACTTCATTAATCCCTCATCTCTGCCATTACATGCAATGAAACAAGAAACCGAGCAAGAAACAAGAAACCGATGTAATACAATACACTATTAGATATTATTGTATTTTTTTTTTTTATAAATAAAAAGTTCATCCTATGTGTTAAGTTCATCCTAAATATTTTCGAATGTCGGGAAATGCGTTTTCCCATGTTTATGTTGTTGACTCCATGGCTATGGCCTTGTGATAGATGTCCACAGACCCTTCATACACCAGACACAATTAGACCAGATACCAGATTGAAATGAAAGGCACAATGTGACATTTCAACAGCCTTTCCCTGCCTCTTTGCTTGATAATCTGAGGAATGGGGCAGGGGAAATGTAACCACTCATTCATAAACAGTCCAAAATAAATGCAAATAGCCTACATGTGACATTTATGTACACCTCTGTTTATCTGTCTGTTTCTCTATAGGTTGCAAAATGGTAGTCGGTGGCTGCCTAGATCTTGCCTGCTTTACATCAACCTCCCATGAAGACTACATTAGATGTGAGTGCAGCTCAAACCTCTGTAACGGCAACATCACCTGGAACGCAGAAGAGAAGCAACCTCAACTCAAACACTCATCTTACTCTGCGGGTATGGATGCGTTTTGTTTACTCGTGATTTTATAATACAAAAACGCCTAATAGTGTTCATGTTAACGTGTGTTTGTGATTGCGTCATATTCATTTCCTTCTCGTCTGCCCATTCAACCTTGTGAGATCACTCCCCTTCCACTCCTCTTTTCTGTGTTCTGTTGTTTAACCTTGGAGACAAAGCCCAGCGTGTGAAGTCCCTGTTCCTCACTCCCCGTTCCTCACTCCCTGTTCCTCACTCCCTGTTCCTCACTCCCTGTTCCTCACTCCCTGTTCCTCACTCCCTGCACACACACACAGCCACACCAACATCTACCCTGCTGTATAAAGACATAGCAAGGTGTCATCCATATACTGTATGCATTTATCACTATGGCACTATATACTGTAGGCATTACGAATGCAGATTTGACCTACTGCACATTAAAAGCATGTACTTTATTCTGTTACTGTACTGTGTCTGCAGACATGGTCACGGCCACTGTGGTTGTCCTTGGGATGTTACTGTGTACCCTAGTTGTGGCAGTTAAATGCAGACATCGTTTCAGAGGTTACGGTAAGTTTATGTTTACACAAATATTAATTTGGTAACCTTCTCCAATATAACGCATCCCCTTTTGATTTCAGCTTATTCTACATACACTGAACAAAATTATAAACGCAACATGTCAAGTGTTGATCCCATGCTTCATGATTTGAAATAATAGATTTCTCTCAAATTTTGTGCACAAATTTGTTTACATCCCTGTTAGTGAGCATTTATCTTTTTCCAAGATAATACGTCCACCTGACCGGTGTGGAATATCAAGAAGCTGATTAAACAGCGTGATCATTAAACAGGTGCATATTTTGCTGGGGACAATAAAATGGCCACTCTAAAATGTGCAGTTTTGTCACACAACACAATGCTACAGATGTCTCAACTTTTGAGGGAGCGTGCAATTATCATGCTGACTGCAGGAATGTCCACCAGAGCCGTTGCCAGAGAATTTAATGTTCAATTCTCTACCGTTTTAGAGGTTTTGGCAGTACGTCCAACCGGCATCACAACCGCAGACCGTGTGTAACCACGCCAGGCCAGGACCTCCACAACCAGCTTCTTCACCTGCGGGATGGTCTGAGACCAGCCACCTGGACAGCTGATGAAACTGTGGGTTTGCATAACCAAAGTATTTCTGCACAAGCTGTCAGAAACCGTCTCAGGAAGCTCATCAGGATGCTCGTCGTCCTCACCAGGGTCTAGACCTGACTGCAGTTCGGCATCGTAACCGACTTCAGTGGGCAAATGGTCACCTTCGATGGTCACTCGCACACTAGTGAAGTGTGCTCTTCACGGATGAATCCCGGTTTCAACTGTACCGGGCAGATGGCAGACAGCGTGTATGGTGTCTTGTGGGCGAGTGGTTTGCTGATGTCAACGTTGTGAATAGAGTTTCCCATGGTGGGGTTATGGTACGGGCAGGTATAAGCTACGGACAATGAACACAATTGCATTTTATAGATGGAAGTTTGAATGCACAGAGATACCGTGACGAGATCCTGAGGCCCATTGTTGTGCCATTCATCTGCCGCCATCACCTCAGCATTATAAAGCACGGCCCCATGTCACAAGGATCTGTACACAATTCCTGGAAGCTGAAAATGTCCCAGTTCTTCCATGGCCTGCATACTCACCAGACATGCCACCCATTAAGCATGTGTGGGATGCTCTGGATCGAGCTTCCCAAAAAAGCTCTGGATCGACGTGTTCCAGTTCCCACCAATATCCAGCAACTTCTCACAGCCATTGAAGAGGAGTGGGACAACATTCCACAGGCCACAAACAACAGCCTGATCAATTCTATGCGAAGGTCATGTGTAGCACTGCATGAGGCAAATGGTGCTCACCAGATACTGACTGGTTTTCTGATCCACGTCCCCTACTTTTCTTTTTAAAGGTATCTGTGACCAACAGATGCATATCTGTATTCCCAGTCATGTGAAATCCATAGATTGAGGCCTAATGAATTTATTTAAACTGATTTCCTTATATGAACTAAATCTCAGTAAAAAGCTTTGAAATTGTTGCTTTATATTTTTTGTTCACATTTTAGTAATTTTCATCATAACAGTTTAAATATATCCCTTCCCATAAGTATATTAAATATATATTTATTGGAGTTATAAGACGCCCTTGGGGTTGGGGATTATCAAGAGTTAATGATATGTGAGATTTGGTTCTGGGTGCCGAAATTACATTCACATGACTATTATGAATCATTCCATTAAGCTACTAGCTGGATTCTCCCTCCCTCCCTCATACACGCTCTGTTGTTCACTGACCTTGGCTTTTCCTCAGACAACTTTTCACTGTTGTTGCATTTCAGTCTTTCATTTATTTTTTCAATCTCACGATTTCTTATCTTACTTTCCTTTTGAGTCATTCCTGACTGGCTGACTGACTGGCTGGCTGACTGACTGACTGGCTAACTGACTGGCTGACTGACTGATTGGCTGACTGACTGGCTAACTGGCTGGCTGGCTGGCTGACTGACTGACTGGCTAACTGACTGGCTGACTGACTGGCTAACTGGCTGGCTGGCTGACTGACTGACTGACTGACTGACTGGCTGACTGACTGGCTGGCTGACTGACTGGCTGACTGGCTAACTGACTGGCTGACTGACTGATTGGCTGACTGACTTAATGGCTGACTGACTGGCTGGCTGACTGACTTAATGGCTGACTGAATGGCTGACTTACTGACTGGCTGGCTGACTAACTGGCTGGCTGACTGACTGGCTGGCTGACTGAATGGCTGACTGACTGACTGTTTGGCTGACTAACTGGCTGACTGACTGGCTGGCTGACTGGCTGGCTGACTAACTGGCTGACTGACTGGCTGACTGGCTGGCTGACAATCTGGCTGGCTGGCTGACTGACTAACTGGCTGGCTGGCTGACTGGCTGGCTGGCTGACTAACTGGCTGACTGACTGGCTGACTGACTGACTGACTGGCTGACTGGCTGACTGGTTGGCTGACTGACTAACTGGCTGGCTGACTTAATGGCTGACTGAATGGCTGACTGACTGACTGACTGACTGGCTGGCTGGCTGGCTGACTAACTGGCTGACTGACTGGCTGACTGGCTGGCTGACAATCTGGCTGGCTGGCTGACTGACTAACTGGCTGACTGACTGGCTGACTGACTGACTGACTGACTGACTGACTGGCTGACTGGCTGACTGGCTGACAATCTGGCTGGCTGGCTGACTGACTAACTGTCTGGCTGACTTAATGGCTGACTGAATGGCTGACTGACTGACTGACTGACTGGCTGGCTGGCTGACTAACTGACTGGCTGACTGGCTGACTGACTGGCTGACTGGCTGGCTGACAATCTGGCTGGCTGGCTGACTGACTAACTGGCTGGCTGGCTGACTGGCTGACTGACTAACTGGCTGACTGACTGGCTGACTGACTGACTGGCTGACTGGCTGACTGACTGGCTGACTGGCTGACTGGCTGGCTGACCACCTGCCCACCCCAACACTAGAGCAACACTGTATCAGTATGTCACATTGTATAAAATGTCAGTCTATTTGTTTATACTGTATTTCACCGTAGGGTGAATCCTAACCTCCTCATGAATCAAACATTTACTTAGTTATGCATTGATGTCAATGGGAGACTAAGTGAAAATGTGACTTCATGCTAAATTAGGATACACCCATGTATTAACAGTAAATGGCTTAACATGAATTCTCTCCACATAGATGACAAGCAGCATCTATCTTTGCCAGAGGAATCTCTGACCTCACTGTGCTCATGCCACATATCAAAGCAGTCTGATATGGACCTGACCAGCATGGAACTACAGCAGGTAAGGATTTACATATTTCACTGGACTTTGTGGGCATTCTGGGAACCTCTTCTCTTCTCAGCACGTTTCAGATTGATTCATTGATATTTCAGATTGTGGGTAGTGGTCACTTTGCATCGGTGTGGCAGGGAAGCTACCAAGGGACTACGGTGGCTGTGAAGGTGTTCCCTACCTGGTGCAGACAGGAGTTCACAGCGGAGAGGGAAGTGTACGGACTACCACATCTGGTGCATTCTGGGATTGCTCACTTCCTGGGAGCCGGCAGGAAATCAGATAGCGGAGACTGTGTCCTGCTCCTGGAGCTAGCCACATGCGTGAGTAACACTGTTTACATAGAGAGACGACATCAAATACTTGTTATAAGACATGAAGGTTCATACATTCTTATTATAACAAGTTATAAAGCTTTGTACCCGCATGCTTTAATACGTAGTGTTACCATAGTAATTGTCTGATTCTCTAGCTTGGTTTGACGTAAATCCTCATTCTGCTTACTGTCCAAAGTTCCCATGCCAGGCTTCATGTTTGTTTTAATACTGATGTATGTCACTGTAATTTAACTAGATAACCACATGAACATGACACAAGGAAAAACCTTGACATGTCTTTCTATCCAGGGCTCTCTCAGCTCCTTTCTGTCCAAGAACACCAGTGACTGGACGACAACACTGAAGCTGGCCCAGTCTCTGTCTGAGGGACTGGCTTACCTCCATTCTGACTTCTACAGGCATGGTATGTATGGGACATCATCATCAACATTATTATTATCATAATCATCAACATCATCATCCTTATCATCATTATCATCATCATAATCCTCATCGACATCATTATCGTTATCATCACCGACTTCATCATTATTATCATAATCATCATCAACATCATCGTTATTATTATAATTATCATCATCATTATCATCATCGACATCAACGCTGTTATCATCATTATCATCATCATTATCATCATCAACGTTATTATCATAATCGTCGTTATCATCATCGACATCAACGTTATTATCATAATCATCATTAACATCAACGTTATTATCATAATCATCATTATCATCATCAACGTTATTATCATAGTCGTCATTATCATCATCGACATCAACGTTATTATCATAATCATCATTATCAACATCAACGTTATTATCATTATTATCATCATCATCAACATTATTATCATATCATCATTGACATCATTATTATCATAATCGTCATTATCATCATCTACATGATCATCATAATCAACATCATCATAATCGTTATCCTCATCATCATTATTATCATCATCATCAACGTTATTATCATTATCATCATTGACATCATCATTATTATCATAATCATCATTATCGTTATCATCATCATCAACATCATTGTTATTGTTATCATCATTATTATCATAATCGTCATTATCATCATCATCATAATCAACATCATCATAATCATTATCCTCATCATCATTATTATCATCATCAATCAATCAAACGTATTTATAAAGCCCTTTTTACATCAGCAGATGTCACAAAGTGCTATACAGAAACACAGCCTAAAACCCCAAAGAGAAAGCAATGCAGATGTAGAAGCACGGTGGCTAGGAATAACCCCCTAGAAAGGCACGAACTTAGGAAGAAACCTAGAGCGGAACCAGGCTCTGAGGGGTGGCCAGTCCTCTTCTGGCTGTGCCGGGTGGAGATTATAACAAGATGTTCAAACGTTCATAGATAATCAGCAGGGTCAAATAATAATCACAGTGGTTGTAGAGGGTGCAACAGGTCAGCCCCTCAGTAGTAAATGTCAGTTTGCTTTTCATAACCGATCATTCAGAGGTCAAGACAGCAGGTGCGGTAGAGAGAGAGAGGGAGGTCGAAACAGCTGGTTCGGGACAAGGTAGCACTTCCTGTGAACAGGTCAGGGTTCCATAGCCGCAGGCAGAACAGCAGAAACTGGATCAGCAGTACGACCAGGTGGACTGGGGTGGGGACAGCCAGGAGTTGTCAGGCCAGGTAGTCCTGAGGCATGGTCCTAGGGCTCAGGTCCTCCGGGTTGAGGGAGAGAGAGAGAGAGAGGTGGGAGAATTAGAGGGAGCATACCTAAGATCACACAGGACACGAGATAAGACAGGAGAATTACACCAGATAGGACAGACTGACCCTAGCCCCCCAGCACATAGACTATTCCAACATAGATACTGGAGACTGAGACAGGGGGGGGTCGGGGGACCCTGTGGCCTCGTCCGACGATACCCCCGGACAGGGCCAACCAGGCAGGATATAACCCCACCCACTTTTCCATAGCACAGCCCCCACACCACTATAGGGATATCAACCGACCACCAACTGACTACCAACCCCAAAATAGAAAAAAAACAAAGATCTCCCCCACCGCATGAGCCCGAAGGGGAGCAAAACTTGATAGGAAGACCACGTCAGTGACTCAAACCACTCAAGTCGAGTATAGCACGACGTGATGCACCCCTCCTAGGGACGGCATGGGAGAACAGTGGTGGAAAATGTACTCAATTGTCATTCTTGAGTAATAGGGGCGGCAGGGTAGCCTAGTGGTTAGAGCGTTGCACTAGTAACCGAAAGGTTGCATGTTCAAATCCCCGAGCTGACAATTTACAAATCTGTTCTGTTCTGAACAAGGCAGTTAACCCACTGTTCCTAGGCCGCCATTGAAAATAAGAATTTGTTCTTAACTGACTTGCCTAGTTAAATAAAGGTTAATAGAAAATGACTCAAGTAAAAATGAAAGTCACCTAGTAAAATACTACTTGAGTAAACGTCTAAAAGTATTTGGTTTTAAATATGCTTAAGTGTCAGAACTAAATGTAATTGCTAAAATGTACTTAAGTGTCAAAAGTTAAAGTAAAAGTATAAATAATTTAACTTTAACATAACTTCCTTATATTAAGCAAACCAGACGGCACAATTGTCTATTCATTTTTTTTATTTACTGATAGCCAGGGGCACACTCCGCCAGATCAGAGGCAGTAGAGATGACCAGGGATGTTCTCTTGACAAGTGTGTGACTTGGACCATTTTCCTGTCAAAATGTAACGAGTACTTTTGTGTGTGTCAGGGAAAATGTATGGAGTAAAAAGTACATTATTTTATTTAGGAATGTAGCGGAGTAAAAGTTGCCAAAAATATAAATAGTAAAGTAAAGTACAGATACCCCAAAAAACGACTTAAGTAGTACTTTAAAGTATTTTTACTTAAGTACTTTTCCCCACTGTGGGAGAGCACTAGTAAGCCAGTGACTCAGCCCCCGTAATAGGGTTAGAGGAAGAGAATCCCAGTGGAGAGGGGGGAGCCGGCCAGGCAGAGACAGCAAGGATGGTTCGTCACTCCAGTGCCTTGCTGTTCACCTTCACAGCCCTGGGCCATACTACACTCAATCATAGGACCTACTGAAGAGATGAGTCTTCAATAAAGACTTAAAGGTCAAGACCGAGTCTGCGTCTCTCACATGGATCGGCAGACCATTCCATAAAAATGGAGCTCTATAGGAGAAAGCCTCCAGCTGTTTGCTTAGAAATTCTAGGAACAATAAGGAGGCCTGGGTCATGTGACCGTAGCGTACGTGTAGGTATGTACAGCAGGACCAAATTGGAGAGGTAGGTAGGAGCAAGCCCATGTAATGCTATGTAGGTTAACAGTAAAACATTTAAATCAGCCCTAGCCTTAACAGGAAGCCAGTGTAGAGAGGCTAGAACTGGAGTAATATGATCACATTTTTTGGTTCTAGTCAAGATTCTAGCAGCCGTGTTTAGCACTAACTGAAGTTTATTTAGTGCTTTATCCGGGGAGCCGGAGAGTAGAGCATTGCAGTAGTCTAATCTAGAAGTGACAAAAGCATGGATGAACTTTTCTGCATCATTTTCGGACAGGAAGTTTAGACATAATACTGGAAAAAAGCTCCACTGCAGTTTTTCCTGGTCATGTGACCTGCCCAGGAAGACTTTTTCCTGCTCTCACCATGTGGTCGGGAATAACACCTGACCCCAATCCTATATGCCGTTTGTCAGTGGCTGTACAGTGTGTGTCTGTGGGTGACTGATGTCTGTGTGTGTGTGTGTGTGTGTGTGTTCTCAGGGGTGCACAAGCCAGCAGTGGCCCATAGAGATCTAAGCAGTAACAACGTGCTAGTGAGGGACGATGGTACCTGTGTCCTGTGTGACTTTGGCTCTTCCACCATCCTGCGCTCATGTGCCGGTCCACACAGCTGGCAGCGTTACATGATTAACGTACAGGTGGGCCTGTCTTCCCCCAACCCCGGCTCCCTCCTACTCCTTTAGGATGTTTCTCCGTTTATTGAACGAATAGAGAGAGTGACAGAGATTAGATTCTACCTCTATCCATCCTATCAAACCAACGCTGGTTGACATGCCAGCGGCTGCAGCCCTTAACTGCTACACCACCCAGGCAACAAGTCTCTCATTTTAATAGCAACAGCAGCAGCAACAGCATGTTTTGTTTGATCGGCAACTTCTGTTTCTACTCTCCCATAGGCCAGTGTCCAGGCAGTGAGATGATTGTGTTGTTGATAATATGACGTTGTCGTTGCAGTAGATCATTACACACGTTGTTCAGTTGAGTTCAGCCTTTCTCCTCTCCATCTTACAGGGCCAGGTGGGGACGTTGTGCTATATGGCCCCTGAGCTCCTGGACGGCTGTGTGAACCTGAGCAGTGGCTGGTGTCTCGTACAGGGAGACGTGTACTCCTTAGGAACGCTGCTTTGGGAGCTGCTGATGCGCTGCTCAGACCTTTTCATAGGTAGGTTACATATAAAACCGGGGAGGGGGTCAAAATTGTATTCGAAATATTTATTGAGTGTTTGCTTGAGCCTCCCTGGAGCGCCAGGTTGGCTGTGTTTGCACTTTTGAGACTATGGCATCTCTTTCGTTGCTAGTTAGTTAAATAAATTAGGTTTCACTGTTAGCTAGCCAGCGCATGTGAGATTTGGTTCTGAGATAATTCAATCTCTTAAAGAGTTCTCAGTGTTTATATCATAACCATTGGGTTACCCTAAAGTTAACCTAAGTTCACTTGCGGTCTCAAAGCGCACTGCCCAGAAATGTTTGTCAGTGGGAGACTACCCCCTAACGCTAACACTAACCCTCTGCCTGTGTTTCCACCTGCAGTCTGTCAGCTGGCAGATCAAGCTGTCTTATGAAGAGTTACATCGCCAACCCTAATCCTAACTCTAACCTCTGTCTCCCCCTTCAGGCTGCCCAGTGCCACAACACAGACTGCCTTATGAAGAGGAGCTAGGGGCCAGTCCTTCTTTAGAGCAGCTCATAGTCCATGTATCTGAGAGAAGGGAACGTCCTTCAGTACCCAAACACTGGCAACAGGTAGGCTATTTCTCCAGGAACTATTCCGTTTCAAGTATTAGAGGTGATGACTGTCTGCCCTGGGGTGAGTTACTAGAAGATAGTAAACAAACACATAATTTCCAGGTTATTACTGGTCTAACTACTGTTGTTGTAAAAGGTATTAGAGGGGTGAGTTTCCCAAAAACATAAAGATTATCTTTAGCTCTAAGACCACCTGGAAATAATCACAATTAGGTGAAGCATGTCACACTGTGTTTTTAGGAAACTGATTAATATGTGTTGTCTGTTGCAGGGCTTGCATGACATTCTGTTGGACAGTTGGGACCATGACTCAGATGCCAGACTGACAGCCCAGTGTGCCAGGGACAGACTAGTGTCTCTACCCCTCTGCTGCTCCATATGATATATATATATAATTATTCCTTAGTCTGGGACCAGACTGACAGCCCAGTGTGCCAGGGACAGACTGTGTCTCTACTCTCATGTTGACGTGTGTGCTGTATTCTATTGTATTGTATTCTATACTATTCTATAATATGATATTCTATAATATTATATTCTATACTATTCTATTGTATTCTATTATATACTATTATATAATATTCTTTACTATTCTATACTATTCCATTCTATAATATTATATTCTATACTATTCTATTGTATTCTATTATATACTATTATATAATATTCTTTACTATTCTATACTATACTATTCCATTCTATAATATTATATTCTATACTATTTTATTGTATTTTATTATATACTATTATATAATATTCTAAACTATTCCATTCTATAATATTATATTCTATACTTAGTCACCTCATTATTGTCACTGTCACAGTTGGAATAGATGTGTCTGCTTGCTATTTCATTGACTTACACATTGCCTACATCTTTTTGGTTTATTTGTACCTAATGTTATAGGCTATTTTGTCACATGTTGTGTATGCAGAAAATGTACTGTAATGAAAATCTATTGGGCTCTTGCTAAAGACTTGTTTGACCTTTGTTGTAGAATCCTCTAAACGCAGTGGTAAATAAACCGCACGGCAGAATCGGACGTTAGGTTGCTAAGGTACGACTGAGGTCAAAGCTGCTTTTAAATGTGCATTTTATATTGGATCACAGTAATATAATGCCATTTTTATGTTGATATTTGTAGAGTGGAGGACAGAAACGTGATTGGATTATCTTTACTGTTTTGGTGCAGAAGGCTTGAATAAAGCTCATAGTGATGAACATCAGAGGCATATTGTGTTCACTTTGGATGATCAAATTGTGTAATATGTTGACATGTTTCTATAGTAATAATATAGAGTCATATACTGTATGTCATTTAGCAAATGCTAAAAAGGTACAATATGCAGCAGAAATCACTCTGCCATTTCCTGGTTTGCTTAAATTCTAATATTTCGACCTAATTTCAGTTTATGTGACAAAACAAACAGTCATCGTGTAGCGAATCATTGTACCATCTAAAATGTGGTGAGAAATATTTTCCATAACTAAAAATATAGTATTTTCAGCAGTTTGAAGCTGGTGTACAAAACCCAAAGTAAAAGAACAAAAACAAAACTTAAGCACAGGGGGCATAGAAATAATGCACATAGAACAAATCTACAACTTTATAATTTTTTCCTATGAGAATGACAGATGTATAACTCACATTTCTAAGTGAATTTGGTGGGGTCGCCAAAAACATGACATATTGCAGCTTAAATAGAAAGCCACAGTACGGCATGCTTACATTTTCGAATGGGTGGCTCCAGTGGCAATTGAACCCTTCATCCTGACTTTGCAAGCTTATTATATACAGTTGAAGTCGGAAGCTTACATACACCTTAGCCAAATACATTTAAACTCAGGTTTTCACAATTCCTGACATTTAATCCTAGTAAAGATACCATGTCTTAGGTCAGTTAGGATCACCACTTTATTTTAAGAATGTGAAATGTCAGAATAGTAGTAGAGAGTGATTTATTTCAGGTTTTATTTCTTTCATCACATTCCCAGTGGGTCAGAAGTTTACATACATAAATAGTTTAACTTGGGTCAAACGTTTTGGGTAGCCTTCCACAAGCTTCCCACAATAAGTTGGGTGAATTTTGGCCCATTCCTCCTGACAGAGCTGGTGTAACTGAGTCAGGTTTGTAAGCCTCCTTGCTCACACACACTTTTTCAGTTCTGCCTACAAATTTTCTATAAGATTGAGGTCAGGGCTTTGTGATGGCCACTCCAATACCTTGACTTTCTTGTCCTTAAGCCATTTTGCCACAACTTTGGAAGTAAAATTGGGGTCATTGTCCATTTGGAAGACCCATTTGCGACCAAGCTTTAACTTCCTGACTGATGTCTTGAGATGTTGCTTCAATATATCCACATAATTTTCCTCCCTCATGATGCCATCTATTTTGTGAAGTGCACCAGTCCCTCCTGCGGCAAAGTACCCCCACAACATGATGCTGCCACCCCTGTGCTTCACGGTTGGGATGGTGTTCTTCGGCTTGCAAGCCTCACCCTTTTTCCTCCAAACATAACGATGGTCATTATGGCCAAACAGTTCTATTTTTGTTTCATCAGACCAGAGGACATTTCTCCAAAAAGAACAATCTTTGTCCTCATGTGCAGTTGCAAACCGTAGTCTGGCTTTTTATGGTGGTTTTGGAGCAGTGGCTTCTTCCTTGCTGAGCGGCCTTTCAGGTTATGTCGATATAGGACTCGTTTTAGTGTGGATATAGATACTTTTGTACCTGTTTCCTCCAGCATCTTCACACGGTCCTTTACTGTTGTTTTGGGATTGATTCACACTTTTCGCACCAAAGTACGTTCATTTCTATGAGACAGAACGTGTCTCCTTCCTGAGCAGTATGATGGCTGCGTGGTCCCATGATGTTTATACTTGCGTACTATTGTTTGTACAGATGAACGTGGTACCTTCAGGCGTTGGGAAATTGCTCCCAAGGATGAACCAGACTTGTGGAGGTCTACAATTTATTTTCTGAGGTCTTGGCTGATTTCTTTTGATTTTCCCATGATGTCAAGCAAAGAGGCACTGAGTTTGAAGGTAGGCCTTGAAATACATCCACAGGTACACCTCCAATTGAGTCAAATGATGTCAATTAGCCTAACAGAAGCTTCTAAAGCCATGACATAGTTTTCTGGAATTTTCAAAGCTGTTTAAAGGCACAGTCTACTTAGTGTATGTAAACATCTGGCCCACTGGAATTGTGATACAGTGAATTAGAAGTGAAATAATCTGTCTGTAAACAATTGTTGGAAAAATGACTTGTGTCATGCACAAAGTAGATGTCCTAACTGACTTGCCAAAACTATAGTTTGTTAACAAGAAATTTGTGGAGTGGTTGAAAAACAAGTTTTAATGACTCCAACCTAAGTGTATTTAAACTTCCGACTTCAACTGTTTATATACGATACTTGTATCTTATATTGTTTCATTTAACCATTACATCTGAGTTCCATTGACATAGTAATGTGATTTACAAGGAAGCACTGGCCAAGAGGCAGCTCCACAAATGTTCATATAAATTAAATTCAATGACAAGACAACAATCAGAAGCCCTGTTTATACCTTCCATTAACATGCGTCATTCGTCCTGATCTTGTCTGTTTACACTTATAAGATCAGATTACAAATGTGTCTTTTAATCGTCTACACTTCTGGGCACAATCGGAGTGTGAACAAAATCAGGACAAAGCTTGCATGTTAAAACCAAGTATAAACAGGGCTGGAGGCTGAACAATGGGGCACATGGGTTGGTAGGATTTATTGAAAAGCCATATTCTTATACATTAATTTACACATCTTTCATTAAAATCAGTTCACAATCTTGAATCGATTCTCTGATCCCTGGTATTGATTCTTAAATCGATTCTTAGTAATGTTAACTAGCGCTGTACATTGCACCAAAACTCCAGTATTATTTTTAAATAATTAGCATACATTTTTTTTCAGCACTTCTATTGCCATGACTGATCATAACTCGTTTTCTCATGGCTCTCTCGTCTCTCTGCAGCAGACATATATCATGAGCAATACGTTCGGAACATCAAATCCCAATAAAATCTCAGTATCAAATCGTGATACATACAGTATGTAATCGCAATATGCATTGAATCGTGACCTGTGATAACATTGAATCGTGAGGAAATCGTGCCAATTCCCAGGCCTTAATTATCATGTTTCCCATAGAAACATATCTCATGTCACATAGCTTTTTGAACAGAAACTCGACTCAGGTGGAATCAGGTGTTCCTATAAAGAGACTATTTATTTAACGGTTATTTAAACAGGGAAGTCCAATTGAGAGTGACTTTTCTTCTGCAACGTAGGAATTAGTGGCACAATTATAAATCATAAAAAACATGTGAACAGGGCCTCCTTTCTCAGAGCCCTAGTAGTGTTAATTAAGATCATTATTAGAACCATCTTATGATGAATCTTTAGTAGCCAAGCTGTTTCCCAGAGCCTTTTTTGTCTCGTTAAAACCCTTTCCACATCTACAAGTGATCCAGACTACCTCATAGAGCAGCCGAAGTGCATCTTAGATACTTTTTTGCCCTTCCACGCCACTTTTCCCCACAGAAGATCTCTGCTAAACATAGAATCAAGATATTTATGCCTGGCCTGTCTGTCTGACTGTGACCACCGACTTCAGAATTAAGTTAAGACTACACATACAAAGTTGCCAAAATATTTGCAATTGTTACAAACAAGCAGTGGCGATTTTAGCATGTAAATGCAGTGGTAGAAAAAGTACCCAATTGTCATACTTGAGTAAAAGTAAAGAAACCTTAAGAGAAAATGACTCAAGTAAAGGTGAAAGTCACCCAGTAAAATAATACTTGAGTAAAAGTCCAAAAGTATTTGGTTTTAAATATACTTAAGTATTAAAAGTCAATGGAATTCCTAAAATGTACTTAAGTATCAAAAGTAAAAGTAAAAAGTATAAACCATTTCAAATTCCTTATATTAAGCAAACCAGATGACACAATTTTCTTGTTTTTTTTTTATTGACGGATAGCCAGGGGCACACGCCAACACTCAGACATAATTTACAAATGAAGCATTTGTGTTTAGTGAGTCCGCCAGATCAGAGGCAGTAGGGATGACCAGGGATGTTCTCTTGATAAGTGTGTAAATTTGACAATTTTCCTGTCAAAATGTAACGAGTACTTTTGTGTGTCAGGGAAAATATATGGAGTAAAAAGTACCTTATTTTCTTCAGGAATGTGGTGAAGTAAAAGTAAAAGTTAGCAAAAATATAAATAGTAAAGCAAAGTACAGATACCCAAAAAACTACTTAAGTAGTACTTTAAAGTATTTTTACTTAAGGACTTTACACCACTGTGTAAACCTTTGTGTGGTAACTACACAACACAATACTAAACAATACATTAATTATACTATAACAGTGACAAACGGTGCCCACAAACTATTAGGGCCTACAACAGCAGTCCCAACACCTTACCGCTGCTACACCTGGCTATCAGCGGAGCCACAAAACAGTTCATTCAGCCTAATTTAATGCCTCAGCTGATAAAAAACATAGCTGATATGGCTGACTTGCTTAAACAAATGTGGTTTCTACTGACAATTGAGATGTACAAACTATGGCATAAGGGGACGACGAGAGGATAAGAGGCAATCCGTAATTTTGGTTCAAGACATTAATGAGCGAGCTAGGACGGACGTAGTCAATATAACTATGTGTTCAGCACTTTTGAAATGTACAGCGACAGAATTCAGAACACGGGCCGTTCTTACAGTATTCTTCCTGTACACCAAGTCAGAACCGTATGATAATTAAACGGGGGATATAAGCAGACAATGAAAGCTCTTACAATATTTGATGATTACATTTTTCTAAAACAGGCTTTAGGCTACATGTGCACCACCAAGTCAGAACAGTAGGCTAAATTATGAGGGGAAAGGGACCAAATTATTAGGGTGAAGCACATGGGCTACTAACAGCGTACTACACAACATACACTTAGTACTACTTTCTTAGCTACAGTAGACATATCTCCTTGCCATATTACATCAATTATCCAGCAGGATACAAGACATTTTTGGACACACCTTGTTGTGCTGTGCTCACTTGAACAGGTTGTGCGGCAGTCCTTTGTGGGCAAATTTTGTCATCAAAGTCAGGCATACTCTGGATGTATGGTGCTTTCAAGACAACCGGGAACTCGGAAAAAAACAAGGTTGAATCATGACGTCAGTCATCTACAGGTCAGAGCTCTAAAAAGAGGCCAGAGTTCCTGACTTGGAATTCCGAGTTGGATGACCGTTCAAAACTTACTTTTTCTTCAGAGTTCCCAGTTGTCTTGAACTCACTGAAGTCTGATATTTCCCAGTTCCGAGTTTCCAGATGTTCCAGAAGTCATGCGGGATTGACAGCATGGCAAATGTTGAATGTTTATCCTTTTAAGCTTTGAAAAGAGACCGTTAAACCCAGACTTGGACCACACACCCACTCCACTGAATAGCAGGCTACTGATTGCTTTGCAAGGCTTGCAGTTAGCCACCGATTCCTTCCAAACCACTCATTGTTGAATTTGCGATTTCCAACTTGTTGGGTAATGTTTATGTCCAATGGCCGATGAGCACCGCTACGTTTTATGCATCATTTATTTCTCTTCATCATTTCTCTTCATATGACAAGGATTAAAAAGGATTTGCCAGTATTTTGTCGACTTTATTCATGATGATGACTGCCAACTTGCTAGCTAAGATTTTGAAAGTATGATGTTGACATGTCCAATCAAAGCTACAGTCTAACGTGATTTGACGTCATGTTATCTGTGTCCAATGACCTTGAGCCTTCTTGGATGGGCACTTCTAATGTAACTCTATGGCAGCACCCAAGGGGCTTGAATTTTCGAGCTCTACCCGTAGATTTTGCGGTGAAGTAGTGTCCCCATGGGTGACAGAACACTGAGTCAATCACGGCGCAACTAGAGAACATTACCAATCCCTACGCTCCGTATTTTCCGCTGGCCGCCCCACCACCACAGAAAGCACTGAGCTAGGCTGAAACACCTGCATTGTGGAGCTGCCTCACTCAAGAAAGCGAAAAAGAGACCATGTTTGTATGCGTCTTAATTAACTCAATGATTTTCTTTTACATTGTTTGCAAACTGATATGTAGCACGTATTAATGTTGTCTAACGATGCACTTAGTGAAAGCTGGTAGACTACAATCATCGTATTGCTTTAAATTAGGCTACATCGCAAGTGGGAACAAGGCCCAGGTAATTTACCAATACCCTGAAATTCCCTGGAGTGAGCAGAGGGGGGCGGTATACCCCTACCCCCGTAAATTGGCATTCAAACTGACTAGGAACATAAGTGTATAGTAATATACCGTAGCAACAGAAACATACATGTTTTTTTAAACGCCTCCACTTCTACCTTTTCGATTAGGCCCCCGTTTCCCAAAATCATCTTAAGGCTAAATTCATTGTTATAACGTTCGTAAAACCATATTTACATTTTCCCAAAACCGTCTTTATTAACATTGCACTTGAAATTGCTCGTAATCTAACGCCTGCCTCGTAGAACAACTAAATGCGTCGTTAGATCACCGTTTGCCTTCTCGCGTCACTTTACACACAGAAAATCTACGCTAAACGTAGAATGAAAATGTTTATCTGTCTCTGTGACCACCAAAAACTTCATAGTTGAATATAAATAGCTTAAAAAGTTTATAATGTTTAAAACAAGCGAAGCAAAAAAAAAAAAGAATGATATAATAGCTACATTATTAGGCTATATATTTACATCACTTTCATGTATGTTCAATCGATAGACCTACCTAGTATTAAGCCATTAGACTCTATCTGAGCTGTTTTCAATATTCGAAGGCCTATCTATTAGGTGTATAGGCTACTATTATCTAACCTAACCAATAACCTAAAGGTCAATATATTAGGTCTATGGCAACATCGCTTAACTTGCTACTTCATGTTTAATTATTTTTAATTGTATAATATCTGTAGGCCTACTTGAATACATATGCTGCATAACATTTTCTTCTATTGATGGGAAACTGTATTTTGTACCCCCCCAAAAAAAGAAGAAGAAGGAGGAAGATGGATTTGAATTGCCAGATTTACCCTGGAGGTCCAGCTGCTAAGAATGGCGATTTTAGAGACCAGGCTTCTAACAATGAGGTCTAGCAGCTCGAGCTAAAAATCACACGGCACAGGGACATGGTCTCCTTAACCAAAAACCCTGGATAGAGGGGCTCAGTGAATGTAGTGTGGAATGTGTGCAGGAGGGTCAGTGTGTCAGAGGAGATGCCATAGAAGGTAAGAGAGCCAGCCTGCCAGTCCAGATACACTCCAACTCTATTGGAGTAGGGGGCCAGTATGGTAGTGTGATTACCATTGTGCCAGGCAGTGTAACCATTACTATAGCATCCCAGACCCCAAGATATGTCATTGCTTCCAAGTAGATTGGAATCAAAACTGCTTTTTCTTTTATAGGTCACTGCCAAACGAGTTTCCCCACTCCACTCTACCTCCCAGTAACAACGCCCAGTCAGACCCTCGCTGCACAGCACCTGTGGCCGGTCCTTAAATCTCTCCACCAATGTGACTTTTCTGTTGTCCTCAGACAGAATGAGCTGTCTGCCTGCTGTGTTTGGGTCCAGTGTGAGTTCACAGGCATCTGATGGCGAAACCAACAAAACGTATTACAAGTTATATTTGGCCAATGAACATTATTCACTGGTCTCCAGCTTCATATCACATCATAAACAATATTGGTTATTGTTTATCTATGCATAGTCACTTCACCCCTACATACATGTACAAATTACCTCAACTAACCTGTACCCCCACACACTGACTCGGTACTGGTACCCCCTGTATATAGCCTCCACATTGACTCGATACCGGTACCCCCTGTATATAGCCTCCACATTGACTCGGTACCGGTACCCTCTGTATATAGCCTCCACATTGACTCGGTACCGGTACCCCCTGTATATAGCCTCGTTATTGTTATGTACATTTCTTGTGTTCATTTTTGATTGATTAGATTTTTTTTACTTTAGTAAATATTTTCTTAACTCTAAGTAAGCATTTCACAGAAAGGTCTACACCTGTTGTATTCGACGCATGTGACAAATAACATTTGATTTGACTTTTGATTTGAAAACCAGGTGTGTTGAATTTTGGCAATCACTAAGCTGATCAATTAGCTCAGTTGTTCAGGTGTGGTGCCTTGTTCAGGTGTGGTGCCCTGTTCAGGTGTGGTGCCTTGTTCAGGTGTGGTGCCTTGTTCAGGTGTGGTGCCTAGTTGGAACAAAATCCTGCAAGCTTGCAGCACTCCAGGGCTGCATTCCAAACACTTAACAGACACACCCTCTCCCCTCAGCCCTCAAATTAAGTGGACGCTTCTGATGACGTATCATGACGTCTGACGAGTTTACACTTGCAGGGCAAGGGAGGAAGGAATGAATTTTAAATGGACCGCCCTTGCCCGGAAACTCGTCACTCGTTTCGACCCGCGACTATTGTGTTTTCAGCCACCAGTAGCTTGTGGGTGCTTTATATGCTGCAATGAAGCACCATGAGAGTGAGGATCCATTTGCAGTTTTATTACAGTCTTGGTCGTACAAACAGGGTCAATCGCCAGCAAACACAACAGCAGGGATAAGGCAAATCGTAATCCAGGTACAGGCATGAGGTCAGGGCAGGCAGCAAGCTTACAAAAATCAGTCCAGTAAAGAATGTAGTCCAGGGCAGGCAGCAAGAATCAAAAAGGGAAAAACAGTCCAGAGTAATACCACGAAATGACAGACACGGGAGAAAACGCTCAGAAATGATCACCAGGGAAACAAGACTTTGCAAAGAGAGAAAGAGAGAGAGAGCCTAAATAGTCTACTAATGGGAGACAGGTGCAACGGTGATTAGAACCAGGTATGTGGGAATTGTAGTTCAGGGCTTAATACTCAGGAGAGGGTTCCCTCAGGTGGTGAGCAGGAGGAACCGCGGGAGTCTCGTTTGTGACAGAGCCCCCTGCGAGCGCTCCTGACGCGAAGAGGCGAACGACGCCGGGGTCTTCCTCGAGGTCGGGGGGCCGGTTTCTCCGGGTGCGTCCTATGGAACTCAGTCATGAGTGCGGGGTCGAGTATGTCCTCTGCATTAACCCAGGATCGCTCCTCCGGTCCCTACCCCTCCCAATCTACCAGATATTGGAGGAGCCTGCCCCGGCGTCTGGAATCGAGTAGATCTCGAAGCCGATATACCTCCTCGCCGTCCACCAAGATGGGTGGGGGGCCCTGCTCACTGGTCTGTTCCTCCTCCTCCGCTCTCGGACCACCAGCGGGTTTGAGAAGAGATACATGAAAGGTAGGAGAGATACGGTAATTAGAGGGTAATGCCAAACGGAAGGAAACTGGTGTGATTTGTTTGACTATTTGGAAGGGACCCACATACCTGGGACTGAGTTTCTTGCAGGGGAGTTTGAGGCGAGGTCTCAGAGGTGGATAGCCAGACCCATTGGCCTGGAGTATATTCGGGATTGGGCGGCGGTGGCGATTGGCCTGCAACCTCTGTCTCCTGACCGCATGTAGCAAGTGGGTATGGGCCTGACTCCAGATGTCCTCGCTTCTCTGGAGCCAATCGTTGACAGAGGGTACCTCGGTGGGTTCCCCTGACCATGGAAACAGGGGGGGTTGGAAGCCCATTACACACTGGAATGGGGTTAGACCGGTGGAGGGTTTCTGGAGTGAGTTCTGTGCATACTCCACCCACATGAGGAATCGACTCCAGTCTGCTTGGTTCTGATGACAGTAGGATCTGAGAAACCGGGTGATCTCTTGATTGAGGCGTTCTGTTTGACCATTAGATTGTGGGTGATACCCTGAAGTGAGGCTAACGTTGATGTTGAGTTGATGGAAGAATGCTGACCATACTCTGGATGTGAATTGGGGCCCTCGATCCGACACGATGTCCTCTGGCAGGCCATAGAAGCGAAACACCAGGTTGCACATGAGTTCGGCAGTTTCCAATGCTGTAGGCAGTTTGGGGAGTGGAATCAACCGGCAAGCCTTGGAGAAGCGATCTATGACGGTGAGTATTGTGGTATTCCCATTGGACCTGGGGAGATCGGTAATAAAGTCTATGGCGAGGTGGGACCATGGCCGGTGGGGAATTGGCAGTGGTTGCAGTAGGCCCGATGGTAATTGTCTGAGATGTTTATTAGTGTTACAGGTGGTGCAGTCGTTAATGAATTTTATTGTGTCTGCCCGTAAGGTTGGCCACCAGAAGCTGTTCTGAAGCAGGTGAACAGTGGCAGCGATTCCCGGATGACCGGAGCTGAGTGCGGAGTGAACTTGCTTTAGCACTTTCTGACAGAGGTCCTGAGGTACAAACGTTTTGTTAGGGGTACATTCGGGCGGAAGGGTCTTTTGTGAATTGGCTTGGGTGAGCTCGGTCATGATGTCCCACTGAATAGGGGCCACGATTAATGACTCTGGAAGCAGGGTTTCCTTGGATTCAGTGGGAGCTACACCGTCGTGTTGGCGTGACAATGCGTCTGCTTTGGTGTTCTTTGAACCGGGACGATAGGTAACGGTGAAGTCAAATCGTGTGAAGAATAGCGCCCACCTCGCTTGTCTGGGATTCAGTCTCTTGGCAGACCGCAAGTATTCCAGGTTCTTGTGGTCCGTTAGAATCACGAAAGGATGTTTAGCTCCCTCCAGCCAATGACGCCACTCCTCCATAGCTGCTTTCATGGCCAACAGTTCCCGGTTTCCGACGTCGTAGTTCTGTTCGGCTGGACTAAGTTTGCGGGAATAATAGGCGCACGGATAGAGCTTGAGTGGGGAGCCGTGCGCTGTGAAAGGATGGCTCCAATGCCCAGATTAGAAGCGCCCACCTCAACTGTAAACGGGAGTTCAGGATTAGGGTGGTGGAGGATGGGGCCGATGTGAACGTGCCTTGAGTTCAGCGAAAGCTTCCTGTGCTGTAGTTGACCAGGTGAGGTGTGATGAGTTTCTTTTTGTCATAGAGGTTAAGGGGCGGCTACCGAGCTGAAATTCCTGATGAAGCGCCGGTAGAAGTTAGCAAATCCCAAGAAGCGTTGTAACTCCTTTAAGGTTACTGGCAGTGGCCAGTCTAGAACGGCCTTGACCTTCTTCTCGCCCATGGCGACTCCTCCTGGTTGATGATGTAGCCCAAAAAGATGTGGAAGTCTGGTGAAATTCGCACTTCTCTGCTTTGGCGTATAGCTGGTGATCTATGAGTCGTTGCAATACTGTTCTCACATGTTGCACGTGTTCTTCATAGGTGACGGAATAGATGAGAATGTCATCAATGTACACAATTACCCAGCGATTCAGCATGTCCCGAAAGACGTCATTGATAAATGATTGAAACACGGAGGGACTATTAGACAGCCCGAAAGGCATAACCAGATACTCATAGTGCCCAGTGCTGGTAGAAAAGGCTGTCATCCATTCATCACCGTCCCGGATGCGAATGAGGTTGTAGGCGCTGCGGAGGTCCAGTTTGGAGAAGTACTTGGCTTGGCGGAGTTGTTCTAGGGCAGCTGGAACCAGCGGTAAAGGATATCGAAACTTGACTGTGATGTCGTTGAGACCCCGGTAGTCAATACAGGGGCGTAAACCACCGTCTTTCTTTTTAACAAAGAAGAAACCCGCGGCTGCAGGTGATGTCGATGCTCTAATGAACCCCTTCGACAGTTCTTCCTCGATGTAGTTTTTCATGGCTTCTGATTCGGGTTGAGATAGGGGGAAGATTCGGCCCTTGGGTGGCTTTGTACCTGGTAGTAGCTCGATGGCACAGTCGCTTGATCGGTGAGAGGTTAGTTCCATCGCCTTGGTCTTGCTGAAAGCTTCGATGAGGTCAGAGTATTCAATGGGTAGAGTGGGGAAAAGAGCTGGCTCGTCCTTTAGCGTAACGGTCTGAATGGAGAGTGAAGGGCTGCCAGTTAAGCAGTTGGAGTGGCATGACGGGTCCCATTTGATGATACGACCCTCCCTCCATGAGATGAGCGGGTTATGTTGCCGTAGCCAGGGAAGTCCAAGGATTACCGGGTTATGGGGTGATGTGATGACGTAGAAGCTAATTACATCCGTGTGGAGGGTCCCGGTCTGTAGTCGAAGGTCCACGGTGGTGTGCAGGACCCTCCCATCGCCGAGAGGTCGTCCATCTAGCGCCTCCACTGTCAATTGAGAGTCACAGGTGATTAATGGAAATTGTTGTTGTTGGGCAAACTCATGAGACATAAAGTTGCCGGCTGCTCCGGAGTCTAATAGCGCCGATGTGGTTATATGATTGCCCTCTAGAGATAATACTATCGGCACTTTGATGCAAGAACTGGAGTGATGTGCTTGAACACAAGGACTCACCGAAGAGGGATTACGAGGAGGTGGTCTTGTGGGGCAAAACGCCCTCAGATGGCCCGGTTGACCACAATAGAGGCAGAGATGTTGACGTATGCGGCGTTCACGTTCCTCCGGAGTCAGGTGAGTATATCCGAGCTGCATGGGTTCGGTTGGAGGCAGAGTAACTGGGCATTGTGTGCTGGTGGGTCCCGTTCTGAGTGGGCGCCGTGATCGAATCAGATTGTCAATCTGTATGGTGAGTTCGATGAATTGATTCAGCGATCTCCCTTCATCTCGGCAGGCCAGTTCGGATTGTAACTCCAAGCTGAGTCCCTTGCGAAAGAGCAGTTTAAGCGTGCTCTCAACCCAGTCGGTTTGAGCTGCTAGAGTGCGAAATGTCAAGGCATATTCTGCTGCAGTATTCCTGCCCTGGTTCAACGCGAGTAGTCGGTCATCAGCTCTCATGCCTCCCTCCGGGTGTTCAAATACTTCCCGGAAGCGTTGAAGAAAGGTACCAAACGATGGAAAAGCCGTGCCATCCTCTCTCCAAACCGCCGTTACCCACTCTAACGCTCTGCCAGTGAGGAGGAACATACCAAGGAAATCTTGCTGGCGCCAGTGACATACATCGCTGGTTGTTGATCAATGAATAATGAACATTGCAGTAGAAATCCCTTACTTTTAGTGGGGTTACCGCCGAACTTATCAGGAGAGCCAGACGTGGGTTAACTGTGGGTGCAGGTGGTGGAGAGGCGCCCATACTTATGCTCGGATGAGGAGGGGCTGGGTTCGGAAGCGACATCTGCAACCTCTGTAGCGTCCGGACGAGTTCCTCTGTTACCGTAGTTAGATGGGTTAGCTGCTGTTGATGAACGGCGAGCTGGTTAGCTTGAGTGGAGATCTCCGTGGACATTTGGACCAGAGCTGCTGGATCGCTGAAGCGCGAAGTCTTCTGTAATGAAGCACCATGAGAGTGAGGATCCATTTGCAGTTTTATTACAGTCTTGGTCGTACAAACAGGGTCAATCGCCAGCAAACACAACAGCAGGGATAAGGCAAATCGTAATCCAGGTACAGGCATGAGGTCAGGGCAGGCAGCAAGCTTACAAAAATCAGTCCAGTAAAGAATGTAGTCCAGGGCAGGCAGCAAGAATCAAAAAGGGAAAAACAGTCCAGAGTAATACCACGAAATGACAGACACGGGAGAAAACGCTCAGAAATGATCACCAGGGAAACAAGACTTCGCAAAGAGAGAGAGAGCCTAAATAGTCTACTAATGGGAGACAGGTGCAACGGTGATTAGAACCAGGTATGTGGGAATTGTAGTTCAGGGCTTAATACTCAGGAGAGGGTTCCCTCAGGTGGTGAGCAGGTGGAACCGCGGGAGTCTCGTTTGTGACATATGCACTACAGTCAATTATGAGTGCATGTCTACTTATATTAACTATATAATTATTAATATACGCCTACTGTATGATAGCTAGCAATTTAATTTGCTAACTAACGTTAGCCTGCCTAGCTTGAACTTCTGAAGAATTTCCAAAAGCTAACCAAAGAAAAGCATCATTACTTTTACGAAACGTGTTTATGCATTAGTGGCACAATTTCTAACTTATTTACATTTTGTTTTTACTTACACTTGTATGTTGACTCCATATTGACGTTGAGGTTTTAAGTTTTGACAAACTTTTCTTAGCGGATGTACAATCACCGCAAATTGAATTATGGGGCGTTTCAGGCCCTGAAGTGAACAGAATTGTACACTCGCAAATAGTAAAAAGGAGGGCTGAGGGACTTACGCTGCAATCTTCTCTTGCTTGGCTAATCATTTGGACCGATGACAAATATGGCCACGGGGATTCCCCAAGGATATAAGGTGAGGGTAAGCGAGGGTGTGTCTTTAATGAGTTTGAAATAGAGCCTAGGAACAGGGTTGCCTAGCCCTGCCCTAGAGTCTAGGAAGAAACGCAGCCTAGGAATAGGGTTGCCTAGCCCTGCCCTAGAGTCTAGGAAGAAACGCAGCCTAGGAATAGGGTTGCCTAGCCCTGCCCTAGAGTCTAGGAAGAAACGCAGCCTAGGAATAGGGTTGCCTAGCCCTGCCCTAGAGTCTAGGAAGAAACGCAGCCTAGGAATAGGGTTGCCTAGCCCTGCCCTAGAGTCTAGGAAGAAGGTCACTATATGGAACTTCAATCAGAACTTTGCATCAGAGCCTCCACAGCCCTGTTTCAACACAGACATTTTTACCTTAAAGCATTCATCACTTACATTTTTTAAGCCCTGGTTGTAACCAGCACACGTCACCATTGTCCAAACTGTAGAAGAAATATATTTTAAAAAAGATAATGATTCATATATATCAGACTTACACACATGAAGTGTTGGGATCAGTTACTCGTTACATTTAACAATATTCCATACAATATTACTGGAAAGGAACACGTTATCTTACTAGTTATATTACTTTGAGTTAATTTCATGAAAAAAAACATCTAAATCTCACTGTTCGTTTGACTGTTGGAAGGAGCAAGGCGAGCCGCGCCCACTCTACCAAAGACAAGCTACTTACTAACTCAGGCTTGATCACTAGTGTCTCCTTCCATCTGATAGGCTTACTTACTAACTCAGGTTTGATCACTAGTGTCTCCTTCCATCTGATAGGCTACTTACTAACTCAGGTGTGATCACTAGTGTCTCCTTCCATCTGATAGGCTTACTTACTAACTCAGGTTTGATCACTAGTGTCTCCTTCCATCTGATAGGCTACTTACTAACTCAGGCTTGATCACTAGTGTCTCCTTCCATCTGATAGGCTACTTACTAACTCAGGTTTGATCACTAGTGTCTCCTTCCATCTGATAGGCTTACTTACTAACTCAGGTTTGATCACTAGTTCCTCCTTCCATCTGATAGGCTACTTACTAACTCAGGCTTGATCACTAGTGTCTCCTTCCATCTGATAGGCTACTTACTAACTCAGGTGTGATCACTAGTGTCTCCTTTGATCTGTGGCGCTGCTTTCCTGTGCTAGTCTACAAGTGCTGCGCTATATATGGGCTGCTTAATTAGCCATATATACTGTTAAGACAAACAGCTGTACATATGTCCTATCTTTTCATTCAAAATCTTTCTCTCAAGCCGCCAGACACGCAGGCACACACTCCCATGCATGCAGACACACAGGAACACACTCATATGCATACAGACACGCAGGAACTCACTCATATGCAGACGCGCAGGAACACACTCATATGCATTCAGACACGCAGGAACGCACTCATATGCATTCAGACACGCAGGCACACACTCACATGCATGCAGACACGCAGGAACACACTCATATGCATGCAGACACACAGGAACGCACTCATATGCATGCATGCAGACATGCAGGAACACACTCACATGCTTGCAGACATGCAGGAACACACTCATATGCATGCAGACACGCAGGAACACACTCACATGCATGCAGACACGCAGGAACGCACTCACATGCATGCAGACACGCAGGAACGCACTCACATGCATGCAGACACGCAGGCAAACACTCATGCATGCATGCAGACATGCAGGAACACACTCACATGCATGCAGACACGCAGGGACGCACTCACATGCATGCATGCAGACAAGCAGGAACACACTCACATGCATGCAGACACACAGGGACGCACTCATATGCATACAGACACGCATTAACGCACTCATATGCATGCATGCAGACACGCAGGAACACACTCACATGCATTCAGACACGCAGGCACACACTCACATGCATGCAGACACGCAGGAACACACTCATATGCATGCAGACACACAGGAACGCACTCATATGCATGCATGCAGACATGCAGGAACACACTCACATGCTTGCAGACATGCAGGAACACACTCACATGCATGCAGACACGCAGGAACACACTCACATGCATGCAGACACGCAGGAATGCACTCACATGCATGCAGACACGCAGGAACGCACTCACATGCATGCAGATACGCAGGCAAACACTCATGCATGCAGACACATAGGAACGCACTCATATGCATGCATGCAGACACACAGGGACGCACTCATATGCATGCAGACACGCATTAACGCACTCATATGCATGCATGCAGACACGCAGGAACACACTCGCATGCATTCAGACACGCAGGCACACACTCACATGCATGCAGACACGCAGGAACACACTCATATGCATGCAGACACACAGGAACGCACTAATATGCATGCATGCAGACATGCAGGAACACACTCACATGCTTGCAGACATGCAGGAACACACTCACATGCATGCAGACACGCAGGAATGCACTCACATGCATGCAGACACGCAGGAACGCACTCACATGCATGCAGATACGCAGGCAAACACTCATGCATGCATGCAGACATGCAGGAACACACTCACATGCATGCAGACACGCAGGGACGCACTCACATGCATTTATGCAGACAAGCAGGAACACACTCACATGCATGCAGACACTCAGGGACGCACTCATATGCATGCAGACACGCATTAACGCACTCATATGCATGCATGCAGACACGCAGGAACACACTCACATGCATGCAGACACGCAGGAACACACTCATATGCATATATGTAGACACACAGGCACACACTCAAATGAATGCAGACATGCAGGACCACACTCATGCACATGCAGACAGGCAGGAATGCACTCATATGCATGCAGACATGCAGGACTGCACTCATATGCATGCAGACACGCAGGTACTCACTTATATGCATGCAGACACACAGGTACACACTCACATGCATGCAGAAACACAGGAACACACTCATATGCATACAGACACGCAGGAACTCACTCATATGCATGCATGCAGATACGCAGGAACACACTCACATGCATGCAGACACGCAGGAACGCACTCATATGCATGGTGACATGCAGGAATGCACTCATATGCATACTGACACACAGGAACTCACTCATATGCATGCATGCAGACACACAGGAACACACTCACATGCATGAATACGCGCAGGAACACACCGATATGCATGGAAACGCACAGGAATACACTCATATGCATGCAGACACGCAGGAACGCACTCATATGCATGCAGACACGCAGGAACGCACTCATATGCATGCAGACACGCAGGAACGCACTCATATGCATGCAGACACCCAGGAACACACTCATATGCATGCAGACAATACTGATAGACACAAACACTCAAAATACTTTAGTTTCTCCAGTCCTGCAGAGCGCAGATTCATTGCTGAGTCTTCTGGGTGATTGTAGCTCAGGTCCAGCTCTCTTAGGTGGGAGGGGTTTGACGTCAGAGCTGAGGCCAGAGAAGCACAGCCTTCCTTTGTGACCAGGCAGCCTGACAGCCTGCAGAGAGTTGATCATCATTTCTACACGTAGCATTTCAAACATTACACACAAAAATTATTTCATACACGGACTGCTAAAATCTTGAGTGGGCGCAGCTATCTTTTCATTTTTTGCCATATAAATGAGTGGTTTATTGTACATTGATTTGAGTTAATACATCTCTTCTTATAACGAACATGACAAGGAAGCAGAGTCTTTTTTTGACCATTATACAGACTGGGAGCAGGGAGTACTCAGTTCTCATGGCCAAATATATTAGGCTGGTACACACTAAGAAAAGAGGGTTCCTCAAGGGTTTTGGGGAAATGTGATTGTTCTATATGGAACCATAATGACTCACAGAACCCTTTGAGACCTTTAATGGTTCTTTGGGAAATGTGATGGTTCTATGTGAGACCTTTAATGGTTCTTTGGAAATGTGATGGTTCTATGTGAGACCTTTAATGGTTATTTGCGGTTCACAAAAGGGTCCTTTCCTCTTTGAGTGATAATTAAAATGTAGGGGCGTGGTTTGCAAACACAGCTCTTTTTTGTGCAACGGCAAGAAAGAGTGTTTACCAGTATATCTAATGTATTGTGTTAGGCCATCACATGACTATGGCCTGTGATGGTGTCTTGGGATAGTGTCCTATACTGTATGTCCTTCTGTCAATTGAGAACGGTTGAGTAACTCAGTGGTTCATAATGATCTCCTCAGGGACACCCTGCTGTTACAGAACAAACAAACCTGATTCAACTTTTTTTTTTATATATATATATATACATATATATATATATATATATATATATATATATAAAATATGTGTGGTTCTTCAATAGGATCTATCTCTCTGGAACCATTCTCCATAAAGGTTCGATAAAGAACCATAGAAAGGGGAACCCTTTTTTGGGTGATTAGGAAAGGGTTCCTTATAGCACCAGATAGGTTCCATTTAGAACCTTATTAGCATGGTTCTTTATAGAACCTTCATAAAAGGTTCTATAAAGCACCAAAAAGGGATCCACTGGCAACAAGCCAGAGAACCCTTTTTTTTTGGCACAGAACCGTTTGTGTTTAGTGTATATCGGCCGACAGTATATAAACACATGAAACTATAAGGAGTACATGTTGACCTCAGTGTCTCCAGCCGACAGTGTGGACTCTCCAGTCCAGCAGAGAGCAGCTTCACTCCTGAATCCTGCAAGTCATTGTTACTCAGATCCAGCTCTCTCAGTAGGGAGGAGTTTGAACTGAGAGTCGAGGCCAGAGAAGCACAGCAGCTCTCTGTGAGGTTACATCCATTCAGCCTAAATGGAAAGCAGAAATAGGAAATGTTCACAATTGTGTGTGTGCCATGTTATTTGATTTTTTTAAAAAGGACACCAATAAAAAAAACAGTAATTATGTTTTATTGTAGTGTAAATATATATATTATTTCAGATGTTTACGTTTTGAATATCCATGTACTTACAGAGCTGTTCTGGAGGCTTTGACCACTGGCAGCAGCCTCAGAAGACCTTCCTCTGATCTGGAGTATTTCTTCAGGTCAAACACATCCAGCTTCTCTTCTGAAGTCAGCAACACAAAGATCAGAGCTGACCAATGAGCAGATGAGAGGCTGGCTTCTGAGAGACTTCCTGATCTCAGGTAGCTTTGGATCTCCTCCACTAGAGAATGGTCATTCAGCTCATTCAGACAGTGGAACAGATTGATGCATCTCTCTGAGTTGGGCTTGTCCCTGATCTTTGCCTTGATGTACTTGACAATCATTTCATTGGTCTGTGAGTTGCTACTTGTCTGTGTCAGTAGGCCTCGTAGGAGAGTCTGATTGGACTTCAGTGAGAGGCCCAGAAGGAAGCGGAGGAACAGGTCCAGGTGTCCACTCTCACTCTCTAAAGCCTTATCCACTGCACTCCTTGCCAGGTCGATTAGACGGTTGTCAATGGACAGTGTCCGCAGCTTGGCAGAGGTTGATTGCGGTTTGGCCATTAGATTCACATTGTTGTTGATGACTGAGAGGAACACATACACAGCAGCCATGAACTCCTGGATGCTCAGATGAACAAAGCAGTACACCTTCTCCTGGTACAGCCCACACTCCTCTCTGAAGATCTGTGTGCACAGTCCTGAGTACACTGATGCCTCTCTGACATCAATGCCACATTCTTTCAGGTCTTCCTCATAGAAAATCAGATTGCCTATCTCCAACTGTTGGAAAGCCAGTTTCCCCAGTGACATAATGCTCTCTTTATCCCAGTGTTGATCTGTCTGCTCTTTCCCTTCAAACTTCACCATTGTCTGTTTGGACTGAAATATTAGGAAGTACATGTACATCTCAGTCAGAGTCTTGGGCATCACAATTTTTTTCTGTCTTCATTATGTCCTCAAAAACTGTAGCAGAAATCAAGCAGAAGACGGGTATGTGGCACATAATGTGGAGGCTCCTTGATATCTTGATATGTGCGATGATTCTGCTGACCAAATTCTCATCACTGATTCTCTTCCTGAAGTACTCCTCCTTCTGTGGGTCATTGAACCCTCGTACCTCTGTCACCTGGTCAACACACCCCGGAGGGATCTGATTGGCTGCTGCAGGTCGGGAGGTTATCCAGAGGAGAGCAGAGGGAAACAGATTCCCCTTGATGAGATTTGTCAGCAGCACGTCCACTGAGGTGGACTCTGTGACATCAAAACAGATCTTGTTGTTCTTGAAGTCTAGAGGAAGTCGACACTCATCCAGACCATCAAGGACAAACAGAACATTGTACTTGTCATAGTTAGAGATTCCTGATTCTTTGGTTTCCATGACAAAGTGATGAAGAAGGTCCATCAAGCTGTGTTTTCTCTCCTTCATCAAATTCATCTCCCGAAAAGAAAGTGGAAATATGAATTGAAGCTCCTGGTTTGCTTTCCCTTCAGCCCAGTCCAGAATGAACTTCTGCACAGAGACTGTTTTTCCAATGCCAGCGACTCCCGTTGTAAGCACAGTTCTGATAGATTTGTCTTGTCCAGGTAAGGGCTGAAAGATGTCATTGCATTTGATTGGTGTCTCATGTGTTGCTGGTCTCCTGGACGCTGCCTCAATCTGTGTCATCTCATTTTCATTATTGACTTCTCCACTTCTACCCTCTGTGATATAGAGCTCTGTATAGATCTTACTGAGAAGTCTGGAGTTTCCTTGTTTAGCTATTCCCTCCAATACACATTCAAACTTATTTTTCAGATGAGATTTTAGCTTACGTTGGCTCTTCATGGCAGGTGTGTCTAAAAACAACAACGATGCAGAGGAATGATGATCAGAGGCGGATCGCTCCCGGTAAATCCTTTTTACATTCATTCATATTTTGTTGATTTTAAGTTGGGTTTTTTTTACTACCATTTTGTATTAGCTTTTTGTTCTTCGACTGCTTTTTGAGAATTATTCATTAATTGATCTTAATCTTGAATGAAGCTAGCTTGGGGACTGTTTGGATTTTAAATGATTATAATGCCACAACACTGGCTCCAGTGTAGTCATTGGTAGCTTGGTAAACTATATTTTCAGAGTAGCTTCCCCAACATTGACAATTAATTGATTTGTTGTCGTCTGTTTGTTTGTACTTGTGTGCAAAAATAAAGATAAACTTAACTAATGGGATTTTTAACCCAACACACTTTGTTTGGTTTACATATCATAAATGGAGCCTTAAAATACATTTTGAGATATTTACTTTTCTCCAGTTTGTCAGCGAGCTCCTTCTGGTTAATGTTCCTCAGGATGTACAGTGTGATGTCCAGAGCACCTTCTCGGGCAATCCTCTCCGGCTTATCCACTTCTTTATCCTCTGTCTGACTCCCTAAGAACACTGGGTGATCTGAACCCTCAGAACTTAGAATCTTGTTGATATTCTTCAACTCATTCTTCACAAATGTGATGACATTTTCTTCAAGTGACTGAACACAAAAATACATACATTCAGATGAAAAGAATACCAATGTCATTTCAGCAAATATTAAAACTATGCTTTTATATCAATAATTTAATTGTACTTTTCACGTTTCTTTACTGAGGTAATCGAGACCAATGTAAAACATCTCACCTTTAGTATAGCGGGCAGGTCTGGTTGATGACTCTGGGCAGACTGACCACTAGGAATCTCTGACATTGGTCTCTTCTGTTGGTGTCTGTGGACAAAACACAAGATTATACACCTTACCCTACATACAGTAACTGGAAGATGCGCACACACAAACACGTAGGCTACAGTGTACAAAAACACATGCACTCACACACACACACACACACACGTACACACACACAAACTGTCATGGATGGTCTACCTGTGTAATACAGTTCTCATACCTTTGTTTAGTTGATCCATCTCTCTTTCTGAAAACCTCTGGATGTCCCATAGATTGGTCACTCTTCATGGACACACAGCTAGTTACAGGTGAGTCTGGTCTCTTCTGCTGGATTGGGCTTCAACACAACAGAGACAGACATTCAGCCTCTAATCTGTTCTGTGTAATGATGATGATGACGTCAAAAACAATGTACAGTACAGTGAAAAGTTTGGACACACCTACTCATGCATGGTTTTTCTTTATTTTTGCTATTTTCTACACTGTAGAATAATAGTGAAGACATCAAAACGATTAAATAACACATATGGAATCATGTAGTAAGCAAAAAAGTGTTAAACAAATCCAAATATGTTTTATATTTGAGATTCTTCAAAGTAGCCACCCTTTGCCTTGAGGACAGCTTTGCACACTCTTGGCATTCTCTCAACCAGGTTCACCTGGAATGCTTTTCCAACAGTCTTGAAGGAGTTCCCACATATGCTGAGCACTTGTTGGTTGCTTTTCCTTCACTCTGCGGTCCAACTCATCTCAAACCATCTCAATTGGGTTGAGGTCAGGTGATTGTGGAGGGCAGGTCAACTGATGCAGCACTCCATCACTCTCCTTCTTGGTCAAATAGCCCTTACACAGCCTG